>CM074437.1:24132391-25332391 GCA_037101425.1 Elopichthys bambusa | reverse complement strand
AAGTGGGAAAACAAAAAGTGTGGAGAAAAAGGAAACTGCAAATGATCCAAGACATACAACCTCATCTGGAAATCATGGTGGAGGTAGTGTCATGTCATGGGCATGCATGTCTGCCTCTGGAACAGGCTCGCTCATCTTTATTGATGACTTATTCATTGATGGCAGTAGAAGAATGAATTCAGAAGTGTACAAAAGAATCTTGCCTACCAGTGTTCAAGAAAATGCCACCAGACTCACTGGGAAGTGCTTCATATGGCAACAGGACAATAACCTAAAACACTAGTACTGCCAACTCAATCAAGATTATCATGGTAAAGAAATTTTGGGTCTTAGATTGGCTAAGTCAGTCTCCAGATTTAAATCCTACTGAACAAGCATTTCACCAGCTGAAGAGGAGACTAAAGGCAGAAACTCCCCAAAACAAGCAACCGTTGAAAATGGCTGCCTTACAGGCCTGGAAAAGCGTTTCAAAGTGTGAAACCAAGTGTGAGTCTGGTGATGTCTATGGTTCACAGACTCGCTTCTGTGATTGCTTGCAAGGGATTTACAACATTTTGAACATTTATTTACTATCATTTATTATGGACCCTTAAAATTCCCATATGGGAGATGCAGAGAAATATACAGTGGGTACGGAAAGTATTCAGACCCCTTTAAATGTTTCACTCTTTGTTATATTGCAGCCATTTGCTAAAATCATTTAAGTTCCTTTTTCTTCCTCATTAATGTACACACAGCACCCTATATTGACAGAAAAACACAGAATTGTTGACATTTTTGCAGATTTATTAAAAAAGAAAAACTGAAATATCACATGGTCCTAAGTATTCAGACCCTTTGCTGTGACACTCATATATTTAACTCAGGTGCTGTCCATTTCTTCTGATCATCCTTGAGATGGTTCTGTACCTTCATTTGAGTCCAGCTGTGTTTGATTATACTGACTGGACTTGATTAGGAAAGCCACACACCTGTCTATATAAGACCTTACAGCTCACAGTGCATGTCAGAGCAAATGAGAATCATGAGGTCAAAGGAACTGCCTGAAGAGCTCAGAGACAGAGTTGTGGCAAGGCACAGATCTGGCCAAGGTTACAAAAAACATTTCTGCTGCACTTAAGGTTCCTAAGAGCACAGTGGCCTCCATAATCCTTAAATGGAAGACGTTTGGGACGACCAGAACCCTTCCTAGAGCTGGCCGTCCGGCCAAACTGAGCCATCAGGGGAGAAGAGCCTTGGTGAGAGAGGTAAAGAAGAACCCAAAGATCACTGTGGCTGAGCTCCAGAGATGCAGTCGGGAGATGGGAGAAAGTTGTAGAAAGTCAACCATCACTGCAGCCCTCCACCAGTCGGGGCTTTATGGCAGAGTGGCCCGACGGAAGCCTCTCCTCAGTGCAAGACACATAAAAGCCCGCATGGAGTTTGCTAAAAAACACCTGAAGGACTCCAAGATGCTGAGAAATAAGATTCTCTGGTCTGATGAGACCAAGACAGAACTTTTTGGCCTTAATTCTAAGCGGTATGTGTGGAGAAAACCAGGCACTGCTCATCACCTGTCCAATACAGTCCCAACAGTGAAGCATGGTGGTGGCAGCATAATGCTGTGGGGGTGTTTTTCAGCTGCAGGGACAGGACGACTGGTTGCAGTCGAGGGAAAGATGAATGCGGCCAAGTACAGGGATATCCTGGACGAAAACCTTCTCCAGAGTGCTCAGGACCTCAGACTGGGCCGAAGGTTTACCTTCCAACAAGACAATGACCCTAAGCACACAGCTAAAATAACGAAGGAATGGCTTCACAACAACTCCGTGACTGTTCTTGAATGGCCCAGCCAGAGCCCTGACTTAAACCCAATTGAGCATCTCTGGAGAGACCTAAAAATGGCTGTCCACCAACGTTTACCATCCAACCTGACAGAACTGGAGAGGATCTGCAAGGAGGAATGGCAGAGGATCCCCAAATCCAGGTGTGAAAAACTTGTTGCATCTTTCCCAAAAAGACTCATGGCTGTATTAGATCAAAAGGGTGCTTCTACTAAAGACTGAGCAAAGGGTCTGAATACTTAGGACCATGTGATATTTCAGTTTTTCTTTTTTAATAAATCTGCAAAAATGTCAACAATTCTGTGTTTTTCAGTCAATATGGGGTGCTGTGTGTACATTAATGAGGAAAAAAAATGAACTTAAATGATTTTAGCAAATGGCTGCAATATAACAAAGAGTGTAAAATTTAAGGGGGTCTGAATACTTTCCGTACCCACTGTATGTGTGTGTGTGTGTGTGTGTGTTTATTATTATTATTTTTTTTCAATGTAATTTCACAATTTAATTGTTTATGAATCTCTTCCGATTTATTTGGGAATATGACATCAATTATAACCCCATACTGTTCTTACTTGACGTTTAATGGAAATTAAGATATTACACAATTTTGCTTAAAGGGAAAACAAAACTATTCACATTTATAACTTTTACTAGACTGCCTTTGACACAGAAAAAGTAACAATAATTGTCATTCATCATATGGTGTAATAAAAAAAAATAGTTTCTAGCTTCTCTGTTTGGCTGTTACCTATGAATAACCCACCATCATAGTTATCAATACAGCTGTAAATATACATTTAAAAAATGTACCTTATGACAGCTGTCTGTCTCACAGAGCAGTGAATGTTGTTTGCAGCATTCTGCAGAATCTCTTAAACTTAAAAAGCACAACTAAAAAATATTAAAATCAAAACAATACTCTAAAAATAATTTAAAGCTATTCAACCTCAATAATGAACAAGTCAGTTGGTCAATGACAACTTGAACCATTCCTACAAAGTACTTCAGTCACATTTAGTGTTCTTTCAGTTTAGGCCTGTCGCGATAGTCGATATATCAACTTGTCGCATGACATATGGACATGACCTCGATCATTTTTGGTGACGCGATATATTGCCCATTATGTTGACACAAAAATAAATGTCACCGACATTTTGCAGATTGTGCTGCCTCTGTCATCTCGTCAGCCCTCCGAGGCGAAAGCGGGGCTCAGCTCCTTCATACGCAGAACTGACCTCAACAGGCGGAAAAGTGCGCCATTCTAGTCGTTATAGAGCTTTCCTGACAACTACAGACAGTTTGGAAGAATAAGTGCAAATGCACTCCGCATTTTCCGCAATGTACTAGTGCAAATATAAACATGATAGCGCGTAGTGGTGCACACTCACAGCTAGTTCCACACAGGACACGGCAGTCACAAGTGTCTAGTTCGTTTTCATAGAGAACGCGCTTTTGCATTCCACTGCGCCGTTTTTCCATGGAAACGTGTTTGTTTGACTGTTGCACTCGCGTCTTTCACAGCATCTTGTGCATGATGCGGCGCTCAAGTTAAAAGAAGTTATTCAAACACGCCTCTAAAAAAACAAATACCTCAACAGGCCATATCTGACTGCTAAATCTGTGTCTTTGTTCATATGGACATCTGACAATGGCGTGCACCCTTACTTTACTGAGAAAATAAGGTCAGGGAAAAACCTGTAGATGGAAAATCTCCTTATAAGTGCCTTTTGTGCATTTGTAAGTGTTTTTTTCTACTTGTTATTTTGCAGTTTTTGTTAGCAAAGGTTTATTTATTATCTATTCAACATTATTTTTTGACGCTTCAATTCCAGTATCTAAATATTCTTAAAGGTTAAGTTCATTGTCATTTGAAAGTGTGTAGGCCTACTTGCATTATTATGCTATTATATTATGATTATATATTCAGTGGCATAAAATGGTCTTAAAATGACAATATCGCAATTATTTCTGGGGCAATATATCGCACAACAAAAAGTAGTTATCGTGACAAGCCTATTTCAGTTATGCTGTAGCCTCTCTTCTGTAGTAAATTCTGTTGTTTTTCTTCTAGGATGGAATGGTACGATGTGACACAGCAGTAGGAACTCCAGACTATATTTCTCCAGAGGTACTGAAGTCGCAGGGAGGAGACGGCTACTATGGCCGAGAGTGTGACTGGTGGTCTGTGGGGGTCTTCCTGTATGAGATGCTCGTTGGTGAGTTTAGCATCAGTGCAATAAGATTTTGCATTTGCACGAAAATATGCATGCATTGTGCAGCTTTCCCCTTAGGTTATCAGGCAAACGTTTCATTTTCACAAGTATCTATCAAACTTGCGGTCAGTGGATAAGAAAGAAGAAAAACAAAATAATTCATATTCACAAATTTAGTACTTGTGTAAAGGCGTCTCGTCATATCTGTAAATAGAGAAGTGTTGCTCTAGCTGCTTTGATGTGTGTCTGGTGTGGGAGTGGCATATTTTAGTTGTCACAATAAGTGAGAAAGTTTGACATGGAGCAGCTAAATCTCCAACTTACACTGTCTTTAAACAAACGCCAAACAGAGGAGAGTCTTCTGGCAAAAAGAGAACGTGACAGAGCTCATAACAAAACCAGAATCAACGTTAGCTTGGCTTTTCGGAGATGGCGAGATCTGAGGGGTTTGAAATGTTGTATTTTAGTAGTGAGGAAGGTATTTTATTAAACAGATAAATTGCCATATGTAGCTCTCTAACTCATTGTAGAACATTATCTATCGTGATGGGACATATTCATCCACACAGTCCTGCAGAGCTAAAGCACAACCAAAACAATATTCTTCCACAGAATGCATACAGTTTTGTTTTTTTAACCGCTAGAAGATCAAATGTTCCATAGTGTACAAAGGAACAGATTAATAAAACGTCCTCATGTTTTAACTAAAACGAATGAACAAATAATTAAACATTTTTGTAAGAAGTGTTATTATTGTTAACATTAACAAACTAAAACTAAAAATAATAATAATCATTTCTGCTGGCTAGAATAAAATAAAATCTGCCTTTTGAAACTAACTAAACTAAAATAAAAAAACACATTAACTAAATTTATTTTTCGTAGTTAGTTCCAGAGCATATTTGAGTTTGTACTCTAAAGAGCATTAAAGGTTTATATTTACATTGTGGTTTTGAACACCTAAACATAATGGCCTATCAGAGGTGTTAAAGTTATTCAGAATCTGCTCTATACTGCTCAGAAGAGAGTTTCTTTCAAGTTCGAGCTCAGTGACTGACTCAGTGACTCAGTTTGCTCATTATAATCAACAAAGTGCAAACACGATGTAAATAAGACATTCGTTGTGTAGTGTAGTCAGCTTCAGTTATTATAACTAGAGTTTTCGCAAAAGAGCAGAAATAACAGACAGCTTAAGTGATTTTAAAAGGAGTGTTCTTTTCTTGCTTTGTATAAACAGGTAACTTGTGTAATTTAGTTAAATAACCAGCTAATAAGCCATCTGTTTGTGAATCAGAGTACACAGTGTTTGTGCAAGGACAGCTCATTAGAAAGATGTGCTCCCTTAGTATTATTTTGTGGTACAGTCTTTTTATCTTGTCACATTTCAAACTGCAAAAATTCTTTGTTTAGAGTGCTCATCTATTAAAAGCTACACTTCTGAGCATAGATCCCTACATCCAGAGGGAATGTCCTGGCAGAAGCACAAGAGTAACAGTTCATTTTGGCTCCAGTTTAAATTCTTAGAAACTAAACTCAAAAGACGAAGACACATTCCTAAGAATGTGAGACTTCCCAACAGATGGAGAGATCACAAAGCTAGGAACAGAGGAAGCATTCAGAAGAATAAGTGTATGTGTTGTTGAATGTATCCTCAGGTGACACACCATTCTATGCTGACTCTCTGGTGGGCACCTACAGCAAGATCATGAATCACAAGAATGCCCTGACCTTCCCCGATGACAGTGACATCTCAAAAGATGCAAAAAGCCTCATCTGTGCATTCCTCACGGACAGGTTTGCATACAAAAAAAACTTTTAAACTGCAAATAATATACAGTACATGTTTTCAGCACTGATCATTTACATATCAGGGATTGAACGCAATACATACATCAAAATGCATTGTGCTTATGTTGTCATCTCTTACTAGGGAGGTACGGTTAGGACGCAATGGAGTCGATGAAATCAAGCGACATAATTTTTTCAAGAATGACCAGTGGACATGGGAAAACATCAGAGAGAGTGAGTTGAGTTTCTGAACCTCACATCTGCCAGCTTAGTTATCTTTTCATTTGTTTTAAATTAAAGGGTTAGTTCACTCAAGAATGAAATTCATAAAGATTTTTTTAACCATTTCTGAACAAGTATTACGATAAGGCAATATACAGAATAAGCTTACGTTATATCTTAAGGTGTTCTTTTAGTTCGAAGCAATAAACAATTTGTGTAAACAAACAATATAAAGAACAATATCATTAACCCTCAAGCAGCGGGAACGGGAAAAACGCTAATAAAGCAGACAGCGGCAGTTATCATACAGAACATACCTAATACACTCGAGTCAGTGTATGGTTATCGTGTTCATATTGTTTCACATGTTCATGTTGAGAAAAACAATAATATCCACATGCTTGGGTGAGAAAACGCGCTGCGCTGACAGACGTCGCAGAGACACAAAGATAACGGTGTGTTTCTAAGTTAAGTTTCTAGAAGCAGCACTTTGTGTTTTCTGTTAATAAATATGTCTCCCTTGACGAAACTTAAAGGAAGTTTATGCCTCGAGATAATTTTGCTATCACATAAGTTATCTTCTCGGCTCACACGGGAGGTACAGCTGCGCTTACCTGTCGTGAATGCAGTGATGGACAGCTGTCTTTCCTCATTCCATGGCTGTTTTGATTTCATGTGCTTTCATGTACCTTCGTTCATCTTCGGAACACGAATTAAGATATTTTTGATAAAATCCAATGGCTCAGTGAGGCCTGCATTACCAGCAAGACAATTAACACTTTCAGTGCCCAGAAAGCTACTAAAGATGCATTTAAAGGTGCAATATGTAAGAATTGTGCAGTAAAATATCCAAAAACCACTAGGCCAGTGTTATATATTTTGTTCACTTGAGTACTTACAACATCCCAAATGTTTGCAACTGTTTGTAAATCGTGAGAAATTGCAATTTTAACCAAGGCTTCGGGACGTAAAGCCTGTCAATGGCGTCATACCCGCGATACCTGCGTTTCCGTTTTATTTTGTAGAAACCATGGAAACACCAAAGACGGTTTATATATTAACATGTTTTAATAGGCAAGGGAGCAACGGTTTTGATATATTTAAAGACATAAAACTAATTATTGTTATATAGCTCAACACATTCAGTCTTACTGTTTAAATCTAATTTTCTACCATGCTTTACCAAGCCTCAGAGAAAAAACACTATTTTGTGAAGTAGCTAACATAGCATAATCAGATGCAGCATTTTCTCCATCATACAATATGTTTTAAAATGAATTGCATGCCATTTATCAACACAAGCCATCCAGCATTTAATATGATATTCTAAAATCGATCTAGCTTACTGCAGTGTACAACAAGTGTCTCACAGCAGCCACCGAGCGAACACACAAAGTAACGTTATCACATAATTTTCAACACACTCAAATGTATCTAATATGATAAACAGAGCTGCGTTACCTCATACTCATGACCAGAAAAGCGGAAGCGGCACCGGCGACTGTAGCATAATAAAAGTTCTGCTGTGTGCGACATGTGTTGCGCAATCGCTCCAGCGGCTTCGTTCAACTCCCACAACACTCGGTCCTGCTCTGCTTCATACTACAGTAATGTTAATAATCGCATCCATGAACATGATTTCTTCCCGAGTCCTATCTCAGTTCTTTTCCACCGGCCGTTGAGGTGCAGACCACATCCCAAGATTCCGCGCTCAAACTTGCCATCATCAAGCTACGCCTTTGTTTTGAATAGGCTTCTATCGACCTCTAGCGGACAGAAAACATTACATATTGCACCTTTAAAACAGTTCATGTGACTACAGTGGTTCAACCTTAATGTTATGAAGCGACAAGAATACTTTTTGTGTGCCAAAAAAACTAAATAACGACTTTATTCAGCAATATCAAGTGATAGGCAATTTCAAAACACTGCGTCATGAAGCTTCGCAAATCTTTTGTTTCGAATCAGTGGATCAGAGTGTGTATCAAACTGCCAAAGTCACACCCCCCCAGTGGTGAACCATTGAAATTCCTTAACACTTATCACGTAACGAAGCCTCGTTTACTGAAATCACGTGACTTTGGCAGTTTAATACACGCTCCGAATCACTGATTCGAAACAAAAGTTTCGTAAGGTTCAAAGCTTCAAGAAGCAGTGTTTTGAAATTGCCCATCACTAGATATTGTTGAATAAAGTCGTCTTTTTTTTTTTTTTTTTTGCCGCACAAAAAGTATTCTCGTCGCTTTATAACATCAAAGTTGAACCACTGTAGTCACATGAACTGTTTTAAATACGTCTTTAGTAGCTATCTGGGCATTGAAAGTGTTAATTGTCTTGCTGGCAATGCAGGCCTCACTGAGCCATCGGATTTAATAAAAAATATCTTAATTTGTGTTCCGAAGATGAACAAAGGTCTTACGGGTGTGGAACGACATGAGGGTGAGTAATTAATGACAGAATTTTCATTTTTAGGTTAACTAATCCTTTAAAGAGCCCATAAAAGCAAAATTTAAACTTTTATGACCTTTTTGATTCATGTCTATTATCTTTGAAACCATCTATATACGATGGTATAAAAGTCACTTGGTTCCAAAACAATAATTCTATGGAGCAAAACATTTTTTAATATATCTTTTTATTTTCCACAGAAAAAGAAATGCACACAGGTTAAAACAACATGAGGGTGGAAAATGCTGACAGTTTCTTTGGGTGACTTCTGTCTCTGAAATTTCTTCAGTGAAAGTGTCCTGCTACAAATGCACTCTGGTGCACAATACAACAAAATAACAAAATTAACCTTCTAGACCAGGGGTGTCAAACTCAGTTCTTTAAAGCCTACTGTCCAGCAGAGTTTAGCTCTAACCCTAATTAAACAAACCTGAACCAGCTATTCAAGATCTTCAGGATTACAAGAAACTTCCAGGCAGGTGTTTTGGAACTGGTTGAATCTACACTCTGCAGGACAGTGGACCTCCAGGAGCAGAGTTTGATACATGAACTAGACAACAAAAATTATTTAAGTTTGGAGGTGGGCTCCTTTGACTTGGATCTTAATGCAACCACCCAAAGCAACCTAGCACAACACAGCAGTGCATTAAACCCCCCCTGAGAACCTTTTAGCAACTAGATAAAAATGGCATGACAAACACTCACATTTCCTTTAGAAAATATAAACACACGTGCTGTAGAATCAATTGCGTGTTGTCTGGTGTGCCACTTGAGATGTACGATTCTGCAGTGTCTATTTACACAAAGTGGTCATGTTGAGTATCAAGGCAAAAGCCGAAAAAGAAGCAGCTTGTCATGTACGTTGTCAGAGAAGCTTACAAATAGAAACGGCAGAGAGGTAACGACTTTTGTTGCAGTTTGACTGCATGTGTCCCCTGAAACAGAGCGTTTTTTTCATTTCTTTGGAAGTTGAAAACACTCGCTGTTCTCCTATTGCTCCGCGCCAGTTTTTTGACCAGGGGTTCTAGCAGACCAATCACAGCGCTTGCAGTCTGCGTAGAATTGACGTGTTGTTACATCTTTGAAGAAGTGCACGTCAGGCTACGTCGTAGGCTACGCGTGGTACAAACCGCCTACGCTGTAGCTACGTACACTCTACGCAGAAGTATAAATCAGCCTTCACAGTCATAGTGCCACCAACTGGCAGCAGAAAGTGTTACAAATAGAACATGTTTTGAAATAATCCTTTTATATTTACCCAAATCACTTCAATCTTCAGTTAAGGAAAGTTTTTTTTCATGTTGACGTAAAAATAAAAATGCTTGGATCTAAATAAAAAATAATCCTCTTTTTATGCAGTTTGATTTAATGTGTCATAAGTCTTCGTGGAGCTTTACAGACTTTTATTCGCCAATTTTCAGCACTGTTTTATTTTTTCATCCAACCACTAGCTATTGTGAAATATTTTTTTGAATTACTCATATTTTCTAAATCCTTATTAAAAATGTTGCTCTAATTTTGGGCATGTTGTCCATCTAAAGCTGAGTATAGACACAAATATACCAAGAACAACTGAACCTGCCTTTCATCAGACTTGACTATTTGCACTTGTAGCATTCTTTGTTTGTTCCTATTAAAACGTAATTCTTTCTTGTTGCATGTAGCGGCTGCTCCAGTGGTGCCGGAGCTAAGCAGTGACGTAGACACAAGCAACTTTGACGATATTGAGGAAGATCGAGGGGAGGAGGAGACATTCCCAATTCCTAAAGCATTTGTAGGCAACCAGCTTCCATTTGTGGGTTTCACCTATTACAGCAATAACCAGTGAGTACTAAGATGCAGAACAGACAGTAAGTGCTTGGATCCCCAAGTGCTTGTGTCAGATTGGTAAAAGTAAGAAAAAATATATTCATTATTGACTTTTTGTCAGGTTCCCTCGGGAATCAACTATAAAGACAAGTGACAAACGCTGCTCAACAAAGGAAGATAAGAGTCATGTAAGAACCTCTAAACAGAGACTTTAAAGAGTTTAGAGCATTAAAATAGTGAGTCTATCTCTTAAACTGTGAGGATGACTGATTGTGTTTCTCTGATCTTTCAGTTGGAGAATCTTCAGAAGAGAATTTATCAGTTAGAAGAACAACTTCACAGTGAGATGCAGCTGAGAGATGAGATGGAGCAGAAGTGCAGGTGTTTATCTGTCTGTTTGCCCATCCACCCAAATACCTTATCCAACCATTCACCTGTCCATCCAAATCAATCAAACACCTCATCCATTCAGATCCAAACCAAACTTCTTATTCTTTCATCCACAACCAAACATCTCATCCATCTATCCAAGACCAATTAAACACCTCATCCATCCATCCAGAACCAAACACCCTATTCAGACCAGTCAGACACCTCATTCATCCATATAGAACCAAACAACTTATCCAAACCAAACACCTCGTCATCCATCCAGAACCAAACACCCTATCCAACGCAATCAAATACCTCATTTATTCATCCATCCAGAACCAAACACCCGGTCCAGACAAATCAAACACTTCATCCATCTATCCATCCATCCACCCAGCAGAACCAATCAAATACCTAATTTATCCATCTAGACACAAACACCCTGTCCAAACAAATCAAACTATTCATCCACCCACCCACCTAGAACCAATCAAACACTGCATCCAGAACTAAACACCCAATCCAAACAAATCAAACACCTCATCCATCAATCATACATCCAACCAAACCAAACACCCAATCCAAAAAAAAAATCAAATGCCTCATCCATCCATGTGAAGATGCATCCATCTCCAACAATCCATCTGCCTTTTCCCCATTAATCTCCTCATCCCTATATCCAAACCTAAAGTAAAATTTTCTCAAAATCAGGCCTGTGAAATCTTTTCTTTGATTCGTTTCCCCTTCAGGGCATCCAATACAAAGCTAGACAAGATAATGAAAGAGTTAGATGAGGAGGTGAGTGAAATGATTTAATCTCTAAAGCATGTATCTAAATAAATACAGAGGGTGTGTATTTTGTATGCAATGGTTAAAATAGATAATTAAAGTTAAATATCTGGTAAAACTTGGGTTATTTTTAGTGTTAATTCTCGATTTTTAGTCATTCTGTTGTCTTGACATGTTTCAGAGTAACCTAAGGAAGAGTGTGGAGGCTAACATGTCCTTACTGGAGAAAGACAAGATCATGATCCAGCACCGAGCAACAGAACATCAAAGAAAGGCTGACCAGGAGGCTGAAAAACGAAGAAATCTGGAGAATGAGGGTGAGAATTCAGTGTCTCGTTCCAATTTGGCCTCCAATATATAATAGGGCTATTCCAGAAAGCAGGTTATGTGACTTACCTTGGTAAGAGTATACAGACAGCCTCAACTTTTGGTTCCAAAGTTCAGTTTTAACCTTTTTAAAATGAAAACCAAAAGAGGCAAGATAATCAGAGTAGAGTAGACATGTGTTGCAAAGACAAGTGATAAGTAATCGGTGTGGAATCAAAAACTGACTCCCTGTGAGATTGAGACTCCCCTATTTCTTCCTGTGAGGGTTAGGATTAGGTGTGGGAGGGGTCAATCAGAAGCAGGGGAGTCAAAATTTCACGGGATGTAAGATTTCAGTACAACACTAGACATCCTTCTGTCCACCGGAGAATGAACTCCTTAGTCGCATACTTCGTATTGAGAACGTCTTTGTGTTTTCATATAAACTCTGGGTTGATTGATCTTACTCTTGACTGCGTATTCTTCTGTAGAGCTGCTTTACAGCTGAAATTAAAATTGTTCTAAAATTGATGAATTTTGCAACATTAACACCGTTATTTTCCTTTTTTTATTACTGTGAAGCTGTTTGAAAACAATCTGTATTATATAAAGCGCTATGGAAATAAATGTGAGTTGACTTGAGCGTTTAGGTGAAGGTACATTAACCCTGCTTTCTGGAGTACCCCCACCTCTATCATTTGAAAAATGTACTTTTTCATGGCATGTACATTCATACTGCCAAATCTTAAACAGTCTTTTGAGTTGGGCACTGCAGTTCATTAAATGTTCTGAGTAGAGCTAGAACCAGCAAAGAGCAGCCAGACCTATATGTCTGATCTATTAAGGTCTGGAAAATTAGCTAATGGAAAAGGACCATGGGCCTAACATGAATATAATTCATCCAAGTGCCATGTACAGTAGGTTGTTATAGTACACACTTCATTGCTCTGTTAACATGTTATTAGGAAAGATGAAGCATCCCCCCTCCCTGTATTAAATTTTTTTTTTTCCCTTTTCTCTAGTGTCTACTTTAAAGGAGCAACTAGAAGACTTGAGGAAAATCAGTCAAAACAATGACAAGATCACCCAGCTACAGAACCAAGTAAGAACCAAGCTTATCAAGAACACTTCCTGAATTATAAGTATTTTTATAGTTAGATGAGGTGGTGATTTATATATATATATACATATAGTATATGGTAAATATTTGAGAGGAAATCAGATGCGTGTCAATATCCTATCTGGTCTCGTTAATGTTAATAAAACAAAAGAAAAAGAATTACTTCACTGCTCTTAACTGAATAACTTCTGTAGCTCTAATAAGGATCAATGATAATTAATTCATACAGTGAAGTCTTTTTACTTTAATTGAGTTAGTATTCGTTTCAGCTAGGGCTGTATGATTCATTGTAATTGATTTTTCGATTTCGATTTGGGCTTCCAACGATTATAAAAAGATAATCGATGTAAAATTATTATTGTGCCGCTGCCATATTCAACGGTGCGCTTTCGTTCCTCCCTAAGCCAAACTTAACATCTAAATCAGCCGAATAAATGAGTGTTGTAAAAGTCTACTGTTGCAAAACTGCAGGACATGCCTGATATTAAACAGTGTTATTAAAAGCGCATTGAGAAAAGCCATGAAAGAGCCATGAAAGAGTCACTGTTCTCCAGGCAGCTTTCTGTGCGCACACTCTGAGACTGAGCGGAACGCGCATAAGCAAAGTATACTATAGGCTTCAGATTCACGGCTAATCAGTCAAATAACCTACAAACAAAAATGTCAAAATTACGTTTTGGTAACTGTCCTCATAAACACAGTCGGTTATGTCTTAAGTGAATGTAAACAGTTGAGAAAGGAAATGGATCCTACAGTGGATCCTTGCAGCTCTTAAGTGACAACAGCCCAATATTATTGCAAACAACAAAAGAAAAAAATAAAATCACTCAGTGCTCTTAAATGAGTAACCTTTGTAGCTTTAAGGGTTCATCTATATTTAATGTATATAGTGAAGACTATGCAGTGTTTTATAATCTTGTTAAACCAATAATCGTGTTAAATAATTGTGATTTCAACATTGACCAAAATAATCATGATTATGACTTTTGCCATAATCGAGCAGCCCTAGTTTCTGCTGTGATATTGAAATTGGTAGCCTATATAGATTTGACATTTTACTGGTATCTTTCATTGTTAAATATTGGTATCATAGCCTTATTTCCAGCAAAAATCATTTTATTGTAATATCATTATCCTAAAATATGATCATATTTCATTTCTTGAGCATATCTCTCATACCTAAGTTACATTACTTCAAGTTTCTCTTTTCTTATTAGATGTTGTAAATACTGGTGCATTAATAAAATTACCTGGTTATAAGAACTGAAAAGAGTAATAAAATACATTTAAACAAGGCACAGCTTTTAATTTCAAGGCCAAAGAAAAAGGATGTTTGGAACATTTTGGAAGCAGCATTTTACAAAAGTGACAAAACAATAACTTTTTTTTTCTTTTCTTTTTTTTTTTCTTCTTTTTTTTGTGGTTGGGCCAGGAAACATTTTGGTAGGGCAAGTAAAAATCAGAAAAAACTGGCCTCACCAGGGCAGTAGAAAACTAAATCATCCAACAAATGTGGATCTGTGGTTATTTCAAAGGTGTTTACACCACATGACAATTAAGAAACAACATTTCACACAACCTTGTCATCCACAGCTGGGGGAAGCCAACGACCTTCTGCGGGCTGAGTCTGACACGGTGGTGCGTTTGAGGAAGAGCCACACGGAGATGTTGAAGTCAGTGAGCCAGCTGGAGGGCATGAATCGCGAGCTGCAGGAGAAGAGCCGTGCCGCAGAGAGTGTCAAACAACAGCTGGAAAAAGAGCTGCTGCAGCTGCAGACCACGCTAGACACAGAAAGACGAACCTGCAGCCGAGGCTCAGAGGAGATCAGAGAACTGCAAGGTAAGAGTGGGCTAGACTTTCCCTGATTTGACTCCACCAACATAGATCACAGATGACACACATGCAAATTATATTACCACTATATATATATATATATATATATATATATATATATAATACACACACATTCTTATAGGATAAGTGTTCAGACTTCACTCAGTACCTTTGGCAGCAATTACAGTCTTTTTGGGAATAATGCAAAACGCTTTGCACTCCTGGATTTGGGGATTTTCTGCCGTTTTTCTCTGTAGAATCTCTCAAGCTCTGTCAGGTTGGTTGGCACTGATGTTTGAGTTCAAATCCAGGATATGGCTGGGCCCCTAAACCACTCTTGCATTGTCTTGGCTGTGTGCTTAGGGTCATTGTCCTGGCCCAGTCTGAGCAGGTTTCAATTAATGATATCTTTTATATTTTGTTGCAATTAGCTTTCCACCTACCCTGACCAGTCCTCCTCTCCCTGCTGAAAAACGCCCCCACAGCATGATCAATACCACCATACATACAGTGCAGGTGATGAGGCCAGAGAACCTTGTTTCTCACTGTCTGAGAGTCCCTTTTTTGCATATTTCAAGCAGGTTTTCATGTGTCATTTACTTAGGAGAGGCTTCTGTCTGGCCACTCTGTCGCAAAGCCCAAATCAGTGTAGTGTTGCAGTGATGTCCTTCTGCAAGTTTCTCCACACATGATCTCTGGAGTTCAGAGTGACCATCAGATTATTGGTTGCCTCTCTTATCAAGGCCCTTCTCCCCCAATTGCTCAGTTTGGCCAGGACGCCAGCTCTTGGAAGAGTCCTGTTTGTTCCAAAGTTCTTTCATTTAAGAATTATAAAGGCCACTGTGCTCTTGGCACCCAGTGTAGCATATTATTTTTGTAGCCTTCCCTACAGTGGCTCGACACAATCCTGTCTCTGAGCTCTGCAGGCAGTTCCTTTGACCTCATGGCTTGATTTTTGCTCTGAAATGCATTTTCAGCTGTTAGTACAGTAGACAGGTCTGCGCCTTTCCAAATCAGTCAACTGAATTCTTCACAGATTTATTTCAATCAAAGTGTAGAAACATCTCAAATACCCCTTTTCCACTAGCATGAACCGGGTGCTAGTTCAGAGCTAGTGCTATTGCCAGAGTTCAGAGTTGGTTCGACTGGCAAACCTTTAAGAACCGGTTTGCCTTTCCACAGGCTAGAGAGCCACCACAGAGGTCTTACGTGACTGTATATGTCTCGTCTTTCCCAGCAGTGCCAAACACAAACACACCATCAACAATGGCAAACGTTGCATTACTATTGATGCGCGTGGCTTTGCGAACCTACATCGGCATTCAAACACTGCGAATCCAAAGTGTTCCTGCAGCGTGCCGTAATTTGTATAGATGGGAGGTTACAACCGAGCTGTTATTAGCTTGATTAGCTGCTATTTCAAAAATGGTTTCTGGTTGCCTTGTTGGTCACGGTAACCCCAGCCCCTGACGCTAGAGACCAGCAATGTTTTGGTGCTACTTACGAACAACTTTTCTTGGCTCAGAGCTGGTGCTTTTGGTATCGAAAGACAAAGAACTGATTTAAACCTAGGCTTTACCAGCACTCAAACTGCTCTGGTAGAAAAGGGGTAAAGAGAAATGGGATGCACCTGAGCTAAATTTCAAATGTCATATGTCAGGGTTTTTTGTCTGAATACTTTCTGAATACAACTGTATATACTTTATTAATAAGATTTTTTTTTCTTTTTTGGTGTGCAAATAGTGTAAAATAAATGTAAATTTCAAAACATTACCTTTGCAGCTATTCTGGTTGTCCAGCGAGATCTAAGTCTGTTCTTTGTCTCTTTGAAGCTCGTATCACAGGTCTACAGGAGGACAACAAGAACTTGAAGCAGAGTCTGTCCAAAGTGGAGCTGGAGAGAAAACAAGTCCAGGACAGATGTAATGTTCTTGAGAAGGTTTGTTATTTTTATATTATTATAAAATGAATAAAAACATATTTTAAAATGCAATTTTAATATATATTTTGCATAATAATTGCAGTCTGTTAGGGGCTATTAAGATATTTTTGCATTGTGACTATTTTACCCCAATTTACATTACCATATATTACAAGTTTAAGGGTAGATATGGTACAAAATTGTCCTTGTAAGGTTACTTGCCCTAGTGACAAGCTCTTGTACCCCTAAAGGTACTTTTTTCACATTTTTCTGACAGTGTATGAAAGTAAATTAAATGTAAAAAAAAAAAAAATAATAATAATAATAATTAATCTTTAAATAGGTCCTAAAATAGACTTAATTTTGTGTTTTCTCATGACATAGTTTGTTAGTCAATCAGCACTATTTTGATTAACACATTTCTTAAACCCACTTTAAGAAATACTGACCTATGTTATGCTGTATATTATCACAAAAAATAAGTTTTGACACATGTATGACGACTCTATGGAACGTCTTAGCATGTTAGTTACAGTGTTATGACAGTGTTTATGTATTTGGACTTTGTGGACTACATCTGCTTCGCATGCTGCTGCAGAGCAAATATGGAGACTTGCTACTGCCAATACATACACAGACATTCTGCTGTGAGCATGTAAGAGATGCTGCTGCTACAACAATAAATAGGCAAACTTTAAATCCCATAGCAGATCTAAACAAGTGATGCTCTGGGAGGTGGAGGGCTTCATAAACTGAATAAATTGGCTTATAGCAAACACTGAACCAGACTATTTAAATGTTGAATAAGCAAGCTCTGTGGCTGCAATACAGCAGAGGCCAGTCAGCTTGTACCATGTAGTAAACAATGTGATTGCTAGCAGATTGTATGTAAAGGACCAGTCTGCATCTTACAGAGACTGAGCTAGTCATTTTCAGCAATGCGCTTAGAATGGAAACCTAGGCAGCATCTTGAGGATTTAAAATTTCTCACTGTTTGCAACTGTCTCACCATTAAAAAGTCCATCTGATTCAAAGGTATAACCATTTTACATACAGTAGATTGAGACGTACGTACAGTAGTTTACAGTTACACTTAGAATGGAAATCCAAGGCATTGCACTGAGATAATATACACTGTTTCGAAAATATAGTCTCACGCCATAGTCTCACAAAAGGATAACAGAAAGTGTTTACTTAAAGAAAAATCCACCCCCATACATTTTATTTTAGACCCACTGGTACATTTGCCTACTAGGCTGCCTATGTGTTAATTTAGTTTTTTTGTAGGCTGTGTAAAGTAACTATGTTTTGTGTAACCAGTGTTTCTATATTTTCGGCGTCTTCAGGAGAAGAACAGTCTAGAAATTGACCTAAACTACAAGCTGAAGACTCTACAGCAGCGGCTAGACCAGGAATTGACCGAGCACCGCATCACAAAGGCTCAACTCACAGACAAATACGAGTCTATCGAGGAGTCCAAGTCTGCTGCTATGCATGGTATGTGTGTGTAAGACGTGTCCAGACACTGAACGGCATCTTGTTTAGCTGCATGCCCAGACACCACCTTATATTATTCCCTAATAATAATAATTCCACCTTAAAAAGTGACTGTAATTTTTTTCTTTTAATAGCATAATAAAATCCTAAAAGACAAGAAAATACTTCCTGTGGTGTAATTAGACTATATGAATTTTTTGCCCCTTTGTTGAGACTTATACTCAAAATACGTTTTAAGTCGCTTCCTGGTGCTGGCTAATTGATTCTTCAATGCACACAGACTCAAGAAATCTTTCCTCTTGGATTTATTATATTACAAAGGTGTTCAAAAGGCATAATATGGTTAAAGAAGGTCATTTACTGCAACCCAAACACATTATAATCGCAGATGGCCATCTTTTAACCAAAGTAAAACAACAACAAAAAAGAGCATGTCCAAATGAGTCACACCTCTCCATTGAAAGAAACATTAAGAGTACATTAACATTTGCATCCAATCAAAATTAAGAACAATAATTTGTGCCAGCATTACAAAGTCAACATAAATGGCTCCAGTGTGCTACATTAGCCAAACAGAAGTTGTTGACTGATTTAGAAATGCTAAATATTCACCAATATATTGATGGACTGATCTTGTCCGTGGTGTTCACTTCTTTCTCTACAAATAACAAAAACATCTCTGTCCAGCGGTGGAGCAGAAGGTGTCAGAAGAGACCACACTGCGGATGCGAGCAGAGAGCAGGGTGGTAGAGGTGGAGAAGCAGTGCTCCATGCTGGAGTTTGACCTCAAACAGTCTGTACAGAAGATGGAGCAGCTGATGAAGCAGAAGGAGAGGCTGGAGGATGAGGTGAATGTGAACCCACTAAAAAGCTTGGATTGACAAGACTATAAACTGTTAAAGGTGTTATGAATTCCGCATCTGTCATCTTTTCTCCAACCTACCAGGTGAAGGATCTGCGGGTACAGTTGGAGCAGGAGTCTGGGAAGCGTGTGCTGGCCCAAAACGAGCTGAAAAGCTGGACGATGGAGGCCGAACGCCTGAAAGGATCAGAGAAGCAACTCAAACAGGAGATCAACGCGGCCCTCGAGAACAAACGCTCTGTCGAGTTCCAGTTGGCACAGCTCACCAAGTATGCTCCTTTGCTCTCTCCTGCCCTCAAAGGGTCATGAACACATTTATGTCTCCCTTTTTTAATAAAGAACTCATGTTCTTTGGAGTTTGAACTGTTAGCCATTAATAGTAAAATTAGCTAGTTTCTAAACAGGTTCCACATTATATAAATAAAATCCTAAATTATTCTGTTCATTATATAAAGCAGTCATATCTCTTCACAAGACTTGTATTAAACCACTCGATTCACATGGATTCTTTTTATGGTGCCTTAATGACCTTGTTTTGATTACCTAGACTTTAAATCTCAGTTTCATTAAAAATAACTTAAATTATTTTTTGAATGATTAACCAAAGTCTTATGGGTTTGAATGACATGAAAGTACGTATATGATGACAGAATTTTCATTTTTGGGTGAACCATCCTTTTAACTTATTTATTTTTGAATTCTTTTAGTACAAGGATTTCTGTTATTTCTGTTTGACCCTAATTGTAACACTGTTCTGTCCATATAATGTCATTCCTTTGGCTCTGAGCCTTACTCCCAACAGCTACTGTATTACATTACTGAATATTTGGATGGCTTTTCTGTCATAGAAAAGGCTATTGTTGCAGATTATGTTTAAACTTGGCCAAAACTATTGGCTATTGGCCAGTATTTACATGGGTGGATTAAGAATAGCCCTCCGTCTGACCACATCCACTGCCAGTTAATCTTAAACCTTCCCCTCTGTCGGACTCCGTCAGATTCTGTCGAACACACAGGCATTTCGACAGATTGCACAGCGTTGTCATTTTCTGTACTTTAAAGTCTGCGTGAAATCGTTAACCGATTTATACTATACAGATTCCTGACCTTATTGTGAGGTATGCATCATTTGACATTATTCCATCTGTTTGTAATCTTTAATCAAAATATAATTACATGACATCTTTCAAATGACATTTGCTTGAAACAACTTGCCATGCTGTTACAATGGACCTAGGGTGTGGTTTTACACACATTTTTTTTAACTTTTTGGAAATGTTCATTTATACATCATGCTTGACGTGTGGAGTTTGAATAAATATTGTTTGTGAAGCTGAAGTGACTGTGATTGATTGAAGTGTATCTCCTCAGGCAGTACAGAGGAAATGAGGGTCAGATGAGGGAACTTCAGGACCAGCTGGAGGCTGAGCAGTATTTCTCAGTGAGTATGACAGACTGCTGAACATAATTTCATTTTTCCTGTTTCTTAACAAGGTGACTTGCCTTTTACTTTTGTATATGATCATTCAATCATCATCCATAACATGTTCGCTACAGTATTTACCTTCTTTACAGGTATCTTCTAAAGTCCTATAAAACTTATTAGGATCAAGGCATGGTTCATAGAAGCCAGGTTTCCATCAAAGGGTGCTTTCACATTAGCATTTTTGGTGCGCACCCAGGTTCGATTGACGTCAGAGTTCAGTACGTTTGGATGATGTGAACACGGTCTTCTGAACTCTGGTGTGCACCCGCGAACCGTACCCGAGTCCGCTTAAAAAGGGTGGTCTGGGGTACGGTTCAAGTGAACACCGGTACGGTTCGCTGCTGATATGAACGCAAACGTACCAAATCGCGGAAGTGAACCGCTATTAATGCCGTATTATTTCATAAAAATGTGTTTGTGTGTGTGTTTCACTCACTTTCCAGACGAGCGTGACTGACGTGCTGCAAGCAGAGAGCTGTATATCTCATTTCTGCTCAACTTCTGTGTTCTACATTCGCGACAGATAGACGCAAGTGCCGTTATGTACTGAAGCTTTGGAAACAAAACCCAACGGTTAAAAAACAAAAAAAAATTATAAAATTCAGGAGAGAAACGTTATGCATTTTGCAGCTTTCTCCTGCACTGTCATTACTAGGCAACAGAGTAAACAGCTGCTGGTTTGATGATGCGGGTTGGACCCAAATAATATATTATGAACACAGTCCAGAGGGGGCAGGGGGAGGGGGGAGCAATCGAACTCTGGTTCGGTCCAGGCAATCGAACCAAGTGTGTGAAAGCACCCTAAGTAGCAGATCTAATGTATGTGAAAACTGGAATCTTGAAAAACTGTTTGCAAAAAAGCTGTATTTCCATTAATATGTTTAAGAGAAAGAAATGCTGCAGTATATTAACGGAAGTGAAATTGTAGATACAGGAGAACTTACGGTGGCTTCTTTTTTCAGTGTAATAAATTAATGGCAGCTTAGAGCAAGCAGACAAACCACACAGTTCACAAGCAGTCAGAGGCAGATGCCTTCTGTTTGAGAATGATAGCGTGCCTGGTGGTGTTGTCACGGTACAAAAAATCCAGTAGTCGGTACCAATACCATAAAAATGTTACAGTTCTCGGTACCAATTTCAGGACCACAGCAAAATCTGTTGGAACTATTTTACTATTTTATATAGCCTATTTTAAAACACATTAAATATGATGGTAATCATACATATAAATATTTGGAGCGTGTTTGTGTGTGTGTGTGTATATATACTTTAATTAAATAAATTTTTAAATATATATATAAAAAAAAAAATGCTCAAACATCCATTTTGTAACAGACGTGCGTGTTTATTTTAGCTATTCCGTCAGTGAAACGACACACTACAGCCTGTAAAACTATGAAATAAATATCAGTAAATAATGGTAACCTAAATAAGAAAGCTGAATTTTTTTTTTTTTTTTTTTTACACAAAGATGTCTACCGCTCTGCGCTTTGAGAGTTATGTGGGACACAAGCAGAAAACCATTTCTCTTTAATAATATCTTTGTTATCTCCTGATGTTACAAGCAACTGACACTTGTTATTAAAAGGTCTGAAGAGCGAGTTTTATCCTCAGCAGGGGCAAGACATTCAGGCTATGTTTGATTTTGCGCTGCCAAAGAAAGCGAAAGTAAAAATCACCATTGTGTGTGAAACGCGCTATGACTATAACTTGACGCGCCTTATAAAGTCTACGTGCAAGCAAAAACGTTTCTGTCCTATGGTGTTTTTTCTACTTTACCACAGTAAAGAATGCGAATAGCCTATAATAGGCCTAAAAGCGAACGAAAGGAAGAAACGTTTATAATGAGTGAAGATTTGGGAAAAGAAACAGAGATTCCATGTTCAGTGGAATAACTAATGGAATATTGTTAAATTCTCTGATAATCGAGTGACCAGATTGCGATTTGCAAAACAGAATACAAAGCTTAAATTTATGGACTCTCATTCGGCATGAACAAAAATGTTTCCATGGCTGCGATGTCACATTTAATTGCTAAACTATTATTTCTTTTGTAAACAAAGCTTTGTGCTTCACTCGTGTCATATTCAAGTAAATACTGGCACAGCCCTATCAGTGGGTACCGAATATACCCGGATTCTCTGTACTACCGGTACTACAGAAATGCGGGTATCGTCACATTTTTAAAATTTCAGTACCGACTTGGTACCGAAGTACCGGTACTTTTGACAACACTAGTGCCTGGCAGTTCTGGGAGGTAATAATTGTAGCAAATCTTTTTGATGACAGTCTTTGGCTTCAGCATTTCATAATGACCAGATTGATATTTGACGTGCTATTCGCTGATATTTTCTTCTGTGAGCAAATTATTCAGTCATGAGACTTGTTTATGCAAGGTTACATGACTTTTTTTGATGTGCCATAAAAAATTTACTTTTCTTGAAGAAAAAATTTGTCAGTAACCAGACTAAATAAATATGATAATGTCACTTCCAATTTCATCTCCTTAATTAAAAAAACCTAACTCCTAACACGCAGAGGTCCACCTGCTGTAATTAAGTGGTCCAGAGTTAACTATTCCACTTTTACCACAATTACCACATGAGCATGTCTAATATACTACTTTTCTCTCAACTTTTTTCAGGTTTTTGGCCCTAAAACACACTTTTGTTCAGAACTGTTTTGTTATACCTTTGACTAAACAGCCCTAGCCCTAGACAAATCTTAGGAAGGAATTTATTGTATTTTTTTTATCAAAGTGATAATATTTGAACTGTAATATCTGTGTAGTTGTTTGTAAATAAACTAATATTTTTAAACATCAGTCAACAAATAATCATTGACAATGCCATGGTGTAAGGCTCAGCTGACTGACTGAGTTATGACCATGATAGGGTGTCATGTTCTTGTGTGTTGTCATATCATGAGAGGAAATCAGCATTGTTTATATATTCTCGAGCCATTCTTTCTTGTTTTCAGACACTCTATAAAACTCAGGTGAAGGAGCTAAAAGAGGAGATAGAGGAGAAGAATCGACAAACTCAAGAGGCTCTTAAAAAAGTCCAGGACCTGTACTCAGAGAAGTAAAAAAAACTTTCATTAATTAGTAGCTTTTGCAGAAGTGCTGCCTTTGAAAAATGTTAAAGGAACTAAAGAGTATTTTGTGACTTTGAAATACTGTTCAGAATTGCTAGTGAACTTTCTTGTAAACTGCTTTACCATGAATCTTTTTTGTAGGGAGTCACTCTCTGCTCAGTTGGACCTCACCATGACGAAAGCAGAGTCGGAGCAGTTGGCCCGTGCGCTACAGGAAGAGCAGTATTTTGAACTCTCTCAGGAGAACAAGAAGGCTGTGTCACGTTACAAACAGGAGATCTCAGAGAAAGACTCAACCATCACACAGGTCTGTGCAGCACACGCACTGTTATTAGCGAAGGACAGGCATCTGTCTCTAAATCTGATTTCATTTATATAGTCCATTTGTCTTCATCACATTTTTAGTATTGGAACTCTATCGCCCGGTTTCACAAACAAGGCTTAAGTCTAGTCCCAGACTAAAATGTATGTTTGAGCAACTTGAAAGCAACTTGCACTGACATATCTTAAAATATGTCAGTGCCATTGTTATGTCTCAAGATGCTCACCAGTAATGTTTTTCTTTCTAAGGCACGTTTATCAAAGCTACTTGAATATCCTAATTGAACTAAGGCCTAATCCTGTCTTAATCTAAGCCCTGTTTGTGAAACCAGGCCTGAATACTGTACTTTTAGTCATTATCGTCACCTTTGTGATTATATCAGTTGCTTTTAATTAGAGTATAATGCATTTTAATTTAGCTTGAGGAATCCAATAAAACCCTCACCAAAGATGTGGAGATCCTCAGTAAGGAGAAGACCGAATTGAATGAGAGGCTCCAAGCTCAAGAAGAAGGTAATCTTAATTCCAAGTGGTTAACTACAGTTTATCTTTACTCATTATCATAACTTTTCTAATGTCTTCCTGTAGTGTTTGCAGCAGAGAAGGAGGAGGTAGCAAACTCAGTAAAGGCGAATTACGAGAAGGCCCTTAATATAGAAAGAACTCTGAAGACCCAGGTATAACCACTATACAGCAACTCTGTATAAATAACGTATGTTTATATAACTAAAAGTGAAAAAGCCAATGTCATCATCGCCATAGATTTGAATCTGTGAAAGTGAACAAAACAAGAGAAATATAAAAATCTTTTGAGAATTAAATATAAACATAGACTACATTTAAGGAATCTTAAAATGGATCTGATGCAAAGATTTATTAAAAAACTGCAACTTTATGCCTTCTAAGATACCATCTTTTGGTATTTTGGACTGTGACAAGCTCAGTGAAAGAAAATCATCCAAGATGGTGGAAAAGTTATTATTAGAAACATTACAATCTTTTAAAATTTTATCTTATTAATAAATGCAATTTTACCTAGCATATATATTAGAGTTGTAAAAAGTACAAACTTCGGTACCATGTCGGTACTGAAATTTTAAAAAAGTGATGCTTTGAGCGCTGTTGAATAGGGCTGCACAATATATCGTTTTAGCATCGAAAGGATGTGCGATGTCTAGTATAGGGGTCGTTAATCCGTACGGACCAGACACCATGGTTCAAAACGTACATGATTCTCTGATTAATTGCAAAGTTTCACCATCATACAATGAAAGTTTATCATTTGAATGTGTTAGGTCCTGTCAGTTAAACATTCAAGAGTTTTTAAACCATTTAAGTGCACAAAGATGCAAAACAGAGCTCAATTCTAAGCGGGCAGCTGTTTTATGTGCGCACAGGCACACACGCACAGAGTCCTGTATCTTTGTTCTGTTATATTTATCTATGCTTGTAATGTATTATTTTCTATGCGTATTCACTCACCTACAACATCACCTCAATCATCCTAGAATGATTAATTCTTTCTAAATAGAGCTATTCATGCCATCTGGTGAATTTTTTCTTATCGCAATATAAATCGCAGAAAAACAAAATATCGCAATGTCAGTTTTTTCCAATATTGTGCAGCCCTACTGTTGAGTGGATTCGTAAACACCTCTGATTGGCCATTGTGTTCACACGCTCATCATATATGTCTGTGATTGGCTTTAATGATCAATGCTTCAAAAACGTTGTAAATAGTCATCAATGATGCTCTTCACCGAGCGCTTACACCGATACACATGGGAGCGTTTGAAAGCAGGCGTCTATTGCGGACCATTTTTAAGACCTGCCAAGGACCAGATGATTTTTTTTATTATGATGTCTTGATACGGAAAACCATATATATAGCCATGTGAAAAAGTTAGGACACCCTATTGAATTCCATGGTTTTCCATATCAGGACATATCTGGTCCTTGGCAGGTCTTACAATTTGGAAAATAAAACAAAACAGATGAACAACAAAACATTACATATCACACCATCTCATTATTTATTTAACAAAAATAAAGGCAAGATGGAAAAGCCATGGGTGACAAACTAAGGATACCCTATGATTCAGTTGCTTATAGATCCACTTTTAGCAGAAATAACTTTTCTGTATGACTTTATCAGTCTCACATCATTCTGGAGGAATTTTGGCACACTCTTCTTAACAACGTTGCTCCAGTTAACGAGATTTGTGGGCTGTAGCGAGGCACAGCTCTCGCTACAGTTTTTCAGTCTGGACTTGACTGGGCCATTGCAACACCTTTATTCTTTTCTTTTTTTCAGCCATTCTGGTGTAGATTTGCTGGTAATCTTCAGATCATTGTCCAGTTGCATGACCCAATTTTGGCCAAGCTTTAGCTGTTGGACAGATGGCCTCACATTTGACTGTAGAATACTTTGGTATACAGAGGAGTTCATGGTCAACTCAATGACTGTGAGATGCCGAGGGCCTGTGGCTACAAAACAAGCCCCAAATCATCAACCCTCCACCAGCATGCTTTACTTTTAGTATGAGGTGTTTGTTCTGATATGCTGTTTTTAGTTTTTACCAGACTTGGCACTATGCATTATGGCCAAACATCTCCACTTTGTTCTTGTCTGTCCAAAGAATTTTGTTCCAGAAGTCTTGTGGTTTGTTCAGATGCAACTTTGCAAACCTAAGCCATGCTGCCATAGAAGAAGCTTTCTACTGGCAACCCTTCCAAACATACCATACTTGTCTGGTCTTTTTCTAATTGTACATGTTAACTGAGGTCTGTAGAGTCTGAGGTGTAGTTCTTAGGTTGTCTGCAGTTACTCTGAGCATTACACGGTCTGATCTTGAGGTGAATTTGCTGGGACGTCCACTCCTGGGAAGATTGGCAACTTTCTTGAATGTCTTCCACTTGTGAATAATCTTCCTTACTGTAGAAAAATGGACTTCAAATTGTTTGGAAATGGCCATATAGCCCTTCCCAGACTGATGGAAGCAACAATTGCTTCTCTAAGATCATTGCTTATGTCTTTCCTTCTTGGCATTGTGTTAACACACACCTGAAGCCTACAGACCAGCAAACTGCCAAAACTTCTACTTTTTTATAGAGGTCTTCACACTTGCTGATGATCGATTAATCAAAGACATTTGATTAGCAGTGCCTTAATTTCTTAAATTCTATGTTAACAGTAAGGGTGTCCTTAGCCTGTCACACATGGCTTTTCCATTTTGGCCTAGTTTTTGTTAAATAAATAATGACACGGTGTAATACGTGATGTGTTGTTCTTCATCTGAGGTTTTATTTTCCAAATTTGAAGACCTGCCAAGGACCAGATGATTTTTTTTTTATAAGGTCCTGATACGGAAAAGAGTAGCACTATTGCGTGGTGCTCATGAAGAGCGTTCCATATCATTCAAGTATGAGGATCTATTTTAGTTAGGTTTCTGTCTATGTAGGCAGCTGACAACAAAGCAGCTCACTTAGTTTTCAACCAGACTTGTTTGATATGACATGTCTGAAAGGAAAAGTATCTTTTGCTCTTTGGTCATTTTACTTTTTGGTCATTCTACCATCTTGACGCTTCAACATGTCACTGCAGGCGGTGAATAAGCTGGCTGAGATTATGAACCGTAAGGACATGAAGTTGGACCAGAAGAAGAGAGGCAGCACCACTGACCTGCGCAAGAAAGAGAAGGAGAATCGCAAACTGCAGCTGGAGCTGAACCAGGAGAAGGAGAAGTTCAACCACATGGCCATCAAGTACCAGAAGGAGCTCAACGAGATGCAAGCGGCAAGTTAATGTTTATTAGTTTTCACAGTGACAATATCAGTGGAATCTGTTGATTCTCAAAATCAATTTCAACAAGTAGTATTTCTAGTCCTGCTGTGGTCAAGGATTGCTTCATGAAAATGTATTTTGTAAATGTAAGTTTCATACCTGGACACTCCAGGAAGCCACATCAACATGACATCAATATTCATGAGCCAAACGTTGCAGTAGTATGATTTGTTGTTTTGGCCTAGTTCATGGTGATATTTGTATTTGCAGCAATTGGCAGAGGAGTCCACGTATCGCAATGAGCTGCAGATGCAACTAGATAGTAAGGAAAGTGACATTGAGCAACTTAGAGAGAAACTGAACGACTTGCAGCTCCGCGTGGACAACTCCAGCGTCACCAGCCTGCAGACGGACGAGATGGACAGTAACATTGCTGGTAAGGGAACATTCACAAAGTATGAATATTTCTGTTATATAAATGTTAAGGAACAGAGAGTTTTGACGAATTAGTTTGCTAGTCAGTTTAGTTTGAATCGTTATTGGTTAGCATTTGTAATTATTGGAATGCCCACATTAGCCAGCTAATTCTGAAGCTTTGACTACATGTGACTCGTGCTGGCAAAATGAGTCGCGATGAGCAAATTTTCAAAAATGAGTTAGTTATTTTCACATTCTCTACTAAAAAAAACTTTCAAAATGATTTATTGGAATTAGACAAAAAATGAATGAGCTACATCTGTTTGAAGTCATTTTTTAGAAAAATTAAGTTAAATTTTTCTGAAGGTTCCAAATCAAAATCACCTAGCAACCATCCCTTAAAATCCCTGATAACAACACCAAATGTGGCACACAGTCAAAACCAAATATCTATAGGAAATGTATATATTCAACTTTTTTTCCCGTGATACCACAATTGTTTGATTAACATTTAACGAAACAGACAGCCAATTTATTAAGGTCTACTGTACCGCATGGATCTAATATAATGTTACACATCAGATAAACTAATACTCACCAAGACAGATATTTTGAAATACTGTAATTTGTACATCGGGATCGTGCACTATCTGAGAGGCATCTTTGGGCGCACGATTCGGATGTGTCAGTCAGCGCGAGCCAGTTTTGTTTACATCAGCATGAGTTTGAAAATCACATTTCATAGGTTCAGACCATGCTATGAATATTCACAAAGTTTGAATGCTGATTCAAATTTTGGAATCCAAACTTGTGCTGAGGGGAAGTGGCTGTTGTCGAGAAGTGAACAGAGAAAAATGCCATTTTCATGGACAAGGGAAAGGTACTCACATTAGAAAACGTACAAATAAAGATACTTTTAGATGTTTAATTGCTATTTGGAGCATTGGGATCGCTAGATGAGGGCTTAATACACTCATTTTTTGTAAAAACTTCAAATTCCACCAAAATTTTGTCAACACGAGTCTCATATGTCTTGCTATCATCCCTATCTGTATTTGAAAGAAAGTAAGTGTGCTGGGAATGGATTTAAAATTGTTTTATTAAGAAAAAAAACAACAACAAAAAACATGCAGAGCAGAAGAAATGCAAAAAATAAAAAGCTTTAATTTTGTTTAAACAATTTACCCATATTTCACATTGCTCATTGTTTGTATTTTAGCTGATTTATCTAATCAGCATTCAACACTGTCAAAATGCAGAACAAGAATTGGTAACTAACAGTAAGCAAACTTGCTATGTTCACACTTGTAATTCCATTCTCTCAGTTCTTTTGGTCCAGATATATTTAGTCCTAATTCGCTTGGAGTTGGAATATTTAAGACTGAATCTAAAGATACAAAACAAAACAAAAAACTGCTTTCATGATGTATATTTTTCAACTAAACATCCAAAACAATGATGTGTTCTGGGCTAAATGCTCTCGTTGTATGTGCATACATATGACAGTATTTTTACCAGTGGAGAACATGTGAAGAGCTTATAAAAACTGTAAAGGAGTCAAAACAGTGGCAGAAATTCATCCATTCATGCATTTTCTCTGATCGAATAGCTATCCGATCGTAAAAGATTAGGTGTAAATGCCCTCGAAAACGATTTAAATCTGATCACTCAAACCACTTCAGGAGGTGGTCTGATACGCATTCCAGACGAATCTGGTGTAAAGTGTTAATGCATCTGGTTATTGAAACCACATATGTACATTTTACCCCTTTTCAAAATGTTAAAAAATAGACACGTGAGAGCGTGTTATAGGCTATATGACATGTTTTAGACATATTTGTCTGCACTACTACAACAAAACTGCAAAGCATCCAGTGTGTAAAAAAATATGATTAAGCACTAAATCCAGCATAAACCCCCCTGGCACAACCTGCATATTTTTAAATGCTCAAGACAGACATCACTACCTGAACCTCACAGCAACTGGCTGCCACCTACATTTTTCGTTTGATATTTGCAAGAACTGGCCAACCTTTTGACACTCTCGACTGCTCTCAACGCTTGCTCTGGTCTGCTGTCAATCTCACAATTCACAGCGCAAGCATAAAGCTCAACTTCGACAGGAATGAATTGAAAACGTTCTGTCTGTTCTGCTTACCCTACAGCAGTTGACACTTGGTTTGGTTTGGCAAATTTAGTTAACTTTGGTGTGGTTTGACAAATATGAATGCAACAAAGGTGTCTAAACTAACCAAATAGGACGTGACATCACAAGATGAAAAGACAGAATGCTCAAGCATACCTGGTTTTCCTCATAATAGGAGTGATGTTGCCCATTACGGTTCGGTACAGGCATCGGAACCGTTGTCTCCTTGGAGGAGATCTTTGTTCGTGTGCAGCTGAGGAATTCCTGGCACTGTTTTGACTCCTTTACAGTTTTTATAAGCTCTTTACAAGTTCTCAGCTGATAAAAATACCATCATATGTATGCACAAATAAATAGTGCTTTTAGCGCAGCTCACAGCGTTGTTTTGGAAGTTCGGTAAGTTTTGTTGTAAAATATGCGTCATAAAAGCAGGGGATTTTTTGTTTTGTATCTTTAGATTCATTGTATCATTTGTTTTGTTTTGTTTTTTTGTTTTTTTAATACAGCTGTCCTTTTAATACAATTAACTTGTTTGACAGAAACTTCAAGCCTTTATCTGACCGAGTTCTGCTGTGCTCTAAATCATTCACAAATCTTATGATAGTTCCATAATCTCCATTCATTTTTTACACAATATTAGTTGTTTTCATGCCTTTTGCATAACATTGCACCATTTTATGCTTTTCATCTTCAGAAAGATCTTTCTTCCTCCCCATATTGCATGAGAACTGTGACTTGCTTAATAATGTGGAACAACATCTTTAAGTAGGGTTTCCATTTACCTAAGTAGGCCTGGCAAACTATTTAACAAACCTGTCTGAGATTGATACCAGTTATCTAAAAAGATATGGAGAAATAAAACAAACAAACTTTGAAAAACTAAAATCTTAATGTTTATCGTACTGAAATCCCACTGATACATCACTTGCATAATAATTTGGAACACAGTGTAAATTTATCTTTTTTTTTTTTTTTTTTTTGGTCCAGACCAAAAGAACAAAGAGAATCGATCTACAAGTGTGAACACACCCTTAATCCCAAACATATTTTATCATCTAGAACTATGTCTCTCTCTGAAAGAAGTTTGACACCTATAGGCAAAAGGCATTCATATTGTTCCATTGCTATACAAAATTTGCATGCAATAATGCGAAATTAATATGAAAGCCACTGGTAAAATGTTGTATGTTGTAACTTATGAAACATGAAAGTAAAATAGACCATGTAGATGATTTGAAATTTTAATTGATTTCCACTGGAAATCAATTTTCCATTTAAAAAAAAAAAAAAAAAAGTGGGGGAAAAAATTCAGACTTTGTAAGAAGGAATACTTTGGAATGCATATTTTATTTTAAAATTATATATATATTTTTTTATTATTTTTTTTTTTAATTTTTTTTTTAAACGGAGATTATGGCTATATTCTGTTTATTGGTCTGCCATTTCAGAATCTTGATCTTGGCTATATTATTTGTAGGGCAGCCCCCTAATAGTCGACTAACCAAAATTTTATTAGTCGCATTCATAATCATTTCTTCTGCCGGTGCACTGTGGCAAGCTTTATGCGTGCGCTTGAATGCTGATTAGGCTATGTAGGCATTAAAGGGATAGTTCACCCAAAAATGAAAATTCTGTCATCATTTACTCACCCTCAAATTGTTCTAAACCTGTATACATTTCTTTCTTCTGCTGAACATAAAGAAAGATATTTTGAAGGATATAGGAAACTGAAGAGTTCTGGGGCACCATTGACCTCCATATTATTTTTTTTCTTACTATGGAAGTCAAAGGTGCCCCAAAGCAGCCTGGTTACAAACTTTCTTCAAAATAGCTTCCTTTGTGTTCAACAGAAGAGAGAAATGTATACAGTTTTATACAACTTGAGAGTGAGTAAATGATGACAGAATTTTCATTTTTGGGTGAACTACCCCTTTAAAGGCTCTTTATTATGATTTATATGGTTTATTAATAAATGTGCGATTAGTCGACTAATAGCTTAAAACTAGTAGTCAACCAGAAAAATCTTTAGTCGAGGGCTGTCCTAATTATTTGTGCCAATGAATGCCATTTTGTTAGAGTATATTTATCAGGACTGTATTTATAATGTTAATTAGATTTAGCACACAAATTGCTCTTATGACTTACAATGATAATGCTGTGATTGATGATAGGATGTTTCATGTTGCCAGGTGGTGAACATAGTCATCGATTGCCATTGTTTGTGTTTTAAGTCCTCTCTCATCTTTTGTTCTCCCTCATATATAGTCAGTTCTTCTTGCTCTCCTTATCTGTGTATCTTCTATTCTTTTCCTTCTGTGAGTAAACTTTAAGATTGGGATCCCATTATGCCTGGATTGTGCTCTTGGGTGGCATTTTGTTTCTTCTCATTACTTTTTTTATTTTAATGAATGCATCTGAATGTCAAATGTGTTTTGGTGATACCTCAGAAATAAGCTACTCAGAGTGATTATAATGATAGAGTTTAGACTTATTTTTCATTAGACTAATTTTGAATGAAATTGCTTAAATTAGTGAAAAATATTTTACTTATTCAAATCTTTTTAGACTAACCCCTACTCTGAGCACCTTTCAGAGGTGTTTTAAGTCAAGTCACACTCTTTTAATATTTGTGTGTATAGCTTTACTCTTTGTATTTCTATTGCCCTGGGTTAAAATTTTGATATGTGAATGTGATAAAGAACTTGGCATTGCCTTCAAATTGCAGATTATGCACAGAGGATCATGTAAAAGTAAAAGGGTCATTCCGTATCAACTCAACCAGAGGTCCCGAGCTAAAAAATTAGATTTTTATCCTTTTTCTAAAATCATATTGAGATGTCTTTAATATTTTTTTAGTATTTGAGTCAAACTTAGGAAAAAACAATATTTATGGCACTCAGGTATATTCTATACAATTGTGTTGATAGAAATAAATGATACATTTCTAGTTTCAACATTTATTTTGTTAAGATATTCCTCTTTAAAAGAAAAAAAACAAGTTAAGTAAAGTGACCACATTTTGTTTTCGACGACTAAAAATGTGTACAATTGACCAATTTACTCATGGAACTGCATTATCATCTCCATATCTCTGGGATTGTACCATATGGGGCCTTAAAAATGAAGATACCAAAAGAAACATTAAAAACCAAAATATAAAAGGATATTAAGATATCTTTATTACTTCTTGAGTTACAGACATACAAACAAAAGAAGCGCTTTTACCCATTTTTGAACTGTAACCATTGGCATATAATACAACAAAGATTGCACAAGTCAACAGACTTTACTAACAGACCTACCAGTCTCTGTGTAAAAATAAAACAATGATGCTGCCATCTTTCTAAAGTCATTTTTACCCCCTGTAATTTGGCTCCAAATCTCAGGTGAAAACTGTCATCACATCACTATTTATGTTAGTCTTTCTTCAGAAAAAAAAATATTAACAAAATCAAAAATTTGAGCTGGGGAAGTTTCTGAAATTTGGTTGATTTTTACAAGGAATGACCCAAAAGTTTATTCATTTAGCATGGCTTGTCCCTGGCTCTGTAAAGGTTGAAAACCCTTGAAATGGTCATGACATGGTTTTTTCTTTATTATTTTAATGTTCCTTCGGGGGTCACTTATAATGTTAATAAAGTTTTTTGCACTCATATATATGCAGATATATATAAAACGATTATTTTCAACCCTCATTCTGACCCCCTATCTGAAATTGCAGGCGACTCTTTTAAGGCTTGTTAGTAAACGACCACTGTTATAATTGGCTAATTTCATTACCTAGGAAACAGTCTCAAATCCCACTTACTATTGCACTTGAGTAAGTGTTTTGAAAACATCCATATAAAAACACCATTTATAGACAAAGCATTATGAAATCATTTACTTGCGGTTTGTAATGCAGCTGCTGTCAGATCCAGTAGAGTTGACTGAGTAGACATGACTGTTAGAATTCGCCACTGAGTGGCAGTCGCAATTAACTTTCATTATGATTGTGCACGGCAACATGGGAAAGAAGCTCTCGTTGTCTCCGCTGTCTCAGAAATCTTCCCGTTAAGGTGCCAGTATTTTGAAGCTTTAGTATCACGATACTACCGTAGTACCAGTATACCATGCAAACCTACTCCATAGCAAATGAATGACTTCCTGTCATTTGTCGCATGCAGTGGAAATGCGGCTTAATGTGTTCTATTTGCTTTTGATGCAACGCTTACATCCAGTGTAGGCAAGTGTCAGCCGTTAAGCGACTGATTGCCAGTGGGCAGGGCCTATGGCGTAATGATGCATAACTATTCGTCAGCGTCTTGTTCTAGAGGCAGTCATCTGCAAATGTATTTGCTGGTGTGACATCACAGATCCCACATTATCAAAACAAGCCTATTTGGAGCTTGATTAAATAAATGCTTTGTTTATAATGAGGATGTTTAAAGCTCTAAAACTTGCAGGATGTTTTTATGGTACAAAGACCTCTTGTATGTCAAAAGATCAAGGCAAATTTGATTTCTCGTGTCATGACCCCTTTAATTTATCCAAATTATTTAATTTATCCAACCCTAACATTTATCCAGTGTGACTTTGTGAAATTTAAATTTGTCATAATAAAATATTCCCAAAAGAATGAATATCTAATCACATTGGGAAATCAGTGTCAATACCCAGTCCTGTGAAGCACACGTGTTCCTGTAAGTTGATTGTATGTATGTATGGTTGGTTGATCTATTGCACCAGCAGCATGCTCAATACAGAACGAATGACATTAAGCATTCACACTCAGTTGTGGTAACACAATTTATGCTTGATTTTTTTTTTTTTTTTTTAAACCATTCTTGTGTGACCTACCTGTCTTTCTCACAACCACATATGCTTTCAAACCAGTAACATTTTAATTTAATTGCATCATAGTTTGGTTGACGTATACAGAAAAGGGGCAAAATTGCAGGCTTGTCTTGTCACTTTAATTTGATGATAAAATATACTTTGTAACAAACTGCTGTATTGAGCCAGTTACTAATACTGCTATAAACGTGATACACATTCCTGGGTTCATTATGCAAAATTTCAGTCTACGTCATTCCAAAGAAAAACATTTAAATGTACTGTAATAAACTGACATCACCTATTGGCCTATTTGTTCATGTTAATCAAGCCAAATAGCTAGTAGCTGCTGTTGTGTTGTTTTGAGCAATCATGCCCGTTATTCCAAATAAAAATACAATTCTTTATAATTGTTAATGAAAGTCAAATAACTTGGTGCTCCTCTGAAATGACTTCCTTTTTCCACTGACATCACCAAGGCTGTGTTCCATGTTGTGAGCTATTATAGTCAAAATTGATTGGGTAATCAGTCAAATAGCTATTTAGCCATTGTTTTCTCACATTCTCATTAGCATCTGTTTAGGTATGGGACATCTCACTTTCACCATTCAATTAATTCTTTATCGATAAAATAAAGTTCTGCCCTTTATTTCCTTGCTAGTTTCACTTAACAAAACAGCATGGGAATTTACAACTACAACCCTGTAATGTGAGGCAGTTGTTTTAAAGTGTACCTGGTTTACGCATGTTAGTAAAAGCTATTTAGTTTTTGTAGATTGTGTCACAACCTTGGCTTGTGTTCCCAGTTGTTTTACTGCATGTCTATTTTATTGCTTGTTCAAATTCTGACTTGGATATAATGGATTTTATTTGTTTTCAGAATCAAGGCTTGAAGGCTGGCTCGCAATACCTAATAGGGCTAATATAAAAAGATATGGCTGGAAAAAGCAGGTAAGACTTGCATGAAGAATTATGTATTAAGCTATTATTGTCCATGCATTTAGAAATGCATGACCCACTCTTTTTCCCCTTTTTCAATATTTGTTTTTGTTTCCTATAGTATGTTGTGGTGAGCAGTAAAAAAATTCTCTTCTACAATGATGAGCAAGACAAGGAGCAGTCAAACCCCTCTATGGTACTAGATATTGAGTAAGTATTCTGATGAATAACTATCCATGGATTGAATTATCCATGTTAACTGGCCACTTGATTCATTCTTTTATGTAAAATTGAATGATTTCCCTTTCTGCCACTTTAAAAATGTATTATTTCAAAACAGCAAACTTTTCCATGTACGTCCTGTCACACAAGGCGACGTTTATCGAGCTGAAACGGATGAAATTCCAAGAATATTCCAGGTCAGTTATTTTCATTTTTTCACAGTGATTCTATTTTAAAAATAGTCATGTAATTCCCTGTAATGGCGTGTCACAGTGTCAGTGCTGTTAGCATAAATACACATAGTTCAACAACTGTACTGGATTATGTTTGGTAAATTACTGTAGGGAAGCTGAAATCATTCCAAGTTTGTTGCAAGGTATTCATAAGCTGACGTTTCACACTGTACTTTCCAGGGTTCCCACGGGTCCTTGAAATCCTTGAAAGTTTGTGAATCTGAAAAAAAAAATTTTCTGGAAAAAAATTCCATATTATTCCCTCCGGTCCAGTAATGTGTTATTTCACCAACACTTCGTGGCCTATGCATACTAGCTTGCTTGATTTACGTTAGTTACGCGCATTTACGTGTTTCGTTAAAGGGTTAGTTCACCCAAAAATGAAAATTCTGTCATTAATTACTCACCCTTATGTCGTTCCACACCCATAAGACCTTTGTTCATCTTCGGAACACAAATTAAGATATTTTTGATAAAATCCGATGGCTCAGTGAGGCCTGCATTGCCAGCGAGATAATTAACACTTTCAGATGCCCATAAAGGTACTAAAGACATATTTAAAACAGTACAGTGGTTCAATCTTAATGTTACGAAGCGACGAGAATACTTTTTGTGCACCAAAAAACAAAATAACAACTTTATTCAACAATATCTAGTGATGACCGATTTCATAGCACTGCTTCATGAAGCTTTGAAGCATTATGAATCTTTTGTTTCAAATCAGTGGTTGTTTTTTGCCGCACAAAAAGTATTCCCATCAGATTTTATGAAAAATATCTTAATTTGTGTTCCAGAGATTAATGTAGATCTTAAGGGTTTGGAGCAACATGAGGGTGAGTAATTAATGACAGAAATTTAATTTTTGGATGAACTAACCCTTTAAGTGTTTCCCACGTGAGGTACTTTGTGTTGTACGTTGCGATGACATTCAAGCGCACAAAACTACTATGATGGTACCTCAACGTTTCACAGATGTAAATCCATGAGGCAAGAAAAACCTAAAAGCATATGCATATATCTTAAAACTTCTGGTTACATGAGCCTAAGCTCTTTTCAATAAAATCCATGCAAAAGTTAATATCAGATCATTTTAGAATACAGTATAGGATGTACCGAATATTCTTCAGTTTTATGCAAAACAGAAATACGACAAATAGAATATCAGATCTCTGTCATATGGCCAAAAATAAATGCAAAAAAAAAACAAAAAAAAAAACACTGGCAGTGACAGTGTTTTACACTGGCATTTTTCAAAAAAGCTTCAGTGCTTTTGGATAAAGGTGTTTCCCCATAGTATCAGCTACTGACGCAATGTCTTGTACCCTCATCTCAAGGAATTGAGGTAACCATAAGTAACCAATAAGTAACCAGAGATGTTTACAGTTTACACCGAAATACGTTTTTTTTGTCCAAATCATAAATTGTTGCATTTGGCATGATTCTATGTAAAACTGCAATAACAATTTTTTGCTTTTATATATATATATTAAAAAAAATTGCGACGTGTAATATGCATGTATGTTAATGTCTCAAAAATGTTTCGTTACCCTTTAAACCTTTACTTAAATTTACATATTGAAAAATATGTTTTTGTTCTTTAGATCCTTTATGCTAATGAAGGTGAGTGTAGGAAGGAAGCGGATGTGGAGAGTGTCCCTCAGGGTGATAAGGCCAACTGCTTGCCCCACAAAGGCCATGAGTTCATCCCCACCCTCTACCATTTCCCTTCTAACTGTGAGGCTTGCTCCAAACCACTGTGGCATGTGTTCAAGCCTCCGCCAGCCCTGGAGTGCCGCCGTTGCCACGTCAAGTGCCACAAGGACCATCTGGACAAGAAGGAGGATGTTATTGCCCCTTGCAAAGGTGAGCCAGATGCAGAAAATGCCTCTTTGTGTTTGCTGTTATTACTGTTATTAATATTATTGTTATTTACATTTATAAGGTTTGATATATTCTCTTTTTTTTTTTGGTCATTCATGTGGTCAGTGGCCTCCTGGGTTAAAACAGTGGGCTGTTCTTGCCTCTGAGCTCTTGTTACTGCTCATAATATAGCCGTACAATCGGAGGCATGTTTGCCTCATATTCTCCATGACTGAAGTGATTCCAAGCCTTTGAGACGGGTCAGGTCAAGTGTTCCCCTGGAGCATATTCATATCCTTGGTGTGAAGGACTTGCTTGTGCTTCTTTGTTGTGGGCCAGCACTCTGCCCCAAAAAGGGCCACTGAATGCACTACTTATAGATTTTCACCTGTCTCCACTTGAGCAATGCTTTAACGATTCTTCCCCGGGCATCAAGGATGGTGTTGCCATCTTATGCGACCAAGGATCCGAGGTATTTAAACTAAGTGATCTTCTTCAAATCCAGTCCATCTATGTTGATGGTGCTATCAGTTTGAATGTTTAGCAACATTCTGTTTACGCTAAGCCGTTTAATGTTAAAGCGCAGAGCATACAAGAATGTCCAGGGGTGTGGTAATTGCAGGTCAGTTGTCTCCATGTCTATTCAACGGATGAACAGAAGGGGCGAGAGTGCTGAGCCTTGGTGACCCACTGTCGGTTGATGTTGAAAGGTGGTGAACTGGGCATCCCAAACCATGCTTGTGACATTATGGTAAAGAAATTGGACCACACTCACATACACCTCAGGGGACGTCATGAGATTGCGGTCCTCACCAGATAAGGTTGCGTGGATCTCAATCAAATGCCTTATCCAGGTCCAGGAATGCCATGTGCACAATCTTGTTCTTCTCCTGGTGCTTCTCCGTCAGCAACCAGGTGGCATGAATCGGGTCAATAGTGCCACATCCTTTGATGAAGCCACACTGATTGGGTGGGATAGCAGTGATGTTTTTCATGATTTTCAAGATGTGGCCAATATCTTGGGTTGAACTTCGCGAGGCGGTTGAAGTTGTTTGCCCCTTCTGCCTGTTGCACTTCTTTGTTCCACCACATTTGATTGTTTGATTGACAATGAATTTTACCGGTAAATGTTTTAAAAAATGTAGGTAACAGGTCCGGTTTGCACATGACCTGTAATCAGAAAGTTACATAAAGTATACAGCAAAGACTGTGTGTGTGAAAATAGCTAATGACAAAGCATCTCACAGCAACACTCATTTTGTTCTTGTCCCTCAGTTAATTATGATGTGACATCAGCTAGAGACATGCTGCTTCTGGCCTTGTCCCAAGATGAGCAGAAGAAATGGATTGGTCATCTCGGCAAGAAGATTCCCAAGACTCCTCCTTCTACCTTCTCAAGGGCATCCCCACGCACAATGTCCACTCGCTCCGTAGCAAACCAGTCCTTCCGCAAGAACCCCAAAAACTTGCCGGGCAAGCCAAGGTAACTACAACCATATGGTGTCACACTAATCTTAAATCACAAAATTTGCATTTGGAGCAGAGAATAGGATTTTCGGTGCAGTATAGTGTTTTAACCAGAAAGCATTCTCTCTAGATTTGATGGCAAGTTATATTTCACACCAAAAGAAATAATAAAATGTTTGTCTTTAAGACAATAAAGACAATTTAAGCACAATTTTCCCCATTTCTCATTACTGTAATGTAGTGATGGCCAAAAAACAAAACAAAAAAAACAGTATGATGCCACAATACCGTCTTTCTGCAGGACTGACAGACTGTGGTGTTCCATTTTGTAGTGATCATTCCTATGTCTTCTCTTTGATGACTTTACATTCTACTTTAAGCATGTTTTCTCTTTTAAATGCCCTTCAAAGCTATAATTTATGCCATTTATATTTGATACATGAAACTCGCTGAATGAAGAACACCAATGTCATATGCGCGACTCCTAGTAAATGTTTAAAAAACATTTTTCAGAATGCTTGTATGATGTAGGATTATGTAAACAAGGTCAGTTATGTGTTAAAAGATTGTAAACAAACAGGACAAACCAACTAATATGTCAAAATATATCTGTCTATTTTAAAGATCGACCAATATTGTTTTTTTTTTGTTCGTTTTTTTATCTCCAATTCAATACTAATTATTTGCATGTTAATGTGCCTATAACTGATATACAGAATTGATATTTATTTAATGGTTTATTCCTGTTTTGACAATAATAACAGCACTGAATTGAACAAACTGTTTTAACACTTTTTAAATACTGTAATTTCTGCAATTTCACTCCGAAAAAGTCTGAAAAAATGCAAAAAATAAAAATATATAGTGCAGTCACTGTCTTTTTTTTTTTTTTTTTTTTTAAATAAAATCTTTGGTCAGGTAAACAAACAGGTAATGAAAATAGCATGAAAAAGCATAAAACATAAAACCTAAACCGCCTGAATGAAGAAAAAAAATTTAAAAACATTATTCTACTTTAATAGTCCCAGTTTTTTTATTTATAACAGCATTAATATTAACAACAGGCAAAATGAATTTACAAAGTCTAATGTTTTCAAATGGAGAACATAAATAATAATAAATAGAATAAAGAGTGAAGAGAATGGAACACACAGGAATATTCGCTGAAATACGCATAGATTACGCATGCATTTGCTGGAATATGCAAACATTGTCAGAAAAATAAACAAAACAGCAAATACATTACAATTACAGAGTCCATCTCATGTTATCAGAATTAATAGTGTTTTTGTCTGTCCAGTTTATGAAATAGCTGCTGACAGAGGGCTGTTTTTATCTATGCATTTAAACAGAACTTCTCTCGCAGTTAAAATAATTAATTAATTTCCACAGAGCTGTAATTATTGAGATGTTTATTATCAAAATTAGGGTTATATAGTAGATGTTAATATAATTTCAGGAGTTTTAAATGAGTGGATTGTGTTAAAAGCTGCATACTGTGGCCATGCTGAAGCATTTCTGAGCATCAACCCGGTGTGTGAACGACACTATGAACTTCACAAGACTAAGGATGAGCATAGAGAGAGAGTATTCAAGTTTTGTATTTATAAAATATAAGCCCATAAAAATAAGCTCAGAATCGATTTTGAAATTCTCAGAATCGATACAGAATTGTTGAAGAGAGAATCGAGATGCATCGATTTATTTATTTTTATTTTTTCTTTCTTTTCTTTTCTCCCACCCCTAATACATACATGCATACATATATACATACATACCCACCCACTCAGAAAGCATTATATAAATAAACTTGACTTGAGGTACAGTATGGAAATGGGGGTGAGGGAAGTGCTTGATTGTCATGAAAATTTTATATATATATATATATATATATATATATATGGGTGAAATGTGACTAACGCATGTTTTTATGAGACTGAGATATAAAGAGCTCTAATAACTGATAATGAAGGCGATAAGTTCCAGGCTGTAGAGGCAGGGTAGTCTCGTGACGGGCTGTTTATTTGCTGTTGTCTTATAGCAGGGCGCAGTCCAGTCTCCATGCGGACACAACATCCAGTACATGCTGACATCATCATACAGCTCCTCCACACCTAAAATGTCAAATGGTGTAGTCGACTACTTCTGTGTTTGTTTAGTACATTCATTCACAGTTTTTAAGGTCGAGGTTAACTGTAAGTTGCTCTCTGGAGGCATGTCCTTTTCTGTTTACTGTGGATTTTTTGTTTACTACAGTGGCAAATTCTTTCCTTTACAAACTTAACCAACTAAAAGGACATTTTCTTATTCTGTAGAGGCTCTTTACAAATTCCCCCATATTTATCATTTTGGCATTGTGGAGTTTATATTTGCATTAGAATAATTTTTCATTTAGAGTAAAATAATATCACCAGCCACTTTTCGAGAGGCTGCTCACTGCAGAGCCAATGGGTGGAGCTTGACATCCAGCTCTAAACTCTGCAGGACAGTGGCCTGCCAGGACAGAGTTTGGACTCCCCAAAGCTAGACGGTCCAACCATACCCTAACCCTACCCATAACCCTATCACTAAACATAACTCTACCCATTATGTCTAGAGAGAGGGAAATAATGTAATTTTTCTGCCTTCAAATTTCTATGATCAGACAAAACCTGACAAAGGAAGTACTTATATTTTGCTTGAAGAAAATGAAGCTTTTTTGAGGATTTTTTTGTATTGTCGCATTATTGAGAGCGAGTATCAATATAACTGCTACTGTATTGATTAGACAGTACATGGACCACACCTCATTTGAATACAAGAAGAGTGTTAAACTGAGTGGAAAAGTGCAAAGTTTCGAATGCATAGAAAAAAATATCAAGACAAAAATCTTGGAGCAGTTTCAGTAAATGTAGAGTGGGTGTTTATATTGTATAGTTATAAACTTACTAGAAAAGTTGTGATGATTTATTAAAATGTATTAGAATAAGTACACCACTGGGTATAAAAGAGGCCAAACATTGCAGAATAGTGTTATCACGATAGTGGACTTTCAAACTTCGATACAATACCTTAAAAAGTATCGATATAAAGGTTTCATTTCCTTCATGTAAAATATAACTTTTAAAAGTTACTACTGCTTTGTTGTTGTTTTCTGTTTTCTGTAGTTAAATGTGACATTTTTGTTACATACACTTACATTGTGTGAATCATATTATGATGACTATAAAAAGTTCTGTTTAACATGGAATTTCAGTGAGATTGATCCTAAATTTATACTTCCTTTCAAACACTGGATATTTTCTTTTCTTCTTTCTTTCAGCTAACCATCTGAACCTCTGGATTAAATTGGGATTTTTGTACTTTCCTCTAAAAAAAAAAAAAAAAACTCAACAAAAAAGTATATATATAAAAAAAATCTGTAACAAACATGTAATTAACCTTTTAAAGTTGCATTTCACAAATGAATGAAACAACAGACAGTAATTGGTGCTGAAATTCAGAATTTACCTACCGCAAGGCATCATGGACATTTTTTGGCATTTTTTTTTTTAGCCCTCTTCTCCCCATAACACGGGATTTTCTTAGATTCCATTTATTCCACACCATGCCTGCTACTGTCCAGAGGAAATCTTTGACATCTTTTCACAACTTGGGAAGGAAACTATAGGCTGTTCTCCTGCCTATGCCTATTTCTGTTTGAACTCTGAAACCTCTGGGATTGGGACTATAGCTTGGCACCATGGTAAAAGGGGAAATTTGGGGAATTAACCATAAAAGGGTCTTTTGATGTTTGCAAACTATTTCCTCTTCGATCCACTTTGATGCCGCCTTCTGATGGACTCTGGTTGCCTTATTCTTTCCCTCAAAATCTAAATGGAAAATGAACTGGGTTTGGTTGTTTTGGGTACTGAGAGTTTTAAGGGGAGATTTTGAAGGGTTTTTATGGAGCATGGAAGATCATTACAGTCTATGCATATTATCATAATTGTCATTATCATCATTATTGTTTTTTGGAGGCTCCAAGCCATATGATACCATCATAATGGCATCAGGAGACATAAAATGTCACAAACCATTTTTATTTTTTTTATTTTTTTTTGTGTCTGTGTGTGTGTGTTCATTGGGTACATTGTTTCTGTAATATTCTTTTGTTTATCTTTTTTTTTTTTTTTGTAATGTGTTGCCTTACATTTGATTCATAGATAAATGTTTCAAAAAGGAAAACATTAAGTTAACAAATGTAACTGCACTGTTTGAATTGTAATTTATTTGTAGAAGACTAAACATCAGTAGTGTTTGGCTCACCTAGTGCCTTTTGGATAACAATTTTACTGCCATATCTGTTTGCGTTCCTCTCCAAACAAATCTTTACTATTATCATAACAAATGAAAACAAACATATCTATTACAGTGTGATTTTTACCAGAACCTAAAGGGTTTGAAACGGAGCGGACCATCTATTCAGTGTCTTCAATGTTGTCAACCAAAGTTCAAAAGTTCTGCATGAAGAACCATGATGAAGGCAACATGTCCTGCTTTTTTTTTTAAATATAATATAAATAAAGACCGTTGACATCCCCAGCTTCCCCTCAAAACAGTTTCTGTCAGTGTACATACTCAAATGAATCAAGATGATGAATACCTCCTCAATAATACAACATGGTTTTTACATATGTGTTCAGTAAAATAAGCACTGGAACAATGATCTGTTTTGATGTGGATGTATTGCATGTTAAATTGCATTGGAGGCCGCACTGATGGATATGTGTCAATAAACATATCTTTATCTATCACCTAAGACTATCACCTGAGTGTGTTTGCACTTTTTGTATCTTGTACTTTTTTTGTTTGTTGTATCATTTCCATTATTTCCTGTTGATTACATTTGCTAAAAGTTAGTCATGTTTTTGTGCTAATATATATCTTCTGAATGCAGTGTTAACAACTTGGAACACTTCGACACTAGGACAATCTAAGGACACACCAAATTTGATCAAACTTGGCCCTAGGGGCTACTGTAGGAATTCAGTTGTTTGGTCGATGTAGCTTAAATTCAAAATTTGTGCTAGCATGTATTAAAATTGCTGGACAGTGGTCAAAAAACAGAGCTCAACACAAGGGCATGTGGGCAATATTAGCCCAAAAAGTATGTACAGATGTCAGATTCATATCCTTGTGTGTAGCAGTCCAACATATAGTACTGTGCAGCAGAACCAAGGGTGACTAAAGGGATGCACTGCACAATTTTTGGCTGTCCCAGACGAAAGATTACCATTGAGAAACAATCGTGGCGATTTCTGTGATCGTTGCTCTTAATCGGTGGTCCTATGTCGTACAGTGAGAGTGGTACAAAGATGGCCGACCAAAGATAGCCTAAGATCGTTTTCTTACAGTGTCAGAAATTCAGCATGATCAACGCACAGTGTGTTTGCTGCTACGACCCACAGCTACTGACCAGCCCATAAAAAATGCGACATGAAATCAACGTGACAACGGTGCTAAAACTTAAAACCGCTTGCCTCAAGTTCTTTTCCCTTCTTATTTTGCCGCTTCCTTTTTATTTTCAGCACCCATAAAATCTACAACTGCTAAAGTGTAATTCAACATGGTATTTTTGTTTACGTTTTATTCTTCTATAGAAACTTGCATTCGTAGCTCACGGGTCAACAGGTGTCATCATTGTACAGTCTACATGCATGTCGCACCCAAGTTTAATAGTTCCATGTCGCACAGTGCGATCTGTAATGATCTTATAGGATTGCTAAAATCGTGCAGTGTATACCGGGCTTTAAACTTGGCTAGTGTCTTCTGCTAGTTAGCTAAGCATTAAAAAAATCTATCCAAGCACGTAACAAATTAGAGATTAAAATAATCTAGCGGGGGTCAGAATTCGGCACAACACCAGCACTCCAGAGGTCTTCTGCCCCCTTGGCTCCCTCCTGGCCCTTCGTACCTGTGGTCACACCTGCACCAGGCCCTCCCCCACTGCCACTTTCCAGACTACTAATCACCCACACCTGGTGCTTATTCCCTTCTCAGTCAGCAACTGCAAATATAGGGTGCTTCTCAAATGGAGGGGAGGGGGCATGAATCTAATATTTGTACAATTCTCTTTACAACATATAGTGGTCATGCCGAGGAGGACTCTAGCTTACAAGCCTCCAAAGGACCGGACTAGGAAGGACACAACATCACTAGGATGCAGCCTTCTGTTTGAGAAGCACCCATACAGGCCTTGAACTAGAACTACAGACCCTATTCAATGTTTTTGGATTGCTTACCTGTTTCTTTAACAATTTGATTGTTTTTCTTGTGATTCTTTCAATCCCAAGAAAATTGCTGCTTCCCATTCTTCTCGTTTGGTTGCTCCATTGCCTGTGAATAGAGCATTTATCAGTCATAGTGTTACAAAGTGTTACTATTTGACTACACTCATCACTGACATAGGCTAATAATAATTGCACTAATATAATAATAAGCTTAAATATATATTAGAAATACAAGTATTGGGGAGGATGTCCCCTTTAAGAACAATGTATATTTACTTTTAAATTGTAACATGTTGAGATAGCTTAGCATGTGCAGGGTGACGATTCATCAGCCAATGTATTAAGTGAAATAATTAATAATAATTTTTAATTGTCATAGCACAAAATGTAACATGATTCAAAGAGTGCATCCTACTCTACTATTGGGGTACTAATGAATCTCTTTAACCTTTGGGGCAACAAAGTCCCGTATTTTTGTCCCTTACTGAATCCTCAACATCACCAGCGGCTTTAGCACTGAAAATCACAAATAGTAGTCTATATGCGTAAAAACTTTGTCAATTAATTTGTTGCATATTTATTCTCAAATACTTTACTGTCTTTTTATTTATTTATTCATTTTTATCAATTGAATGCATCCTTGATAAATGCAAGTATTTCTTAAATAAAAATCTTAGCTTGTGATTGGTCCATTCCATACCAGCGTTGAGAAATGTAACTTTTTTCAGGTGACAACGCCGTTTACGTTACTCTTCAGCCGCAGCCTGGACAATAATTTATATCTGAATAATAACACTGACAAACTGTAACTATGATATTAAACTGACGTTTCGCAGTTAAGAGTTAAAACTGAAGAATTAATATTATAAACATTATAACGACTTACTAGAGACAACTTCCGGGTCACTAAATACAAAGCTTATTGCCGTTGTATTGCGTTTCCTTAATACACTGCAGACCCAGTTGGCAAACATGGCAGGCAAAACAGGGAAACAGAGTCGCCCTAGAAAGGCAGTATCGGATAAGGATGAAGAGGAGCAGCCACTGCAGGCTGTTCTCATTGCCGACAGCTTCAACCGCAGGTTCTTCCCCGTCACCAAAGACCAGCCGCGGGTGAGTGAAGTGAACATAACTGCGAGCACATGTGTAGCTCTGGATCCATACAGTCCTCCTACCTAATCAGTATAATGTTGTAAAAAAAAATATTGTACAAATATTACTTAACTTGTGTAAATAAGCATGTTGCCATGTTAATAATGTTTGTGGACATGTACTATGATAATAGAAGGGGCTCTGATATAAAGCATGCAATATTTACTTCAGATTTAATTGTTTATTGAACAACTTGTCTTACTAACACAAACAAGAACTTACTCTACTAACAAGATGCATCTTTGCATTAGAACAGTAGGATGAGTAGCATTTTTATTTTTCATCACGTATAATAAACAAATTGTGATATAGACAAAACCTATAGTTTCACCTTCAAGTCATCTTTTTGTTCATAACGTCCATAGACATAAAGCATCTACATGCATTCCATCGAAAAATTAAATTATCAATATATTTTAAGTATTGTCATAAAATTCATATCTACTGGCATCAATTCCAAATATTTGCCATTAAAATAATCCATGAAAAATTTTAAAATAGACTGCTTTGGGAGTTATAGCACCTTTTCAAACATTTAATTATCATCATGTGATTCTCTCTTCTTCTTCTTCTTTTGAGAAAACTTGTAAAGTCAAGATTTTATAGAGAGTACTAGATGTTATCAAACATATTTCTGATTGTTTTGTTTGATTATTTAAAGGGTTAGTTCACCCAAATATAACTTATATCATCCCTTACTTACCCTCATGTCGTTCCAAACCACAAGACTTTCATTCATCTTCAGAATTAAAATTAAAGGTATTTTTTAATATTCTGTCATCATTTTTGTCCGTCTATTAAGAGTTTCAAAACGTAAATAAATTGTAAATGTAACCCATATAAATCAAGCTTTTTAATCCAAGTCTTTTGAAGAGACACAATCGTTCTGTGATAGATTTAATTTACACATTTATTCATATAGATCAACGCACATACATAGAGCACATCAAATATATATCCAATTAGTTTTGTTCTCGTGTGACATGCATTTGTGCAGCACAGAGTGGCTCTGTGTGATGTGAAAGACAATTAGGTTGTCCTTTCTGGTTCCGTTCACACTGCGCGGTGAGTCTTGGAAAATTTACGGGTGTGCTTTCTCCCATCAGGCCCTTCTGCCTCTGGCTAATGTCTCCATGATTGACTACACACTAGAGTTTCTGACATCTACTGGAGTGCAAGAGACCTTTGTCTTCTGTTGCTGGATGTCCAGCAAAATAAAGGAACACTTACAGTAAGACACTGTGCCACTTTATGTTGATATCAGGGAATGACTGTGATCCTGATGACTCAGTATTTGCTGTCTTATTTTACAGAAAGTCGAAATGGTGCCGCCCCACATCTCCCAATATGGTCCACATCATCACCTCTGATCTATACCGTTCACTCGGAGATGTATTAAGGGACGTGGACGCAAAAACTCTAGTCCGCTCTGACTTTCTGCTTGTATATGGGGACGTGGTGTCCAACATTGATGTTTCCCAGGCTTTACAGGAACACAGGTGAGTGTCATCTCTCCACAGGAAACATGGTCAATCCTGCCTGTAAACTGGATTGTTTTGGCATTTATACTGTATATCATTAAACCATTTTTTTTCTTTGTTGAAAGACAGCGGCGCAAAATGGAGAAGAATGTCTCCGTGATGACCATGATCTTCAAAGAGTCCTCGCCCGGCCACAAGACTCGCTGTGAAGATGATGACATCATAGTAGCTATGGACAGCAAAAGCAAGCGCATTCTTCATTACCAGAAAGCACAAGCTTTAAAGAGACTTCAGTTCCCTATGGTGAGATATTTCTCATTTAGTGCTGTGGGTGAATCTCCTGAAGTCTTTGAAGAACATTTTCGACTTGTATTTCACCCAAAAATCATATCAAAATAGAGTTTTTACATTTTATGAAGAAATTGTTTGCAGAACTCGCCAACACGATGGGTGTTATGGGTGTTTGCCAAGTCATTGTTACTCTTTTGTTTGAGTGTTCTGGTTGTTTTCTAGGGCGTTGTCAGATAGTTGCTGATGGGTTCTTAATGGTTGTTGGCATGGTGTTACAGACCTGTGGCAATGAAACAAGTGTGCAGCCATCTTTAGAATTTTGTGTTTGAACTTTCATTTTAGCGATAACTCTATATTTCTAGGGCATTGCTGTCAAAGCGTAATTAGCTGGTGGGTTTACTTATTGTAGAGTTAACAAAAGTTATCATGAGCATTGTAATGTTTGAACAAATGTCAGTAGACAGGGAAGATTTAAAAATGAGCGGTTCATTTATAAATCCGTAAGATCTTACCTTCATGCAGTGGAAATACAAACCGGAAGACATAACGCAACGAGTGCAGTGCTGAAAAGGGGGTGGGGCTACATAAAGTCTATATGACTAGCTACAAGTCAGTTAGCATCGAGAAATAGTAGCACTACTCCTGTAGTACTCATTCTCAGTGATGTTCAACAGTCACGAAAATCAGGCGGTCCAACAAATAATACTACAATGTATGAATACATTCTCAGTCAGCTGGACAAAGCAAATAAAAATCATAAAAGAAAATAAAAATCAATGCAGTGATTATAGTTGTTCCTTCTTTTTACACAGAATATTTTCCATAGTGGAAGTGACGAATTTGAAATTAGGTTTGATCTTTTGGATTGTCATATTAGCATCTGTTCTCCACAGGTGAGTGTCTTTTTGATTACCTCTGTGTTTATGTTTAACTTATAAACATATTGCTTGATAAATATTGTGTAACGTAGGTTGCTGAGCTTTTCACAGACAACTTTGACTACCAGACAAAAAATGACTTTGTCCGTGGGATTCTAGTCAATGAGGAGGTATGAAAAACAGAATCAAGTGACTTGCTTATTTATGAATTTGTATATGATCTAATAAAGGGTTTCTTTTTCCATAGATCCTGGGAAACCAGATCCACATGCATGTCACTAAAGATGGATATGGGGCTCGTGTGTCTAACCTCCTGATGTACGACACAGTCTCTTCCGACATGATCCGACGCTGGATCTATCCGATCACACCTGAGGCCAACTTTGCAGACCAAGAAGGCCAGAGCTGTACACATTCTCGACATAATGTGTACCGTGAGCCAGGGGTCAGTCTGGGTCACGGCAGCCAGATGGAGGAAAATGTGCTTATTGGCCGAAATACAGTGATTGGAGCAAACTGCACCATATCAAATACTGTGATTGGAGCAAACTGTGTCATCGGTACTGTCTTTATAGTAACTGAATTAGTTTCGATTCATGCTTGCCAAAAGTCAGTTCAGTTATCATTGTTTATATGTTGCCATTTTTGAAAATGCCATGTCATGATGATAAAATCTATTTGATTTGACACCCTGCTAACTGCTGTTTTGTCTACTTAGGAGACAATGTGACTCTGGAAAGAGCTTACATATGGAATAGAGTCCACATAGCCAACAATGTGAAGGTGAAGCAGTCAGTTATCTGTGATTGTGTGGAGGTGAAACACGGAGTTGTTTTGAATGATCAGTGTGTGCTCGCCTACAATGTAAGAAACCACTCATTTGTTGCATTATACAGTATATAATATATACACTTCATATATTTTAAAAATAAATATTGAAGACATGAAAGTTAAACATAAAGGTGTCCACATTTTTTTTAAATGCATATTTGGTCTGACACCTGACTTGATCCTAGTTCATCTTACAGAGTCTGAAAATTCTCTTAACTTGTGTGTACAAATCAATCAGCTAGTTGCCTTGTTTTCCAACCAAATAATATGCAGGTCGTGGTGGGTCCAGATATTACTCTTCAAGAAGGCACAGTTCTGTCCATGCACCATCCAGATGAAGAAGATGATGAAGATGATGATGAGTTCTTGAGTGATGACAATGATGTTGGCTACAATAAAGACAAAATCAAACAGAAAGGTTTGAGCAATTTTTCAAGTTCTATGAAATGCAAATAACTCTGACTGCGCTGTCACATTGACAGTGATTTTAAACTCTGGAGGTCACTGGCATGATGGTAATTTGTGGGGCCGTAGATTTTGAAAATCTGATGGGATTATATTTGGTAACTTCCTTGTCGTATGTCATATGTGTTTATTATAGTATTAACAGCAAACTATGCATAATTACAAGCAACTAACCTTAAACTTGTAAGTACATTTTGTTAATATTACTTAGTACTTACTTGTGGAATTACACTGTAACAAAGACACATCAAAATAAAGTGTTCTTATTCTTGGGGAAAAAATGTAATTCTATGTTGACAAGGAATGTTTTTGCCACTAAAAATTTAAAAACATTTATTAAAATGTTCAATGCTTGAGCAAAGTGTCACTTTATCATTGTGTTTTGTCAGTGTTTAACCCAGCAGAGGTGGGTTCAGAGGGTAAAGGATACAGATGGAAAAGCAGCAGTCTTGATGACACAGAGGAAGATGAGCTTGCTGATTGCATTTGGGGTGAGAGTCAGGAACAACATAAGGATGAATAATGACTGCTTTAAATTTTGGGTGAAGTAATGTTTTTATTTAAAAAAGGGAATTAAACTGACATTAATGGTGGTGTCGTGTTTCCAGGCCTAGTGTTAAATCCTGACCCAGAGAGTGACAGTGAAAGTGAGGTCAGTGAGGGATCACATGACCCAGGAAGCCACACTGCATCACCTGAATTGGATGATGTCAAAGGTGAGAACTGTAAACATGAAATACTACATTGTTGAATCCATATATGTTACATCCATATTTTCCAGAGCTCTATTTTACCTTTCTAAGTTCACTATATAAATACCAATTTTTCTTTTGCCTTCAGTGTTTCAGAACGAGGTTCATGGTACGTTACAGAGAGGATTGGATGAGAACATAGGTTGTGACAATCTGGTCCTTGAGATTAACTCACTCAAGTAAGTTAAAGTTACAAAGATCCAGTTGTTTAAACACTTTGAGATAAATTACTGTCCTCTTGTTACAAATCCATATGCTGTTATTTTCTTCATGGCACACAAGAGGAGATAATTTGCAGCAGGTTCACAAATAGTGACTTCAGCTATAAAGCTACAAAAGAAAAACAGTATGAAAGTATTATAAAAGTAGGCCATATAAAAGTGAACTAAAAGATTCCAGGTTATCTGAAGCCATTGTGAGAGGAACAGACCAAAACTCATATGGAAAATTGTATGGATTTTAATGACCATGGCTTTAGCTATACAGGTGCTGGTCATATAATTAGAATATCATCAAAAAGTTTTTTTTTTTTCACTAATTCCATTCAAAAAGTGAAACTTGTATATTATATTCATTCATTACACACAGCCTGATATATTTCAAATGTTTATTTCTTTTAATTTTGATGATTATACAAACCCGATTCCAAAAAAGTTGGGACACTGTACAAATTGTGAATAAAAAAGGAATGCAATGATGTGGAAGTTTCAAATTTCAATATTTTATTCAGAATACAACATAGATGACATATCAAATGTTTAAACTGAGAAAATGTATCATTTTAAGGGAAAAATAAGTTGATTTTAAATTTCATGGCATCAACACATCTCAAAAAAGTTGGGACAAGGCCATGTTTACCACTGTGTGGCATTCCCCTCTTCTTTTTATAACAGTCTGCAAACGTCTGGGGACTGAGGAGACAAGTTGCTCAAGTTTAGGAATAGGAATGTTGTCCCATTCTTGTCTAATACAGGACTTCTAGTTGTTCAACTGTCTTAGGTCTTCTTAGTCGCATCTTCCTCTTTATGATGCGCCAAATGTTTTCTATGGGTGCAAGATCTGGACTGCAGGCTGGCCATTTCAGTACCCAGATCCTTCTTCTACGCAGCCATGATGTTGTAATTGATGCAGTATGTGGTCTGGCATTGTCATGTTGGAAAATGCAAGGTCTTCCCTGAAAGAGATGACGTCTGGATGGGAGCATATGTTGTTCTAGAACTTGGATATACCTTTCAGCATTGATGGTGCCTTTCCAGATGTGTAAGCTGCCCATGCCACACGCACTCATGCAACCCCATACCATCAGAGATGCAGGCTTCTGAACTGAGCGCTGATAACAACTTGGGTTGTCCTTGTCCTCTTTAGTCCGGATGACATGGCATCCCAGTTTTCCAAAAAGAACTTCAAATTTTGATTCGTCTGACCACAGAACAGTTTTCCACTTTGCCACAGTCCATTTTAAATGAGCCTTGGCCCAGAGAAAAGGCCTGCACTTCTGGATCATGTTTAGATATGGCTTATTTTTTGACCTATAGAGTTTTAGCTGGCAACGGTGAATGGCACGGTGGATTGTGTTCATCGACAATGTTTTCTGGAAGTATTCCTGAGCCCATGTTGTGATTTCCATTACAGTAACATTCCTGTATGTGATGCAGTGCCGTCTAAGGGCCCGAAGATCACGGGCATCCAGTATGGTTTTCCGGCCTTGACCCTTATGCACAGAGATTGTTCCAGATTCTCTGAATCTTTGGATGATATTATGCACTGTAGATGATGATAACTTCAAACTCTTTGCAAATTTTCTCTGAGAAACTCCTTTCTGATATTGCTCCACTATTTTTCGCCGCAGCATTGGGGGAATTGGTGATCCTCTGCCCATCTTGACTTCTGAGAGACACTGTCACTCTGAGAGGCTCTTTTTATACCCAATCATGTTGCCAATTGACCTAATAAGTTGCAAATTGGTCCTCCAGCTGTTCCTTATATGTACATTTAACTTTTCCGGCCTCTTATTGCTATCTGTCCCAACTTTTTTGGAATGTGTAGCTCTCATGAAATCCAAAATAAGCCAATATTTGGCATGACATTTCAAAATGTCTCACTTTCAACATTTGATGTATTATGTTGCTAAAACAATATAGATATATATGCTATAAAACAAACGGGGTGTCATTTCATTATTGAGAACTGTGCTTGCGGTTGAGTCTGCGGGAGTATGGGTGGGACATTGATGCTGTGGCTCCACCTCAGGATCACTACTGCGCAGACTTGGGCTATGAGCAACTTGCCAATTACAATGTAAACGGTTATTTCTGGGATATTTTGGCTTCATTTTTCTATAGTTAAAGGAAATGGAGACCTGTTCATAGTTGTTTTTTGTTTGTTTGTTTGTTTGTTTTTAGTCTATGGGGTAGAGGGGAAGAATTATAGCAAATGGAGGCTTTTTTTTAATCTGTTCCTCACACTAAACTAGTGTAGGGCTTCAGAAAACTTGAAACGGTCATACTCACTTTAGATATAATTTGATTCAAATGCAGGTAAATGTCATTGTTACTTCTCAGGTATGCCTACAACATTTCTTTGAAGGAAGTAATGCAGATCTTGATGAGAGTTGTGCTCGAGTTTCCTTTCCACCAGCAGGGGGCACAGATAACCACAGCTCAGTATTCATCACACCTGCTCCCTGTGAGTATGTCTGATATGTATAGGGACTTAAAAAAAATAAAAAAATTTCAGACTGCATCACATTCTTTAATCATCACTTTAAAGGTGCATTAAGTGATTTCTGAGAAACGCTGTTGAAAGTGGATTGGACTGAGCACCACAACACACTTGTAGCCAATCAGCAGTAAGGAGCACGTTCACTCATGAGAGGGGAGGTGCCTGTGTTGCATGGCGTGTTCGTGAGTTTGGGGGCGGAGCTATCAAGATGTGTTTTGGCTAGGGGTGTGTTTGTTTTGGTGATTTCAAATATCAACAGCATTTACCAGAAATTGCTTACTTCCCCATTAAATACTTGTGACCAATAAAATTTTAAGGAAGATGATGTTTTATAACAGCTTTTTAATTGCATAATTTCTACTATTTTTAATACACTTTTGCAAATGTGTGCAATGCTTGACACTTTAGCTATACAAATTATTAGCCATCTATGGAGACCCACACATGACATATGGACAAAAAAATGTTAAGTTAAAGGGATCGCTCACCCAAAAACAATTCTGTCATTAATTACTCACCCTCATGTCGTTTCAAAGCCATAAGACTTCCGTTCATCTTCAGAACACAAATTAATCTTTTTGATGAAACCTTAGAAATGCAACTGACGCTTTGACACTTCAAAAAGTTCACAAAGAGATCGTAAAACTAATCCATATGAATTGAGCGGTTTAGACCCAATTTTCTGAAGATCACTATATAAATAACAAATTGAATTTAGGCCTTTGTTCACATATAAACATTCATCAACTCCCACATAAGTTGTGGTATACGGAAGCTCAAGCATGCTTGCTTGACGTGCGAGAACCAATGAGGTTCATTCTCGTGTGTCATGCAACAAATTTGAGCTTCCACAAGAGGTTTGTTCTCGCGCATCAATCAGGTTCTGTTGAGCTTCTGCTTATGTTCGCTTCTCAGTGTTTATATGTGAATAAAAGCCTAAATTAAATCTGTTCATCATATAAAGCGATCGAGTCTATTCAGAAAATGTGGACTAAACCACTCAATTTAGTTTTACGATCTCTTCATTAACTTTTTGAAGTGTCAAAGTGTCAGTTGTGTAGCTGTCTATAGAGGGACAGAAAGCTCTCTGATTTCATTAAAAAAAAATCTTCATTTGTGTTCCGAAGATCAATGAAAGTCTTACAGGTTTGGAAAGACATGAGGGTGAGTAATTAATGACAGAATTTTCATTTTTGGGTGAACTATCCCTTTTTGGGTGAACTATCCCTTTAACATGACAAAGAACAAAGTGCAATACTTGGCATTTATATGCTTTTTGGCAGTGAAGCTATATGCCTGGCTACACCTGATAGGTTTCAGTAATTGTTGGTTATTGCCCTTGATGTTTTAATAATGATTATTAATGTTGAGTAATATAATAAATTTTAAAAGTTTGTGTGTGGGGGGAAAAAGGTATTTAATATTCTTGTCATTCATACACAGAATTTCCAATCTAGATCTGCACTGATCTCATACCTCTCTGCAATCTAATTAATGTAAAACTTTATTCTCTGGATGTGTATGATTCTAAGTCGGATGCTTCTCCATTTAGTTATTTGACTATAGCTGAAGATACTGAAAACAGTCCTCGTATTTTTTTCTCACAGTTGTTAAAGAAGTGGGCGCCAGTCTTCAAGAACTACGTGAAGAGAGCTCAAGACCAAATGGACTGTCTGACTTCCATGGAGGAGGTTTTCCTTGAACTTGACACCCATTGGGCAGCTATGGTCAAAGTGAGCTGCCTCTTTTTCTGTAGTCAACCACAATTTCCATGTCTGTTGCTGGCTGATTGTATGTAATGTCTGTCCACTTTAGGTGCTGATGAGTATGTACCAGCTGGAGATCTTGGAGGAGGATGTCATCATGCGCTGGTTCACTCAGGGTGTCACTACAGACAAGAGCCAACAACTCCGCCGTAATCAAGGGGTGGGATTCTTTAAGGTTTATTTGCTATAAAAAGAAACCTATAGCTACTGCACATTCACACTGTACTTTGATTTCTGAAAATTGCTTTCAAATTGCCAGAGGGCTCTCTGCATGTACGCAAGCCAGAGACAGAATGCCAAAAAATACAATCCCAGTATCAGGCCCTAGTAATATTACTAGGATTAATCCCATGTGTGAACAGAGCTGGGGCTGTGTAGCTTCTTGACAAGTTCTTCATTAGATGTCACATCATTCTCTTTATAGGTCTGTCAATGATGTGTGAATGAAAGCTCGAAGCATGGGAAAGTTGTGAACGCAGTGTGAATGATCAAAATAACACAATGCCAGAAGAGTTACCAGAAAAAACGTTTGTGGGAATTGACTGGAATCTCTGTGTGAAAGAGGATTGTGTTAACTTGGAGTTCTTATGTCTTGTGTCTTCACAGCTCTTGAAGTTCATTCAGTGGTTAGAAGAAGCTGAGGAGTCTTCAGAGGGAGATGAATGAACGTGAACCTCACGAGTGTGACTCAGACACTTTGGACAGTCATCCATATACTTTACAAACCTAAAAAAAAAAAACACGCCATGGTATCTGAATTGTTTTGTAGCCAAAAATGAAAATTTACATACTGTTATTTACCCTCATGTTGTTATTAATTTCTTACTTCTATGGAACACAAAATAAGTTATTTTGAAAAACAGACTCATTGGACCTCATTGTCCACAACAGAATTATATTGATTAAAGTCAGCATGATCACCCCTGAGTTGTGAATGGCTTTTAATATTGGTGACATAGTCAAACAGAAAATATCTGAAATATTAGATTCATAAAAAAAATAAACACTGATAGTTTGGATCACTTGGAGTGTATTAGGCTTGACAAATATTTTCACTAGCAAAACTCCACAATAAAATCAAAGACAGTAGCATTGTTTCATAATTCTGTGCATGATTTTGTTTCATAATACAGTCAGCTAGTTCTTTTTATCCTTAAGACTACTATGGATAAAAGCCGCTAAGAGAGTAGACCCTGTTATTCCAAACAGAGCCGTCAGCCCTTTCCACATGTTAGCGCTGTTCTCATGCCGCTGCATGAAGCTCTTATAATCGCTGGGGATCAGGACATAGCTGCGGCCATCTTTGGGTGGTTGTAATCTCATGATCTTATCCTGCTCCAGCACAAGCTCCCCGAATCCTGTAAGGGACACCCCCACACGCAGCAGCTCCTCTCGCTCTTCTTGGGCCACAGGCTTCTCCCCACTCAATTCTTGCAAAACAACATCTACAAGCCCCTCTTTAGCATGCCTGAGGCGCTTGTGCACCTGCTCGAGGTAATCACCGGACGCCTCCAGAGGCGAGTCCACACGGACAGAAACCTCACTGATGTATGATCCGGGCTGGATCAAACTGAAGGGCACTGTGTTGATGGTCTGCTTCTTGTTCACTTTTTTGGAGACCCTGTGCGGAAGATGTTTTTTTATGCTTTATCAATCTTACACACAGAGATAATGAAGCAATACTGTGTTTCAGATGTACTAAGTAACAGTATGAAGATAATATATGCCAGGGACTATATATGCTATTTATTCACTTCACAACATCCATTCAGCCTTAGTTAATCATACCCAATTACTGGCAGTGAAGCATTTACCATGACTTCAGAACAGAGTTCCAGTATTTCCAGTGCTCATTCACAGTAATCTTTTGGATGACACCATAACACCGTGGAACGTACTGGCTGGAAATGGGCTCTCCAACGGCCTGCACCAATCCTGCAATGGAGGCAATATACAGATGCATAAATTAAGACATCTGAGATGTATGAGATGTTATTTACTATTGTATCTACCTTCTACAGCAACATAATTGAGTCTCTTGTTGGATGATGCATTCAGAATCCTGAGCAGGTGATGGTCTGCTTGAAAGTTGGGTATCTCCTGCAAAGTGGAGGAAACAATGTGCAAGCTTTTATAAAACTATTCAAATTTAGCTGACTCATTCGGTTTCATCCAAAGTGACTTGGTGTAAACTTTCATATATCCTCCCTGGAGGAAACTGAGGATAAGTGTCTTCATAAAGACACAGTGACGATACTTTGTGAATAAGCGCTTCTGGGTTTGAATCTACAACCTCCTTAGATCTAGGCTACATTACAACAGTGTTTAATTGTTGTATTACTTTGCAAGCAGTGATAGGGAAATCATTACCTTCAGCTTCTGTATTTCTTGTCTTTTTTCGCAGTACAGTTTATAAAACAGTCCAGAGAAGGCAAAGCAGGATCCCGTACATATGACGGTCAGTGGGTTAAGGAGAGGATCACTCATTTCTGCTCTGGAGAGAGACATGCTTGTCACAAATGGTTAGTTGTAAAACACAGTAAACCATACCTACCAGTTTCTGCCCAATCAATAGCAATGTGGCAGGCTCTTTTTAGAGGAGTTTTCGTGTGTGTTTTTTTTTAAATATGATTATATGTCACAATTAAGTAAACGTTTATTAGTGGTTAAAGCTGTAGATTTCCTAGAAATCCACCTTTACTGTCCAACTAGTTCAGTTTTTTTGACTAGTAGAATCTAGTTTTGTTTTCATTTTATTCGAAGTCATGTTTGTGAACAGATTCAGTGCAACCTTACCTTGAACGCAAAAAAACTAAATAAATAAAAAATCGAAATCACATTTTATAGTGTTGACTTCATGTCGTGACGTCTCACTGAAACGATACATTAGCAAGTATCGGCAAAACAACAGGTGCGAGCAGACAAATATGAACCTCAGTGAAAGTAAAACATGTCAGACTACCTTACACTGAATCAGGAAACAACCGCTACAATTGTTCAAACTACTATAAACACTATTTTTATTATACTTCATTTATATTATATATTATTTACTGCAGTCTTTAGAATATGCGAGTTGAATGGTTTTCTCCATTAGGATTCTCTTTCTCACCTGCAGGTTATTATACAAACATCCAATCCGTCACCAATTTAGTTGCATTATGCATGTGTGTCCACAGGAGGGCTGTTGAAAAAGTAAAGACACTCCCACTGAAACACAAATTCCGGGATGCGTTCCACTCCTCTTTTAGTCACGCACTCGCGAACTTCCCTAAACACTTCCCCTGGGGGGGATCCCCGCCGCCATTTTGAAGTGCGTTCCACTTCGTGAAGTGAACGAGGTACGTTTAAATGGACAGACTATCCCTCGATTTTGACTTAGGGAGCGAGTCTAGGTACACTTCATCAAGCAGCTCTATATTCTACAATTAAAATTGATTGTGACGTCTCATCAGATCGCGCTTAACTGAAGTGTATGATATATTAATTATTTTGAGAATTAATCGCATAGTAGTGTATAATATATTATGTTGAAATATAATTGCATAATACTTGTAGCTACCTTATGTTCACAGTTCAAGTTTATCAGTTTTTGTAATTTTATTTTTCTCCAACAGCTCGTATACGCGATTTTATATATTTTCTCCAACAACATTTAGAATGGTGCATAAAACAAGTTTATAAAAAAGAAAGGGTTAAAATAATAAATCAGCTCTATGAATTCCAAGTGATCAAGGGCTTAGTGAGTTCCATTTAAACCTTATGCACCAGTAGTGGGCACTCGTGCAACGTAAGCAATGACGCACATCCGAGTCCACGAGACGGAGGGAAGTTAGCAAGTGGAGGGCAAAAATATTTGGAGTGGAACGCAGCCCCAGTAGGAAGTAAGCTTCCCTCTGCCCTACTCGCGTGATTTCAGCAGTTTCAGTCCAGCAGCTACAAGCCGGAAGTGGTGACTGAGCTTCTACGTTCAGTGCTTCTAGTTTATTAACGTCGCGCCACCTAAAGGCGTAATATTCTTTTATTAGATGAGCTATTTTAACGTGGATTTTGTTCGGATTGATATTACAATATTTAACGATAATAAATAAGGTCTGCTCTTAAGCCTATTTTATCATGACATTCCTGCAGAAAGACCTTGAAGTCATCCATGAAAATGAAATTAATATCTTAATATTAATAATGTTTGCAAAAAATATTGCTCATAATTAATATTCATAAATAATAATTACAAAACATACAGTGACTTCATCGAAAACCCATTACATAATCTTAAAAGTCTTAATCATCTTAATCATAAAACCAAACTGACTACAGACAAAATATTCTGTACAAGAAAATAAACAAATTCAAGCTTTAATAATAAAAAGAGAAAGATGTGCGCAGATTCAGTATTTTAGCAGATAAACAATTAAATTAGTTCCCCGTCATGCTTGTTCTGTTGTCAGTAGGTAACACTGCACCACTGTTCTGGGAACGTTCTCTATTGGTTCTTTTTTTGCAACCTAAAGAAAACGTTCCCAGAACGTTCCCTGCAGGTTATTTTTGGTTCTTTCTTTTTTTTTTTGCAACCTAAAGAGAACGTTCCCAATAGGCTATAGAGATGATTAAAGTGTTATCTTTCTTTACTGCGCACCTCTGATCACGCGCTTCTCCAGGACTCGCTTCTGTCTTCCACAGAGAGACGCGCACTCGCGTAATTGAAAAATTAACGATCATTTAATTTTACTGACTGACTATAACATTTGTTTATCGATCTCTTTGTTGAATAATTATTTATAATTAATATATGTACGATTGTAAATTGTGTGATTTCAGAGACATTTAACACGTAATTGAAGACAACATTATGTTAACTGAGAAGTTTTTGTTTACCGACCAAAAGAGAGCACGTCCCGCTAATTCAGTGGTAAGAAATTAATGTAATGTTATCCCAGTTAAAGTCACATAATTGTTATTAATTTTTTAATGACTGTGAATAAAATTAATATTTTAAAAACCCCATATTGTGTTGAAGTCATTGTCGCTTAAGAAAAGTAAAATCTGCTTGTGGTACAGTGTCAGTGATACAATTTACGAAATCTTACATATGAATGTATAAATTCGATCTTATTTAATCCTCCATAAGGTTTATGTGCTCGGATTATTTTTAATATATTTCTATTGATTAAATAACAGTTGGAAACAAGACGTGGTCTGTAGTATTGACGTCCATTCATCCGTCTTCCGTGCCGCTTATACCATATAGGACGCAGAGTGCTGGATGATAACTGACATACAACAGGGTAAATTATATCGGAGTAAAAAGAGGTTAGGGAAGCGTTCCGGGAACGTTCTGGGAAGGTTAGGGGAACCTTTTATTTATGTAAAGAAAACTTTCCTGGCTAACCAACAGAGAACGTTAGGATGTGTGTTCTGGGAACCAAAAACTAACGTTCCCAGAACGTTTTGGGAACCAAAAATTGTTAGCAGCCAAAATGACGTTTCCCCTCTGTGGACTTATGGCGGGTGCACACTGTGCGATTTTAGCCACGATTTGGTCGTCTGAGACAAATTTTGAGAATCCTAAAAGATTCCTATAATCCTAGGCAAAAATCTGTAGTCTTTGATCGCTAGTTTGACATGTTCACCGACAGCCGATTAATGACCGTTGCGATCAAATTTTAATTAAGATAAATTACGAAAATACGAAATTCTGGCAGTGTCAGAAGATTTGGCGCACAGTCCTGCAGTGTGACTTCTCCTACGACAAACGTCAAATTGTCTTTGTATTTCAAGATAAGCCGTGGTCAAAATTAAGGATAGAGATTTCTTTGTTAGCCACCATTTTAGTCCCGCGTGTAATGCAGCTCACTGTCACTGAATGTGTGATGTAAAACTCTGGACAAGTTTTCAAGCACACGTCCGTTTTTAGCGCGTCTTGACTGTCCTATGGTCTGACATATAGGACAGCTGAGATCCCACAGTATGACATGAGGATCATGTTTGTACAGTCTGACAAGCAACAATCGTAAAGGACGATTATAAATCGCACAGTGTGCTCCCAGCTTTAATGGGTAGAGCTTAAATTGGGTTTAGGGATAGGGTCAAACTTCACCTATTACGTCCAGAGAATGGGAACTGGACATCAAGCACCACCCATTGGCTCTGAATGTTAGCAGCTGCAGATCTGCAGTTAGATGGAACCAATTAAGCACAAACCCCACCCCACCATCAATTTTATTGATGAACTCAATTATTTAGTCACCAAAAGTTCAGACTTCATGGATTCAGTTCACAACTGAGAAAAGTTTGCCCGATCATGGAGGACAGTAACGCTAGCTATCAGGATGTGTTTCCAAATGGTTATGCTAAGGGTTTAGGTTAAGATTATGTGTTAGTATTTGAATTAGGGCAGAGCACTTATGTCATAATGAAACCGTTTGACCGTCCCATGAATCCACAGAATCTCTGCACGGTTGCCTGGAAATAACTGACTGGGATGTTCTATGGGGATGATATTGATGGTCTTACTGACTGTGTCACAGAATACATCAAGTTCTGTGCAGATATCAACATACCCAGCAGAGAGATTCAGTGTTATTCCAATAATAAACCTTGTTTAGCAGCGAACTGAAAGCACTGCTAAATCAGAAGGAAAAGCCTTCAGGACTGGGGACATGGTCAAAGCAAAGGAAATTCAGCATGAATTGAAGGTGAAAATTAAGGAGGGGAAGCAAAAAAAAAAAAAAAAAAACTTGAACAGCAGGATGGGGTGAAGCAGGTCTGGTCTGGAATGAGAAAAATACATGTCTTGAGCAGAAGGTGGGGTCGCTGCTCGTTGGAGACAAAGACCTTGCTGATGACTTGAATATGTTTTTTACTGTTCCCTTGTGTATATATAAGCCTTCGGTTCATTCAGTTCTTTGTCTAGTTTCGTTTGTGTCTTCAGTTATGTGGTTGTTTGCTATTACTCTGTGTGATCTCCCGTTTTGGATTTATTAAAGATTGTTTGATTCCTCATCTTCGTGTGATCATTGCAGCCACACCCCTGACAGCTCAAGTCATTTTTGCTTATTAGTATGGTTGAATTTAGTCTCAGCCTCAGACGTCGTGCCCACAAACTGTTGGCTGAATGTCTGATGCATATGGCACACTTAACTGGAAATACTTCAGGAGTTTCAGAATCGTCATCTGGTTGGTTGAATTCTACAGGATGTCCGGGAGACGTGTGTGCTGTGTTCTTTCACGGTCCGCATGGAAACAAATGCCATGACGCTAAACTCCCTCGCAGAAGAAGAATGCCGTCATGTTTACAAGCGCTTACCAGGATCAACTAAACACTGGTTTTTCAAAAGTATGTGAAGTTTGTGGCTCCATTGTTGCAGTAAACTTGCACAACGCTCTAGAATTAATCATTTTATAGATGCACGCCATCTGTTATTGTAGAAACATCGACTTTACATTTTCACGCCCCTTAAACATGATGCGGAACAAAACGAACTGTGATTGGTTGCGGTACATGTCAGTCAAATGTCCTCTTGGGCGGTCCTTGGCCAATGAAAGCTGCGATGGAGTTCAGACCTTCTGCCGTAAGTCTGAAGGTCTAGCTAAGCGAGACTAGGTTGAATTAGATCATCAAAGGTCAGCAGAAAATCACTGGTTAATAAAGTAATTAAATACATAAAGTATATTTGTGTAATTTAAAGATGCAATGTGTACAATTTGGGAGGATCTATTGACAGAAATGCAATATAATATACATAACAATGTTTTCAGTGGTGCATAAAGACCTTACATAATGAACCGTTATGTTTTTATTACCTTAGAATGAGCCATTTCTATCTCATACACTGTGGCATGCTTGCATCTTCACTACGTTCAATACGCACAAAGTAGTAGTAGTAGTAGTAGTCGTCTGGTTTATTAGAAGCGGAGACCGTTCTCTGTTAGGAAAGAGAAGAAACCTCATTGCTTCACACAGGCTACTCTCTGCTGTCTCAGACAATGACATCTTTGTCTTGTTTCAGCCAGACGGCCACCGTAGCTTCTCCGAAAGGGGTGTGTGCGCCGTTAGTTGCAGTTCGCAACCTAACCACTAGATGCCGCTAAATTGTACACATACACGTCTGTACAATAAACTGCATATGGATCTCAACCCAAACGCGTCTGAGTCTATTTTACAGAATATTTTAGTCCTGGTGAGCATGAGGTCCTGAAAGTTCCAGAGATTTATTCAAAATCAAAAGAGGACAAGGGTGTAAAATTCAATTCTGGGTAGATTACTTGGTAAATTAATTGTAATTAGTTAATGATTATAAACTACATGACAAAATTTGCATTCGGTAACATAATTTCTTAGATTACACATTTTTTGGTATTGTAATCTGACTACTTTTGATTACATTTAGTTTACTTTGATGTTACATACATTTAAGTAGGATAATCTTGTACTATTTTGACATTCAAAGAGGAAGAAAATATTCTGTTCTTTATTAAACAAGAACCTCACAAAAGCGTCAGACATGTTTTTAAAAGCATTTAACATTAAAACATCAATGACATTGTAAGGACTTTGTTGATATTTCAAAACACTAATGATATACCTTTCTGTTAGTGTTTGCTGATTAAGAACACTGAGGGCAAAAAAAGAAAAAACTTACAAAGGTTTACTATGCACAGTAATGTTTTTCCATGTGTTTCCTTAAAAGTGAAATGATTTCTATAAATCCAGTGGTCAAATGTTGAGTTTTGTCACAAGAATTGAAATCAAATGTTGAAAAAGTTGTTCAAAAATGTACATTTACACAAACTGACCACCATCGCAACTTTCAGACACCATTTTATTTTTTAGCTCTACTGTCAAGAACTCAAATTCATAGGATAGTGAGATATCAAAAGCAGCGAAGGATACATCTATGCTGCCTTCAGAAATCTATCAGATGAAGGTATCTCAGTAGACAGAATGTGATACAATTTTTACTATATTCATTTTTTTCAACTTTGGCACATAGCCTATGTCAGCTGGCTCATGATCATGATCAAAACAATTTTCACCTCACTTTCTGTTGTAGTTCCCAGTCAGTACTCGTTGAAGTCAGGTTTATGCTAGTTAAAGTATTTCTCAAGTCCCCTTAACCACTTTTTCCTGTTAAGCCACTTTTATTTTCCTCTTCAGTCACATCAACAATTGGTCTAGCCTTCCTCCATCTGACACAACGTTGGCAGAACACTATCACCATGCCAGCTACCCATGCCAGTACCGTGCCTACTCCAAAGATGACAAAACCAATGGCCACGAAGAACAGGTAGTCCTGGTGACCCAGTCCTGGATGGCATTGTTTTCTCAGCCAAAGGCCCAATTCCGAGAGACGCTGTCCACGTAAGTAAGAAGGACTTTCACACACTGTCTGTCCCTCTTCTAGTCACATAAAACACAAGAAAGAAGATTGTATTGTTGGTATATATTTAGCAACTTTTTACAGTCTTACACATCATAAAACAAAAAAACATCAAATTGTCACAAGTAAAACAATTTAAGAAGGGTGGCATTGTTGGGAGCACACTACCATGCTATTTACGCTACTTCTATAGTATGCATTATATACTATGCACAAAACGAACATTTTTTTTAACAAAATGTGCGGTGTACATCCAAAGCACATCACATAGAATACTGTCATGGTTCTGTCACTTCAGTCGGGTTTATTCTCAGTTTTGTGACAGAGCCCTGACACTCATGTATGGTCTTGTCTTTGTGTAAGCGTGCACTTTGTTTTATGTGCGGAGCATGGTGTTCGGATCCCGGCACTCCTGTCTAGTTCGACTTGCGCTCTTGTCTCATGTGTTTTTTTAGAGCACCAGATTTATGTTTTCATTTGCCAGATGTTATTGTGTTCTCGTGTTCTATGTAGAACGCGGTTTGTGTTTTCATTGGCCGCGTGCTTTCATGTTATGTTGTGTGTGAAAACGTGGCTTGTGAGTGTTCTCATTGGCTGCATGTTCGTGTCATGTTTTGAGCACATGGCTTATGATTGTGTTCACTGGCCATGTGCACTTGTTTTTGTTAAAACGTGATGATTCAAGTCGGTTGAGATGCTAAATGAATCGCAAAATATTTTGGGGCGGGGGTTTATATAAATGTATATCTGAGGAGGGCTGACTGGGTTCAGAAAAGTTTAGGTGGTATTTTCTTTTTATCTTACTTCCGTAAAATGCATTTTAAAGTAGTTTCAGCGCACAGCGCTGCTTTGTTGACAGCGGTAACCATGGAAGCGCTGTATTGCCGCTGTTCCATAAGCGCCACCTGCTGTCAAGACATTGAATTTAAGTTCTCATGGAGTAACCCCAGGGTGCAGCCTGGACGATGGGGCGGGGCGACACTTCGACGTGGAGCGACACGTGTCGCCCCGCCCATATTTGTTTCCCCCGCCTTTGACATTTTGCTCCGACCCAGCAGGGGGCAGTTTGCGTTGAAACAAACAGAACAGTGGCAACTGCAGCAGCAGAGTAATAATAACCAATTGCATGAGTTTCCACAAATTAGTGTGGAATTTAAAGAGACTTGTGAAGCAAACATTTCATTACAGAATTTAGAGGAGACTTTGCAGTCTTTATCTTCTGACAAATCCCGTGGCTCTGACAGTCTAACAGCCAATTTTTACAAAATTTTTTGGGACTTTTAAGTTTCTTTTATTTAAAGCTTTGACAGAAATTACAGAATGTTTATCACTTTCTCATACTATGAAACAAGGTTATAATTCTCATTCCCAAGCCAGGCAAAGATCCTAAGATATTAGAAAACTTGCGGCCCATCACACTGTTAAATAATGATTATAAATTATTAGCACACATTTTTTCAAATCGTTTGAAGAGTGGTTTATCCCAGGTTATAAGTTGTAGGCAATCAGGGTTTATGAAGAGCAGGTCGATTCACAATAATTTACGTTTGGTCCAAGATCTGATTGATTATAGATACAAGATTAATGATGAGGGTGTTATGTTTTTCCTTGATTTTTACAAAGCGTTCGATACGGTCGAACACCCCTTTATCTTTTCTGCTTTGGGGAAAAATTTAGAAGTATAATTAGTAGCTTATATCGGGACACAAATTGCTCTGTTTCTTTGCCAGAAAGGACCACTCCACGATTTAATATAAGTTGAGGTATTATCCTGATCAGGTTCCAAAAACTCTCCAAATTATTAATAATTTTTCTAATGCCTCGGGTCTATGTCTTAATTTAAATAAATGTGAAATAATGACATTGAAAGAATCTCATTTTACACAAATTTGCAATGTACCAATTAAATCTAGGATTAAATATCTTGGGATTGTAATTACCAAAGATAAAGTGGAATGTGAAGCATCAAATATATCTAATAGAATAGCTGAATGTAAGACCAGATTGGATAGATGGATGCAGAGAGACATTTCTCTATTTGGTTGAATTTTATTGACCAAAGTTGAGTCTTTGTCTAGATGCATTTACCCTGCAGGATCCCTTCCCATTTCTGATAAGAAATTTAAGTTAATTAATCAGATGAACTTTAACTATATTTGGAAAATAAAAGCTCATCATATTAAAAAAGTGACAATAGTGAAAGATTATAAAGAAGGGGGTTTACAGGCCATAGATTTTGATTGCATGAATGGTACTTTCAAGATTAATTGGCTTAAAAACTTTCTAATAAATAACAATAGTTTCTGGTTCTGCACTCCTAGGAATATCTTTAAAAGTGTTGGTGAAATAGAGTTTTTATTATGTTGTGATTTTTCAATACAAAAACTCCCTCTTAAACTGTCAGAATTTCATAAGCAAGTTATTTTATACTGGAAGTTGATTTATAAACATAACTTTCCCCCCCACAATTCACAGATTTGGAATAATAGGTATATTTTATTTAGGAACAAGTCACTCTTTATGAGAGAATGGTGGGAGAGAGGTATGTGGTCTGCTGTTCACCTGTTAGATAAGGACGGTTGTTTTATGAATAACAAAACCTTTTGTGAAAATTATAACTTTTATTTTGATTACAAACAATTTAATATGGTGTTGAACTGCGTTCCAAAGGCCTTTGTACAGATGGTTAGTCATACAGTGCCCAGTTTAACTGAAGCTCTGCATTTACCATCTTTAAAAATAAATGGGCAAGATTTATTTACAAGTAGCTTGCCAAATAAATGAATCAGAACTTTATTAACCCAAGATAAATTTCCAAATCAAGACAGTCGAAATAACGTGGCTCAAAGTTTTCCCAAGAGCTCCATTCATAAATTAAGAACTGGAACGACTGTACATCTTTTTTTCTTTTCTTTTTTTTGACTGTATATTCAAATTCTAAAAATTATATCATTTTTGGTATTATTATGGAAGATATACATATTCAATTTTTGTTGAATAATTTTCTTATTTTGGGAAAAACTTTCATTCACAAATGTAAGTGCCTTAAGACAAAACCATTATTTTCTGTCTTTCAAAAAGAATTTTGGTTGTACTGTAAATCTTTAAGGATGTTAAAATGCATAACAGGAAGAAGACTACTTAGCTTATTGAGGAAATTTAAACTATAAGACCTTACTGATGTGTAATTTTTTTTTCTTTCTCTCTCATTTTACTTTTATATTTTGTTGTGCTCTGCTCTATTGGATTTTCTTAAGATTCTGTATTGCCTTATTGTACTTGTTTCTTTCTGCAAAAAAAAAAAGAAAAAAAAGATTGCATGAGTTGAGTAAAAGTGGTTGTGTACATTATGTTAACATTTAACACGATGTTCAAGAATCGAATGTGGAATAATGGCTTAAGCATATCCCAGTGTCTTTCAGGTGATAAAATTAAACTGTTCTTTGATTTTTCTACTTTAGAAAATGTAAGATTCTATCTTTTCCAACAAACATGGAGCACCACACCACACCGTTGTAACCAGAGCAGAACATGAGGTTTATATGAAGTCTACTCTTAAGCTGTGCCCATTTTGTGACTTTACAAACTCAGTTTTGCACATGGTACATCCATGTTCGTAGACATTTTGAAGCCGCAGTAAAATACAAAGGTTTGTATTATGATTTGTATGTATTTAGTATAAAGATATGATTTGTATTAAATTATTGCTATAGCTAACGTTATATTAAATTAAGTTGGCATGGTAATGTGCTTATTTCATACATTTTCAGATTTCCTCATTGTCAAATACAGCGGCCAGTGGTGAGAAAGGCCGCATTTTCACTGTTGCTTTTGTAAGAAGACGGTTATTAATAGGTCACAATTAATGATTCACATATTAACCCACCCTGAACCTCGTGATGTGTGAACCAGGAGTAACTTCAATCTCTACATCTGACAGATATTGAGAATGTCATGAATAAGGACACCACAGGTAATTGAATCTTGAAGAACTAGACCTAGTTCTGTTAGACAATAACAATGTCTTTTGTTATCTTAAAACTATGTTTAAATACTTTGATTAGAGGTTTGAGCAATAAATTGCTGAAATGTCAATGTTTGAACCAATTGATAATTTCTCAGTAATGTTTATGAATATTTGTTAATTGTGTATCTAGTGGGTCTGAGTGAACAGCAGGAGTACAGTGTCTACAACTCTGGAGCAAAGAGGTTTGGAGCTGAATCTTGCATTCGAGAGAGCCCTGCATTGAAAGTTGAGAGAGGATTTTTGACACAGCAAAAAGACAAGATCCCACATTGACATCTTCAGCTTTTTCAAACAGAGGTCAGACTTCTTAACAAAAATAAAATATCACATATTTGTTTAGCATAATCCTCTGCATGTAGAGTGATCTTTTCTATCTGGTAATTACTTTTATTGCTTTAAGGGTCTCTTCCAAACACGGAGACTGGAAACCTGATGTATGATATGAACAAGTCAGCAGTTACAGCTGAATCAGAACTTCAGTGTGGAAATGTCAAGAGTTCTACAGGTAACTGACTTGTAAACTACTCAGGGTTGCAGTGGTATGAGATTTTCACGGTACAATAACAGTGTCAGAAAATATCATGGTTTAATGGTAAACAATCCTGCACAATAAAATATGGTATTGAGGCATTTTTAAATATTTTGGGTACATGCACATTTTTCTTAAGGGGAAAAAAAACAAACTACTTCTAGTTCTTTCATTTGATCATTTTTACTCTTACTCCAATATCTATAAAAATTATTACTTTTCCTTGAGTAATTATTTCTATAAGTACTTTGACTTGAGTACAGTTTTTGGATATTCTACGCACCTCTGCTGTCATACCACATTAAAGATTTATTGTTTGAAATTGTGATTCAGATTTACAGAATTTGAGACTTTTTCAGATTAGAAACAAGCTCATCACAGTTGCTGGATGGAAGGCATGTATTATAAATAGTGTTTAGTGAAGTATCTACTGAAAATATTGATCTTAGGATTTAAGATTTGATATAGAGCGATGGTAGATTACAGTACTGTAAATAAGCAAATGTACGAGATATGATAACTCACTTTTAACCCCGAAACTGTTATACTGCTGCAACCCTAATCCTGCTGTAGGCAGTATGCACAGTGATTATTAGTGTGCAGTAGTAAACACTGAACTTCAACTATGTTGTTGTTTCAAGCAACTTGTCCAGTAAAAGAAAAAAAAAAGGTCTGTGGACTTCTAATGTGATGCCTAAAACAATTGTGTGTGCACTACAATTTGACATTATTAAAACACAATTTAAAAAAGCACACCTAGAGAAGACACACTGAATGCAGGGAGATGGTATCATCCACGAGGTATTTAAGATGCCAGTGTGATGGCAAAAATTGGAGTGTGAATTGGATGAGTGCTGCATTACCAGGGGCATTTTCCCCCCAGAAGTGGCATTAAGCACTTGCAGTCTCTATCCTTTTGTCCACATGTTGGTCAAATACTACGGAGCCCCTAAAGGGATGTGGTGGTGGAAAAAAATTAGGATGGGAGGAAATTTTTTTTTTTCCCCAAATCTTTTGCGTTCCCCCGAGAAACTTTGCGTCCCCTCGCAAAGATATGATTGTTCCCTTGCTGTGAGCTCGGACAAACACTTCCTCTTTAATATCCCACTGGCTGGCAGTAGTGTTTCAGTCAGCTCCATACGTTAATAATGCACATAAATAATGCGCAGCTCTTAGAGTTTGAACTTGTTGGACTCAAATATAAAGAAATACAGTCAGTGCTTATGTCAAGCAGTTCAGTAAAGTTGGGAATATATTCACAGATTCGAGCTTCCCGGATCAATAACTCGTGAGCTAAACGTTGTTAAAACACAAATGCAGCTACTTCCAATCATAGTAACCTAGACAACGAGCTACAACAACACAATTTTCCTCAAATGTGCTTTGTAATAAATTGGTCGCAAATATCTTTGCGAGGGAACGCAAAGTTTCTCGGGGGAACGCAAAAGATTTGAATAAATAAATAAATAAAAATAAAAAAAATTTCCTCCCATCCCAATTTTTTTCCACCACCACGTCCCTTTAGGGGCTCCGTAAAAATACAGAGTGATCTTGCAGAAGAAACATTGTGTATGATGGTTGACCAGAAGTGGTTTGGAGAAGCAAGTTAATTAATCTGAAGAAGGAATCTAAGGCCGAAGGAGTTCCATTGTCATTGTCTGTACAAATAGGAGACCAACTTAACAAATTGTATGTGTCTGTGTTGGGGGGGGGGGGGGGGGGGGGGGACGCTCATATTACAGCAGACTTGGCCGAGTAATGGTCTCCTATGATGTTAAGAAAACAGCTATCCACCGTCTGACTCAAACATCAAAGAAATGATCCACTACATGATGGCACACAAAAAACTTACTGGTGAGCTTCCCAAGACCTTACTAGATCATTCCAGAGATGTAAAGTCCACCCAGTCCTTTCCAAGACATCTAGTGCAGGGCTCCAGACTGCGCCTAAAACGGTCGCACTTGCGACTAAAAATATTAATTTGCCATTGATATCTTTGCTGAGGTCGTTATTGGCGACCATACAAATTCACACGTTATGACTGCAAAATTTGCATGTTATTTGCGTGTTCCGTGAACAGTAGCCTATCACATAATTTGCTGTGTTGACGTAATTAAAGGAAATGCTGCATGTGAAAGTTTCACTGAGTTAGAGCTGCAAAATATGAACAGGTAGTGCTCGTCTTCAGTCCCTTAAACAGTATAACAAGAGTATAAACGATCATTTAAGGCATCTTATATTTTGTGGATGGAAAAACAAATCGCGATACTCCCTAATGTGATTACTAACGTTAATTTCATTAAATAAATGTGAGCGCTGCGTGTTTTAAAGTCAACAGATGGCGCTGTTGTGCGTTCTTTAGAGTCTTTTGACACCATTGTCAACCTATTGCTTATGAACTAATGCTGATCAATTATCACAAAGTTTACTTTATATTATTTATATTATAATGTGTTGTAAATGGTTGTAGCAACATAATTTTTTAATCCTCATCTGAACTTGAATGAGCAGCAAAAGTAAAGCACAGACATTTCAAAATAAGAGTCCCGCTGTATTTCAAAGTAATCAAAGTTAAGTACTAGTATGTATATCAATTGCTTGTTATTTGGTTACACAAACCAAATTTAATATATTTATATATTTCCATATATTAATATTTATTTTCATTTGATTCAAAATAAACTGTTGTAGCTTCAGGAAGGAAGTACTAAGAACATTATTTGACACAATATTAAATATAAAGATTTCACTAGCATCAGGGTTATTATAGTCAACTAAAACCATTGAAAACATTTTTTATTGCTTGAAATAAATGTAAATACTACAATAAAAATCTATACAAACTAAACAGACATGTTTAAAAACTAAAAACAAAACAAAAATGAAAACTTAACAAAAAATGAAAGCAGAAAATATAAAGATCTAATCGGATTCCAAATATTAACAAAAACTATAATACTATTAAGTGAAAATAGTGACATTTGTTTCCCAGAAAAGTCACAAGATGAAAAAGCTGAAACTGTAAAGAGGATATATATAAACACAACAGGATGACTAAAAGTAAGTTATTTTAAAATGTTAAGTTCATTGTTGTGTGGCTCTTAAAAAAATTATTTGGCGCCTGTTTTTTCCCCCTATAGGCTCCTTAATGAATTTTTTTTGTCTGGAGCCCTGCAGAAGTGCAGAACCCAAAGCTTATGTGATCCAAGACGTTTTCTGGTGTAATCCAAGGTATGTATGATTATTGTAATTACATTAATGTGCTTGGATATGTTATGGATATGGATATGTTAGATTCATGCATTTATTTACTTTATTAGGAATATGTACTTACTGCAGACAGTGCCCAAACTGTGGAATGACATATAGGTACCAAGAGTGGTCAGATGGAATACATAATTTTAATGATCACATTCTTTTATCATTGCACTTGTGCATGCTCCTAAGAAACTCAATACAGGTATGTCATAATCCCAATACGTTGTTTTCCTACGAATTTTACATGAACTTTTCAAATCACTTTTATTGATTTCATTCATTCAATGTTCTATTTTTTAACTTCTTTAATTTTAGAATAGTACTGCTGTAAATAGGGTAATGGAAATATTACATGCAACTGAAGGTGGGCCTTTCCCTAAACACAAACTTGTCCTACAAGCTTATTTGCACTTTGAGGCCATGACAGAACTAGACTACAGTTACAATTGTGTTACCTGTGGGCACTACCCTAGTGTAGTCATAATGGATCTGCACAAGAAGGAGCCTTCGGCATGCCTGGTGTGTTTACCTTTTAATTTGAGTTTATACATTATAGTTTAATTGATATATTCAAATGTTTATTTATAACTGTATTTTCTTAGATTTATTCACAAAATATTTTTATCCAATCATGACCACTTTTTTTTTTTTTTTTTTTTTTTTTTAAGAAATATTTACATAAACCTTTTATTTCATGGACATAGATTGCATTCATTCATAAATTGCAATATAACTTAATCTAATATAAATGCATCCTACCTTCAAATACTATGTTATATATTTTTATTTTATTGATTGATTATAGTGAGTGAAATTGACCCCCCTCTGCCAAATTGATCGCCATGTGGATAGTGAGAAGTTTTGGGAGGCAGTAACAGTAGAGATGATAAAATGATAATACAAGTAGGCTATGTCTAGCATCACTTTTCAGATATACAGACTTTTACTTGTTTATTTCTTTACTGCAGTTTAACTTCTTTCCTTTTCATTATTAAGTGGGATAAAGAACCCCTTCATTGTGCACCCAAGCTACAGCTTTTGGGCTCCATGGATTGGTATTCATACTAGGTCATCCAACATGGTTCTCAATACAGAGTATGCTAAGCTTCATGTTTCACAAGACTCAACTGAGGATGACATACTGCTTACAGAAGAAAGGCTTGCTGATGAGCTGCTAAATCTCCGGGTATGGTTTGTTTAATCTCACTAATATATTCATTTAGATGTTTTGTTCTGACATGTATAATCATTTTTGTTGCTATTTTTCTTTTTGGCTAGACTGAGGAAATAAGGGCCCTTTGTAAGGGGTGTGGAATAGATCACAAAGGATCTAAGATGGATTTAATCATCTGACTAAAAGAGAGGATGTCAAATAGAGTCACCTACAACAAGGTTTTTGAAAAAGTGTGGGGTGCATCTGGTAAGTCAAACTATACAGTTATGTATTAGGGTGGCATAAAAGTATTGATACAAGTTATTGTTTACATAATCATTTTGCTGTTCAAATTGCTTCAAATTGAGGTGAAGTGATTTTGTCAATTTTAAGCTGTGGGGTTATAAAAATGTATAGATACAAACATATTGTATGTATAACTGGGCTGTTATAACCTGCCCGTGTGGAGTTGTGTACTCTGTGAAATTTAACATCAAAGCAGAGAGCCCTCATGATTATGCTGACCTCCTGCTTTCATGGAAACATGTACCAAATGTTACTGTGTACAACTACCCAAGGGGTCTAGCCTCACATGCAAACCATCGTTCAAAGAAACTGTTTCATCCTTTTGAAGGTCGATTACTGCATCCATCTGAAGAGAATATTAAGAAGTCATCTGAAAATGACTTGGAAGTCAGTTTGCCATGGCTTAACCACCGAAAAGAACCAGCTGATCAAGATGGTCACCCTGTTACTGGTTCATGTGACCATTATGTTTTATGTGATGTGTTCTATCAGAACAATAGTAAGGATCTTAGGGATCCCTTGAGGAAGATTGGCCTTGTCCCGGATAAACAGTCAGACAGCTGAGCAACTCTTTTCAGATATGAAGAAAAATAACTACTTCCTGAACATGATGAAACAATCATCCCACGTTTTCCTTGCAAGAAATATTTTGCACCATAAAAATGTTGCACGGAATAATAAGGTTGTGAAGCAGTTAAGAAAACTTGCTGACGAGAACACTGAATTACAGTTTGATTGCAATGGAAAGATAATTTTGGGTAATATATTATCACTGTGTGCATGCATATAGTAAAGATATATATGAATGTGTATGTATATGCTTATGTGTTTTAGTTGCAGCCATGGCAGAGAGTCCTCAATTCTCCAAAACTATTGAGACTGCTGGAGTATGCAGTCAAATTTCAGGAATGACGGCACTGTTGTGGTATAAAGTTTTGACATATTTGATTGAGATGAAGAGAGAATTCATGTTGTTGTTTTTCCTTTTTTTCTTTTTCTTTTTTAAATAGCTGCTGTCCAGCCACCATGTGAAGAGCAGTGGAGGACATGCATCGAAATAAAGCAGTGTGGGCAAAACCATTACCAGAACATCTTCAGAAAATGGTAGTGATTTGTTTGTGGCTACGCTAAAAATCTTAAAACATGATCATAGTTTATGCTCTTTCCTTTTTTGTTAATATTTTTCAGGTTGCACATTAGTTGGACCCCAACGGTGACCAACAGTGGGATCAACTGTGCTGTTGCGTTCCGATTTGTTGTCTTTAGGACTGTCAGAAGAAGTTGAAGCAACAGTAAAATCAATTTTTATTAGTAAAATGAGATGGAAAAATATCAAAGGTACTCATTTTGTTTTATTTAAAATTATAGATTTTGAAGTGTTGCCTAAGAATCATAGAGCACATTGCTTTCTGCATGGTAAAGTAGCAGTCTAAAAGATTTTATTGAAAACGGAATATATTTGTATGTATCTGATAATTGTTTCTTTGTTAAAGGATGTCAATGTGTATGTTGTTAATTCCTACGTGCTAGTGACCAGGGCCCTCATTTATCAATAGTGCGTAGAAAAGGTTCTATATTTTGTCCTGCGGAAGAAATTTAGAATGTGCCTAAGTACAAGAAATTCTGTATTTATCAAACGTGCGCATGCAGTTCTTACGCACATGAGTAAGCAATCATTGTTGATAAATCCCACATGTGCGTAAGTACCATGCTCGTTCACGTTCACGGTCATTAGCATTCGGAAATGCCTCCAATGAACCATATATGGTGGCAACACTTCTCTTTAAAAATCATGTGATTGTGTTTTTTCCTTACCGCAATAATGACAAAGAGAGCACTATGCTTTCGCCAAGCAGATCAGTACGATCTTGGAAAACGCACTCTCTGCGGAGCGCATTGTTTGCCAAGTCTTCTAATAACACAAGATAAGCCATTGCACTGAGACAAACATTTTTCACAGCTGTCTTTTATAGGGTTTGACACCAATTACGCATCGTGTTTAAAACTAGACAAATGATAAATTGAGTATTTTATAATTAAAGGAAACAGGACATACAGTATGTGGATTGCTTAATGCATACTGTGACACTCTTAAATGCTGTAGTGTCGCTATTCTACCACTAGATTATCTGCGTAAGCATGCTCAGAGATGTGCTTATATTTACACACATTTCTACGTATAAGTACAAGTTGGTGAATCCCACACTTTGCATGAAACTGTTCTGACGCGCTCACTACGCACAAATCTGTCTGTACGCACCATTGATAAATGAGGGCCCTGGCTTCCGCCACTTTCTTGTTTCCCTGAGTTATCCCTTCCGGTGAGTTCTGGAATGTTGTATCTTATGAATGATTGTACTATCACTGAATATAAACAACATTATATTTTCTAGGCTTTGATATGTTTCTACATATTTTAGCCTAATGTCAGCCAGACGGACCTTGTGGTTCTGCCACAACAAAGATAGGTTAATTGACATTGAGAACTACATCCCTAAAATGTTGGGCATCGTTTTTCTTTACAGAAACATTGCAAAACTCATCGACAGCAGAGAGTGGACGGAGAAAACTGCTAATACATTTGATGTGAAACTTTTTACTTAAATGCAAACAAAAGTCTATTTCATTACATAAATTATAACATTTACAATAATTGATGTGATGGTAATCTGTGAAGGTAAAAGTAAAAATGCTTTTTTTAATCCAAACCTCACGGGGAATCCCGAAGCAGATGGGTGGGAACAACTGTGGGATTTACATACTGATGGTAGGTAAAATTTGAATAGTTATTGTTAAAAATTGTAAGTTATAACCTGCTCATTTTCTTGTTCTTTGTGGATTGTAACAGTATATTCTGTACATGCCTTTGGGTCTTAGATTTGATCTTACAGAGGTATGTCATTACATTTTTCAAGTTATTTGAACAGACATACATGATTATTGTGTGTATAATATTATTATTATTATTTTATTTTTTCAGGATGACATGCCTATGATCAGGAGGTGGTGGGGTGCTGTTCTCCTGGACAACTTCACTCAAAGTAAATGTATGTAGCTGTTAGAATGTTCCTACATTAAACATTACTCTGTACTATATCTACCAATATACCTACCTCTTGTCATTTGTTCTTTTAGCGCTCAACCACTGAATCACCATTCAAAAGGCAATGTCTTCAGGCAGAGTTTGTGCACATACATTCATTAAGAACTAATAATTACATGCGTGTACATGCAGAGGTTTTAGTTGTTACAGCTACATAGTTGTTCAGATATGAAATTGAAGGGATTATGTACAAGTACTATATCGGTCAGTGCCGCGGATCATTTCATATATAGCTATCAGTTAACATCAGCATCAAAGACATTTAAAAACATTTCAGCTTAACTCATTTTCTGTTTGCGATCCAATGTGGATTCCGTTCACCATATAAGACAGAAATATTTATATTCAATGCAAAAGATGTCCATGTGGCTGTAGTCAGACTCCTTGTACATACAAAAATCTCACTGGATTATTACAATTAATGGCAAAATGAATGTTTGGAAATGTAAACTGAAATTTCCTACTGACACACTACAGCAAAAGATATAAATAACTGGCTTTAAACCATTTTTTTCAGTATGAAAATACTAACATGCCTAAGACTTCTGCACAGTACTGTATATATTAATATTTTATTATTAGTATTATAAAATAATATTAATCTTAATTTTTTTTCTTATTCAGAGTATGCAGTTGTGACAACAATCTATCAGGTTTGTCTAAACCAAGGTTGTCTGTAGTCAGTGTTTATATAATGTTTAATAACTTTTATATAAAAGTATAAATAAACATATGTATGTTTTTGTTTCAACAGCTTCCACTGGAAATCCTTTCTGAAATCCTCAGTGAAGTTTTGTCAACGGGTGACTCTGCATATTTGACACTTTCTCTGGTATGCAGATGGTTTAGGGATGTGGTCACTCAAGAAGTTTTTTCGGAAAGCAGCACACTTTGCCTGGCTAGACAGTACAAATGAATTCTTAATTTAGTTGTGACAATTCTGTGTAATATTTCAATTACCAATGATTTTAGAAAGAAAGTGTTTAAAGGGGTGATTAAATGTATTATGTTTTTAAGTTTTTATATAGAAGCGGGTAACTACATTCAGGATTAATGAGGTTTTCAGTAGTGCAGTTCAGATAACAAATAACAGAAAGAGTGACTCGTATTGAATCGTGAGTTGAGTGAATCGTTACATCCCTAGTGTGAGCACATGGCTTGTCATGTTTGTTTCTGTGTGCCATGTGCTCTTCTGTCTATTTTCTTAACCCCGCCCTTCTTGTTATCTGATTATTGGTTTATTTGCCCCACCTGTCCTTCCTCATTACAAAAATAAATAAATAAACACTTTTGCTGCTGTTGCGGTGGAATACGGCTAAGGTTAGGCACAGGTTTGGTGGTTTGGGTAAGTTTAATGGTGTGTTAAGGGGTGAAGGAAGGGTCAACAGTAGATGTAACTAGAATGTACATTCCTGAAGAAAATGTGAATGGTGCTTGCAGTGGCAAAACTCGGCACTCACGATTAGCATGATGCTAACATGATTACCGTGCTGTTAACATATTTTTAGCAAGATGCTAACATGATTAGCATGTTGCTAGCTGATGCTAGCATTATTACCATGTTGTTAGCGAATTTGTAACAAGATGCTAACATGATTACCATGTTGCTAGCATGTTTTTTGGTAGATGCTAACATGATTATATTGTTGCTATCATGATGCTAACACTATTAGCATGCTGTTATCATGTTTTTAACTGCTAACATGATTAGCATGATGCTAGCATGATGCTAGCATGATTAGCATGATGCTAAAATGATGCTAGCATGATGCTAACATGATTACCATGTTGCTAACATGTTTTTAGCAAGATGCTAACACGATTAGCATGTTGCTGGCATGATGCTAACACGATTAGCATGCTGCTAGCATGATGCTAACACATTTTGACTTGTTTGTGTCATGTTTAAACCCTAAGCTAATTGCTATTAGCATTTAGCTCTTCACTGCTAGCATGTGTAGCATGTCGAAAGTCCAGTTTGCTAACATGAGAAAAAAAGAGCCAACCGCCATGTCTCTACGATGTTTTGATGCAGAGATATAGGTCCTGCTAAACAGTTGCTAGGGTACTCTGCTTGGTTGCTAGGGAGTGGCTTGGCAGCTGCCAATGATGATACTCCAAAGACTGCTTGTCAGTATGAATGATATAAACCAACCCCCATGCCTCTGTGACATTCAGATTTGAAGATATCCCTCTTTGGGTTTGGGTTGCTAGGGTGCTCTAAATGGTTGCTAGGGTGTGGTTATGAAGTGTTGAAGGTGATTTGTGATTGGCCGTTTGCTGCCCCGAGTCAAACAAGCCCACTCTCATGTTTCTTTGATACTTCTATCCAAAGATATTCCTTTGATCTTTTTCAATGGAAGTCTATGGAACTTGTTGCTAGGGTACTCTAAATGGTTGCTAGGGTGTGGCTTGATAGCTTCACAATGATCCTGAGAGACTGATTGGTCGCCTGAGTAAAATGAGCCCACCCCCTTGTCTCTATGACACTGTGATCCAGAGTTATGTTCGATACAAAATCTCTATGTAATTTACCATAGTAGGAAAAACAGTCACTTCCTGTTTCATGGGCACAGCTTCACCATAGTTTGTCTATGGGGCAACTTTAGGCAGCTCTTGCGCCCCAGGGTTACAACTTACACCCCATTTTGAGGTATGGTCTTACAGAGCCTGCCAGCCTCTTCAAACGTGGTAACCCACGTGTTTCTACAAAATCCTCGTTAGGAGCTATGACTCGTCAAAGTTCGTTGCAATGTTAAGTCTATGGGATTTTTCGCCCACCAGACGAACATCGTACACCCGATTGCTTATAAAAGTCATAGCACACCATTCCTCAATAATCCGCATGATATGTCGCCTCATTTGTGGGTCTATGACAAGCGCTGCGGGAGGAGTAGCGCGTCAAACTTTTGTGTGGAATAAAAATAATAAGTATGCAAGAGAACACTAATGATGCTTTGCCTTTGGCAAGCACCATTAATTACACAAAATAATTACATGCAGGTAGTTTTAAATATGAGTCAGGTCCATGTACTATACACAAGATTGAATGTCTTCCTTTAAGGTTAACTTCATGAGTAACACTGGAAATGAGCATTGCTGATTTAGGTGTAAATTAAAGCAGTGCCCTTTGGCATCCTTTCGTACATGGATATTATGTTTCCTTACACACTGAATAATTCAAACCCATGGTTGCCCTCTGCTCTGGCTGAGTCATTTAGTCTTTGTACTTATGCTTTTGTAAGGAGACACTTCTTCTGCTCCAGTTCTCTCTTTATTTGATCTTCATTAAGTAATCTATAAATAGAATTTCTAAGTATCTTTGTATTATAATAGTGATTCCATCCTTAACAAACACCACTAATACATGTGTTTTACACGTGGAGTAGCCTATGATGTACCTCCTTAGAGTAATCTCACTATTTTCCACTGTCTTGATCCTTGCAATTACTTTCTCCTTAGTTGTGGTGACTGAATCATCCCATCTGATGTGCAATATTGTATGGCTTCCTTTAACTTTCTGCCATCTAATACCCTTTGTACTTAGGCCATATTTTCTTATCCTCACACTTTGAATATGTCTTCAAAGCTTTTCACTTTTATTGAAATAAATATATAAATAGCTGATATGCGTATGTTACAAACCCTTTAAGATAAAAAGCTCAATACTGAGCCAATGTGTATTGGGGTAGCTGACAAATAGGCAGAAAACACCATTTTTAAAGAAAAAAATACATAAATAGTGTGAAGTCTGATGTTTGAGAAAATATATAGGGGTCACTAACTTCGTTAGTTCTTTCACTGTTTTTGAACATTTTTACTGAAATGTGTCCTATGGTGTGACATAGCAAGAATTAAGAAAAAAAGTAATATACAAATAGCATGAGAGAGATTTATCTTCATTGTTAGACACTTATTTTTATACAGTGCTATTTATTTAATTTAAAATTATGAATAACATTATTTTTTTCCCTTGACTTGTTGGACTCGTTGGACATTTTCAATAAATACGAGACAAACTTTGCTGTCATGCTTTCAAGACTGCTGAAAATTATACCATTTTAAGATGAGTAATGATTATATCTCCCCCACTGCAATACTGTCCTTTTAAGATATTTTGAGATAAAAATGAATCTGTGGTTCTTTTATGTATCACGCCATAGGACATTATGTCACACTAAAGGACAGAAATGGTAGTTATTGCATTAAAGAGAGTGAAGGGTATTACATTAAAGTATTTTTTATTTAACTTGATTGTGTCAAGAAATAACATTTAATTTTTTTTTTTACATCAACCATGTTTTTAAAAATCAAATTTTTTAAAGTATATTGCTGTTCTTTTAAAGGCATCATTTCAATTATATTTATATTGCGTAATTTTCGTGGATCCCTGTTAATTTTCTCTCTATATTTCCTTGTTTTCTCCCTCCCATGCATTTCTCTCCTTAAATTCTCAAAAACAAGTCTCAAATATAAAGTTTTCACATTTTATATGTATTTTCATGACACTTTATAACAGTACAAATTTTCTGCAAAACAGCAGAACATTTTTTTTATTCAATGTAATTACTGCATTTAAGAACACTGAAAATCACACACACAAAAAAAGAATAAAAAGGAGTGGAACCACTTTTATAGTGGTTCCAAAAAAGTCAAATATTTGAGCAATTCTGAGACACAAACTAACCTTGTGCATATGTCATGGGCTTCACAGGGGGCTTCAGTAACAAGATCTTAAATGGGGTCCTTCAACTAATTAAAGTTGTCTGTGGAATTGTCCAATTCGGATACGGTGTCACACCACAGGACATAGTTTTCAGTGACAACATTTATTAAGATCCTATGCTTTTAGAAATACATGGATGAAAAAAATGATTTTTCCATTTACTAAAATAGACATAGACAATAATAAATTATGCCTGCAGGTATTTATTAACATTTTTGTGCTTTTCTTTTTAATTTATAAAAGTTGTAATTTATTGAACCATGCTTGAGACAGTCACACCACAGGACAATTTTGAGGTTTGGATCAAAAATGTATCTAATAACAAAGCAGTTTTAATAACATCAGGTCCATGTAAGACAAAGAAATGTTTAATCATTTACTGCATTTTAAATGATGACAATACTAATTATATTCATTTTTATCTTGTGTGACAGTGAAAATGCCATGTCACGTCAACAACCCGATGACAGCTGTATAGATGTATAATAATGCCACATATGCCTGGCGGGCATGCCCCACACTTTGAGAACCACTGATTTAATGTGGGGGCTCAGGTCCAAATAAGCCCCTACAAAGCCAGTAAAAGGTAAAAAAAATAGGCCAGCACATTTGGGGCTAAAGCAGCTTACAGCAGAGGAAGAGATATTGTTTGCATTTGATCTTGCATTTCTATGTATAGCAGCATGTGAATTTGTAGAGCAAAATAATTAGCTGCACTTGAGGGAATACATCTGGGCCAATTAAATGTCTGTATTATTCCTCACACTGTGTGTTTGTTTTATGTTTGTGTGAGTGTTCAGTGTGACTTTGTACAGCCTAAATATATCTGGTTATAACTGGACTCTATGAATATTCCAAAAAGATTAACACAGAGATAAGCTTAAACAGTGATCTGCAGATATAGTATAGAATGTATGTATGCATATGTATGTACTGTATGCATATTTTTGCATGTATATGTATGCCTATATATGTCTATATATCTCCTTCTATCCATCCATCCATCCATCCATCCTAAGCATCACATACAGGATCAATCAGACGCCCTTTACAAATCCATTGCTAGCTGTCTATTTTTTCCCCTTTATTAACCCCTAAAGAATGAATAGGACTGGGTGATGCATTCTTTGTTAACAGAGGGCTACTGTGCCCTAAATCTAAAATAGTGTCCAATAACAAGACTTACTACTTACTAATTACTAACATTAACAGACATTATTACATTAAATAGCAGATTAGCATGTCATTAGATGAGGTTTAGTTATTAAAATATTTAGAAATGTCATGAAACTTTTTTCTAGTGGTCAAGTGATAAGACCAATACCGACATCTAAAGCAGAGTGCCCCATGATTAATCATCACATATGGAAAGCTAGCACAAACACTGAAGGTTTGTTGCAGCTGCACCCTCTAATAGGCGTGAATTTGCATTTCCTTCAGCCCAAGGTTTATTCATTTCACTTTTGGCGTAAAAGGGCCTTTACATTTGCCAGAAATAGAACTTTTGTTTATTTGTGTTTTGATGTTGTTATTATTAAAACCAAACAAGCAATTAGTTACTTTTTTCTAGGGAGTAATGCAATATTGTAATGCACTACTTTTAAAAGTAACTTTCCCCAACACTGTCAGTAACTATACGTTTTTGAGACAACACTGTAATAGAAATATTTGCTGGATATCAGCTAGCCGTGTAGCATTTAATTTGAAATCAGTTGTTGTAAAACTGCCCAAACTATAAAATCTGCCAAGTGGGCATACATCTCAAATTCACACACACACACAGGTTTGTTTTGCTATCAAAGTGAGGACATTCTATAGACGTAATGGTTTTTATACTGTACAAACTGTACATTCTATCCCCCTACTCCTAAACCTACACATCACAGAAAACATTCTGCATTTTTACATTTTTAATAAAACATTGTTCAGTATGTTTTTAAAGCTATTTTAAATATGAGGACTCATGAAATGTCCTTATATTTCATGTTTGTCGTAATACCAGTGTAATACCCATGTAATTATACAAATTTGTGTCCTCGTAAATCACAAAAACGCACACACACAAACACACACACACACAGCACATAATCACTGATTTACAGATGCTAAAACAAAACAGTGCTCAAGCATTGCCCAGTCTCCCTGATATAATAATCTGTTAAGCTTTAGGCTAGATAATAGGCCTATTTGTTATATTATTCAAGAGCAACATTAATAAATATTACCCAATATGCCTAAATAGGCAGAACGACAAACCCCAGACCCAAACTGGTGTAACCAACATCTCTACCTTGAAATTTAAAGGTGTCGGTGTGCATCCATAAGAAGAGCTCTTCCATGTCACAGGTGCACAGCCACGGGTTCCCGCTCAGCCCGAGAGACCTGAGCCCGCCTAGTGCCATGAGGGAACTCACATTTAATCTGCTCAGATTGTTCCTGCTGATGTCCAGCACCTGAAGAGCACTTCCATACGAGAAGGCCTGAGGGTGAAACTCTGACAGCCTGGGGTTATCCGTCAGTCTCAACATTACCAGGCTCTCCAGCGCTCTGAAGGTCTGCTCCTCAATCTTACAGAAGGAATTGAAGGACAAGTCCAAATATGCCAACTTTCTCAGGTTCCCAAATGTGGATTCAGATATATGTGCGAGAGAATTATTGCTGCAGTCCAGATACATGAGGTCGGATAGGAAATTGAGCTCGAGCGCAGGTAAATCAGAGATTCGGTTGTTGGACAGGATGAGCTGGCGGGTGGTCAGCGGGAGTCCTGTTGGGAATCTGCAGAGATCTTGTTCAGCGCACTGGACAACATGCTGGTCATCACACACACAGCGCTCTGGGCAGCCTGAAGGGATCGAGGACACCACGTGTACCAAAAGCACCAGCAATATCTTCGCAGGTTCCGATACACATGCTTTGGCTGCAAGCTTCATGAAGCCTTTACAGGTTATGGATATACCAAAGAACCCCCAAAGAGAAAACAAGACCCTCTAATGTCCCCTCCTTGTGAGTAAGTGAGTGAGTGAGTGAGTGTGAGAGAGAAAGAGCGCTCCGTGGCTGCGCTTCCTCCTTTCATCGCAGTAGGACAGTCGCTATTCCTGCTGTGTCAGTATGTAGGCTAATTATGTGAAGATGATGAAAAGGAATTAAAAAATAGGTTTATACGCATGTATCAGGAGTTCAAGTAATCATTTCAGGAGTTTTAGGAAAGTGATACTTTTATTTATGTAGCCTACTATACTATTTTCTACAAATGTTTTGATTTAATGATAAAAAAAAGGCTATATGTTGGATAAATGATTTTTCAAACAAGGTAAAAGGATTTTTTTTAAATGAAAAGCCTTTATATCAAGATGTTATATTACACAGCACCCCAAAAGAAAGGTTATAGGAAAACTATAGGATTATTAAAATGGGATTAATATTCTTCAGTCAAAATATTATACCTTTTCTCTTCTGATATTGCAGTGAAACATGAATATTTACAGTTGTTGTTTTGTTTTTTTTGCTAACATGCAATTATAGTGTAAATATATACTGAATATGCATATAGGCTACATTTTATACAGTATTTGTGCATGCATATCAAAACTGCACATACATGACAAACTGTTGTGCAATTCATGCACTCTGAGCATAGAAAATATACAAGATAGCAGGACTTTACATTTATAACATCCGTGTAGTATGGCTAATCATTTGATGGACTGTGTGTAAGTTATGATGCAAAAAAAAAGAGAGAAAAAAGTTTTGAAAACGGGCTTTAAAGTGCAAGTTTTTGAAAACAATACCAATATTGTAAGTTTGTGTCTCATTAGTTCCCTCTTGGTTTCTGATTGTCTTGATAGTTCCATGGTTGGTTTAGTCCTGTGCTGGCCTTCTTTGCTTTGTTGTTGTTGTTTTGTTTTTTTTTGTTTTGTTTTTTTTCATTTTAAAGGCACACTGTTATTCTGCCTTTTGGCTCTTCTGTGGATTTTCTTGTGATACTTGATTGAACAGCTGTTGAAAGGATCCCTATCTCTGCTCTCCTTATTCATGTCCACTGCTACATAACAGTGAGGTTTTCCAAACACAGCTAATTGTAATTTCAGCTGAAAACCTACTCAGGTGTCCTGTTTTTAGTCTCCATGCCTGGCTTCGGGAGAGGGAGGACTAGAATGTTGTTGATGTGTGTGGGTTTTTTTCCCCCTAACTTATTTTTATACAGTTAATTACTGTGCAAAGATAAAGAAAGAAAACCCTATATTGCAGTATTTCCCATTCATTCTTGTTACATATGCTTTAAAAAAGCCATTAAAGTGAAATAGGGTTGTGAAATGCTAAAAAGTAATAATGTTTTATTAACAAAATTCGGGAGGAGCAGGTGCAACTAATCATCACAAGTGGAAAGCATTCAGCTAATCAACCAACAGAGGTATATATACTGCAGACTTACCTCTGTTCATTGAAAGTTTATTAGCATTCCTCCACCACCCCATCTCCTCACTTCTAGTTCTATCTCTCATAACCACATCCGGGGGGAGTACTCTGGATTCGGGCCAAAATTAAAACTAACCCTCAAAATAACCTGAGCTCGGAGCCCTCCCCCTGGACAGCACGCCAAATACACATTACTTTACTCTATCTAATTATATGTATATGTGAACTCGTAAATGTGGGAGAAAAAACAAACAGAATCTTTGTGGTTTGAGTGAGTTTTTAAAGTGAGATATGGCCAAAATTCACGATGATAATGCAGAATGTCTGAAGACTTTTGAAAAAGTACCTTTAACCAATGCTTATGTTAGCAATTGAAAAAATCTAACATGACACTTACACCATCATATACCAATATCACAATGTGTTATGTCAGTCGGTGTTCTGACGTGTTCGTGGACACCTGCACTGTCTATACAACATTTTTTGCACACAAAAAGTATTCTCTTCGCTTTATAACATTAAGGTTGAACCACTGTTGTCACATTGACAATGTAGACACATGAAAAAACACACTTGAAACATTTGTCCAAGTTTCTCTATTGTTTGTTTTAAAGTATATTTAATGTGTAACTGATTAGCATGCTACTGTGTCTACACAGGACGAGAACGACCTGACAATAGAACCCACTGATTATAATCAGTAATATAATGTCTACATACAGCGCTGTCAGTCAAAACCATTCTACTTGAGGACTGACCTAATAAATATAGTCAACAAACATGTAAATAAGTATAAATAAATTATCAAAGTGTGCGTGCGCGCGAGGCGCCGGCGCGATCACTTGACAAGTGATCATAATGATCACCTACTGTGTCTACACAGGATGCGAGCGACGTGACAATAGAACCCATTGCTTGTAATCAGTAATATAATGTCTACACTGGATGCAGGCGGCGTGGCGCAATATATCGTGCGAAAAACAGAGGAAAAAAGAAGCAAGTCCGTTTTGTACAAAGGCCTGCATCCAGTGTAGACATTATATTACTGATTATAATCAGTGGGTTCTATTGTCACGTCGCTCTCGTCCTGTGTAGACACAGTAGCATGCTAATCACTTATACATTAAATATACTGTAAAAAAAAACAATAGAGAAACTTAGACAAATGTTTCAAGTGCTGAAAAAGCCAACCTAACATATAAATACAGCTCATAAATGTTTAAGCACAGACTCGCCTCAGAAAAACAACTGCAGCTCTGCATTTGGCCGAAATGCTCCATTTGACTTTTCAAAAGACCCTCTACTCTTCCCTGCGGATGGCCTCTGACCTACTTTCTGTACGATCTGAATTTCTGCGCTTTGAATTTACAATATTGAATTTGAGGTTCTGAATTTCTTCTTCATCTTGAAAACTTGAAGCTGTATTTTTTAAAACTGGATATTTGCAGTCTAAAATTTCAGAACGAAAAATCTGCTGTTTGAAAATACATGTCTATAAAATTCTGCCATGAAAACATTTCAGTTGTGTTCCATTTCAAATGTTTAATATTCAAGTTTAAAAAAAAATCAAATTCAGAACTATGTAAAATGCCACATAATATATTCAATTTTATTAAATTACACTTGTCTATAATTCAAATTTACACAATTCAAATTCAAATAGTATTGTCATAATCCTAGCTCCATAGTTTACCCACAGACACTTAGTTAGAATCATTTTACCATAATCAGATGTTGAGGCCCACCCTGTTTAGATTGGTCTAGTAACACTCTGTAGCTCTAAAAGGAAAAACCCATTATTAGCCTCCTGTTACAGTCACATGGACATTCAGTTTGTTGTTATCATCTGTCACGTGTTCCTTTGTTCTAGTTTCCCGCCACAATCTGTTACCTTGGACACTAATCACATTCATCACAGCTGTTCGTCATTTGAGTTCATTCATCAGTGTATTTAAGTTCCAGTTTCTGTTTAGTATGTTGTCGGGTATCGTTTGCATTTGGATGTTTGTGTCTATCCTGGTGTATGTTCCTGTATTCTCCAGTTGGATTTTCAAGTAAAGACTTATTCCGCTCTATCTCCTCGTTCATGTGCTTAATACACCAGTAAGATTGTAACACCTACACAGTCTAAGTATACATAACTAACCCCAGTGTTGTTGGGGTTATGGACTTAACATACAGTCTACTACAGTCAATAATTTCAGAGCAAGTCAGAATAAAATCAAATGTAACAATTTATTAGTCAGGTAAATCATGGCAATTACATAATCAATTCAAAGATGATCAATACAAAACATCAAATGCTTAGAAATAGAGTAAAAGATGAATACCTGACATTAGAAAAAAAAAAAAGCACATTGCTGAGTGTCTCTGCATGTAGAGAGAAGAGATGGGGGAAGAGGGGGTGAAGGAAAGGAAATGTAGATTAAGGCAATGCTGAGGTGTGATTGCATCTCGGATGGGGGATGCTAATTTTGCAAGAGAGAGTTCAAATGTTAATTTCCTTTGTTTTCTCAAAGAGTAGCCCTCTCTTGGTCTAGACAGCCCAGTATCAGACTTACAAATGTGTACTGAAATTCACAATTTAACAGTAACACCCACCCACAGAGAGACAGAGTGAACCAGTGAACCTGCGAACCGTGATCAGGTACACTATTAGTATGTCATTAATAGCACTTTTTTCCCCACATTAAAATATGAAATATAGCACTTTAAATAATTCATCCCAAAGGTGTTCTATCGGGTTGAGGTCAGGACTCTGTGCAGGCCAGTCAAGTTCCTCCACACCAAACTCGCTCATCCATGTCTTTATGGACCTTACTTTGTGCACTGGTGTGCAGTCATGTTGGAACAGGAAGGGGCCATCCCCAAACTGTTCCCACAAAGTTGGGAGCATGAAATTGTCCAAAATGTCTTGGTATGCTGAAGCATTAGGAGTTCCTTTCACTGGAACTAAGGGGCCAAGCACAACCCCTGAAAAACAACCCCACACCATAATTCCCCCTCCACCAAACTTTACACTTGGCACAATGCAGTCAGGAAAGTACGGTTCTCCTGGCAACTGCCAAACCCAGACTCGTCTATCGGATTGCCAGACAGAGAAGCGTGATTCGTCACTCCAGAAAACAAGTCTCCACTGCTCTAGAGTCCAGTGGCGGCGTGCTTTACACCACTGCATCTGACGCTTTGCATTGCACTTGGTGATGTAAGGCTTGGATGCAGCTGCTCGGCCATAGAAACCCATTCCATGAAGCTCTCTACGCACTGTTCTTGAGCTAATCTGAAGGCCACATAAAGTTTGGAGGTCTGTAGCTATTGACTCTGCAGAAAGTTGGCGACTTCTGCACACTGTGCGTCTCAGCATGCGCTGACCCCACTCTGTGATTTTTTTACGTGGCCTACCACTTTGTGGCTGAGTTGCTGTTGTTCCCAATCACTTCCACTTTATGATACCAATAACAGTTGACCGTGGAATATTTAGTAGTGAGGAAATTTCACGAATGGACTTGCACAGGTGGCAACCTATCACGGTACCACGCTTGAATTCACTGAGCTCCTGGGAGCAAATGTTTGTAGAAGCAGTCTGCATGCCTAGGTGCTTGATTTTATACACCTGTGGCCATGGAGGTGATTAAAACACCTGAATTCAATGATTTGGAAGGGTGTCCCAATACTTTTGGCAATATAGTGTATATTAAGTGTACTTAAGTACCACAATTGGCAAAATTTACTTATTACTATACATTAGTAATATATTTTTAATAAAATCAATTTAATTTAAACTTATTAGACTTTTATATAGTAATCCTAACAAATTTTTAAAGCATTCAAAGCACATTTTTAAGAAATACACTAATAAATCTCCTCTGTATATTTTTGCAGCAGTTTATTTCAATGTACTTAAAATCACTTTAAGTATTAGCGGTATTTAGTATACTTTTTAAAAGTGCACTGAAGTACTACTGAGGTAGAAATATAGTTTTAATTAGTGTATTTATAGCATATAACTGTCACGTCCACCAGCCACGAGTACCCTTGCAGGTTAGCAGAAGGCACGGTTTCCACTGACACTACACACATCATGGACTCAGTTTCCCACAATGCTTTGTTTGTCATCTGTGTAATCATGTGCAGCTGTTTCCTATCACCTCATTATCCCTGTGTTTCTCTCCCTATATGTCTCATTGTGAAGTCTTGTCTGTACAGCATTACTTAGCATTTCCCCTGTTTTTCATGTTCTTGGTTTTTGATATCTGCCTGTGTCCTGGTTTACTCATTCCAGTCTCACCCTCTGGATTTGTTTGTTTGATTGGACTGATTTACTGTGCTCTGACCTTCTGCCTGTTAAAGGGGTCATGAACTGCGTTGTTTTATAGTGTTTCCTGGGGTGCACTTATAATTTTAGTGTGCTTTTTGCATCAAAAATTGTCATAATTTAGAAATGAAAGGCATTTTTCCTACCCTGATTTTAGTCCTCTGATTTGAACGCTCCGTTTTAAGCAAGTACAGGTCTCTGCAGGACAGTAATAGGAGTCACTAAATCAGTGGGCGAGGCCATAAACAGAGGGGCGTTTTTGAGAGCGTTACCTGATCTGCCCACGTCAGAGTTAGGGGTGGGGTAGGGTGAAGGGGATCATTTTCATTGCATGATTTATAAACACAGACATGTTAGAAGTGATCTCGTCATTGCAACTCAATTTCTGCACACTAACAAATGCTTTCATTGTCACTAACAGTGCAAACACAATATAACTAAGAGATTCGTTGAATAAAACGAGATTTGGCGCGTGTTCGCTGATAAACTTGTGCTGTTTAATTGACAGCTACAGAATGTAAAGGGAGCTTTCTTTGATCACTTTCTTTATATAATTTAATCACAGTTTAAATAACAGAAGTTGACCGTTAGTCACTGGTTTGATTTACTGACACATAGACAAAGAACATCTAATGTACAAGAATCATTAGGCCTACATAGAAGATCAGGCATTAGAATTAACACCGTTAGGCTACATGTTGTTGTCGAGTCCATATCGTAAAAGTCTGTTTGCAAAGCCTGTGCCGAAATGCAATTGATTTACCAAAGAATCCACAGGAAATGTACTGAATAGAAATAAATAAAGCTCAACTGAGACATTCATATTGTTGAAAATAAATAATCATATTCCTAGTATAAGGATCCTTTGAAAGGTAATGTTGCAATGATGAAGTAGGCGTTGATTTCTTCTGCAAAGGCGGAGTTTCACCTATAGATAGGCACATTTCAGGATCAATCGTTCAATGGGCCTGGTGTTAATAAAAGCTTTTATTGGACTAACAAGGATGTTTTCAGTTCTGAAACTTACAGGATATTCTTATTGTTGGATGACCTCTTATATATCAAAAGCTCAAGGAAAAGTTGATTTCTCAATTCATGACCTCTTTAAATGGACTATGACTTTGGATTGTGCTCTCAATAAACTGCATTTGGATCTTGTATCATTGTCGCTCGGTGCTTGCTACAGCTAACATCAGCAAATCATAACAATAACTTTTACAATTTTATTTAGCACAAAAAATAAGAATGTACTACAAATGTACTTGTTACTTGTATTTAAGTATTGTTTTAATGCTGGGTTAATGCTTCTTTCTCTTCAGTGTCGCTCACATTAATCTTGCTGACATCTCATTGCACTGAAATAAAATAGCATTAATTAAAAAAAAAAAAAAAAGCCTGATTCAGCTAGGCATCTAAACATTCGGGAGGTATAGCAAGGCAACATTATACACTATTTTTTTTAAATGTATTTGAGAAGATTCAACATGTTCTTTAGACACTTTGCCTTTGACAATATTTCTTTTGTTTTTTTAACCACCCTATTTCTCTGCATGGTCATTAAATTTTTGTTGATTTCAGGTTTTGCTTTCCTTTCTTTGCAGGAATGGAATCAACAAGGGATAGAGATCAGACAAAGATAGACAATCCGGATGGCTCAGGTAAATAGCATGTAAGTAGTCCAGATACGTATAATGAGACCAGACACAGAAGTGTAGGGAATGTGAGTCTTTATAGTGTGTCTGATGATGTGCAGGTGCAGGTGATTAGAACTCAGGAGACGAGTGGGTGAAGCGTGTAGATCTGGTGACGGTGTGTTGGTGTTAGTGGGTGCTGGCTGTGACTCCGTGACGCTTGTAGCCTGGCTTGTAGACCTCTTGTCTGAAACATGTTTTAGAAGTAGTTTGTATTTTAACTAGCTACATTTTTGATTAGCTTTCCTAAATCTAATGTCATTTTGTGACACTAGCTAAGTGTTCCACAGTAAGATTTAATGATAGGTTCAAAATTCAGTTAAACATCAGCCTTTTCTTGGAGGCCCCACAACAATACACATTTTGATTTAAAACCTTAGTTAACATGTGACAACATTTGGAACATCAAATTATTAGCCTATCAGTATGGAAGTTTATTAATGGCAAAAGTGTTTGAAATAAAAAAAAAAGCACGTTGAATTGCACTGATTTAAAAAAAATGTGCATTGCATTAACTGTGTTTGCATTTAAATGCATTGTATTTTTAGAGCTTGCATTTTTGTGGGCTGAAATTCAACATGGTCGTATATTATTGCTGTGAATATTTGAATTCAAAACATTTCACCCACATTTTCATTAATACAAATTTGAAGATTCATATTCATCTTTCAGATTTCACTTCCAACATGTTCAGTCTGTTTAAAAATACAACCTGTAATATTCAACAGGCAATTTTCAGCCCCTTTTATTTCACTTTACAAATTCAGTGGTTCAAATTCGACAGAAAATTCAACATTGCACATCCGTGAACTGCAGGAATAGTAGTAGATTGCCAATGCATAATCTCCATCCGTTAAGGCTGGAATACAGTACAAAATCGGAACGTATTTTTAAACAGCAGGCAGACAACAAGAAGTAATTATTACAAAAAGAACACCAGACTACGTATCTGTATTTACTACAGAATTGATTGCTATTGTCATAGCTTTACAATGGTTGGAAGAGACTCAGATTAAGAAAGCAGTGGTATGTTCAGATTCAATGGCGGTGTTAAGAAGTATTCAACTGGGTCAGTCAAATTGCAGACAAGATATTATTATAGAAATAATGCAACTGCTGTATAGAATACATGCTCATGACAGGGTTATGTCATTTTTATGGATCCCAGCACATGTTGGAATAGATGGAAACGAAATGGCAGATAAACATGCTAAAAGAGCATTGAATAAAAATAATGTAGACATTGATGTAAAAATCAGTAAAGCAGAAGCAAACAATTATAAAGCAAGCTGTTATTAAATCTTGGCAACAAAAATGGGATATGGAGAAGACAGGTAGACATCTATATAAAATCCAAAAGAAAGTAGGATTACAAATTAATGAGACTGGAAGTGACTTTAAAAGAAGAGAAGAAGTAATAATAACACGATTAAGATTAGGACATTCATCTTTAAATGGAAACTTGCATAAAATCAGGAAGCACCCTTCTGGGTTTTGTAGATTTTGTGGTGAAATTGAAACAGTGGAGCATATTTTATTACAGTGTAGAGCATATAGTAAAGAGAGACAAATGCTGGAAACAAAGATACAAACAGAAGGTGCAAATAATATGACATTAGAACTGATATTAGGCAATAGAAAATTCAGAAGAATGATAATAAAATATATAATAGATACAGGAAACTTCAGGAGAATATAAGTCTTTATATAATATAAGTTTTTTTTTTTTTTTAGATATATATGTGTATGTATGGATGTAGATATAGATATAGATATATAATCCTTCCCATTGTCACTTCACACTCCAGTTCAGTTGGTGGCGGTAATGCACCAAAAGTTGGCTTGCCCACCGCCAATAAACATCACAAGAAGAAGAAGAAGAAGAAGAAGAAACAGCAGGCAGGAGATGCATGACAGGCGAAACAAACGAGATGAGATGAGCCAAGTGCGTTTGGAGATGGACAGGGGTGGGTAGACACAGTCAGTATGGACTAGGTAAACGGTGTAGTTTTATCTATGTTGTTTTGTTACCTTTAATATAATCCATTATCAGTCACTGTTTACTGTTTAATGTAATGTAATCAATCATTCGCAGCAGGTGCCACTAGCGGCTGTTAACGAAGACCAGAGGAACGGCTACAGTAAGTCATCATTCATTCACAAAAACGGATTTACAGAAATAGAGCAAGTGGTAAGTGTGATTATCGGAATCAGAATATATGCAGAAAATTCTGCGGACCAGTTCAGACAATTTGCTGGGCTATGCCTCAAATGGCTCATATTATCCACCTCCTCCTTTTCTATCGTCGATACCTGGTTATCTTCGACGATGGACATGCTCGTTACCGGTGAAGAGACAGAGGAAGAAACGTGGAAAACGGGGTGGCTGTGCTGATAGGCTGAAGTCCTACCTGGCTCTGCAGTCTGGTGTGCAGCCTTTGGGACTTCAGGAGAGGTGTTCTGTCAGCGACTATTTTGTTCGCTGGCATTCCCTGGATCTATCATATGAGTGGACTGCTTAGTTATTACAGAAACCTGGCTTACTGTTGGTGATTCAAGCCCTCTTTCGGAACTTTTACCCCCAAACGGTTTGTTTTTAAATTTGCCTCGTATAACTGGCAGGGATGGCCTGTCTCTATTTTTAAAGACAAATTTCATCACCAAATTGTACAAAATGATTACAGTTTTGAGCTGCAACTGTTTACACTTGAACTGAATAGTCCACTATTGATTGCTTTGTTATATCACCCTCCTAAATACAATGCAGACTTCTTAAACGAGTTTGCAGATTTTTTGGGTGAATTTGTACCAAAGTATGATCATTTTAACGTACATGTGTGTTGCACAACAGACTCTTTAGCTAAAGAGTTTATTATGTTGATAAATGCCTTTGATCTAGATCATCATGTAAATGTTCCCACCCATCAGGGTGGACATACTCTTGATCTTGTGTTATCATATGGTATTTCTCTTTATGATCTGGAGATAGTGAACAATGGGTTTTCTGATCATAAATGTTTTGTTTTTTATTCTTACATCAAACTCTTTGCAACTCAAAAATCTGGTCCGTAAATCACGATTAACTAACTCTGCTACTAGTACAGTTTTCTCATCAGCTTTCTGCAATACTATGCAAGCTATGTATGCAAACCAGTATGTAATTAAGTGCAGAGGAGCTTTTGTCTGAGTTCAATTCTACATGTGTGAATGTTTTAAACACAGTGGCTCCCGTAAAGACCTTAAAACCTAATCAAAGAGTTGACCCATGGATTGATGACAACATACGCTCCTTGAGGCAGTCCTGCAGAAGAGCGTATGGAAGAAAGAAAACTTCATGTCTCTTTTGAAATGTTAAGGGATTCATTGTTAAAATACCAAAAGGCTTTGAGAGCAGCAAGATCCAATTATTTTACTAAACTCCTTAAAAATTACACAGACCAAGAACTCTTTTTACTGTTTTCTTGTTATTAATCCACCTGTTTATGAGTATCCTGCTGTATCAAAGACTCTGTGTGGTGATTTAAAAAAAAAAAAAAAAATTTGTGAATAAGATCAGGTACATTAGATTGGGGATATCTTGTCCCTCTTTTAATCATTCTATCTCTATGGCTTGTACGGCAGAGTTTAAGCAATTTTAACCTATTTTTCTTTCCCATCTTCAAGAAATAGTGGGTCAATTAAAGCCGTCGGGTTCCTCTATGGATGCCATCCCTACATTTCTCTTGAAACAAGTTTTTTAACAGTGGGGCCTTTTAAACATTATAAATCGATGTCTGGAAACATACACTGTACTGGAAGTGTTAAAACATGCTGTAGTTCAGCCGTTATTAAAGAATCCAAACTTAGACTTACATGTACAATTTCAGACCTGTTTCTAATTTGCCTTTTATTTAAAAGATTTTAGAGAAGATAGTGTTGCTACAACTGCAGAGTTTCCTGGATAAAAATAAGGTATTCAAGCTTTTTCAATCAGGTTTTAAAAAATATAATTCGACAGAGACTGCACTCCTGAAGGTTCTAAACCAGGTCCTGGAGGGCCACTGTCCTGCAGAGTTTAGCTCCAACCCCAGTTAAACACACCTGAACCAAGTCTAATTAGGCATACTAGAAACTTTCAGGCAGGTGTGTTGAGGCAAGTTGGACCTAAACTCTGCAGGACAGTGGCCCTCTAGGACCGAGTTTGGACACCCCTGTTCTAAACGATGTGTTAATAGCTGCCGATTCTGGGGATTGTACCGTACTTGTACTGCTAGTTCTGAGTGCGGCTTATGATACGGTAGATCATTATATTCTTCTTGCTCACTTGGAGCTTTGTGTTGGTATCAAAAGAGCTGCCCTTGAATGGTTTAAATCTTATCTTTCAAATAGGAAGTTCAGTGTTAATATTGGGGAATATTCATCAGAGGTTGGTGTTCCTCAGGGATTCATTTTAGCTCCCATTCTTTTCACAATATATATGCACCCATTAGGGTCTGTCTTCAGGAAACATGGGTTGTCATTCCACTGCTATGCAGACAACACTCAAGTTTATTTACCCCTAAAACCTAATATTGATGGGCTGGAAACACTTAGGGCTTAGCTTGCCTTATCTGACGTGAAAGCTTAGTTATCCTTAAGTTTTCTCAATTTTAATGAAAATAAAACTGAAATCATAGTTTTTGGCTCATCTGATTCTCCTAGTCTTATAACCCTAGGTAATTAAACACTTGCAAAGCCTGGTAAAGAACTTGGGTTTTGTTTTTCGATGATGGTCTAAAATTTGACAAGCAGATAAACTCAGTGGTCAAATCCTGCTTTTTCCAGCTCCGTCTTTTAGCTAAAGTAAAACCTGTTTTATCTTTTAATAACTTTGAAAGAATAATTTATGCATTTTTAACATAGAGGCTAGACTATTGCAATTCACTGTATTACGGGATCAGCCAATCATCCCGGTTACAGATGGTACAAAATGCGGCAGCAAGACTGACGTACTAAAAAACGAGACCGTATTACTCACTCCAAGGCTACGCTCTTTGCACTGGTTGTCTGTACGATACCGTGTTGGTTTTAAAATTGGTCTCTTAGTATTTAAATCTTTAAATAGTCTGGCCCCTCCTTACCTTTCGGATTTACTGACAGAACATCGTCCAGTTGTGTCTCTCCGGTCGTCTAATCAGAAATTGCTACGTATTCCGAAATCAAAGCTGAAAAGTTAGGGTGACTGTACCTTTTCAGTAGCTGCTCCCAGATTTCTTATTTATATATTGATATTTTCTTACATCTTACATTGATGTAAAGCACACTGGTCAACTGGTGTTGTTTAGTTGTGCTATAGAAATAAAATTGACATTGACAAAAGCTGTGTTTACATTTAATTAAATGTCTTCAGAATTATTTTTCCTGTGTATAGACTACATGTAACCTGCTTTCTCTGAGTGAATGAGATTACAGATTAAATATTACATCTGAAGAAGCCATATATTGCTCTCGGCTGTTTAGTTTTCTTAACTTATATCGCAGTGCTGTGATGCAGTACTCTGGTTTCCCTCATACATCATACTCCAGGATTCCCCTGCCGTAGGGACATATAAAACACTTAACGTAGCTTAAAGGTGGACTCGATAGAATTTCAAAAACACCGTTTGGAAGTTAGTCGGGCTGACACTAACAACAAACGTCTAACCAGTCAGCATTAGGGAGCGTATGACGGTCGAGGAGAGAGAACGAGCAAGAGGAAGATGTGAAAATAAGAAGAAAAAAAAACTGCAGAACCAGAGATGGGACACAATACAAAAGCTCAAAAGAATATCACTGGAATGAAGGTTTATGAATGGGCAAGCACTTTAAGACCGCATTTATATTAGAAAAGCTTTCCAGCGCTGGAGAGAGCAAAATGGAAAGGCCTGAAAACAGACGCGGAGGCTGCTTTGATTCCACTTCTCATGTGAGTAACACTGGGGTTTAATTGTCTGGAGCTGCTGTGCTGTTGGCAACTAACAACGAACACTTTGTATTTACTCTAGTGTACTGTATGTTCATATTTTGTGCTTCCTTGTCGTTCGTTCATCATCTGCACTTTATTTTGCGCATCAGCTGTGATGAACAGACATCCACTTGCATTGCATGTGTAACAGAGGCCAGATAGTGAGAGTTGTGCAGGTAAACCACTGCACACTGACAACTGCTAAAGAATGTGGTATTTAGCGTCATTGTTCGTGCACTCGCCTTGCCTGCCAGCAGCGAACGGACCAGGGTTCGAGACCAACTCGGAGCAGGGTGGTTAGGATTGGAGTGTGAGTTTTGGAGGTGGAGCAATGAAGAGAGGGGTGGGTTTGTTTGTGTTGATTTCAAATATCAACAATGTCCAACAGCGTTTTTCAAAATCTACTGATCCCACCTTTAATGGACTAGTACAGTAATATAAAAGACCAAACTTACACCTTATTGGTGATGTTGAGTCTACTATATAGGCTACAGGCAAGCAGATGCACTCAGAACGCTAAGCGTTTCCCAGTGAAATACGGGCATAAATTTGGCTTAACGCTGGATGTTCAATATTAACAAAATTAGGGACTGTCTCTAAAGTCACATACAGAAGTCATAAAAACAACTGTAAAGTGTAGGTGTCAGGCGTGATGCACACTTTTTAAATAAATTGTCAATTTGTGTAAATATTGCTATGTATTTCACTATGCTCATACACATAATATATATGCTCTATATGCTCATACCCAATACATCCTTTAAAGCTCAATATCATTTGAAGAGAATGACTTACAGTCATAAAACCAACCTTAAAGTGTTTATGTAGGTGATGGGTATGATGCACACCTTTTAGATTTTTTTTAGATCAAAAATCTAAAAGGTGTGCTTTATGCCTGACACTTACATAAACACACTACAGTTTTATGATTCTAAGTCATTGAAGTTAGAAACGTGTATACCAATGTTGTTTGTAACTTTAGAAATGGTCCCTAAATTAACGACTAACTAAACAGTTTCACTTAGAAAAAATGCTTAACGTGTTTTATTGTGGAATATATATATATATATATATATATATAGGTAACGTACAGGTAACCATATGAGCCCAGAATATTAATGCAATGTGCAAAAGTGTGTTCCCCCCCATATATTATAATGCTTAGCGTGCATTGTAACCTGTTGCATGATTTTTTTTTATGGCAAAGCACTTTCTGAGCTCATTTGCTTAATTTAAATAGTATATAGTGTTGTATATTGTACACCAATAAGATACAAGATGTTTTCATGTTAAGTCCTCAGATGTAGGCTAATGTTTGTTATAGGCTACATAAGCATCAGGGGGAACAGCATTATAATCTAATTTGCGGTAGAGAAAGCAGCTTAACGTTACATGTAGTCTATACACAGGAAAAGTAATTGTGAAGACATTGAATTAAAAGTAAGCACAGCTTTTGTGTCTTTATCAGCTTTTTCGCATATATTCTGGTCCTGATAATTACACTTACCACTTGCTCTATTTCTGTAAATCCGTTTTTGTGAATGAATGATGACTTACTGTAGCCGTTGCTCTGGTCTTCATTAACAGCCGTTAGCGGAACCTGCTGGTGAGGAAGACTAACAGCAAATGGAAATCATGCATCGGCAATCTACTGCTATTCCTGCAGTTCCCGGATGTCCAATGTTGAATTTTCTGTCGAATTTGAACCACTGAATTTGTGGAAGCGAATTTGTAAAGCAAAATTATATGGACCGAAAATTGCCTGTTGAATATTTTGGGTTGTATTTTTAAACAGACTGAATATGTTGGAAGTGAAATCTGAAAGGTGAATATTGATTATTTAATGTTCAATAATGAAAATGTGGCTTTTTTTTTTTTTTTTTTCAATTAGTGCAATTTAACAGGCTTTTTTATTTCAAACACTTATGGGATTAATAAACTTCCATATATCAGCCATTGCAACACTCAATTTTGGTCCAAAATTATACATCTATTATGATTGCCTACACTTTTATGTATAACGGAGTCAAAGTTACTTTTATTTATAGCACCTTTAACAATACACATTGTTTCAAAGCAGCTTTACAGGAAAATAATGATCAATGATGCAAACAGAATTCAATTCTGCTGTAAAACAGCTCTAAAAAAAAAAAAAAAAAAGAGTGTCATTATTTAACTGAAGTCAGTTCAGTGTTGATTCAGTTTGGTTCAAAATAATCATAATCACTAAACAATCACATTTAAATTCATAATTACTTTAACACATGACACGTAACAAAAAGTACACTGAATAATATAGCATACGATTAATTCCAGCATACAATACAGCCAGTCTCAAATGTTTTTACAATTATGCACGAGTGAACTGCACATAGAACAGTATACTTGTAAAACTACACCCCCCATATGACGCGAAAGCCGTAATGTCCCGGATATTGAGAGCGCCGGAAGAGAAGCAGGTGTCTTCCTTGGCCATCTTGTGGTTGTCCACCGTGAGCCGTTCGTTCGAAGCCTCGAAGAATCGGAGGAGAATCCCGTTGTTGGGGCGCCATCATGCCCGGGCATCTGCAAGAAGGCTTCGGCTGCGTCGTTACCAATCGGTTCGACCAGCTATTGGATGACGAATCCGACCCGTTCGAGATATTAAAGGCGGCCGAAAACAAGAAGAAAGATGCGGCCGCGTCGGGCGGCTCGAAGACGGCAGCTCAAGCAGCTAAACAGCCGAAGAAAGAGTCCCAGAAAGACAGGAAAAATACAACGCAGGACAAGAAAGAAGACATCCAGGCCCCTGTGCCACTTAAGAAGGAGGGTATGTAGAAGGTTCAGAACTAAATATAGGATGTGTCTCAATTCTAATGAGCCTAGACAACATTTGGACATTATAGACACGCTCCAACCCCTTAACGCTGTCGAGTCGGAAACGCGCGTGTAAAATGCTGACGTGACCCTCTCAAACGCGCCATAAATTAGTTTGGAACGAGCATGTGGTGCCTAAAATAATGTCTGGTTAGGCAGTCCAGTAGGTTATGGGACAGGGCAACTGACGGAGTGCTCGTGTGCATATAAACATAGCAGTGAAGTCAACATGGAGCTGCTGTGTTGTCGACATTTGATGTGCACTTACACAATATTTTGAGAGCGAAAGGCCCCCCAGTGACGTTCAGCATACGTTTTATTCACCTGTTTTTTTTGTGTTTTTTTTCCTCTGACATGTCAACATCTCTATTTGATCATGATTTGATCAACTTCACATGATTTATAACTGCGTAGCTGCCTTAGCCAGATGCTAACATGCTAGCCTTATGTGAATGTAATTTGATTATCTTATTTCAGTGCACATGGAGAAAATGTCGGCGTGTTTTGATGTTATGCAAATATGTATGACAGCACTTTCACTTTTATTTCATAAGGTGTGCCTTGACAGTAAAGAAGATCTATGCAGTAACTCGTTCAAGTTGTCAAATTTAGTCTAGTGTTGACCAGGCTTATGTGTTATTTTTATATTGTCATATTTAAGGTAGTTATTGTTTGTATTATTTCTTGCTTAAATGACAAAATAGCTGTAGCCTAGTGCTTTAAGATCTGAGCTAGTAACTGAAAAGCTGTATCTTCAAACATCAGTAGGATTGATTCATGAACTATTACCATTATGACCTTGTACAAAACACCAAAGCGAATCGCTCAACCAAATGTTTGTCATTTTTACTCACACTTGTGTACGGACACACATAATGTTCAGGGCGTTTTTATTTTTTTACATACTTTTATGGTCCCAGCCCACAACTACTTTTTGCTGTCATATGCAGCAGTCCGATCTAAAAGAATATTTCATAAAATAAGTTCTCATTTGCCCTGAATGAAGTATGTGTTGTTCAAATTAAACTGAATTAATTCACAGGTTTTTGGGGGATTTTTTGGGCTTTTTCACCTGTGTTTAATGAATGTCTGTATATTTGTTTAAGGAATAAGGAGGGTTGGTCGGAGGCCGGAGCAGCAGGGTCAGGCCAGTTCCCAACACCAAGGAGGTCAAGGAGAGGGTCGGCCTGGTGACAGGCGGCCAGACAGACGACCTCCTCGTGAGCGCCGCTTTGATAAACCAGCTGATGATAAGCCAGAGGGTGGCGAGTTCTCTGCGGACAAGTGAGTTTTGTTATAACTGAAACAATGTAACTGACAGCATTAGGGCTGGGGTGACTATATCGGTCAATCAATTTTATTCTATGTTGTTTTCAGTATCATGAAATTCAAACAGTAAATGGCATTTTGTATAGAGATCGACCCATATTGACTTTTTTTTTACAACTATATTGATAACCAATATACCGAACCGACATTATTTCTGTTTTTGAGTTATGACAGCACTGAACACTTTTTTTTTTTTTTCTTCCTATACTGTCATTTGTCATTTCACTCCTTCCTTGCATGCATAACAAAACACACTTCTACAAGGCTCCAGACTAACTTTTTTTTACTAGGAGCTCTGTAGCCCTTTATTTTTTTTTAAGGAGCACAAGCAGAAAATTTAGGGGCACACCTTAAATCAACCTGCAGCGCAGTTATTCACATTTCCCCCTATTTTGGCTGTATTACTGATAAATGCCTTGGTAATAAATACTCCAGATTAACATTTGAGGGCAGCATTAACATGCATAATGTCTAAATAATAATTCAAAAGCAAAATGATTGAAAATATAAGGAGTGGAAATGGCAGCCACCTACTGGTTACAGTGGTAATTAAATGTCTTATTTCTAAATAAGCGTGTTTTCCTACATATTGAAACTTTGTTTTATAAATGGGGGTAATCTATGAAGGATGAACACTATTTTGGCCATCACCTTAAAAATAACATTTAAATATGATAATATTAAAGTTTGAAGTGCTGGAAAAAGATGCGTGAAGTACTTAAAAGTAGGGATGTCAATTTACACAAATTCCCATGATCGGTTGTTGTTTAAATTAACGATAAATTAATCGATTAAGCACTAGCCTTAAAGGGGCCATGAACTGCGTTTTGTTGTTTTATAATGTTTCCTGGGGTGCACTTATAACGTTAGTATGCTTTTTACATCAAAAATTGTCATAATTTAGAAATAAAAAGCATTTTTCCTACCTTGATTTTAGCCCTTTTATCTGATTACTCTCTCAAACTTTTAGCACGTTTTTACTGTTACAGCTCTCAAAGTTAACTAATCGTGAAAAGTGTTGCATTACATTTAGATCTATGGCATTATATTTAGATAGTGGCATGAAAGGCTGCAGTGATAAAGATTGTAGCCGACATGTAGCAGACATGTTGAGTGCATGGAAGCAGTGATCTCATCATTGCAACTCAATTTCTGCACACTAATGAATGCTTTCATCAATCACAGTTTAATTACAGATTATTTTCATCCTACTAAGAGAAACATAGTGAAGTTGACTATTTAGTCGCTGGTTTGATTTACTGACACGTAGACAAAGAACATCTGACTGTACATATCAGATCAGGCATTAGAATTAACACAGTTAAATCGCAAATGCAAATAAATAAAGCTCAACTGAGACATTCACATTGTTGAAAATAAATAACCATATTCCTAGCATTAGGATCCTTTGAAAGGTAATGTTATTTGTCCTGTATCACTCTCCTCGTCTCACTAACACGACAGTGGGTGGAGCTAACGTTGCAATTGATTTCAATTGTTGATTTCTTAGCAGAGGTGGCGTTACACCTATAGATAGGCATATTCCAGGTTGTATGATTAGAGCTTTCACACTGTATTCAGATAAACAAGGAGATATAATGGATAGCACTCATCTATTCGTGAAGGTGAAAAAACAAATGTTCTTTATGACCTGCAGGATTTCTCTAAAAGATTTAAAAGCAAAATAAAAGACAAGATTCGGCTGTTTTTGTCTATTGTAAGTTTTAATTTAAAATGTTTGTGATTTTAACTTATAACCTATGTTTAGGCCTAAATGTTTTGCAACTTAATTGATGCAATATGTAATATATAAATCTAAAGTATTACTATGTATAAGTATAAAGTACTATATTGAATAAAACTTAAGTGTAGTGCATTTAAATGTAACATCTATGAAAGTGTGTAGCGTATGTCTTCGCACGAGAATGACGTCGATCACTACTGTCCGGTTACACCACGCCTATCAAGTAAGGGTACTGTTGGAGGTGGAAACGCAAGCCTGATCAAGGTGTACCGTTCCGAACCGTACCGAACTGTACTGTACTGAACCGTATACCACTCAGTGGAAACGAGGCATAAGTTAAGTGCTGTTCAGAATGTGCGAGTGGACGCACTCTTCCTGGAGCAACGCGATGAAACAACTAAACTGCAACTAAACCCAAATAATTCACAATGTTTTATGTTGGCTTGGGAAAGCCAACTGTTATTCTACTTAAAACATCTTTTTATTATTATTCTTACCTGATTTTCTGACTGCTACTCCTCCTAGAGCTTTAAAGGTCACCTGTTATGCTAAATCCACTTTTACAAGGTGTTTGGATATTAATGTGTGTTGGCAGTGTGTGAACACAACCACCCCACAATCCACTACTTTTTTTTAAATCCCCATTAAACCAAAGCAGTCTCATTAGAAAAGCCGTTTTGATTCTCTGAGTAATGTGACGTCACATTACTCATGCCGCGCCCACGGCCACGGACTGAAAGTCCTGTACACTGTCCGAGCAGCTGTAGCGACAACAACGTCTGGTAAGTAGTTGAAATGTTTTGTTGTTAGATGTAAGAGTGAACATAAGTCTTCATTTACTGACATCAGAGCCGCTGAACGCAGTGCATTAGTTTTCTTTTTGAAGGGAATGCGCCACAGATCTATATATACATACGATTTTTGTAATGTTGCTGCCTGCTCTTTACGTTCACAGACATAACTTTATGTGAACTGTGTGTTTTTGACAGAACCATGTGTGTATTTGACCGTTTAAACAAAACAAAAAATGTGAAAGAAGTTACTCACCAGACTTCATGCCAGCTGACTGTGTGTGCGTCAGATAAGTGTGCTCAGAAAACAATCCATTTGAAGTTTAAACTGATATAGCTTTAAAATGCGTGGAAATAATCATCTTTAATGATGAACTATGCTATCCGTGAGAGTGTTCGCGATATATAACAGCCTGTTCTTGACTGTAGTCAGAAATGGGTATTTACAACATGGATTTATAAATGATCTGTGAGGTATTTTAAAATGAAACTTCAGACACATTCTGGGGACACCTGAGACTTAAATTACATCTTTAAAAGGTACCCTATTATTATTTTTTATGCTACAAGCACCAAACTCTCCACAGACCTGGGCCCTGATATGTAGTAGTGTGCTATATCTTTTCAGACTGATCAGAGTTACAGTTTTCACATAACTTATCAAAACTCAGACATTTTCCATAGACTTACATTGACAAAGCAAAAATGCGCCCTCTAGAGGAGCAGTACCGTCCACTGGAGGGAGCCTTGTGTAACCCAGGCTGCACTGGCGCTGCTGCCGCTCTCAGAATAAGCAGATTAAAAGAGAGAGACAGACACACGAGACAGCTTAACAAATCTTTTGTTTCAAATCAGTGGTTCAAGATTCGTTGCTTTGTGTTCGGTTTAAACCCAACCGCTAGATGGCAGTGTTATTTCAGAACGTAATCTGACGCGAAGAAGAGCAAGGTCCATCCGTGCATCGCTAGCATTAGAAAACTTAATTATTCCGGCTCCCGCCACGGTGTACAGAGCTAAAGTGTGGATTCATTTTGGCTTCAACTATAAATAAACCAGTAAGGAGATCGACAAGAATCATGTTGTTTGCAAAATAGTCCATGTTAAAATCAAAACTTGGGAAACGCATTGAATCTAGGAGCTCACTTAACATCCTGACAACATCAGCGCTGCTGAAATGAGTTTCGATAGCATGCAGTACATATTACATATTCTTTCCTCTTAATAACAAAAGTGACAGCGGTGGCAGCAGAAAGAAAGCATCTGATCATAGCAATGTGGATATGTTTCCACCAGCTCTGATCAGCACTTCAGTGAAGGCACGTTTATTTAAATAGCACTTTATATAATAGATTGCTTTAAAGGGGACCTATTATGCCCCATTTTACGAGATGTAAAATAAGTCTGTTGTCCCCAGAGTGTGTATGTGAAGTTTTAGCTCAGGATAACAGATTTTTTTTAATAGCATGTTAAAATTGCCACTTTTTGTGGTTGACAAAAAACGTGCCATTTCAGTGTGGGCCCTTTAAATGCAAATGAGCTGCTGCACTCGGCCTAAGAGGGCGGATCTTCACAAGCTGATTCTCCGGTGACAGGATTCAGTCAGGATGCACAATAATGTCAGAAACTGTGAATATATGCTGCATTGAGATATAACAAGTTTAGTTTAATTACGGTTATAACTTAGATTGTCTTCTTGTTTTTATCCACTATATATTAGTATAAGCATGTTGTACCATCCGACCTATTGTACCATGGCCAAAACTTTACAGATGAGTTTTGTTATATGTAAATGTTAATATGAAACGTCCGTTTTCACTCTAGAAAATCACTGTAAGAGCTTAATAAAACACAGTGCAGGTGTGCATTAAAATATAAACTCTCTCTCCCTTGCATTATCATCAACATACACAGCGAAGTACACAGAAACACTCGTTACAACTAACAGTAAACAAGTATATAAAGACCTTATGCCTTTTGGGGTGGTGCTTAATATATTGGTAAACTTTATTCCCATAAATCAACTCCGATGAACTGTAATGAAGTACTCTCACCTTCATTACTGCTGTATCCAGTATCACTCTGGAGACTGTAAGCTGGATCACGAACAGTTTACTGATCTATCCTTGAGTAACACATTTTTAGCACAACCTCTGTTTTGTATTGTCCCTTTGTATTGATATTCGCTCACAAAGCAGTCTGGTGTGAAACGATTCGCGCAGACATAAACGAATTTCGGTAGAGTTGAGGCAGCATTTTCTTGGAAAACAAAATGAATCCACCTCGTCTTCAGCAGCTCAGATTTAGGGAGTAAATGGAGAGCGCTATGTGGATTAATCCATCAAGCTGTGAACTCGCTCAGGGCGGTTCTATGTTAAAACGGGAGTGTCTGTCAACATTCGTGGGTGGGGCCTGTGGCTGTTGTGACGTCACACTGCCAGGGATCTGGAAATGGCTTGTTTTGAGACACTGCTTATGATTTATGGGGATTAAAAAAGTGATTAGTGATATAAATACAAATGATACGGTCTTGATTAAATAAAGGTTTTTTTTGTCAGGTTTTATGCATATGTTGGTGTGTTTGACTTTTTTTCTTTTTTTTTTTTTTTTTTTTTCTTTTCTAAAATTAGATCCTCTTTCTAACAAAAACTAGAAATATCACTATCGCCTTTCTTACAGTATCGCAATATATCTCAATATATCGTATCGTAACACCTGTAACGTGATGTGTATCGTATCGCCAGATTCTTGGCAATACACAGCCCTACATATTAAGCATGTAACACATCTAATTTGTGCATTTTGTGTTAGGTTAAAGTTTACTAATTAAGGGAGGTCAGTTATTTTACTTTTGAACATTGTTGTTGACAATTCAGATGCAGTGCTTTAACCCTCTGGGGTCTGAGGATTTTTGGGGCCCTGGAGAGGTTTTGACATGCCCTGACATTTGTGCTTTTTCAGTTGCTTATAAACATATTAATGACAAAAGTGTCATTAACACTGTATTCAGCACGTACTAGGCTACCATAATGTGAGAAACTTGTATGTACATGTTTGTATTTTTGAGAGAATAACCTTTATGCGTGGTTAATGAAAAATAAAAACAAGTCACTGAAATACGGTCACAAAATAAATATTAAATATGCGGGTCATTATGCGGGTCTTTCTTTTCTCAGACAAATGTGTTAACAAGACTTCTGGGTATTGGAGATTCAGGAATAATGCTGTGATTCACACCTGAGAAGGCAAAGACCTGCATAATGAGCCCTTTCAGTCAGGTAGGCTATGTGAGAGGACAAAGTAGTTTCTTAGTTTATTCAGAATATAGTATATAAATAATATAAATGAGACACATTTTGATACAGAGTTTTACTTGGAAATAAATCCTGTTCAAAGATATAAGTGAACATCATTTAGCTGGCATTCAATGGTGTTTGGTGTTTCTGCACTGGAGGAAAAAAGGAAAAAAAAATTCCTGCTTCCAGTCAGTGATCTCACCATTCGATTCATTCAGAATGTCCAGTGTGGGCCAATATCTGGTCACTATGATTCTCTATCTGTGAGATAAAAGAAAAAACTCTCTGTGAGCATGCTGATAACAGAGATTTATAATGTTTTTGAAAGAAGTCTCATGATCATCAAGCCTGCATTTATTTGATCAAAAATACAGAAAAAAACAGCAATACTGTGAAATATTACAATTTAAAATAATGTTTTAATACATTCATAACACATTTTATTTCAGTATTTATTACGTATTTCAGTCGATTTCACCCATCTCAGTATAGCAATATAGTTGGGAATAGCTATGGCAATTTACTAATGTAAGTCGATCTGCCCCATGAATTCACACTGAGACACACAAAACTTGCAGGATTCATATTAAAACAGTTTTTTATGGTTTAATATTCACAGACACTATATTGTGATTAGAATAAAGAATTTAAGAATAAAAAACAACTTACCTTTCACAATCATCGGCTCGATAGTTGATCCTCGGAATGAAAGTGAAACCAGCTCTTCCCTTGAGGTAAATCCTTTTAGAATTATTCCTCACCGCATCTCAAAATGATGAAAAGTACATGAAACTGATTAAACTTGATGCATTTTTCCGAGCTGACGCGTGCGTTCACTCTGAATGTGTCGTGGCAAAAATAAACACTGACTTTTATTGCATAAAAGACAAACGCATCCAATTGTCTTTCAAAGTTTATTTCTTGCAAAAAAGGTTAGACAGTCATACAGAAACACAAGTAGCTGCAGAGTGTAAGACAAAGAATGAATGCTTCCCCTCACTTTCATATCTCTAACCTCCAAGGCTGAAGCCTCTGTCCTGTTATCATATTAGGAACATGTTTCCCACTTCGGTGTTTTTCCACTTGTCACTCCAAGTCACCCAAAGAATGCATACTTAAGCACTTCTGAGAAAAACAAAATCATTTAACCATAAGCATATAAGTAAAATCATATGGAAATTATACAGAAACTCAATTTCCCCCACAAATGAATCGCCTCAGAATTTGCGTCTGAATAGTGCGCCCGCTTCGTGGGAGTGGGCGCATTAGTGGATAATGAGCTGAGCCGCAAACTACTGACATGTCTCTTTTCATACAGATTACATAAACAGAGAATATTTGTTTTCGATTTGACTTACGTGATTTAAAACCTGACATTTCAGCGTTTCGTTAGACATAGGTCTCATTTTTGTGTCATTAGTATTCACTACATTAGTTCATTTTCTGAGGGAGTATCAGATTGGACTTCATTCAGAGAGAGACTGCAGCCCGTGCATCATGTAAGTTTTCTTTTATTTAGCAAAAAGCACAACATTTTGTTTTTACTGAGTGTACACAAATAAAAGACAAAAACAAATACACTAATTACAAGCATGGATAAATACAATGTTATAACGTTACTAATGGGTTGTTGACGTGACATGGCATTTTTTTACTGTCACAAGACAAAAATGAATATAATTAGTATTGTTGTCATTTAAAATGCAGTAAATGATTAAACATTTTTGTCTTACATGGACCTGTTGTTACTAAAACTGCTTTATTAGATCTTTTATAAATTAAAAAAAGCATAATGTTAATAAATACCTCAGGCATAATTTTACAAGTTCAATTCAATTCACATTTATTTGTATAGCGCTTTTCACAATACATGTCGTTTCAAAGTGGCTTTACAGAGAATTCATGTCAACATTACAATTTAAAATAATTTGTAATCAGAGATGGATTTGTCCAAATTTTGTAATTTCAGCAATGTACAAATCACGGTTAGCTAACAATGTATTAATTTAACGTAGAACACCTGTACTGTCACACCGAAGGACAAATATGTCAGACAAAGTCTCTTTAAGAAGCATTTTAAATATTTAAATAAGATTTGTTCAACTCCTTTTTATTCTTTTTTATTATTATTTATTCTTATGTAATTACATTAAATTTTTTTAATTTAAATTTTTTTTCTGGTGTTTTGCAGAAAATTTGTACTGTTATAAAGTGTCATGAAAAGGGAGACACAGAAGTATAGTGAGAAAATGAATAGGGAAGGAATGAGAGATCCTGATGCTGCATTCACATGGGGCGTCAGCGTTAACGCTTCTCATTTACTTTGAATGGGTGACGTGTTGTTGAATTGAATTGTGGGTCGCGTTGCTCGCGGCAGAAGTTCTCAACTTTTCAAGAGCCGACACAGGTGTCAGCTAATCATGTCGCCATATGCAAATTCCCTAGCGCAGACGCTAGCCAATTGCGTTCATGCTACACCAGAAAGTAGACTGGCTGTTAACACCTATAACGGTTGTGTCGGCACAAGTTTCAGACGTGCCCTCCGTCAAGCGTTGATGGCGGCGCCCAGTGTGAATGCAGCTTAAGAGAATGTAAATAGAATCTAAATGATGTCTAAAAAGAGTAGCCATATACTTGTGATTTTTAAAAACATGTTTGATGTTACAAAATGAAATCTTATTTCTTCTTAAACAGATGAATTAAATTAAAAAAGATATTGGGGTGTTAAAGTTTCAAAAATATTTGCTCTGTCAAGGAGTCACATTTCATTTTGTTGTGGGTTTTTTTTATATCAATTTAATGCATCAAAGAAATAATTTAAAGGTAATAAAAATACTTTAATGTAATACCCCTCACTCTCTTTCATGCAACAACTACCATTTTTGTCTTTTAGTGTGACAAAATGTCCTATGGTGTGACAAAAGAACCACACATTTGTTTTTATCTCAAAATACCTTAAAAGAACAGTTGAGTATCGCAGTAGGGGAGATATAATCATCACTCATCTTAAAATGGTATAATTTTTAGCAGTCTTGAACAGATGACAGCAAAGATTCTCATATTTATTGAAGATGTCCAGCTAGTCAAGGGGAAAAAATACTATTCATAATTTAATATTAAATAAATAGCACTATATGAAAATAAGTGTCTAACAATAAAGATAAATCTCGTTATTTTTTTTTTTTTTTAAAGGTTTTTTTTTTTTCTTAATTTTTGCTATGTCACACCATAGGACACATTTACAGTCATACCTGCAAACTAGTCGCTTTTCGGCGAAACTTGCTGTTTTGAATCAAAATATGTCATTTATGTGAATCGTGTAGATCCGAAGAGTTTTTTTTTTTTTTCGGGGGGTGGGGGGATGGGTGTCATGGTGAATTTGCAGGCACAATAAACCTCACAAGAATCGAAAATGGGCTGCATTCCCATAGACTGCAGACTCATGTCACATTAATCGATCAATCAGTGTTTCAACCACGGAAAGGCGTCAATAAAACTTTTAAAAGTGTCACATTTACCGTCACATTTACCTCAAAGCCGTTCAATGTCCAAAAACTTGTTAGTCAGCTACAAAAATGGACTTCGAGAGGAACATTTTGATATATATCCACTGTGACTAGGCTATTGCATATTTATTGTACTTAATGTGCTTCAATATTGAATGTATAAATCCGTTTTATGACAGCCACCATTTAAATGTTTAGGCCTATATAAAAACATAATTGTCATAATTTATTATAGCGTTATTATAACTTCTTTGTGTAATTTATATTTAAGTAGCTTACAAATCAATTACTTTTAACCTTTAATAATATAATGATGTACCGACTGTGGTTCCCTGTATAGTTTACAGCATTAGTTGAGAGATATTTTTTCTTTGAGGAAATTAGCCATGTACTGCACCTGATAGGCCCCAAATGAATATGGTATGCTTAAAGGTGCTATATGCAATGTCTCAAATTAATTGTTGAACACTGTTGATATTTGAAATCAACCAAAACAAACCCACCTCTCTCTTCATTGCTCCACCTCCAAAACTCACACTTCAATCCTAACCACCCTGAGTCGGTCTCGAACCCTGGCCTTATCTTTGCTGGCATGCAAGGCGAGTGCACTAACAATGACTCTAAACACCGCATTCTCTAGCGATCGTCAGTGTGCAGTAGTTTAACTGCAAAACTCTCACTATCTGGCCACTGTTAAACACGCAATGCAAGTGGATGTCTGTTTATCACAGCTGACGCACAACAAAATGCTTGACAAAAATGATAAAGATGAACGTACAGTACACGAGTAAATAAAAACAAGTTTGTTGTTAATCGCCAACAGCACAGCAGCTCCAGACAATTAAAACCCAGTGTTACTTACATGAGAAGGGATCAAAGCAGCCTCTGCGTCTGTTTTCAGTTCTTTCCAGCGCTGGAGAGAGCTAAGCGGGAAGCTTTTCTAATATAAACGCGGGGCCTAAAGCACTTGGCCAGTCATAAACCTTCATTGCAGTGATATTCTTTTGAGCTCATTTGTATTGTCCCATCTCTCATTCTGCATTTTTTTTTTTTTTTTCTCTTATTTTCAAATCTCCCTATTGCTCGTTCTCTCTCCTTGACCGTCATACGCTTCCTATTGCTGATCGGTTACACGTTTGTTGTTATCGGCCCGACTAACTTCTAAACAGTGTATTTGAAATAATACTGAGTCCACCTTTATATGGACTATATTACATATTGTATTCTTATGTAATTTGTTAATGTCACTCATGCCATCGGCTGAGCCAGTGTTGCTGTGTCTGTCTGGTCGAAATTTTTAAAAGTTGTAGAACCACCATGGAGGTAATATCCACTAAAACACCATGTGATGAATAGCTACATCCAAGCATCTTTTTTTTTTTTTGTAGCTCAAGATTGCCAATTGGAGATAAACCATCTCGAGGACGTGGAGGAGGAGGACGTGGGAGCAGAGGTGGCCGTGGACGAGGCATGGGACGTGGAGATGGTTTTGATTCCCGGGGCAAACGTGACTTCGATAGACACAGCGGCAATGACAAATCGTAAGTGTGAGAAGCCAGCAGTAACAAATGGTTAAAGGTGTTTTGTTGCACTAGTCTCACTGGAATGTTCTTCTGTCATAGTCGACAAAAAGGAGAGGAGAAGCGTGGTGGGAGTGGCCCGCACAACTGGGGCAATGTGAAGGAAGAAGTCAGGTAGGATTGTAGATGTGAAATATTTGAGGTTTGTGGTTGTAGCAGCTTATTTGGTAAGTTGACATCATGCTTGACCAATGTGTCATACAGAAATATTGTAGATTGTCTAAAATATCTGAACCACTTAATTTTTTTTTTCTTTTTTTTCTGTATGTTTGTAAAAATCAAACTCAACAACAGACAAACAGGCCCTTCGTGTAATAACAATCTGTGCAATGTGTAAAATAAAGCGCACAAAAAAAAGAAAAGGAGAATGACAATATACAAAACATTTCCTACGAAGTGTAATTACCATACTTATAGAGAAATACTGTTACAGATCTAAAATAACTGCGTAAGTCTTTTAGTCTTTGTGGCTCTTCAGAAAAGAAACTGGTTCCCAGATTTTGTCAAATATTGCAGAGTTCCCAGAGATGGTGTGTATCATTTTTTTTTTCCAGGTGTAAGGTGGAAGTGAGTGCAGTAAGCCAGTCAGAAAATACATTTTTCTTCCACAACAACAGAATAACTTTCTTAAATACAATCATACCATTATAGAACAGGTAACCGTACCTTCAAACTCCAGCAAATCTGACCAAACAAAAATTGCTATGAACCACTTAATTGATGTGACTCATGTTGATTCTAATTACAGGGTTTGTACGGTCATGGAAAAACCTGGAAAAGTCAGGGAATTTTAAAAAGGCGATTTCCATTTTGAGTTTTGGAAAAATAAACCCAGAAAGTTTTAGAAAAGTCATGAAAATTTGTTTCAAAATATTTATATAATACAATGTATGTTTAAAGCTGCAGTCCGTAACTTTTTTTGGTTAAAAATGGTCCAAAATCAATTTTTGAGCAAGTACATATCCAGCCAGTGTTCAAATCTATCTCCTTAGCCCGATTAAAAAACTGTAAGCTTGTAATAATGTTTTATAATAAGAGCAACCTGGTGGATTTCCGCGGGAAATTAGAGCATGCAGCAGTTCATGTCTGGAAGGAGTCCAGGTTAGCCAGGTTTATAATGTGAGGATGCTTGTAGCGGTAAATGTATCATTTTGATGCCGGATTGTAATCCAGAAAGGTCCAAATAACAGTCATCAGTAACAACTGGAGATTCACCCGTAGTCAAAAGCAAAAGACTTTGGTCTGCGGAGTGGCTACAGAAACTGAAATCTACAGGTAACGCTAATACACACTAAATACACATAGTCACGCAATGCTAATGTTGTTAACATTAACAATTTGAGAACAAAGTATAACAGTAATAATAATTTGCACGGTTTGGCGTGATCGTTAGATTTAATAATCATTGGCAGCACGATTTATTGTAGGCCTAATGTTTTTTTCCTCAGTTGATCAGAACAAAAGTGGCAGAAATGTTACTTACTACTTCAGCTGATATTCTCCAGTGAAAATTCTTATATTGGTCATACTTTCAAGACGTAGAATCTGATTCTGAAGTACAGTATCCACACCAGTGTGGTGACTGACAGCAAACATTAGATTCATCCACTGAGGAGTTGTGCCGAAGCACAACGCAAGTAACGATAACAATTCTGCATATGACTGCAATCGCAGGTTTCAAACAGAGATGGCGACAAAGAGGAAAAATGCCGGACTGCAACTTTAAATGATATTGGTTAAACAGACTACAATGCTTAACATTCATCAGAAGAATACATCCGACTGTGGCATTCCATCAGATTTCGTTTGGCAGCATTGAACATTATAACCAATTACACGTATCTGAGCTTATGAATGTGATGGTCAGTCAGAGGCCTCCAGTTTAGTCACTGCTGAAACAGTTTTGTTCAGTGTGCACGTTCTCTGACTGAAACTCGTGAATTCTCCCATCCTGTCGCACTGTGGTCAGCTTCTGTGATTTTAACGGCAGTGTTTGTGAGAGTGCTTAAACTCGCACTAGACCCAAGTTATGGACAGCTTCGCAGTCAGACACAGTTTTATTGGTAACAGTCTATATAGTATTCTGTATAGTATGATTTAAGTAATTGGTTAAATTTAAGTATTTGACGTAAAAGACAACACAGGTAATCATAAAAATTGCACTTGTGAAGGTTAAAAAAAAAAAAAACCCTGTAAATCATTTGCAATTGTCCCTTAAAAGTTCATGGTTTTGAATTGAACTGCATAGATTGTTCTTAATTAGTTAAGATATGCTGTGATTTGAAATTTGAACATAGATTTTTATTCTTATTTTAAATGTATACACAGATGTTTTATGGAACGTTAGATCATGAATATTTGCCTCAAAAGTCATGAATATTTATTGATAGAAAATGTGTACGAACCCTGTAATTAGTAGTGTTTGGTAAGCAAAATTTTTTTTTTTTAATTCAACCCCAAGTACCCGTAATTTATTGACCTCAAACATGGCTTATCATCTGAAACATGTTAGTAGTAGCAACTTTACATGGCTGCTCGCTTTGATGTTGACCTAGAAAAATGTGGGCTATTCAAGTGTTTGTGCGGAGTGTATAAGCTGAATAGTAGTGTGCTTACTGCATGACCGCTAACGTGGAGGCACCAGTGCAATTACTTGCGCTTAAAATTCTCTGCCATTTTTGGTCATACGGATAAGAGTAACACATCTTTTGAATCTGTGAAGAGTCTACTTTTACTTGTGTGCACTCACGATAACAACAAAATGTGCTTTTGTAAAATAATGATAGCAAACAGAGTGCGCTTTCTGCTGTCTCTCTCTGTGAACTTGAGTGCACACAAAAAAAAAACCCTCACAGACGTAAAAAATATATCTATAGAAGAAAGTGAAATGTCTACTTTTAAATGAACTAATTCAAATGGAAAACAAAAATTCTCAGGTTATGTAATTGTATGAAACGTGCATACAGGTGTATCCACTACATCGTCGACTTCATTACTGCAGCCAAAAATACAGAAAACACTGACTAGTGTATCAATTAATTATTAAAATGTTAAAGCAATCCTCTTGCTGTTTTTCCCAGATGCATTCATAATCATTACTTCTGCCGGTGTGCTGTGGCAAGCTTTGTGTGCGCTTAAACGCTAAATAGGTTGTGTAGGCATTAAAGGCTCTTTATTATATGGTTATTAATAAATGTGCGATTAGTCGACTAATCACTTAAAATGAACGACTCCTAATCGACCAGAAAAATCATTAGTCAAGGGCAGCCCTAGATCATTACCATAGTGTCAAATTAACTGCCAAATGTTTATGAAATTAAGATTTATGAAAGATAGCTTAAATGTTTAGTGATAATTTCAAGGGTGATAATCTAATAATAGTGTCTGATTTGACAGTGAGCTTGATCAGTCTGCAGCCCCTGAGCCTGTTCCTGAAGGGGAAGAGCATGCCCCTGTCGACTCCGAAAACAAGTGAGTGTCAAGTGCGATTCTATTCACAGTAATAACAGTTGATGTGAAGAAATGAAAATGCTAGATGTATAAAGTGCATGCTATTTGGATGATTGTGTATGTGTAGGGAGAATGAAGTAGAGGAGGCGAAGGATGAAGGTCCTAAGGAAATGACACTGGATGAATGGAAGGCCATGCAAGACAAAGAACGATCCAAAGTTGAATTCAACATCCGCAAGCCCAACGAAGGTAACGACAGTCAGTGGAAGAAGGGCTATGTACTGCACAAGTCAAAGAGTGAGGAAGTTGGCACGGTAGGTTAAATTAGTCCATTTTTCCAGTCTTTTTATGGTTTCATGTTTTTTTTGTTTTTTTTATGGTTTCATCTCTGCTTTTGTGCGTTTGCAGCGGCATGCTGGATCTGTGATTGAAGCTGGAGATGTTGATCCTGACTCATTCCACAAGGTATTTGTCCAAATTTGTTTCAATTATTTTTTTTCTACGTTTTAGGCACTCAGGTGGTCAACCTTTAAAGTTGCTTTTCAATTTGTGTATAGTACACTAAAGTTACCTAAACTAAAGTTCAGTTTACCTAGTACATTGTCAGAATTCAAGAATCTATGGCCATACAGTGACACACACAGTGACATGCTGACTTTTTTTTTTTTTTTTAATCCCTCTTTTGCAAGTTTAAGTTCTGCATCCATCCACTTCCACCTAAGTTTACCCACTCCACTCTCTGCTTAGTGATTTTCTTCCCCGACCACTCCCGCTTAATTTAGTTTACCTAACCTGATGGCAGCATGTCCATGCTTGCTCTGTCATTGTTCTAATGTTTGAATTGAGGAGTATGCTCTGTGATCATAGTTTCTTGGCTAATCTCATTATGTGAAATTGGGTATGATAGATTTATTTCCTGGAGCTGATCCCGTAATATTTTTTTTTTAAAGGCTGAAGAAGGTGGAGATCACCACTTCCGTAAGCCAGCCAATGACATCACCTCCCAGCTGGAGATAAACTTCGGAGATTTGGGTCGACCAGGACGTGGTCGTGGAGGTTCTCGTGGAGGCCGTGGCGGTCGTGGTGGTGGTGGTGGTGGTGGTGGGGGTGGCGGTGGTGGTGGTGGCGGCGGCGGCGGCGGCAGTGGTAGCGGCGGCGGTGGACGGCCAAGCCGAGGTGGAGGCAGATCTGAGAAGGTAAATAACAGACATTTACTCCTGTTTTTACATGCAAATTTGTAGCAGGTACTGCTTGTATCAAATAAAACTCTTGTCTGCCCCTGATACTGATATCACTATGCATTATATCAATAGTTTACTTGGATAATACATAACCCCATAATAATAACCCCAACAAAGAGCTATAATATTTTTTTAAATTTATTTTATTATTATAAAATTCAGTAATTTGAGTATTTTTTTGATTGGATCTGTTAGTTGGGTGTAAAGCAGTACAAGACTGGCACAGTTAAATGGAAAGTTTAAATAAAAATACTCATATTGGTTTTTATTTGAACTTTTTTAGTGATTTGTGTTTATTCAAATTTCTTACTGTCAAACCTGCGAATATGAGCTGAATTGTGAATTAAAGGGTTCAAACCAAAATGATAATTCTGTAATTAATTACTCACCCTTATGTTGTTCCAAACCAAAAGACTTTTGTTCTTCTTTGGAAAGAAGATCTTTTTGATGACAATGCTGTCAGATTTCTTCCATAGACTGCCTTCACAACTGAATATTGACGCTTCAAAAAGTTCATGAAGAGATTGGAAAACTAATCCATTTGAAATCGAGCAGTTTAGTCCAAATTTTCTGAAAAAAAACTTGATTGCTTATGATGGACAGATTTAATTTAGGCTTTTACTTGCTTATAAACCTTGATCAGCAAACATAAACAAAACCTAACCTGAATGAAGAACAAGAACAAACCTCTTCTGAAAGCAGTTTGTTCTTGTGCGTAATTCAGGTTAGGTTGAGCTTCTGCTCATGCTTGATGATCAATGTTTATATATGAGAAAGTTTGTTGCAATAGCAGTCTATGGAAGGAAATCTGACAGTATTCTGTCATCAAAAAGATAATCGAATGTCTTACGAGTTTGGAATGACGTAATTAATGACAGAATTTTCATTTTGGGGTGAACTAACCCTTTAAGATAAAAAATATTACTTACTGGCCATAAAATTGGATAAAAAAAAATAAAATAAAAAAAACTGGTTCTGCTAAAACAATGCCATCATACAACATTCCAGAGAAATTTAAACAGAGTCCAACAACAAGCAGGTGTCTGTCATGCTCCCACAGTAAAGTGATGTATTTAAAAAACCAAAAAAAAAAAAACCTCAGACTTAAACACGTACAGTGACACAGCTTAAGCTATGACATCACAGACTTTGGAAAATTGAACATGATGCGCTCATGGTGCATGATGCTTTATGCTTGTGTAATGCACGTGTACATGTATGTAGAAACATCCATTGTTTTATATTTTCCACATTTCACTAATTTAGTAGGTGTTTGATTTAGGGTACTTTCACACTGGCAGTTTAGTTCGAAACGAAGCACAAAAGAAAATTTGCTAATGTGAAAGCTGTCATGCGGTACTGAACATGACACTACCTGAAGGAGGTGGTCTGAGTTTAGTTGTATTGGAACTGTGGTGCGATTCACGTGAATGTGAAAGCAACACGGACTCAGGTGTGCCCTTTTTCAGGAAGAAAAGTAGCCTGCACATGCAGTTTAGTTCAGTAAAACACATGTAAGGGATGATCGTGTTGATGATTTACCTGGGATACGAGTGAGAGTGCACATGCAGTGTAATTGCGCTTAGCGAGTGCAATCAGGCCGGCAAATGAATGGCAATCTGCTGTCTCCTCTTAAGATTCCATTTGCAAGCAGCAGAAAGCCACCTTTCATGTGACGCATGTACAGAAAACCAACTGTCCATAATAGCACCAAATAAATAAAAAAAGCACTATATATATTGACCGCTTTCTGTTTTCTATCGTGTGGTGTGCGCATTTGTGATGTAAGATGAACACAAATGCCACCAGGGTTCGATAGAATTAAGGTGAGTATTAAACCAGACCAACGCACCGTTCAACATTCGCGCTTGGACGCAGGCCGCAGCAAACGAGCCCAGTGTGAAAGCCCCCTTACATTACATGCAAGAAAAATGATTTTCTTCTTGTTGGCCTTTTTGCTTTTATGATTTCTGTGTAGTCCTGAAGTTTGTTGTTTTTGAATTTGACAGGGTGGAGGTGTCTCTGTTCCCAATGTGGATGACCCCGAGGCTTTTCCGGCCCTGGCTTAAACCTCAGCTTCACCACCTAACCTTCCTCCAGGCTCCCCTCCTCTTTGACGCTTGCATGCTTATGGATCGTTCGACCATACAAAACCGGAAAATAGAAATACATGAGACTGTCATCCATACATATACTGAGAACTGACTTTTACCTGCGGAAAAACACAAAAAGGACTTCTTGTTACACTGAAGCAAATTATGGGTAGAGGTTTTGTATTTAGAGACATGATAGCAGGGATGTTCATACAGTATTTTTTCCCTTTTTTTCCAGAGATTATGCATTCGCCATAAATATTTTTTTATTGCTGCTTGAATGTATGCATTTTCAAGATAGAAGTTGAAGTGTGTTGTGAACGCTTAAGCTTCCCTCGGGACACTGCAGTGTCTGCGTGTAATTGAGTACACTCTCTCAATGGCTCTACCAAAAGCAGAAAGTGTTTTTTTTGGGTTTTTTTCCTCTCTCTCCACCAAGTGAGAATACAAGACTTGTAGTGACGATTTTACTATTAACATATACATGATTAATGTATATTGACTATTTTAAATGTTTTGAAAGAAAGCTCCAAGGTCAAGCTACCCTCCTGTTATTTGGATTATTTTTTTCTTGACCGGTAGCAAGAAGCAAATGCGTCGTCTTGATCTTGCTTTGGTGTTTTGTCGTCCTCTGCTGGACCTGTGATATTAGTATGCATAGTTGTCTTTGTTCCTCAGAGAGATTTCTTCCTCATCTTGTTAAATCACCCAGGGCTCAATGTAGATCCAGGCTGGTCCTTAAATCATACAAGTTCATCCATTTAGGACCACTTTCAGAACTGTATACATAAGTGATTTGTTGTGCGTGTGTATGAGAGAAAGATAACCTGTTTTAAAAATTCATCTGCCATAAGTTTATTTTCCTGAGCTTGGATGGTAAGTTTCAGCAAGTCATGTTCTTAACATGAAGTTTTATTGACTTTTTAGTGAGTTTTCTTTAGCTAAGGTTGTTGACATATCTTGCACTTAGATTTATGGTGATGTTTGAAATATAGCTACTAAGCACGTGGTCTATTTGCATCAGTACCATTTGTTTTATTTTTATTCCTTCTGTGATCTTTGCTGTGTTTTTATTTTTAATTATTACTATGATGGCACTACTGCTTGCATTTTCTGAAAAATGTCAAATTCAGGGTGGGACAACAGTGTGCTGCAAAAGAAAAGTTGGAACCAGCTTCTTATGTATGTGAAATAGCAAGACCTCAAAGTGTGATGGCCGATGTACTCTGTATTCATAGGAGGGAAAATAAAATGGAAGACGACACTATTTGAGTCCAGGCTTCCAGTTTGTCAGTACTCTCCATTTGTCTCTCCTTCACCCCTCCTTCTGTTACCCAATTGTTTCTATTACAAGAATGTCTGCAAATATCTGCAGGATCAATTGCTTCTGTAATTTATCAGTATCAATGCATGCAGTAAAATGAGTAGAAAACATACCAAAATGCATTCAAGACAGGATTTGAGAACTACCTGTGCCATATTCTGAATAACAACAAAAACATTTTTTAAGTATACTTTGTAGAATGACTTTAAGTATGGGTTTTCTTAGCAGCATTATATACACAAGTCCCCAACAACTCAACTGTAACTGCCAACTTTTTCAGAAGTGTTGGATCCAGAAATATTTTTCCCATTCATTTTTCCAGTGTTTAGCATTGAACTCCGTATTAAATCAACAATACAACAATACAAATGTTTATATATAGTTTGCAGAATTAAAAGTTTTGTAGAAGATAATGGAGAGAATAAGTTTTAAAATAGTGTAAGCAGCATATGTGTTTATATCATTGCAGATGCAGAGTAACGTGGCTTTCAGTTAAACAGAGCAAGAGTAGAATTCAAACTCATGACGCTTGTCTTGATAGTACTGGGACTGGTTGTGAGGTATTGCTGTCAGGCAGAAGCAGCTTAGTTAAACACATCCTAAGCAGATGGTAAGGGTGTCTCAAATACCCATCCGAGGATATAGCAGATGGTAAGCTAGTGGAGATGTGCTGCCAATTCAGGCCCCCAGAGAAACAAAGAGAGGTGTTTGAGGAGGTCTGTAAACGGTTGGGGATCAAGATAGATAGATAGATATATATATATATAAAATGTGTGTGTGTGTGTATATACACACACACAGACACAGTGGGTACGGAAAGTATTCAGACCCCCTTACATTTTTCACTCTTGTTATATTGCAGCCATTTGCTAAAATCCTTTAAGTTCATTTTTTTTTTTCCTCATTAATGTACACACAGCACCCCATATTGACAGAAAAACAGAATTGTTGACATTTTTGCAGATTTATTAAAAAAGAAAAACTGAAATATCACATGGTCCTAAGTATTACACCTAAGGTTACAAAAAAATTCTGCTGCACTTAAGGTTCCTAAGAGCACAGTGGCCTCCATAATCCTTAAATGGAAGACGTTTGGGACGACCAGAACCCTTCCTAGAGCTGGCCGTCCGGCCAAACTGAGCTATCGGGGGAGAAGAACCTTGGTGAGAGAGGTAAAGAAGAACCCAAAGATTACTGTGGCTGAGCTCCAGAGATGCAGTCGGGAGATGGGAGAAAGTTGTAGAAAGTCAACCATCACTGCAGCCCTCCACCAGTCTGGGCTTTATGGCAGAGTGGCCCGACGGAAGCCTCTCCTCAGTGCAAGACACATGAAAGCCTGCATGGAGTTTGCTAAAAAACACCTGAAGGACTCCAAGATGGTGAGAAATAAGATTCTCTGGTCTGATGAGACCAAGATAGAACTTTTTGGCCTTAATTCTAAGCGGTATGTGTGGAGAAAACCAGGCACTGCTCATCACCTGTCCAATACAGTCCCAACAGTGAAGCATGGTGGTGGCAGCATCATGCTGTGGGGGTGTTTTTCAGCTGCAGGGACAGGACGACTGGTTGCAATCGAGGGAAAGATGAATGCGGCCAAGTACAGGGATATCCTGGACGAAAACCTTCTCCAGAGTGCTCAGGACCTCAGACTGGGCCGAAGGTTTACCTTCTAACAAGACAATGACCCTAAGCACATAGCTAAAATAACGAAGGAGTGGCTTCACAACAACTCCGTGAATGGCCCAGCTAGAGCCCTGACTTAAACCCAATTGAGCATCTCTGGAGAGACCTAAAAATGGCTGTCCACCAACGTTTACCATCCAACCTGACAGAACTGGAGAGGATCCCCAAATCCAGGTGTGAAAAACTTGTTGCATCTTTCCCAAAAAGACTCATGGCTGTATTAGATCAAAAGGGTGTTTCTACTAAATACTGAGCAAAGGGTCTGAATACTTAGGACCATGTGATATTTCAGTTTTTCTTTTTTAATAAATCTGCAAAAATGTCAACAATTCTGTGTTTTTCTGTCAATATGGGGTGCTGTGTGTACATTAATGAGGAAAAAAAATGAACTTAAATGATTTTAGCAAATGGCTGCAATATAACAAAGAATGAGAAATTTAAGGGGGTCTGAATACCGCATGCACGCACGCGTGTACTTAGAGCACCTTCTAGCAGTCATTATATAAAACACAAAGGAAAAACCCTACAAGATATATTGCTTTATAATTTAACAGCTTTAACTAAAAATATAGAAATTATAAAATTATCTGTAAAAATCAATTGTTCACCTCATGCATTCAGGTGGTGATTTATTCACGGCGGAGGAGCGAGTTTTGTGGGAATGCGCGCACTGCTCACGTGGTCAGTTGCATGATTTTCCATTTCATTGGGTGAGGTATGTTGCTGCATTTCAGAGCACAGTTTTTGAAGGAAACCAAGCCTACCGAGACTGCAGGATCTCTTGAGGGTCATATAAATGACCTGGACATGATGGTGGTATTTGTGACTTCGACTCACTTACTAACATTTAAGGCTCATGTGGTCATCAGGGCACACAACATATCATTGTCTCTGTTACATAATCCGCCAAGGGGAAAATGCATCTACGCCCAATATGGAAGTTGGTGTGGCTCATTCTCTCTTTGGGTGCAGAACATTACAGGTCCATTGAATCTGGGAGCAGATCTTCTCTCAAGGCACAGGTTGAAAAGGGGCTACAGATCCTCTGAAAGAGTGCTGCATCTCTGGATCTAGAAACAAGTAAAGAAGATCTGCATAAACCAGAAGGAGTGGAATTAAGCTAATGTGATCATCAAACATTCAACAGCATATAAATCAAAACTACCTAACAATAACTGAATGAAATGTCAAACCCACAAAGAGGTATAGGACTGTGAAGCTTTGGGGGTGTTGATGGACTTGATCTAGTCTCAGCCTCAGATTTCACACCCACGGACCATTGGCTGTTGACTGCTGACCATCTGATGCATATGGCACACTTAACTGGAAACACTTCAGGATTTTTGAATTCGTCATCTGGTTGGTTGAATTCTACAGGATGTCCGGGAGACGTGTGTGTTGCGTTCTTTAATGGTCCGCCTGGAAACCCCTTGTGGAAGAAGAGCGCTGTCTTGTTTACATCTGTGTCAATGAGAGCTTATTAGAATCAACTAAATGCTGGATTTTCAAAAGTATGTGAAGTTTGTGGCTCCATTGTTTGCAGTAACCTTGCACAACATTCTTGAATGAATAATTTATTAGATGCACTCCGGTCTGTTATCGTAGGGACATCGACTTTACATAGAGTGGTGCAGGTATGACGTCACTTTGTAGGCCAATAGGCAGTTAGCATCACACTGGTTCCCTCGACATAGGCTTTTGGATTATTGCAAAAAACAAGCTCTGATCAACAAAGGTTTATGATACTTGGATGTTTTGTCTATCAAGATAATTTTCACAGATGAACATTACTTTTATGAATTTTGAAGCTTAAATGCAGTCTTCAGAAGTAAAAAGTTAAAGGTAGGCTATAAACGAACTACAGTATACCACGGTCGGTCGACTTCAACGTCACCATCACTAAGCTTCCAACAACTCTTTCAATTTTTATCAAAAAACATTTTCCCAGAATGTATGAGTTAGACTAGTTTATAAGAGCACAGTTATGAGCATAATGAGGCTGTAAAAGTGGACTGAGCTTATCTTTTCGGCGTGATGGCGTTTAATGACCCCGACTGCCTGTGTAGTCCCATTTAGCCACTTGTTAGCAACTGCCTTTTTCAAGACACATAACAGCTTAAAAAAATCATGGTGGAGTAATACTGATGTATTTTATGAATAAAACGTGAAAGTGTCCTGCTCCACTCTATTTTCATGCCCCTAAACATGATGCGGAACAAAACAAACTGTGATTGGTTGCATATGTCAGTTGAACATCCTCTTGGATCATCCTTGGCTAATAAAAGCTACGATAGAATCCAGACCTTCTGCCGTCAGTCTGAAGGTCTGGCTATGTGAGACTAGACACAATCTACTCCATATGTTTTGATTAGCTTTCTAAATCCTATCCAGACAAAGTCTTTAGCAAAAATGCGATTTTATGTTCGAAATGTTTTTTTTTTAATTTTTTTGAAACTTACCCACATTCAAGTGTTGAAGAGTGAAATTGGAATATTTTTTAAAGCAAATGTTCTTTCTTCTGATATACTGACTGTTTACATTTTCATACAATGAAACATTCTGGGGTCCATGAAAGTTTTGTGAATATGATCAAAAATGCTGGTGCTCGTTGGGAACTTTTTTTAGAAAATGCTGGCAGGGAAAGATTTAAGTGGTGGCTATTTGCATCACGGTGCAGAGAGCACAATTTATATATGGTTTAATGCCCTGTTGGTTCAGTGCTGGCATTCCTTTCAGTGTTTCTCTGCGGGGTACACTTTAGGTGTATGTGGCTCTGATTGCTGCTGAACATGCACCTGTTGATGGTGCTTTTTTGGAGAGGCATTCACTTGTTTCTCGTTTCATACGAGGGATAGGATGGCTAAGAACTTTCCGCTCTGCCTGTGTTCCTTCTTAGGACATGGAATCTATAGTCCTAGAAGGTTTAACACTTGATGTATTCTTCAAAATACAAAGTGAATACTTGCACCGCTCCTGTTCAACCTATATATGCTGCCACTGAGCCAAATAATGAGAAAGAATCAAATTGCATATCACAGCTATGCAGATGACACCCAAATTTACATAGCCCTGTCACCTAACGACTACAGCCCCATTGACTCCCTGTGCCAATGCATTGATGAAATTAAAAATTGAATGTGCTAAAACTTCCTTCAGTTAAACAAAGACAAAACTGAAGTCATTGCGTTTGGAAACAAAGATGAAGTTCTCAAAGTGAACGCATATTTTCACTCTAGGGCTCAAACAACTAAAAATCAAGTCAGGAATCTTGGTGTGATTTTAGAGTCAGACCTGATTTTTAGTAGTGATGTAAAGGCAGTAACTAAATCAGCATATTATCATCTCAAAAATATTGCAAGAATTAAATGCTTTGTCTCCAGTCAAGACTTAGAGAAACTTGTTCATGCTTTCATCACCAGCAGGGTGGATTATTGTAAAGGACTCCTCACTGGCCTTCCCAAAAAGACCATAAGACAGCTGCAGCTCGTACAGAACGCTGCTGCCAGGGTTCTGAGCAGAACCAGAAAATATTAACATGTCACACCAGTCCTCAGGTCTTTGCACTGGCTTCCAGTTGCATTTAGAATTGATTTTAAAGTACTGTTACTTGTGTATAAAATCACACAATGGGGTAGGATAATATAAACCTAACAGATCACTCAAGTCATTTAGAAATACCAAGGGTTCACTCAAAGCAAGGAGGGTCTGCTTTTAGCTGTTACATCGGCCGCAGCTGGAACCAGCTTCCTGAAGAGATCAGATGTGCTCCAACAGTCACATTCAAATCCAGACTCAAAACATTACTGACTGAGCACTGTGCTATGTCCGAACTAATTGCACTTTATTTTATATGGATCATTTTTTTTTTATTCTTTTCATTCTTTTTCTTGTTTTTATTGAATTTTTAATGCATTTTGTTATTTTTATTTATTATGCATTCCATTTTTACTCGTATGTATTTGTTTCCTCTTTATGTAAAGCACTTTGAAATACCACTGTGTATGAAATGTGCTATATAACTAAAATTGCCTTGCCTTGCATTGCCTTGCTTTTTTAGATGTGTCTTATGTCATGAGTCTCTGTGCATTTAAGCCCTCATGTTTTCCTTGTTCATTGTCAAGCCAAGCCATGCCATGCCATCGTTTCTTTTGTGTCATGTGGATTCATGTTTGTTTAAAATAAACTGCAGTTGGGTTCTTTTGCAAACTTGCCTCCAGTGGACTTCAGTTCAAGAACACTTGACCAGGTATGGAATACTTGACCAGAACCATGAACCCAGCAGTTTGTTTACTACATCTTTGTCAAGACCAGCTTCCCATTGAGTCCCATGTTCAAGACTTCTGTGGACTTTGCTACATTGTGTTGGTTTGTGTTGGTTGTGGAACCTGTTCGCTTATGGATGCCTGGGGGAAAAATCCAATTTTCCCTGGCCCAATATATCGATCATGCCCTTTTATTGTGCAGCTCATCATATACTGTGGGTTTTGTGGACGAGGAGCCCCGCAATCCCACAGTGTCCAGCAAGCCAGAAACTGCTTACGATGCAGAGCTTGGCCCTTCAGTGTTTCATGATACTGGCTTGCCACTGCTCCACGGTCCAGGACCTCCAATGCTCCACAGTCAACCATGGAACCACTGCACCATAAACCAAGTCTGCTCATGCTTCAAGGTCCAAGTCAGCCCACGCTCCATGGACCAAGTCCAACCATGTTTGAAGGTCCAAGTCCGCCCATGCTCTACAGACCAGGTCCACCTATGCTCCCCTACCCTAGACCACCCATGCTCCACAGACCTGGTCCGCCTCTGCTCCATGACCCAGGCCCGCCATTACCATACCAGATCCTGTCCCCCTGCATGGGCCTGGCCCACCATCCCTGGCCCAAGACCACCTCCGCTCCACCACCCTCCGGGACTATAGGCTTGTTCGACTTCATGTAGCGCTGCACAGACCAATTGGCGGCTGACTTGAAGCAGTGCATGCCAGTAAGAAATTTTGTCCGACTTGAGACAGCGCCAACGCCATGTGACTGTTAGACTAGTTTATAAGAGCACAATTATGAGCATAATGAGGCTGTAATGGTCATGTATGGTTTCAAAGTACCACGAGAGCGATTCGAGAGCAGTCGGCTTAGTTCCACAATTGGCTGGATTCATGACAAGAAAATGTCTGTGTATTAGTCAAATATTGCATTTATTTCACTTCAGCCGTGATAAAGTATGCAAATGCATCACGAGCGTCACTGCGGGAAGCAGAATCAGTTGCATCCAGCCGCAGCCGATGTCAAACACACCTATTGGTTTAATCATTTCTTTCAGGTGTGTCTTATGTCATGAGTCTCTGTGTATTTAAGCCCTAATGTTTTTCTTGTTCATTGTCAAGTATTGTAAATGTATTTAAAGATTTAAGATAAAAATAAATAAATAAAAAAATAAACTTTTTTTAAGCTTTATTTGCTCAATGACCCATATAACAACACCTGTTGGAATGTGTATTTTCGTTAGTGTATTTGTACATCTACAGCTGAAAGTGTTCTAAAATCATTAGAGAATACCTTTGTAGTTTTGATGTTAGTATTCTCTTTTAATAAATGCATTACTAGAAAAAAATGCAGTGCTTTATTTTGCAGTAAAGTTCAACTGTTTGGCTAAGGTAAGAGTGTGTTTAGATCACTGTGTTAACTGTTTCAGAGCAGTTACATTACATAAATCAATTGAGGAAAAACTGTAATAATACATTATTAAAATTAAGTTGTATTTGTTAACATTAGTTAATGCACTGTAAACTAACATGAATGACTGTAATTTTATTACTGAGATACCAGTTATCTAAAAAGATATGAGAAATCAAACAATTTCTTTGAAAAACTAAAATCTGAATGTTTACAGTAGTTTACTGAAATCCTGTCATTTGCTTAATAATTTAGAACACAGTATAAACCAATATCTGCTTGTTTTTGAGTGTTTTTTATTTTGTTTTATCTTGCTTGTATTTGTATTTTTTTTTATTACGGTTTTTTTTTTAAATTATAATTATTACTCTGTGTTGTAGCACTTTGGGTTTGAAAAAAGCACACTATAAATAAAATGTATTATTAGCTTTAAATTTATTTCTAATATCTAATTATTTAAGAAAAATAAGCTTTATAAAGTTGATTTCTTTGAGAAAATATTTTATTTTCTTATGTCTATAAAAGTTCTGTTATGTATGTTACTAACCAAACAACCCCTGCAACTAAAAAAAATAAATTATGTAATTTTTTCTGTAGTGGACATTTTGAAGTCCTAATATTTTATCTATAGTCAAGTCAAGTCAAGTCACCATTATTTATATAGCGCTTTTTACAATGCAGATTGTGTCAAAGCAGCTTTACAGTGATAACTGGTACATTATTTTGGCTGCACAGCAGCTCGTAAGGAATAGTGTCAATGCAGGCAGATCAAAGCACTGTTGAATATCAAATGTCAATTGTCAAGTGTCCCCAACTAAGCAAGCCAAAGGCGACAGCGGCAAGGAACCCAAACTCCAACAGGTGACATCAGGTGGCAAACAGGTGTTAAAATGGAGAAAAAACCTTGGGAGAAACCAGGCTTAGTCGGGGGGCCAGTTCTCCTCTGGCGAACAGTGCTTTGTTACGACTCAGGTTGCTATCATAAGTCAGATATGATCGCAACATTCAAAGTGTTTAATTCAGTTCCATCCATTTGAGGATCGTATTCATCACACCGGTATGGACGGTTGTTGAGGAGATGCGCCACTGGTTGTCATGTTGATGAGGCCTTCACAGTGGATGATCTAGTTGACTCAATCTCTGCTGATACTTCAGGGCTGTGTTGTGGTTGTGTCATGGTGCAGGTCCTCGATCTCACCCGGATACGGCCCGGATACGGCCCGGATCCGGCTGACTACAGTAAACCTCGGGATAAACAGAAAGACTAATATTAGCGTAGATGCCATTCTTCTTCTGATGTAACGAGTACATCTGGTGTTATTGGAAGTGTTCCCGGTTCCGGCTGACCTAATTTATGCAGCCTAATAATCCTTTAACGGATTTGAAAAAATAAATTGATAATGTGTTATGTGTATGCCAGGTTAAAGAGATGTGTTTTTAGTTTAGATTTAAACTGACAGAGTGTGTCTGCTTCCCGAACAATGCTAGGAAGATTGTTCCAGAGTTTAGGTGCCAAATAGGAGAAGGATCTACCACCTGCAGTTGATTTTGATATTCTAGGTATTATTAGCTGGCCTGAATTCTGAGATCGTAATAGACGCGAAGGGCTATAATGCATTAAGAGCTCGCTCAGGTACTGGGGAGCTAAACCATTTAGTGCTTTGTAGGTAATTAGCAAGATTTTAAAATCTATACGATGTTTAACAGGAAGCCAATGCAGTGTTGACAGAACCGGGCTGATATGGTCATATTTCCTAGTTCTAGTAAGAACTCTAGCTGCTGCATTTTGTACGAGCTGTAGTTTATTTATCAGGCGAGCAGAACAACCACCTAGTAGAGCGTTACAGTAATCTAGCCTTGAGGTCATGAACGCATGAACTAACTGTTCTGCATTTGTCATCGAGAGCATATGTCGTAATTTAGATATATTTTTAAGATGGAAGAATGCGGTTTTACAGATGCTAGAAACATGGCCTTCAAATGAAAGATTGGTATCAAAGAGCACACCCAGGTTCCTAACTGACGACGAAGACTTAACAGAGCAGCCATCAAGTGTTAGACAGTATTCTAGGTTATTACGTGAGGAAGTTTTTGGTCCAAAAATTAGAATATCTGTTTTTTCTGAATTTAGTAGTAGGAAATTACTGGTCATCCAATTTTTTATATCAGCTATGCATTCCGTTAATTTTGTGAATTGGTAAGTTTCGTCAGGGCGCGAAGAAATATAGAGCTGAGTATCATCAGCGTAACAGTGAAAACTAACACCATGCTTCCTGATGATATCTCCTAAGGGTAGCATGTACAGAATGAAAAGCAATGGTCCTAGTACCGAGCCTTGCGGTACTCCATATTCAACTTGTGATCGATATGACCTCTCTTCATTTACTTCTACAAACTGATAACGGTCAGATAAGTATGATTTGAACCATGACAATGCAATTCCACTAATGCCAACATAATTTTCGAGTCTATTTAAAAGAATATTGTGATCAATAGTGTCAAATGCAGCACTAAGATCCAGTAACACTAATAGAGAGATACAACCACGATCTGATGATAAGAGCAAATCATTAGTAACTCTAATGAGAGCAGTTTCAGTACTATGGTATGGTCTAAATCCTGACTGGAAATCCTCATAGATACTATTTTTTTCTAAAAAGGAACATAGTTGTGATGATACTGCCTTTTCAAGTATTTTTGACAGAAAAGTGAGATTTGAGATCGGCCTGTAATTGACTAATTCTCTAGGATCAAGTTGTGGTTTTTTAATAAGAGGTTTAATAATAGCCAACTTAAAAGTTTTTGGTACGTATCCTAGTGATAAAGATGAATTAACGATATTAAGAAGAGGATCTATGACCTCTGGAAGCATCTCTTTCAATAGCTTAGTTGGTATAGGGTCTAACATACATGTTGTCGATTTTGACGATTTAACAAGTTTAGACAGTTCTTCCTCTCTTAAAGGAGTAAATGAATTGAATTTTTCCTCAGGGATACTACAATGCACCGTCTGACGCAATACTGTAGTAGACGGTTGCGTGGTTATAATTTTTTTTCTAATATTATCAATCTTGCAAGTAAAGAAGTTCATGAAGTCATCACTGCTGTGCTCTTTGGAAACATCAGAAGTTGAAGTTTTATTTCTTGTTAATTTAGCCACTGTATCAAATAAATACCTAGGGTTTTGTTTATTTTCTTCTAAAAGTTTTGAAAAATAGGCAGATCTAGCAGATTTTAAGGCCTTTCTGTACTCAACCATTCTCTCCCTCCACAAAATGCGAAATACTTCTAGTTTTGTTTTCTTCCAGCTGCGTTCCATTTTTCTGGCTGCTACCTTTAGGGCCTGAGTGTGCTCGTTGTACCATGGCGTTGGATTAATTTCCTTAATCTTTTTTAAACGCAAAGGAGCAACTGAGTCTAATGTGCTTGAAAAGACAGAGGCAATAGTTTCCGTTGCAACATCGAGGTCTTCTAAGCTGTCTGGCATGCTAAGGCGATGAAACTGATCAGGAAGATTATTTATAAAGCGTTCTTTAGTGGTAGAAGTGATGGTTCTACCAAATTTATGGCAGGGAGGCAGTTTAGCTGTTTTGACTAAATGTAGTATACACGAGACTAGGTAATGATCTGAGATGTCGTCACTCTGCTGCAGAATTTCAACGGCATCAATATCAATTCCATATGACAATATTAGATCTAAGGTATGGTTACGACAATGAGTGGGTCCTGACACGTGTTGTCTAACACCAATAGAGTTTAGAATATCTGCAAATGCCAATCCCAATGAGTCTTTTTCATTATCTACATGGATATTAAAGTCACCAACAACAAGTACTTTATCTGCTGCTAGTACTAACTCTGACAGAAAATCAGCAAATTCTTTGATAAAGTCTGTATGGTGTCCTGGTGGCCTGTATACAGTAGCCAACACAAATGTCAACTTACATAATGTTACGTAAAGTACCATCACTTCGAAGGAATTATATTTGAGAGACTTTTGACTAATACTATAAATATTACTATAAATTACAGCAACACCTCCTCCTTTGCCTTTCTGACGAGGATTGTGTCGATAATCATAACCTTGAGGGCTAGACTCATTTAAAGTAATGTAATCGTCCGGTTTTAGCCAAGTTTCTGTCAAACACAGCATATCTAGATTATTGTCTGTGATAATATCATTTACAATAAGTGATTTTGATGAAAGGGATCTAATATTTAACAACCCAAGCTTTATCATTTGTTTATCATTACTATCTCTATTTTTTATTTGTTGAACATCAATTAAATTTTTACCATTAAATGGGTTTGGAAGTTTTTTGTTTTTACTAATTCGGGGTACAGACACAGTCTCTATGTGATAATATCTAGGTGTAAGAGTTTCTATGTGTTGGGAATTATCTGACTTCTGTAACGTGAGGCAGCTAGCAGACGGTCGGTTTAGCCGGTCTGTCTGCTTCCTGACCTGGGCCCCAGTTTGTCATGTTTCAGCTCTAAGACTAAGTGCCATATTACTAGAGAGAAGAGCAGCACCATCCCGAGAGGGATGAATACCATCTCTTTTCAACAGGTCAGGTCTGCCCCAAAAACTTTTCCAATTGTCTATAAAACCTATATTATTTTGCGGACACCACTTAGACAGCCAGCCATTGAGTGATGATAATCTGCTAACTATCTCATCACTCCGACGAACAGGAAGGGGACCAGAGCAAATTACTTCTCCTGACATTGTATTTGCGAGTTCACACACCTCTTTAATGTTAATTTTAGTGATCTCCGACTGGCGAAGTCGAACATCATTAGTGCCGACGTGAATAATAATTTTAGAGTATTTACGATTAACGCTAGCCAGCACTTTTAAATTTGCTTTGATGTCAGGTGCTCTGGCTCCCGGCAAACATGTGACTATGGTGGCTGGTGTCTCTATTTTCACGTTCCGTGTAATAGAATCGCCAATAACTAGGGCACTTTCAACAGGATTCTCAGTGGGTGCGTCACTGAGTGGGGAGAACCTGTTTGATGTTCTTATTGGAACGGAAAAGTGGTGTTTTCCGCGGCTAGGCCGCCTCACCGTTACCCAAGTGCCCTGCTGCATGGGCTCTACAGCCGGAACCGAACAATGTACAGAGTTCACTAAGCTAATCGCATCCAAAACAGTATCTGAAGCCCTTGCGTTCTTACTATCCTCGATTAAAGTTTGGATGCGTGTCTCTAATTCTGAGATTCTCTCTGTCAGCCTGACTATTTCCCTACATTTATGACATGTAAATCCCTCGTCGCTGACAGAGAGAGCTATACTGAACATGTGGCAAATGGAACAGGTAACAATGCTAGGAGAGGATGACATGACTCACCGTGTTTGTAGACTGATCCGAGTTACCACAGCTGTTTGATGAGCGCGTTGAAAAAGGAGCGCGCGAGAGACTGATGACAAGTTAACAAGCTAGCGAGATGCAAACGCGTTGTAACAGCGATTTAGATTCAAAGATTTAAAGCTAGCGACCAAAGATTTAAAGCTAGCAAAGATTTAAAGCTATAATAACCTATTGTCAAGCTGTATATTAACCGACTGTCAACTATGTTGGGTACATTATGGTTTGCAGTATTTTTATGGTTTCAGTTCAAATTTAAGGTTAACCTGATCAAGAAAATAACGTGGTTGACCAAACGAAGCCTGCGAAGAACATATGGTGCTGTACTGTACTTTACTGAGGTGCGTTGGCTCAGCAGGGGAAATGTCCTGAAGAGACTTTTTTGAATTGAGAGCAGAGGTGAAGAGATTCATGCAAGATGGCAGAATGGATGTTCCTGAATTTGATTATCTTAAATGGGTCATGGACCTTACATTTGATGAATGTGGATATAACACAGGAGTGAACATCCTTAACCTAAAGATCTAGTGCCCTGGTCAGCTCATTACAGTGTGTCACTATGTGCCACAACTGAGATCAGTTTTCTGCAAAAAAAAAAACCTCACTCATTTCACAGCATGCAGCTCTTGCGTGGAGCAGGGCACAACATACAGTGGTAATGATAAATATCCCTGTTGCAGGAATTTGATCAGCATTTTGCTAACTTCAAGGTACACCGTAACACTTTCCAGCTGTTTGCAGACCCCCTCTCAGCTGATGTGGACATTAAATTTAATGTAATTTCCTATTGTATCAGAGGGGTCTGCATGGGTCTTTCATGCAGAGAACACCTCTTGTTTTTGCATGAGAAATATTAATGTGCATAAATGTTAATTTGCATTTAAAAGTTAATGCATATCTTTCTAAAAGTTCACAATGATGTTACAGATTAAATACAATGTGGATAACACTGAAAAAAATATATTTTCGTCACTTTCATGTGCATGCGCTCCATGAACTCAGGTTCAAAGCCTGAGCTGACAGAGAACATTGATGATCAACATCGTGGTACCAACAAAGCCTGGTTGAATGGGTTTAGTTTTGTCAACTCAAAACTAATCCCATAACCCTGAGTTTGTTCAATTCCATCATGGTACAGGCTCCTGGTCCCCACCCACTTTCATGATGGTAGTTGAATAAACACAGTTACAAGCAAAGAATGAACATTCTTCAGAACTTCTGTGCTCCAGTGAAGTCATGCAGTTTTGGTATGACATGACTGTGGGAAAATTGTGACATTAAATTCTGAACTATTCCTGCTAGAACATGGTTGCTTTAAATAACAAAATGAAAATGCCATCTTGATGGGGCAATTGAAGGAATTAAAATTTATATGCAAATGTCTATTTTTTTTTTTTCAAATTATGATTTTTTTTTTTTTTAACAAGTTGCAGTTCTTTAATGATGCTTGGTTATTTCTCAAACTCATTTGAGGCGGCAACAACTATTGTCTGTTTTGAAACAACTCTCTGTGATTTAATGACTGAGACCATATTAGCCTAGCTAGCACAGGCTAATTATTAGTTATTATTTTTTACATTAAAATAAAAATAAATTTCATTGGCTGTTTAAATAAAAGGAAAGTTAAAATTATGTTGGCATGGTTGATTGGCTTGGTATCACACTTGGTAGGTTTCTAAATCTTAACTGGTCACATTAGGATTCAGAAAAACAATTTTATTTCTTCATACACAGGTGCATCTCAATAAATTAGAATGTCGTGGAAAAGTTCATTTATTTCAGTAATTCAACTCAAATTGTGGAACTCGTGTATTAAATAAATTCAATGCACACAGACTTAAATACTCTAAGTCTTTGGTTCTTTTAATTGTGATTTTGGCTCACATTTAACAAAAACCCACCAATTCACTATCTCAATAAATTAGAATACTCAATAAAAATAAAAAAAAAGGATATTTTAAACAGAAATGTCAGGCTTCTGAAAAGTATGTTAATTTCTATGCACTAAGTACTTGATTGGGCCTCCTTTTGCATGAATTACTGCATCAATGCGGCGTGGCATGGAGGCAGTCAGCCTGTGGCACTGCTCAGGTGTAATGGAAGCCCAGGTTGCTTTGATAGCGGCCTTCAGGTCATCTGCATTGTTGGGTCTGGTGTCTCTCATCTTCCTCTTGACAATACCAATAGATTCTCTATGGGGTTCAGGTCTGGTGAGTTTGATGGCCAGTCAAGCACAGTAACACCATGGTCACTGAACCAGCTTTTGGTACATTTGGCAGTGTTATAAAAAAATGAAATATTATATTTAATATTTTTTACCCAAAATTATATTTAAGCATAGTAGTGAAGTACAACTCTGTACTCCACTGAGTAAAGATGAGGGGAAGTTCCTTTCTCAACTCTCCTACCTTCACATTTGTTCCTTGTGCCACACTCGCTTGTTTACCCAGACTCAAATCACTCATAATGGCTGAGTGAATATTATGTTCTATATCAACATTTCATTTGAAATCCAAAGGTTCAAAACACTTTAAATCTTTTGAGGGAATAAACTACTCATTGTGTGAAGCATTGAGAATGACGTAACTGAGGAACATTTATACAATGTTTATATAAAAGCAGTCAGATTACATTATCAAAAATGTGTAATCTAAGAGATTGTTACTCACAACAAATTTTATCATGTAGTTTTTAATCAGCAATTGATTACAATTCCCAAGTAATCTACCCAGCACTGCATATAAGTAGCCTGCCAAAAGCTTGACTACATCAAAAGGTCAGGGGTCCGTTCTTCGTACGTCGCTAACTCAGTTAGCTGAATTTGATTGATGATGATTTGGTACAATCTTGGATTGTTTGGTTCTTCGACGCTCATCCTGGATTTGCCCATACAGAAAAAAGACATGAAAGTTCATGTGTTTTTTCTGTAAGGGTGCTGTCATAGCAACAGGTCCGCAAGTTTAAACCTTAAGGCTTATTTCATGTATTTATTTTAGGCTTATTTTATAACTGGATTAGATTGCACCTTTTTAAGCAGAGATGATGTTTAAAGTCCGTCCTAGCCACTGCTACTTTCTTTCAAGAGTAGGCTACCCTAATGTGAACCAGGGACAATAATAATAATTTAAAAATAAATTTGCAAATAATATTACTATGTTTTGTAGTGTATCATAGACAAAGACATTTTTTTCTCGTTAAGAGATTTATTCGCGAGGGAATAATTACAGAATAATTTTATTGGAGTCTTAGGCCATTCACGTATCGCATCTAAAAATGTGTGGAAAGCACGACCGCTTGCGCTCCAGTGGCTGCTATGCAATCACGAACTGCGCTCTCCGCGACGACGAGGAAGTTTCAGCAAATGATAAATTGATTTCTAGCCCATACATTGCTCTACTACTAGATATATTTATGGAGATGAGAAATAAATGCTTTGATCAGCTGTCAGGGGCCGTTCACATTCTTTTGCACACTCAAAAGTTAGTTTTTAGTTTTTAGACGTGACACGTGAACAGTGACAGTTATTATGGAAGTGGCTTGATGTAACGCAGGAGATGCAGATAACCAAAGTCCCTAAGTGTTACTCTAATATGGTCTTTGAGATAACTTGATCTTGACCCTTAAAGTCCCCCTGAAATAAAAATGTAAATTTTTTAGCTGTTAGCATGAATATGTTAGCCTTAAGGTTATGAATAAGCTGGTGTGTTCCAAAAAAAAAAAAGACAAAACTGTCTCGCAGAGCGAGCACAGTCTGTTCCGGTCCAGGGACAAGAAAGCACAGAGCGGATCATATGCACGAGTCGGCACAGACCACAAAACATATCGGACCCATTTGAATTCTGCACAGAATGCTGTATTTTAAAGCGATATAGAGGAGATTAGGAGGAGAAACGGTTAGAGATTAGAAGGAAACTAAAGCTTTACCAAGCTCACGGGCTCTGGACGAGCTGTGGTATAAACAAAACTCTATTGGCTATTTTAAAAAGGAGCTGTTCAATATGTCCCGTTCTATCTCTCTGTTTCAGTTGAAATTACATCCACACATTGAATAATGCTGCACATTCCAAGACACTTCAGTGGGCCTTTAAGAAACTTTAATTAATGCCTTTACGTAACAAATCTGCTTCAAAGGTTAAATGAATTACTAATTACAGCATTGAAATAAAAATGTAAAGCCTGTACAAATAGCAAATCGTGAATATAGCCTAAATTGGGAATCGTGTTAAAAAAACGTGCACATTTCATTTACCTATTATAACATTTATGTCGTTTTAGTTGCTTGGCTGTTATTTTATAAAAGGTCCAGAAATTTATAAATTTTTTTGTTAGGTGTCTTTTTTTAATTATGCATTATGATGTCATTACGTTGCTGTCTTGATGCCAGCCAATCGCTGCTGATTGTGGTTTCGAGTATCGATACATCTGCCCTTTTCAAGGAACACAAGAACGCACAGTAATCACAGACAATTTAATCCAGATATTTGAATCCAATTCGGTCAACTGTTTGAAGAACCAATTAGCCAGAGTTCAGTTAGAAGTCATGATTAGAAGATCTGGCATCTGTCAAATCATCTCAGATGTATTAAGCGAGGTACAAAGAATGGACCCCAGGTCTACACTGCATCTTATTTTGGCCAAGAACCGCTCACTTAGGAAGAATCATCTGACTGCCATGTAAAATGACCAACCCCAGTTGTTTATGTGCTGTTTATAGTGGCTCAGTGGGTAGCACTGTTGTTTCACAGTAAGAAGGTCCCTGGTTTGAGTGCCTGAGCCAGGAGGCCTTTCTAAGTGGGCTTTGCAGGTTCTCCCTATGTTGGTGTGAGTTTCCCCTACAAACCAAAGACATGCAGCATAGGTGAATTTGACTCAATAAATTGTCTGTAGGTGTGAATGTGTGTGATCCCTGTGATGGACTGGGTCTCCACCGCCCTCGGTGGAGACACCGGAATAGGCTCTAGCATCTCTATAACCCTACAGAGGATGGTTTGGAGAATGGATGGATGTTAGGAGCATATTTAGATTACCGCACATTAGGGGTTGCACCGACTAATCGACTAGTCAACTTTAATGCTCTACCGTGACGTTAAAGTCTAGGTGCTGGTCATGGCCTATAGAGGGCGCAGCAGGATAAAGTCCACATTTACGCTCCATATCCAACAGTTACTGACAAATAAATGCATACTCCAATAGCGCTCCACAAGATATGTTCGATTAAACCATCTGGATTCTCAATATTGATCGGATGAATGCTTGTTTTAAATTGCTTATTGTACACGTAAGTTAACTGCCATTCTAAACTGCGCTGCTACATTACACTCACACACAGACAGTAGCGCGCAGATCGCGCCCGCTCACAGAATTATTCAGTAGCGCAGAAATGTATTGTCAACACTGTTCTGTGATTTATCAATTAAATAGCTTAGAAACTGAAAAGTTATAGCATATATTTCTTAGTAACTAAAACCCAAAGCTTCACTAGAGAGAAGCTGCCAGGTAGAATTCACACACTCGCTCTCTCACTATGCATTCATATAAGAGTAATCTTTACTGTGCTACATTATCTGTATCTGATTTAGAATGAGCAGAAATCTTTGAGAAATATAACGACCCAAAGACAAAAGAACTTATAAAAATAAGTTATGTAGGAGAAATATTTGTAGGCAGCATCAGTTGTGCACAAGGCAACCTCAGCTCGAGGTTCAGACTTAGGGCTCGTTTACACAGAACGCATTTTTACTTTAAAAGACGCAAGATGCGGGCAGTGGAACGGGAGAAAAAACGCAAGATCTCGAGGCACGTTTTTAAAAGGAAGTTGAACTGATTTTAACTTGAGCGCCGCGTTTTTAGAATGCCATATCATGCACGAGACACTGCATAAGACGCAAGACATGAGCAGGACATGCGTCTGTCTATAGCGCGTTTACATAGAAAAACAATGGAAAAGTAGCGCATTGGAATGGAAAGGCGCGTTCTGTTTGAACAGCCCCTTATTTGTTCATTAATGACATCATCGACTAGTCGACTCGACTTTAAATCACATAAATGTCGACTTTAAAAAAATCTGAAGTCGTTCAACCCCTACTGCACATTAGCTATCTGTTAATTTAAGTAACATCAGTCTTCACAAATAATAGATTATACAAAAGAAAAAAAAAAGAAAAAATGAGACCCTAAGTAAATTACAGACTCAAAATAAACTCTTAATAACCCTCAAAGATTTGATGTCATTTAAACTTGGCAACTTGTTAAAGGATTAGTTCACTTTCAAATTAAAATTTCCCTAAGCTTTACTCACCCTCAAGCCATCCTAGGTGTATATGACTTTCTTCTTTCTTATGAACACAATCTGAGAAATATTAATAAATATCCTTACACATCCGAGCTTTATAATGGCAGTGAGCGGGATCAAAAAGTATGAGCTAAAGAAAGTGTCTCCATCCACATCCATCCATCATAAACATATTCCACACAGCTCCGGGGGATTAATAAAGGCCTTCTGAAGCAAAGCGATGCATTTGTGTAAAAAAAAAAAAAAAAAAAAAAAAAAATCCATATTTAACATGTTATGAAGTAAAATATCTAGCTTCCACCAGACCGCCTTCCATATTCAAAAAAAAAAAAAGAAAAAAAAAAAGGAACTGGCCTTTATTAACCCCCCGGAGCCATGTGGAGTATGTTTATGATGGATGTGGATGGAGACATTTTCTTCAGCTCATACTTGTTGATCCTCGCCCACTACCATTATAAAGCTAGGAATATTTATTAATATTTGTCAGATTGTGTTCATCAGAAAAAAAGAAAGTCATATACATCTAGGATGGCTTGAGGGTAAGTAAAGCTTGGGGTAATTTTCATTTGAAAGTGAACTTATTCAAAACACAACTGTCATTTGCAGTGCTTCATGGGAATAGGTGGTCACTGTAGAGTTCTCTTGTCATGATTCCACCTCATTCAATAGCTCCAGACATGTCAACATGTGCACACTCAACATTTCAGATGCTGTAATCACTCAGGGTAAAAGTCACTGAGTTTTCCAACATGCCACAACATTGCACTGCCTCTGGTAAAAACCGCCAAGATTTACATTCCCAAGAAAATATAACTTTTCTCAGAAGAGAATGTTTATAATCAGTTCACACAATTTGGCCGTAGGGTTCTCTGATGATCCGTAATATTTATAAGAGCTTTAACCAGTATTTTTTAAGCATATGGAGAATTATTAATCCTAATTAATCCTAATATTTGCTGAAGTCTACTGCAGATATAGATATTCATACATGTAAATATAGTTGCAGGCACAGTAAACTTGCTCTTAAGTGCTCACTAACCAGCTTTGACCATTCCAATATGGTGGACGGCCTACTTATATTGGCTAGAAACAGTCGCTAATAAGGCACTTGTGAGGCATATGGGATCTCTATTCAAGATTATGGGTAGTGTAGTTTTTCATCCAGAAACATGAATTTTTAGGAATTGAAGAAGTTTATACCTACAGTACAACTTATGTATCAATGTGGTGCTTTTCAAATGCTCTGTTTGTTTGAGCATCCTGGCCAACCCTACACAGCAAGATTGGCTCCATCAATGGCGTGAGTTTGGGACGGGACTATGTGTTTATCTGATCAACAGCAGGGGTGTTTGTGAAACGTATTTGAAAATAAACCCACAAGTTTTTTTTTTCGTTTTTTTTCTTCCCCACAAGTTTATAAATTACACACTTTAATAAGAAACTAAAGAACACTCTGTTCTCTCTTAGTTTAGTTAGAAAATATACAGTTGTGCTCAAAACTTTACATACCCCTTGTAAGAAAACACGATGCATTAAGACCCGGGGGGTGAAAACTTTTTGAATTTGAACATCAAGATAAATTTTACTTAATTTGTCTTCCGGGAAACGTGAGTATCTTCTGTAGCTTCCAATGGGCAGTACTAAATGAAAAAATTAGATATTTAAACAAAATAAGACATTTGGACGACATCATCTTGTTCAAAAGTTTTCACCCCCCAGTTCTTAATGCATCGTGTTTTCTTCTGGAGCATCAGTGAATGTTTGAACCTTTTTTAATAGTTGTGTTTGAGTCCCTCAGTCATCCTCAGAGTGAAAAGATGGATCTCAAAATCACACAGTCACTGCTGGAAAGGGTTTAAATATGCAAAAGATGCTGGAAAACTGAAGAATCTGCAGGACCTGAAGGATTTTTCTGAAGAATGTTGGGCAGTTTAACTGTTCAAGACAAACAAGAGACTCATGAACAACCATCACAAAACATAAAAACAGCCGTGGATCATCCAGGTAATCACAAACAGTATTAAGAATCAAGGGTATGTAAATTTTTGAACGGGTCATTTTTATAAATTCAGCTATTTTTTGACTATATGTAAACATCTTTTATGGAAAATATCTTAGCACAGTGCTAAATAAAAAAAATATTACACATTTTGCATTATCCCTCTTATTTTGTTAAAATAATTAACATTTTGCAGATTCTGCAAGGGGTATGTAAACTTTTGAGCACAACTGTATATTATATATTTAATCTTGATGAACCACCAGATAAGTGTTTGTGCTCTTCTGTTGAATTTCATTTGTATTAGAGATCTGAAATGTCTTCTTAACAGGATACATAGTGGCACATCCCTTTTTAAATCCCATGTCAAGTCCATTGTTTTTCCACTAGAACAAGTGGACAGACCAAAACAAGAGAAACATGAGCGTTTTAAATTCTGAAAATACAGACATTTAAAGAGTTATTCCTAAAATGATTCATTATCACAAGTAATGACAACATTAACAAAAAATGTTCAATGCAGAGTGATGTTAGCACTGGTTGAACCTGGGCCGACGGGATGGAGATTCTGGCGCTCCAGGATCTTAAGGATATTTTCTACCAGACACTTCACGTCACTGTGGGTGTCTGGGTGGGTGCTCAGAACTCTCAGTATGTCTGTTCCTCCTTCAGTCTGGAGCATACTGCAGTACTGAGGGGCTACAACAACAGAACAATGTCAAAGGACAAGAGCTGCATTTCTGGAAGAGGCTCAAAATTTCACCTCTAAGCAAGATGACATTCATTCAGCACATGCTCAGTAAGGTTCTCTCTATGCCTTATAACAAAATCAGTTAATCCTGAGGGAAGTGTTTAACAAAAAAGGTATAAAAGGGATAATAATTATTTGTTAAATGTCTGTTTTTTTGCCTGTATTTATATAGCTGTCTGTCAGAAATATGAAAACTTTTTATCCACCTTATTTTGCAAAATAAGCATTTTTCTATAAATGTGAGACTTTCGCTTCATTAGCAGCTGTAGGTAAATAACTCAATGAATAATGAAGTGCAGTAAAACTATTTGCAAATTGCATCCAAGACAAATGACTGGATGTCACAAAATTTCTTACAACTCAACCAAGATAAAACAGAAGTTTTGATTATATCAAAAGTGCAGAGAGAGAAATTGACTACAAAACTAAATAGTCAAGTCACCTTTATTTATATAGTGCATTTTACAATGCAGATTGTTTCAAAGCAGCTTTACAGTGATAGCAGGAACATAATTTTGTCTGTATAGCAGCACTCTGAGAAAATAGTGTCATTGTCCAGCTTAAATAAGTTCAGTTTTAATTCATTTCTGTTGTAAAACTCTGTTGTATTAATTTAGTTAATTTATCTATACAGCAGCTCTGGAGAAAACAGTAATGTCATCATCTAGCTCAGTTCAGTTCACATACAATCAATGCAGGCAGAGCAGTAATATTGTTGAATATCAAATGTCCCCGACTAAGCAAGCCAGAGGCAACAGTGGCAAGGAACCCAAACTCCATCAGGTGACAAAATAGAGAAAAAGCCCTTGGGAGAAACCAGGCTCAGTCGGGAGCCAGTTCTCCTCTGGCCAGCATATAAATATACTGGGATTAAACTCAAGCCAAGTGGCAAAAAATGTTTTTTTTTGTTGTTGTTTTTTTGACTCTTATTTTAATTTTAAAGCTCATGTATGTAATATTACCAAAACAGCATTTTATCATCTAAAGAACATTATTGCTAAAATAAGACCATTTCTCTCTCTGAGCAACAACAACAAAAAAAAAAACAATGCATGCATTTATAACTAGCAGGCTTGACTATTGACCATTTATTTCATCAACTACAGTTAATCCAAAATACTGCTGCTCGAGTATTAAAGAAGACCAAAAAGAGAGATCTCATTACACCTATATTGGTTACACTTTATTTTACAGTGCCATAGTTACATTGTAATTACTAACTGAGTACTACTAATTAACTACATGTACTTACTATAGAGTTACAGTTAGGGTTCGGTACTTGTAATATTTTACTGTTATTACTATAGTAAGTACATGTAGTAACGTGTAACTACGGCACTGTAAAATAAAGTGTTACCGGCATTGCATGGATTTGCTCCAGACAATCTCACAGTATATGAACCTAGAAGGACTCTCAGATCTTCAGATTTCTTTAACTATACCACAAAGTAGAACTAAAAGATTCTGTAATGCTGCTTTTAGCCATTATGCTCCTCGCCTGTGGAATAACCTTCCGGAGGAAATAAGATGTGCTGAAAATATTAATAGTTTTAAATCTAAAAACATTTTTTTTTAGTCTGGCCTTCCTGTGATGTCTTATAACACTTTCATATATTTTCTTTTTCCTTTATTTTTAATTATTTTATATTTGAATCCTTATAAACTTTATTCTTATTCTTGTATTTTAATGGGTCTACTTTTATTTTTTATACTAACTATTGTATCTGTTGTTTCCTTCTTGCCTGTAATCACTTTGAACTGCATTGAAAAGTGCATTTGTTTGGAAAAGAGCTATATAAATAAAATGTGCTTGCCTGCTTGCTTTCTATTTGCACTACAAACCAGTGCGTTTAAAATTACGACAGTACATTAAAATAATAAGTTAGGAAATAGCACAGTTTGCAATATCATGCAGCATAATGAGCTGTTTTGACACATTCAATTTACATTCGACCCCCTACTACATTAAAAATCATTTTTTAGCGTCTTTACAAACATATGCCGGGTGTACACGGTGCGATTTTTGCTGTTGCAGGTGCTTGCAAGAATTTTTTTTTATGTCAGGAAAAATCAAGTGTAAATCGTTGATGCTCGTATGGTTGCTGCTCGTATGGTTGCTGCTCACATCACGTGAGAGGAATTACGAGTGGTGCAGAGTACCTTGCGAGCACCTCCTAAGCTCCCTATAATAAAATTTGGGGGAAAAAATTTGACTAGTGTATAGGCTCTCCTCTATTCCCAAATCATACAACATACACACATACATGCATACATACATCATACAACCACATTACATGGGCTACTAGCATTCCTAGCAGGCACATATACACTAGCACACACAAACACACTTTCTAGTTGTTTTTGTTGAACGGAATGACCATGCTGTTCTCAGCTATTCACCAAATCATCTGCACAGCTGTCTTTTTTTTAATTTTTTAATTTTTCTATCTGAAGCTATAGCAGCAACATTAGCTATGTGCTATTTGTTTCTATCCAAAGTTGCGAATTTAACCTATGCGCAAAATTGGAATGTCACATAAAACATTTGCGAATAAAGCAGCGTTCGTCACTACCTAGGAAATTGCTGCAAAATATCTGCAAAAAAAGTTGCTGCAATCTGGGAAGCCACTGTGGTTTTCTTCTCATGTTCTCTTGTGTTTGGATGCCTGGTGTTGGGGAACACAATCATGTGAGACACTTCTGTGAGGGAATTAAACCAAATCATTCTGATGGCAGACTTTAGCCAACTGTTGAGGCAAAGTCACATGAGTTTTTTTGTTGCGCATCAAGGGATTTATTCGGTAAATGTCTTTCATATGTATTTTATGCGCATGTCTTCTTATTGAATAAAAAAATGTATCCACCTCAAGTAAGCATGTACGTTTTTTATGCACATTTTTAGAATTGATGTGCATCTTGGCGTTTCCAGTGTTTTTATGCAAAATTCCAAAATTTGCATAAAAATAGGTGTAGCAATTAACATGGCTATTGAAAGCTCCAATCTCTGTGTTTAGCGCCAAAGCTCACGTGACTGCCATTGGCTCGCCATGCAGTACAGTTGTGCTGCGTACCAACTGCTTTGACATGATTATCAGGTTAACTGACTCGTAACATGTGCAAAGATTCACAAGCTTTCGAGTGTCTAAATTTGCAGTGTATGCCTTGCCTTAGCTACACTTATTGCAGATATATGAATTTTTTAGAATTTCCTTTTAATTCTAATTCCTTAAATTAGAATTACAAAGCCACCTCCTATTTTCAACATCAATTTCAATTCAGCAATTGAAATGGAATTTAAAAAGAAATCACAATTAAATTCTGAATGGAGCCTTGTAAGGAAAACATTTGTGTAAATGTACTCTGAAATGGTCTAAAGGTGTATAATAGGCCAGTAGTGAATGCCGCAAATCAAACTGTAAACTACATTAGATCATTATCGTTTCCTTTTTTTATTTTATTACTAATTTCTATGAAAAGCACAAGCAAATATTTCAGGGCCTTGCTGTGTATCTCAAGGAACATGCCATTTATTAAGTCTCTCTGGCTTTTTTCTTACCGTTCTGAGAGCAGACAAACTGTATGGCCCAGAGAGCCCACAGCTGAACACCAGAACACTGAGAGACATGTAGCAAAGGATAGAAGGGCTGGAACGACCTGGAAGAGAGAAAGAAGGAACTGTTCAAATACATTTAACTTTGAAAAGTTTTCTGTGCTTACTGCTGTTAAATAGTTTCATTCCAAATTTGTATGACTGTTTTGAATTTTGAAGACTGTTCGCATACGGTTTTTCATTCAAATACAATAAACAGTGTGTATTTGCATGGAAACAGGTGACCAACTCAGTCTTTGGATTTTCTCCTTCTGTCTTCAAATTCTTTCTTGTTTGAAAGAAATACAGAAGATTTTAATTAATAGTTGGTTGGGTGAATTAAACACAATGGCTGCAAATCATGACTCACTTTAATGCTTAATCTTGCTGATTATTTTTCAAGTGAATCAATTGTTTTGGTGAAAAACAACTTGATATTTAAAGGGATAGTTAACAAAAAAAAAAAAAAAACATACAGGTTTGGAATGACATAAAGGTAAGTAAATGCAGACCGAATTTTCATTTTTGGAATAACTATCCCTCAATTGTACATGTAAATGGTGACCAGCCATTGTTCCTCTCATGCACCATTCAGCACTATACACTCCAGTCCAGTAGGTGGTGTGAGTAAATGATGGCAACATTTTTATTTTTGGATAAACTACTCCTTACCAGTATAATTTCCTATAATGTACAGTTTTATGCTTCCGATGGCCCTTTTGATCAAAAACGCTTGCAATGGCTGTACATCATGACTCACTTTCACATTTGCTTAAGTCTAAGCAAAAAATTTTAGCTCCCTGATTATTTTTCAAGTGCAACAATCATATTGGTGAAAAAACAAAACAAACAAACAAACAAAAAAACAGTATTTAAAGGGATAATTCACCCAAAAAATCTCTCAAAATGTCTTGAAGAGACTGAATTTATACTTCTCATGATCCTTTTTTATTATCAAAGAGCTTCTGCCTAAATGCTTAAAATTAGTTTTGTAGACACATATAAATATAAATTGTGCCTACATATGAATTTCTTTCCAAAACTCCAAAACTAAAATTTAAATTTAAAAATTTTTTTTTTTTTTTTTTAAATAGATGAACTCAAACTTCGCTTACTACATCATTCCCATATTGCCATGTGTGTAATATTATAGTTTTGTTAACGTCACTATTTTTCTAAAATGTAGTAAATAATAATAATATAGAATGATTAGGTGTGTCCAGTCCTTTGATTGATTAATACAGTGGTATGCGAAAGTTTGGGAACACCTTACAGAATGTGTGAAAATGTGAATAATGTTAACAAAATAAGAGAGATCATACAAAATGCATGTTGTTCTTTATTTAGTACTGTCCTGAGTAAGATATTTTACATAAAAGATGTTTACATAAAGTCCACAAGACAAAAAATAGCTGAATTTATTAAAATGACCCTGTTCAAAAGTTTGGGAACCCTTGGTTCTTAATACTGTGTGTGGTTACCTGGATGATCTATGACTGTTTTTTTTTGTTTTGTAATGGTTGTTCATGAGTCTCTTGTTTATTCTGAGCAGTTAAACTGAGCTCTGTTCTTCAGAAAAATCCTCCAGGTCCTGCAGATTCTTAAGTTTCAAGCATATTTTGCATATTTGAACCCTTTCCAGCAGTGACTGAATGATTCTGAGATCCATCTTTCACACTGAGGACAACTGAGGGACTCAAACACAACTATTAAAAAAAGATTCAAACATTCACTGATGCTCCAGAAGGAAACACGATGCATTAATAGACGGGGGTGAAAACATTTTGAATTTGAAGATCAAGGTAAATTGTGCATAATTTGTCTTCCGGGAAAAATGTAGGTATCTTCTGTCGCTTCCAGAGGGCAGTACTAAATGAAAAACAATTACATTTCAACAAAAAGAGAAAAATGTGGACATCTTTATCCTGTTCAAAAGTTTTCACCCCCCGGCTCTTAATGCATCGTGTTTCCTTCTGGAGCATCAGTGAATGTTTGAACCTTTTTTAATAGTTGTGTTTGAGTCCCTCAATTGTCCTCAGTGTGAAAAGATGGATCTCAGAATCATACAATCACTGCTGGAAAGGGTTCAAATATGCAAAAGATGCTGGAAAACTGAAGAATCTGCAGGACCTGGAGGATTTTTCTGAAGAACAGAGCTCAGTTTAACTGCTCAGAATAAACAAGAGACTCATGAACAACCATCACACAACAAAAAAAACAGTCATAGATCATCCAGGTAACCAAACACAGTATTAAGAACCAAGGGTTCCCAAACTTTTGAACAGGGTCATTTTAATAAATTCAGCTATTTTTTGTCTTGTGGACTTTATGTAAACATCTTTTATGTAAAATATCTTACTCAGGACAGTACTAAATAAAGAACAACATGCATTTTGTATGATCTTTCTTATTTTGTTAAAATTATTCACATTTTCACACATTCTGCAAGGAGTTCCCAAATTTTCGCATACCACTGTATATAACATTATATTAATACAAAATAATCAATTAACACTTACCGGTAAGAAACCATTGCATGCTCAGGAGAACTCCATGACAGGATAGATGAGTGCTAAAAGTGAAAGCGGTTCAAGGGACAGAGTTGAGCACATAGAAAACATACATTTGAATGCGCGCGCACACACATGCACACACACACGTTTATATGTGGTTTACGGGGACTCTCCATAGGTGTTATGGTCTTTATACTGTACAAACTGTACATTCTTACACTAAGCCTACCCTCTAAACCTTATGGCATTTTTTGAATTTCAAAATAACACAGTTTAGAATGTTTTTTAAGCCATTTGGTTTACGAGGACACAGGAAGTGTTTACGTTGTAATACCAATGTCATTATACACATTTGTGTCCTCATAAACCATATACACAAGAACACACACACACAGACCAGTTTCTCCTGCACTGTGCAGTGCAGCTCTGCATCTAGATCCCACGCAGGCCCCCTGACTGAGATGAGATGTGCCAGGATCCCTCCAGCGAAGTAACTGACATCCACCTTCACCACTGGGTTGATTAAGAGTGTGAGAATGTGCTCTACCAGGTCCTCATTCATCAACTCCATCCGCAGCTCCTCCACCTCTGCTACATTATTCTGGAGCACAGACAGAAGAGGAGATAAACTTCTAGAACAGAATGTTAAAATCTATGGAAGTTTATTAATGCCAAATGTTTTTGAAATAAAAAGCTTGTTGAATTGCATAAATTGAACAAAATGTGCGTTTAGGGCCAGAGAGGACCGATGGTGTGAGGACGCTATTGGAATTGCTCTGTTTATAATTGGAATTGCTTGGTCAATTATTTTTCTTCTCCGAAATTAATCACATTTTTGAGGGCCTAAACATGCTTAAACTCATGAAACTTTGCACACGTGTCAGAAGTGGTAAAAATTTACGTCTGATATGGGTTTCAGAATTACAGTAGGTGTGGCAAAATGGCTCGATATGGCCACCAACAAAATTACAAATAAGCGCCCTTCGCACTACTTTTCACGTACAGGTATGACATTTTGTAGACAGATGTAACAGCCCAATGCCTACAAAAAAGGCCTTGGGTGCAAAATCTGTAAACCCAACAGGAAGTCAGATATTTAGAATTTTCTCTGCAAAACTTGTGCAGTTTTTGCCATTTCCAAACGTTGTACTTTAACGAACTCCTCCTAAAGCTTTAATCAGATCAACATCATATTTGGTCAGTCTAATCTAAAAGCCTTTGCAACGTTAAATTGTGAAGATCTAGACTTTTTTGCTGAAGGGCGTGTCCGTGGCGGCCTGACAAAGTTTGATGTTTCGCCATGAAACAGGAAGTTGTTGTAACTCGGTCATACAATGTCCGATCTGCTCCAAACTTCATGTTTTATTAGTCCTAGCCCGAAGACATCTACATGGCAATATTCATTTACAGTCATAGCGCCACTTGTGGGTAACAGGAAATGACTTGTTTTACTGTGATTAACTCCTCATAGAGATTTAACCAAACAACATCCTATATGCTCAGGCTAATCTTAAGGTCTTAATGATGTTAAATTATGACGATCTTGTGTTTTCGTTAAAGGGCATGTTCTTGGCGGCCTGACAAAGTCTGATGTTTCGCCATGAAAGAAGAAGCTGTTGTAACTCAGGCATACAATGTCCAATCTGCCCTAAACTTCACATGTTTGATAAGAGTCCTGGCCTAAAGACATCTATATGCCAATATTCAGTTAGTCATAGCGCCACCTGCTGTCAACAGAAAATGGCATGCTTTACACTGTAATTCACTCCCAGAAACACATTTGTATATGCCATGAAGTACCAAACATGCTAGAAACATGTTAAATCATGCAACACTTGGTTAAGTGTTAATGTATGCGATTAACGCCACGAAACAGGAAGTTGTTGTAAAGACATCTACATGGCAATATTCAGTTATAGTCAAAGCACCACCTGCTGTGCGAGGGCCCTTTCATAGCTGCTTGCAGCTTTAATTATTATTATTTTTCCCCCCTTAGTTTTGGGCAGTTTTGGGGCCCTTAACATGCTCGAAAACTCTTTGCACACACGTTGGAATCGTCAGCCATCAGGGCCGGGCAGAAGCTGGTACCAGAGCGTGGCAGGGGGGCTTGATAGCGCCCCCTTGAATGGGGTCCAGAAACTTGGTACATATATCAAACACGCTTGCACGTATTGGTATGAAACTCTGTACACATAAAGACCTTTTATACACCATCTCAACAGAAAGTCAGCTATTATGGGTTCCAATCACCACCAAACTCGGTCAGCATAAAGTCAAGACAATAGGTGTGTTTACATGGAGCATTGTAAATGGTTTAAAAGTCCAATCCGAATGAAAATGCTCCATATAAACACCTTGATTGGAATAAAGGTGCCCAAACCAAATGGAATTGTAATCGGTTTGAGAGGGGTGGGATAAACCTTTCTATAAACAGAACAAAATAAAAATTCTGCCATGTAAACATGTTAAACCAATTACTTTGCGTCTATGTCATCACGTCAAGAGGTCTGGGATCATCAGAATGCAAAATAGCGAAATCAAACTGGAGTAAAACTGAAACAACACATTAATTAAATACACTGAAGGAACTTATTGTATCATTACTACGGACATTCATCCACATGCTTCTGCTTTTCGGAGGAGGGAGGAGTAGTATTGAGATGCTCCTTAGAGATGCACAGCCACAAAAAAGGTCAGCTTCCTGTGCCCGTCTTTCCCTCATACCTTCCAACAGTAATATGCTACAAATTCACGCTGTTGCTTAATTAAGGCCCTTCACATATCGCATAAAAACATGTGGAAAATGCAGCCGCGCCGCTTTTACCCCCTTTCCACGAGCACTTGCACTCCCACTCCCGTGGCATCTGTCGTTGCTATGCAACCATTAACTGTGCTCTCCATGATGACAAGGAAGTTTCAGCAAAGGATTAATTGATTTCTAGCCCTTGCTTTAGCTTTACTACTAAATATATTTATGGAGATGAAAAATAAACAGCTATGATTTGCTGTTCGGCTGAGCTTTTGTTGTTGTTACAGAAAGGCCGAAGCTGATCGGTTGGTTCCTGTCACATGACCTGCGGTGCGCTTGCAGCATTCTGCCCTGCGCGGCATAGACGCACCTGGGAAAAAACGAGCAAGCCGCACCGTATGCGCATTGCGACCGCGCCGCTTCTATTATGTGCGTGTTTGCTGCGTGCCTAAATTTGAAATAACGAACTTGCGCGCGCAAAATACGCGATATGTGAATGGCACCCAAGAGCAACACTTTACATAAAAACAGCGCGCATAAGAAATAATGGAAGTCCATGTTGACAGGAATACAAGGCGGTAAACAAGACAGGCTAATGTGCGCATGTCACAAAGTCATTCCGAATGAAAGCGCCGGCACATGTAAACACCATATCGGATTAGATAACATCTCATGTAAACAGTCCACCGAATCTTTCAATTGGAATGATTTTAATCGGAATGACAAAAAACTGTACATGTAAACGTGGCTATTGAGGATGCTAAATTGTGAGCAAATTTTTGATATCTCAAACGGTTTGGCCATGGTGAGGCAACAGATTTATGGTGAGAAAAGGGAAACAGGATGTGTGTTATAATTTTATCATACATACCCTGATTTTGATGAAACTTCAGCTGTATGTTCATTGAAGGAGGCTGATGACATGGATGTGACTATTGTGAGTCAAAGTTATAGCACCACCAACTGGCAGCAGGAAGTGTGTCACTTTCAAAATGCTTTGAGATCACCCTCTTATTTTTACCCGATTTGCTTCAAAGTTCATGAGAATAATGTCAAGACATGGCGAATGTAGACCTGTGAAAAGATTTTTTGATATTTTAAGCACTGTTGCCATGGCAACACATCAAACTTTACAATTCTTTCGGATGCTTTTGAGACTCTTAGCATGCTTCAAATTGCATGAAACTCAATACACACCAGCGATGTTGTCCAGTAGACATGGGCAACACCGTAGAAATAGGCAGGGAGGAGGGGCTCTATAGCGCCACCTTTTGACAAAATGGGGGGTTAGTTTTACCTACAGTCACCAAACTCGGTACATAAATTTTTCTCATTAAGCCAGACAACTTTCTAATTTACAGTCATTAGCTCCAACCAACAGGAAGTCAGATATTTTGATTTAAAAAGTGGATTTTTTGAATAATCAAGGTCTGAGTTTTTAGGTACTCCTCGTAGAGGCTTCATGCAGTCACCACAAAACTAGGACAACATGAAACAGACATTGAAGATACTAAACTGCAAAAGATTATAGGATATCTCAAACAGCATTGCCATGGTGAGAGATTAAAATAAGGACAAAAAGGGAAACAGGAAGGGTCTTATATCTTGTAAAATCATTGTTTGGTTTAAATTAAATTAAGATTAAGTGCTTTAGTAATTGAACCTGAATGAATTTAAAATGAATGTACTATATTTCTGATCAATATTTTTTTTTTCTTTGAAATTTTGTATTTTGAGATTAATTCATGACACTAAACAATGTTCTCCTATACACCATTTATTTCTATACAATAATAATAACATTAGAAAGAAAAATACATTTGAGTTTTTTCTATAATCAATGTAGTATGTGTAATTTAAAAATATAATGGCCAGATTAGTGCTCTTTTTGAGGACAAGAAATTAAAGCATGTAATATATTGTATAAAAGATGGCACTAAATGCCTATATTTAATAGTTGGATAAATCTTTTTTTTTTTTTTTTTTTTTTTGCTGTTAAATAGTGTATTAAAGGATAATTTCATTTTATTCTATGACATTTATGATATTCGTCTAAATTAAATTTAAATGATCTCATGGATGTGGCTGTTGTGGCTTACAATCATAGGTGCACCAGCTGACTCCAGTTAATGTGCCGTATTCAAATGACTTTGACATATTCCTTTCACATTCACCCAGTTTAAATGCATATTGTCCATCATGCACAGTTGCCCTAAAGCCAAACATACTAGAAACACGTTGAATCATGCAACACTTGGCTAAATACTAATGTTTGTGATTACGGCCATGCAACAGGAAGTTGTTGTAACTCAGGCATACAATGTCCAATGTCCAATCTGCTCCAAACTTCACGTTTGATAATAGTCCTGGCCTGAAGACATCTACATGGCAATATTCAATTACAGTCAAAGCGCCACCTGTTGGCAGCAGGAAGCACTTCGTGCTGTTGCTGACACACTATTCGTTCCAGTGAAATCACAAAACAAAATGCACATAAATGTGTCACTACTCCTGATATACAATCACTGACGAACATCTTTGGTTTTAATGAGAAAAAAAAATAAAATAAATGATGAGGGCGGATTAGAACCTAGAACTTCTGGCACGCCGAACAAAATTTCTACCACTAGTCCATCAGGACAATCTAATATTAAATGCGAATCCACGTATTTATTGACTAATGTAAATACTCTTGAGACTAGCAATATATTGTATTCTAGTAGATGTAAGGATGAAACTATCATATTAAACATGAGGTCTATCGTCTAGGTCAATAAATTTTGTGCTTTTATTATTGTAATAACTCAATTACAATACACCCCCCCACCACCACACACATTCCTGTCCCACCCACTTTTTAAGACAAAGTTACGCCACTGTTTCACACACATTTTCATTATTAAAAATTCGAATATTCATATTCAGATTTCACTTCCAACATATTCAGTCTGTTTAAAAATACAACCTAAAATACTCAACAGACAATTTTCGGTCCATTTTATTTCGCTTACAAATTCGCTTCCACAAATTTAGTGGTTCAAATTCAACAGAAAATTTAACATTAGACATCCGGGAATTGCAGGAATAGCAGTAGATTGCCGATGCATGATCTCCATCTGCTGTTAGTCAGCCTCACCAGCAGGTGCCTCTAGCAGCCTCTATGAAGACCAGAGCAATGGCTAGAGAATCATTTATTCACAAAAACGGATTTACAGAAATAGAGCAAGCGTATATGATAATTATCAGGGCCAGAATATATGCGGAAAAGCTGATAAAGACAAAAGATGCGTTTACGTTTAATTCAATGTCTTCACAATTACTTTCCCTGTGTATAGACTGCATTTAAGCAACTTTCTCTACTGCAAATGAGATTATAATGCTTTTCCCACCCGATGCTGATGTACAGATCCAATATTACATCTGAGGAATACATATCTCTCTCGGTTGTTAGTTTTCTTAAATTATATCGCAGTGCCGTGATGCAGTACTGGGGTTTTCCTCATATGTCATACTCCAGGATTCCCCAACGTCGGGACATAAAACACTTAACACGTGCACATTATTGGTGATGTTGACTCTACTATATAGGCTACAGGCAAGCAGATGCACTCAGAATATGAACATAACGCGCAAAGTTTGGCGCTAAGTGTTCCCCAGTGAAATACTGGCATAAAGTTGGCTTGACGTTGGACATTCGCAAATTTAGGGACCATCTCCAAAGTCATACGATACACGATTCCAACTTCAATAGCATCTGAAGAGAATGACTTGCAGTCATAAAACCAACTGTAAAGTGTTTATGTAGGTGTCAGACACGATGCACACCTTTTCGATTTTTGATATTTAATAAAATAAACTGTCGAATAAAATATAAATATTGCTATTTCCTACCGTATGCTCATACACACAATATACCATAATTTAAAGCTCAAAATCATTTAAAGAGAATGACTTCAAGTCATAAAACCAACCTTAAAGTGTTTATGTAGGTGACGGGTATGATGCACACCTTTTAGATTTTTGATATTTAATAGAAATAAACTGTCAAATCATGTGTAAATACTACTATTTTTTTTACTACCATATGGGCCCTTATTTATTTTAATAATCTAAATCTAAAAGGTGTGCATCATGCCTGACACTTACATGAACACACTATAGTTGGTTTTATGACTTGAAGTCATTTTCTTCAAATGCTATTGAAGTTAGAAATGTGTATACCAATGTCGTTTGTAACTTTAGGGACGGTCCCTAAATGTTTTATTGTGATGATAAAAGAACAAATTTGTTATATACTATGTACAGTTAAGCAGATGAGCCCAGAATATGCAAAAGCCAACGTGCAAGCGTTTTTCTCCCATGGGCCATATAAAGAAAATGCAAGCTGTGTGTTGCATGATTATTTTTATTTATTTATTTTTTAATGGCAAAGCACTTTCTGGGCTCCTCTGCTTGTATATAGTATATATAGTGTTGTGTATACTGTATATGTTTTCAGGCTAAGTCTTATTGGGGAATCCTGGATTATGACGGCAACCCCAGTATTACCGCACAGTTGCACAAGCTATGATAAGAGTTAAGGAAACGAAGCAACCGAGATGTAATTCTTTAGCATTCCTTAGATGTAATGTTTGTTATAGGCTACATAAGCATCGGGGTGAACAGCATTATAATCTCATTCGCGGTGAAAAAGGCTGCTTGCATGTAGGCTCTATACACAGGGAAAGTAATCATAAAGACGTAAACATTTGGGTGAAAACAGAATATGTGTCAGTATCCACGGATTCGGCCTTAAAGGGACCGTAGCCTATATTCGTCATTAATGTTAATAAAACAACAAAATATGTTAAATAAATGTATACATGGTAAATAAACCTACTGTATCTGAAAAACAAGTTTATTTAATTTGTATCTCTGTAGTATTTGTTGTATTGTTTGTAATTTGTTTGTACATTTCTTTTTATATAACAACAATTATATATATTGGTAATTATGCCCTTTGAAGGCTATTGGACATTGTAAAATTTTTGTTCTTTAAGTTTGTGACAAGCACATAAAAATTATTACTTTTTTCATTAGAGTAATAAACAAAGAAGTAGTATAAAATAAAGAAGCTGTCCTACATTCATCACCAAAAAAAAAAAAAAAAAGAGAGAGAGAGAGAGAAATTAATAAATGTATAGGCATCGTTATCGGTATTGGCTAGTACTAGAAAAAAGTATCAGTACTCGTACTCTGTCCTTAAAAAATGGTATTGGTGCATCCCTAATTGTTGGTGTGAAAATAAACAGTTATGGAAACGTAGAAATTAAAGTTAAAGTACACATGAAATCAAAATTGACCTTATTTATTTTGTTAGCTCAAATTGCTAGTTTTGTGGTGAACAATTCATCCGTGCAAGTCAATCCACACAAAAAAATTGTTTGACTTCGTAATGTTTAATCAAAATCTGAAAATGCTCCTCCCCTCTGCAACAGTGCCCCTTCTCTAATGACATCAGTTTGACGGCTTGGGTTGAAAACGCTTAAACCACTCCCCTCCGACCGTTAGTCTGCTATGAGCGAGAGATGGAGAGAAGGAGCGCTTAAATAAAACCCTGCCCTCTATTAAATATTTTGTTTCACTTGGAAATATGTCACAACACTGGAGAAAAGTTGTTCGCAACTTCCGGTTCACGGGGACTTTAAAGATCCAATCACCTCGCGAAAAAGTCATTTGGCACCTCAGTGACAACTTCACTCAGAGAAGCTGTCAATCTCAGCTGTCAATCATGACGTCAAACCCCCATTTTTATAGCTCAAATAACTAACTAAAACCAAACTTTTTTAAAGAACGAACACTTGAACTAACGGAATGCATAGCTGATATAAAACATTGGATGACCAGTAATTTCCTACTACTAAATTCAGAAAAAACAGATATTCTAATTTTTGGACCAAAAACTTCCTCACGTAATAACCTAGAATACTGTCTAACACTTGATGGCTGCTCTGTTAAGTCTTCGTCGTCAGTTAGGAACCTGGGTGTGCTCTTTGATACCAATCTTTCATTTGAAGGCCATGTTTCTAGCATCTGTAAAACCGCATTCTTCCATCTTAAAAATATATCTAAATTACGACATATGCTCTCGATGACAAATGCGGAACAGTTAGTTCATGCGTTCATGACCTCAAGGCTAGATTACTGTAACGCTCTACTAGGTGGTTGTTCTGCTCGCCTGATAAATAAACTACAGCTCGTACAAAATGCAGCAGCTAGAGTTCTTACTAGAACTAGGAAGTATGACCATATTAGCCCGGTTCTGTCAACACTGCATTGGCTTCCTGTTAAACATTGTATAGATTTTAAAATCTTGCTAATTACCTACAAAGCACTAAATGGTTTAGCTCCCCAGTACCTGAGTGAGCTCTTAATGCATTATAGTCCTTCGCGTCTATTACGATCTCAGAATTCAGGCCAGCTAATAATACCTAGAATATCAAAATCAACTGCAGGTGGTAGATCCTTCTCCTATTTGGCACCTAAACTCTGGAACAATCTTCCTAGCATTGTTCGGGAAGCAGACACACTCTGTCAGTTTAAATCTAAACTAAAAACACATCTCTTTAACCTGGCATACACATAACACATTATCAATTTATTTTTTCAAATCCGTTAAAGGATTATTAGGCTGCATAAATTAGGTCAGCCGGAACCGGGAACACTTCCTATAACACCAGATGTATTCGTTACATCAGAAGAAGAATGGCATCTACGCTAATATTAGTCTTTCTGTTTATCCCGAGGTTTACCGTAGTCAGCCGGATCCGGGCCGTATCCAGGTGAGATCGAGGACCTGTGCCTTGACACGATCACAACGCACCCCTCAAATATCAGCAGAGATTGAGTCAACTAGATTATCCACTATGAAGGCCTCATCAACATGACAACCAGTGGCACATCTCCTCAACAACCGTCCATACCGGTGTGATGAATACGATCCTCAACTGGATGGAACTGAATTAAATACTTTGAATGTTGCGATCATATCTGACTTATGATAGCAACCTGAGTCGTAACAAAGCACTTTTTGCCAGAGGAGAACTGGCCCCCCGACTAAGCCTGGTTTCTCCCAAGGTTTTTTCTCCATTTTAACACCGGTTTGCCACCTGATGTCACCTGTTGGAGTTTGGGTTCCTTGCCGCTGTCGCCTTTGGCTTGCTTAGTTGGGGACACTTGACAATTGACATTTGATATTCAACAGTGCTTTGATCTGCCTGCATTGACACTATTCCTTACGAGCTGCTGTGCAGCCAAAATAATGTACCAGTTATCACTGTAAAGCTGCTTTGACACAATCTACATTGTAAAAAGCGCTATATAAATAAAGGTAAAAAAAAAAAAAAACACCAGCATGAAAAAAACTGCCTAAAATGACAGAAATTGTCTTTGGAAAAAAAATATTTGAAGTGTAATTTAATTGTTTTGTTTGTCTAACGTCCCATTGGAATACATGTAGAGGGCAGGTTTGATGACATATACTGCATCCAGCCACCTGGGGGTGATTAAGATGCTTTGGCTTCACTTTTCAGGACTCATGTGGCACGCTTGACGTAAACACATCTTCTGTGTCTTTATCAGCTTTTCCGCATATATTCTGGCCCTGATAATCATCACACACTTACCATTTGCTCTACTTCTGTAAATCCGTTTTTGTGAATGAATGAATAAATGATTCTCTAGCTGTTGTTTGGGTCTTCGTTAACCTGCTGGTGAGGACGACTAACAGCAGATTGAGATCATGCATCGGATATCTACTGCTATTCCGGCAGTTCCCGGCTGTCCAATGTTGAATTTTCTGTCGAACCACTGAATTTGTGGAAGCAAATTTGTAAAGCGAAATAAAATGGACCGAAAATTGCCTGTTGAATATATTAAGTTGTATTTTTAAACAGACTGAATATGTTAGAAGTGAATTCTAAAAGGTGAATATGAATCTTCGAATTTTTAATAATGAAAATGTGTGTGAAATGTTTAGTTCACAGCTTAAGTATAAGACCATGTTGAATTTCAGCCTATAAAATGCAAGCCCTAAAAATACAATGCATTAAAATGCAAGCATGGTTAATGCAATGCATATTTTTTTCAATTAGTGCAATTCAACTAACTTTTTTATTTCAAAAACATTTGGCATTAATAAACTTCCATAAAAATCCACATGATTCCACATGGGGGATGTAGAAGTTTGAATAAGGCCATGATGTGATTTTCCATGCAGGACATGTGATAAATGTTAAAATACTGCATGAAAAAGTTTCACTTCTAAAGATTTCAAGAAGTCCAAACTGTCCCTGCTAACAATAGGGCTCATTTTATTACCATTACTCCATGCATTAGGTATTCCATATGCCTTTACTCTGTATCTGTTAACTCCGACAGCACTGTTGGAATGGTGAAGGATTTTTGATACATTCTCTAAATTTCAGGCAGGGTTACACTTTACATTAGGTAACAATGAACAATACCTTTACAGCATTTAGTAAGTTAATTATATTTTTTTTTACATTTACTAATATTCTCCTTCTTTTTGGACACTGAAAACAATGAACGATGAGACATTTCGTTTAGATTTGTATGCGACCAAAAGTGATCACGTCAGAGTGAGTGAGTTATTAACTTTGTAAATAATCCATTCACTTCCACCAATTTTACCATAACATAAAATAGGCTACATTTACCAAAAGACCCAGGAGCTTCTGCTGGATGGAGAACTCAGAATAATAAGACTGTGGAGGAGAGAAGAGAGTGATGAGAAGATACACAAAATTTAAAAAAAAAATCCATTTAAAAGGGATATTTCTCCCAAAAATGAAAATTCTCATGTAATTACAAAACTGTTTGACTTTCTGTTTTCCATGGAACATAAAAAGAAGATATTTTGAGAAATGTCTGTGATTTTTTTTGTCATGGAATGGAAGTCAATGGTCCCCAAAACAGTTTGGTTACCAACATTATTCTAAGTATCTTCTTTTGTTTCACACAAGAAAGAAAGTCATACTGGTTTCATTTGGATCGACAAGAGGGTGAGAAAATGATCACAGAACAAGTTCACTATAAGTTCACTAAATCACTAAGTTTCAAAAATCATTGTCATTGTTGTAAATTTATAATATCAATCTATAATCTGACTTGTGATGCAGTCTGGAATTAAACCACACCATGTTTGTTCGTCTGGCCAGAAGAGAACTGATCCCAGACTTTTTCCCCCATTTCTGTCACCGGATGGAGTTTGGGTTTCTTGCCACTGTCGCCTTTTGGCTTGCTTAATATTAATACACTTAATATTCAGCAATATTATTGATTTGACTGCACAGACATTATTGAATGAGAACTGAACTGAGCTGGATGATGACATCACTGTCCTCTAGAGCTGCTTTATAGATGAACTGAACTTAACCCATTCCATAATTGATTAACTTTACACAGTTATTGAACCAAACTGAATCAACACTGAACTGATTTCAACTCAGTATTGAATAATGAGTGTTTGAATATTGAACTCTGTTTGCATCATTTGATAATTTTCCTATTATCACTATTAAGCTGTTTGAAACTATCTGTATTGTATAAAGAGCTATGTAAATAAAGGTGACTTGAATACAAATGTCTCCAACTGTGCATGTTAGTTGTGCATGAGTGCGTGTCGGTGTACCTCCAGCAGTTCCATGTAGAGTTCGAGTCCTTGGCACTGAATGAAATGGCGACAAGCAGTGGGTGTCTCATCTGTTAAGTTCCACAAAGCACTTAATGCAAACTTCAGAGTTGAGTCTACTACACCCAGTGAGGCCTTCTGTTGGACGATACTCAGCAATTGCTGTAGTTCCACAGAGAGGGGAATACTTGTATTAGTTTGGTCTATTCATGTCTTTTTAGGCGTTTGCAATAGAAGTGTAAGAATTTATACATTTACATATCCTATAATACTAGAACATAGAACGGTATGGTTAGCATAAAAGACCCTGTGAAATATTCAGAAGAATTTGTCTTTCCTGTTCTGATGTATTTGCTATTAAAACAAGGGGTGGGACATATTAAAGGCATTCAATCCAAATTTAATATAAAGGCATTCATCCAAAAATGAAAATTTGCTGTTAATTTATTTACCCTCAGGCCATCCAAGGTGTCTTTTTCTGAAGTAGAACAGTAAAGAATTTTTTCAGCTGAAACCGTGGTCCTAGGTGATTCATAAAATGCAAGTTAATGGCTACCGTCACTTTGAGATTCAAAAAAACAATATACACAGAAACTATCAGTCTGTGCAAAAAAATGAAAGTTATTTACAGCATTATTACCTGTAATCCACAGCCTCTGCAAATGAGGACCTTTAATAATGCTGTTTATGCGCGTTCATGGCAGTCTGGAGCACAAGCATTCTGTTGCATTATGATGTATGCACAGGAGCTCAAACTTTTGGAATCTGAGAAAGGTCAATCTTCCCGATTGAGATGTAATCTTAATTTTTATATAGGTTGCGGCATCTAGGATAAGCACAAGTAAGTACCACTTTGAACAATACACTCAATACACTATCAATGTATTTGTCAAAGTATCATCATGGAGTCATGGGTATTCATTTTGTTTCATTGGTATTCATTGTGTCTAACACGCTATAGGGAAAGTTTTTGACACTTAATCACACACATTACTTGTGCATTGTTTGTTTGGGCGAGGAGCGCGCACATTCAGTTTTTGAGAAAGCTGTTTGCTCGCACTGAGTGTTTTCCGTGGCAACCCCAGTCGCATGTTATTTTATCTGCACCCGAGTATATCTGAGATCCACTCCACTCCGAGATCAACAGGGCATGGAAGAATCCGTTTTTGTCCCGCATCCGTCAACATCAGCATGCAATTTATGCAGATGTTGAGGGGTTGCGTGAGCTTAGAAATGTATTTATATATATATGCACACACACACACACACACACACACACATACATATACACACACATACCCACTTTATGTATTGGGGCATTTAACTGGGCCCCTGGAGCTCCCATTATTAGGGAAGGTTATCATGATACCATTACCATGTGCCTCCTCTCCTTGTGAGACTTTTATATAGCGGTAATATTTAGAAAATGAAATATCACCTGTAGTAAATGGCATGGCCTCCTCTCGATCTGAGAGTTGGTTTTCTAGGCCGCCGCTCATCTGAGCTCCAGATAGTTGTTATGTCAGGTGCTCGGGCCTTCAGGGCCGCCTTGATAATCCTTCTGGTTGAGTGAGTTGGCTTCCTCTCGTTGAAGAGTCATTTTGCTGAAGCCACCGCTCTGCTGAGCTCTAGGTAATATCACGATTTGAGATGTATGGCCTTTGTTAGGCCCCCTTGATACCTTCCCTAGGTCGAGTGAAGTGGTTTCCTCTCGCTGAGAGAGTAAAAGGCAATAAGCTGAAAACTCTGCTCCTCCGAGCTCCAGATAGATCATAACTGTAGTTGTCGGCCCTCTCTGGGCCGCCTTGACATTACCCTGTGGTGAGTGAGCTGGCTTCCTCTTGTTTGAGAGTCTCTATTCGAAGCCACCACTCCATTGAGCTCCAGGTGGTAAGTTCACCTGTGTGTTGTGAGCCAGACTGCCTGTTAGGCTGAAGTCTCCACTCTATTGAGCTCCAGGAAGGTCATGAGTGCGTGTATGTCGGCCCTTCTTTTTGGGCCGCCCTGATATCCGGCCTAGGCTAGTACTTTGGAAATATGTCTTTTAGACAGAGGCAGTTCTGCTGTAGCTTTTCTGCCTCCGAGTATTTCGTAGCTTGGATAGGCTACTCCTAGGAGAGTCTCTCCAGCTTAGGACTGACAGCTAGTGATTCTAGTACGCCTCCTCTCATTGTGAGAGACGTCCCCGGCCAGGGCCCGCCTTCTGCATTAGGCTATTAATGCGCATAGCAGGCTTTACGGCCTCCTCAATTTGCCTAGGTTGAGCTGAGACTCCTCTTGATATTAGAGTAAAAGCGTTATGCTGAGCTTCAGTTCCCTAGTGGTGTTAGGCACAGACAGATAGCCAAGCTTTTGTAGAAAGCCTCCCCTGTGGTTATCCTTGAGCGTTGTTAGACTTCCTCTCGTTTAGAGAGTGGAAAGCACTATGCTGAAGTCTCCACTCTCTAGAGCTTTATCTAGTTCGAGCTTAGAGCAATCTCTCCACCAAAAGCTCCTTGATTATTAACAAGTCATGGAGTCAAGTGTTGCAGGCCCCTCCTGTGGAATTTCTTCCTTTTGAGGCCTCCATTCCTCCAGAGCTGAGCTCAGACGGTTGTTCTCGTCTTGGAGCAAGAGTTTTTGCTCAGGCTTTCACCCTTGAGCCCTTTCTCGGGTTTAGCTCACTTCGCTCCCAGAGCTTTGTGCCTCAGGTCGAGCGTATCGAGTACTCCCTCCTTTCAGGGCAAGTTGAGCACACTCCCTTAGCGCTCAAGTAGAAGTAAATGCTAGAGTAGTAGGCCCTAACTGAGGCCTCCTCATAAGCCCGGTCGAATAGATTTGTACTCCCCTTGTTTTAAAGGTAGAAGGCGATATGCTGAGTACACGGCTCGTGATGGCAATGCAAACGAGTATTCCAAGCCTGCAATACATCTAGTGCCTGTTTCTGCTGGAGTTAAATTTGCTAGCAAGTAGTTGGCCCACCTTGGGTCTCTTTGAGAGCGATCCTCCGGGCTGAGCTAGGTTCCTGAGTGTCCTAGTTCCCTAGAGTTGAGCAGACAGTTATCAGGTAGCTCATACTATACTAGCTCCAATACTAGCCCTAGATCTGCTAGCAAGTAGTTGGTCCTTGAGCAGGCCACCTTGAAGGCAATCCTCTGGGTTGAGTACAGATGGTAGTAAACCAGTCGCATTTCAAAGTTGTTTAAGAAATGACTGCCAGGTGGCGCAAAGGGACATTTTGCTAAACAGCTGCAATTGTTGCATTTTGAAATGTAAGTAGAACTGAAGTCATAAATCAACAATAATAAAAACACAACATTTATGTTATATAAGGGGGAAAAAATGTGGTTAATGTTGTTTAGACAAACGATCTATACAAATTCACCAGTTCACATAATATTATTTGTAAGAAAAGTGAACTGTGAAGGAGTCACGTGGATAGGCAGATGGAGCAGACATGGTTTGTGTCGTTTTCCCGCACTTTGTTTTTCTTTTGACTGTTAATATGAACGTACTGAAGAAACTTATTTAATTTCGTTTCAATATGATCACCAAATCGACTAAACAGAGCAGGAAAGACCCCAAAACATACATTGCTGACGACGCCACCAGTGAGCTTAGCATGGAGGCAATTGCTAAGCTTTTAGATCAACACCGGCAGGCCCTTTCAGCAGAATTTAAGTCGAGTATTGCTTCACTCGAGTCAAAAATAGACATTGTTCAAACTGCAGTTTATGACCATACCCACAAGATTGCTTCACTGGAATCTAATGTCCTGGATGAACGTATGCTTGCACTGTAAGCATCTTGTTCTGCTCATTCTGACAGTAACGCTAAGTTACAAGCAAAGGTTATTGATCTTGAGTCCCGTAGCCGCCACAACAACATTCGAATAGTTGGCCTGCCGAGTCGATTGAGGGCCCTTGTCCATCGGTCTTCTTTTCACAACTCCTGTTTGATGTCCTGGGGAAGGATATTCTGTCTTCGCCACCGGAGACCAAGCGAGCCCATAGGACTCTCATCAATAAACCTGTGGCCGGAGGGAAACCGAGGGCTGTCATCATTCGGCTTTACCGCTATCAGCAGAAAGAGTTGGTCGTTCGCGAGGCTTGAGCTAAAAGAGGCAAGCTCAGTTTCCAGAGTAGCCTGATCGCTATTTATGAGGACTACGCACCTGAGGTGATGTCACAACAGTCTAAATATCGAAGTGTGATGACGGACCTCTACAACTTGGGACTTAGACCAACTCTGCTTTTCCCTGCGTTTTCCTCTGTGGCAGCGGCTGAAGAATGACCTCTACTCGTCTACTCATTTCACATTTGGTCAATCAACGGTCTTATGCTCAGTGACCTTTATGTAGATGGGGTCTTTACATCTTTCTCATTTTTGTCTACCAAATACAATCTGCCCAGTAGTCATTTGTTTCGTTTTTTTTTTTCAGGTCAGACACTTTGTTCAAAAGTTATTTCCCCACTTCCCCAATCGCCCTCCTGAATGCCCCCTTGATCAATTTCTTACCTTAAAAACAGGTCAGAAACATTCTATTTCAGTTATTTATAACTTAATAAGTACCCTTATTGTAGACCCTACTGTTTCCCTTAAAGTGTCCTGGGAGCAAGACTTAGGAGTCTCTATTACTGATGAACAATGGAATGGCATCCTGAATCTTGTTTACACTTCATCAATATGTTCCAGGCATGGTCTATTGCAATGTAAGGTGCTTCACAGAGCCCATCTTCCTAACGCCGGATTGGCCAATTTTTTCCCTGATAGGAGTGATGCTTGTAATCGTTGTAAACAGATTCCTGCTGATCACCTTCGTATGTTTTGGAGCTGCCCCCGGTTAGCAGACTTTTAGTCAAATGTTTTTGATACGCTTACAAAAAAAAAAGCTCTTAGCATAGACCTGGACCCCGACCTACTGACAGCCCTCTTTGGCATTTCCTCAAGATCTGACTTAACTGCATCATTTCGTCGGGTTATTGCATTTACTACAGTTTTAGCTAGATGAGCCATTCTTCTTAAGTGGAAACTATTTTTCTGATTGTTTTGATTTTATTTTATTTATTTATTTTTTCACCTCGAATGTAGGGTGTGAGCTACTTGGAAGTTTGAGTAGAGGGGGGGTTTCAATATGAGACAAGCTGTATTCTTTTTTTCCTTCTCTTTTTGATTTAATAAATGTACAGCTATGTTTTGTCTTGTCAAATACCAATAAAAAGATTGGGACAAAAAAAAAAAAAAAATAGAAGAGTGAACTGTTATATATAGTCAAACCGAGGAGGCACGTGCCCTCTCGGATTAAATTTAAATGCACTGCAGCTTACAAAAGACAAACATTAATAATATATATATATATATATATATATATATATATATATATATATATATATAAAAAGGTTAGTGCCAAATGTCATCAGCTGCTAAATTTGTTCACTCTTGCTTGCGGTGAACCAGAAACTGACACACGCTCATTTATCATTTATCTCAACCAAAGATCACAACTGTTCAATGTTTACAGTCATATACAGTTTATTTATGTTTCTGATATTTAAATACACAAAGTAGGCCTACTAGCAAATAAATAAATAAATAAACTTTAACTCCAGCCTTACAGGTGTGACATTTGCAATCTGAACTTGAAATATTAATTCTCATATGTAGTCTCTTCATTACCAATAGCTACACTGAATCATCTGTTTATATTTTTCATAACCTGAAAATACAGTCCGACGTCATTTTAATTAGGCCTATTTATTAATAACTAGTGTTTTCTGAGTCAGTGTCGGCTGTAAAGATGACTCCACAGAACGGTGGATGCGCCTTTAGAGACAAATGCAACTTTCATATATGGATTACATAATCAGACAGTTGCATATTTGATTTCGATATGAGTTGGTTCATTTAAAAGTAGACATTTCAAGCTTTCATTGAACATATTTCTCATGTCTGTGAGGGAAGCATACGCTGACTTTCGGTTGAGACAGTTTGAGCGTTCCACAGACAGAAAGGGCATACCTTTGTTTTCTTTATTTTACAAAGAACAACATTTTGGTGTTATTGTGAGTTTAAATAAATAAGAAATAATACAAAATATTTACAGTTCCGAATGATCTATTACTCTTAATTATATAACCAAAAATGTATTATTTTAAGTTATTTCATTATCATTAAAAAATGCAAGTGATGGCGCCGGCGCCTCCATATCATGCAGTATTCCACATAAAAAATAAATAAATATGTGGCAACATTTGTTGGATCCATAAATAAATATACACCAGTCTACATCAGAGACAGATGCTTTAAAATCTATAATTTGACTGCTATTTGACATTTTAAAATAATCTAACCGACACCACTCCAATTTGTTGTTGATCATTAGGTGTTATTGATCAACATCATTTAAACATATGGCACTGTCATAATAAAAAACTTGTTTTAATGACTCGTTTATTCATTAAATAATTAAGATATAGAGATACAAACACAGGTTACATAAAATATGCTGAATATACAGTAATATCGCTTAAATATTAATAAAAAAGGCTATAGACTGCGAATATGGAATTGCATAACAAAATGAATTAATTTTAACATGCAATGATACGAAATAAAACAAACCAAACTGTATAATGAAGAAGAAATAAAAAAGAATTATGTGTACGGTAACAACTGTTGTACATCGCAGCGGTCTCATTGCAGCCATTATCGTGAGGAACACTCTTGCTCTCTGCATGCTGAAGTCAGAAATGAACAATAAGGATGAAATACGACAATGATGGTAATTTCCAAATCCTAGTACTTCATAAGCCTACAACAAAAAATGACTAAAATATTATGTTTATTCTGATCTTATTCATCATCACAATCACTAGTAGAGCGCTGACACCCTGTGGTGAAAGAATCACGGTTTATGTTGGATTAAAACTTAAAGTTCCGTTGAGTTTGGAAAGGTCTGTACACGGTAATCATCAGAATATCTCTTCTCCTGTCTCTGAATATGTCTGGAATTTAAAATCATCCCGAGAACTCTCATTTTAAGAGGGGTTTAGTTAGCTATGTGATAACGGCGCATTGAAAATATATACAACCGGAAACAACTGAGCCATAATATTTCAAACCAGATGTGTGTCACGAGGCTCAGTGCAAGTAGTCCATTTACATCTGTATAATTCAAATTGGAATATTAACAGCAGTTCTGTATTAAAAAAAAGAAAGAAAAAAAAACCTTATACAGAAAGTTTTTAAAAACATGACTGTAAGGATCCCTTTGGAATTTCATATTGAGTTGAAAATTTTGTTCAAGAATTGTGACAGAGTTTGAAGTCTGTACTATTTCGTTTTGCTTGGAAAAACCTGGCATAGTAAAACGAAGTAGCTAAATAATTTCAACTGCTCAAGCATCTGATTCTGTTTTAATTTTTCAATCACAAAAATAATAAAATATTTAGTTAATAAACTTATGACAGAAATACTATGACATGAAGCCTAAATGATTTAATTCCTTCATGATCCACACTTTAATAATGCTAATGTCTAGAATCTCTACAATCCAGTCTGAGTTGGTTACTGCCAGTTTGCAGTCCCTCTTTCTGGTTGCTGGCCAGACAAGGTTACTACTAAAGTAGGACCAGGTTGGCCTCCCTGGTGGCATTAGGTGGCACTATGCTCCTCTGAGAAGTGACTGGCCGGGGCTCCTTTTGGCTCCCTGGCCGCATTCAATTAAAGGGACCCCTTCTGTTTGAAGTTGTTGGTTCCAAGCCTTTGAGCGGCCTTGGTAGGCCTCTAGATATTTCTGGAGGCCTCTTTGAGGCTTATAGCTTGGGTGTTGGCCATAGGGAAAGGGAACATCTCAGGTTGCGCATGTAACCATGATTCCCTGAGAACAGGGAATGAGACACTGTGTCTCTCTGCCATACCTTGGGGCCACCTGCTGAACAGTCCCTTTAGACAATAAGTGGATGACTTGTTCTGTAGGCGCCCCTTATGTGTGTTGGGGTAGCACTAGTAGTGACGTCATAGGCTGTCGCTGGCCAATACAATTGTCATGATTTGATAGCATTTCAGACACCGTTTCCCACGGAGGCATTCCCCATAGCGTGTTAGACGCAGTATCTCGTTCCCTGTTCTCAGGGAACCACGGTTATCAAACACACAATTGTAAAAGTCAATCTTCACAACATGCAGACTCCATAATATTAGACTCCCCCATGGAGAACTACTACCATTTGCTTCCCACATACATTTCAAAGACCTTTATCAACCCCCCAGAGCCGTGTGGAGTACATATTCATGATGAATGGATGGAGGCACTTTCTTCAGCTTATACTCATTGATCCCCATCACTGCCATTATAAAGCTTGGATGCGTCAGGATATTTATTAATATTTCTGCGATTATGTTCGTCAGAAAGAAGAAAGTCATAAACACCTTGGATGACTTGAGGGTGAGTAAAGCTTGGGCTAATTTTCATTTCAAAGTTAACTAATCCCTTTAAAGGCCTGTCCTTTAGCTTGCATAACAGTCTTACATATTTTGCAGTTTTAGGTGGAGGGATATTCTCATTTTATTGGATGAACAATTTTATTCAACACTGTGTACAAGAATAGTCATCAATATTTTTGGTCTATTTAATTTTCTAAGCTATTTGCCAAATTCCAGGAGTACACTAGTATATAGATGGCTTCAAAGTAGGGCTTGGTTTGTACTAGTTTTATAAACAATACAGGATGAGACAATACTGTTTATATCGATATACAGTAGTTTGATATTATGAGCACATCTGAAAGACACAGAGTGAGCTGTCAGGAGTGGACGAGCCTTCTGCAAGTCTCTGCTAAAACTTCGGTGAACGGGCACCAAACAGACAGAGCACAACAGAATAGGAGCCAAATAATTCTGACTAAAATATTTTTGTTGGACTGTAAATTGACTACTGTAATAGGGTAAACATATGTAGGCTAATATAATTACTAGGCTCAGATGAGTGAATGTTACCCATTAACAATTAGTCTGCCTTTGTTTTTATTTATTTTCATTTTTAATTTATTGATTTTAACATCTGCTTTAACCCCTTAAGCTCTTAAGCTTATTTTGTATTTTAAAGGGGTTAAAAAGCTTTTTTTTGTTTGTTTGTTTTAACACTTTTTTGCACATATAGCATAGCCTACGTGGTTAAATTTTAACCATATATTTGTTTTCAAAGCCTTCAATATGAACATTGTTTGTAGGAAAACATTGGCGAGGATGTGAAATAAAAATAAAAATAAAAATAAATGTAAATTTTTTTTTTTATCCACATAAATAAAGTAGAAAATATTGAGTACTGCCATTCAGGCAAAATTACAGAGATATGATTTTTTTTTTCCTTCTTTTTTTTCTTCCATATCACCCAGCCCTAATTCAAAGCTAATAGCAACAGATTAGAAGCCACAAAACTTTTGATTTCATTAGGGTCTATAAAACAGCAAAAGCAAATAAAAGCACCTGTGAATGAAAACATTTACCTTCATTATAAATGCCTCTGCACCCAGTTCTGAGATCTCTTCTGTGCTTAACTGCAATGAAGTGCAAGAGAGTTCAGTTCTCTAGCCTCAAAACTTTTACACATAAATAATGTCCCAGAGATGAAAATTATTTGATAATTTTTCTTCATATAAGCAGGTCTCAAAATTTATGGCAACGTGTTTGTATACTGCATTAAGAGTTTATTAGTATCCACACACTTTTTCAGCAGCATTGGTTCCGGAATTTTTTTTCCCAGTTATTTTTTCCATAAAGGTTTTTAAAAAGGTCTTAATAAAAGTCATAAAAAGTCTAACATTTTTCTGCGTGACCATATTCTACAACTAATAGGCCATTAACTAAGAGTTTCCCTCAATAAACTTGAATTATATCTTAATATGCATTGCTTACTATGGACCTTATAAGTCTTATAATGTCTGAATATGTTCCCCATTCTAAAACTCTTAGTTAATGGTCTTTTAGTTTTAGAAAATGGTCATGCAGAATAAGGCATTAATATGTGTTGTATTAGTACTAATAAACAGCCAATATGCTAGTAATATGCATGCTAATAAGCAACTAGTTAATAGTGAATTTGTGTACCTTAAAGGGATAGTTCACCCAAAAATGAAAATTCTGTCATTAATTACTCACCCTCATGTCGTTCCAAACATGTTCTCCCGTGTCAAGCAGGTTCAGTTGAGCTTCTGTTTATGTTCACTGATCAATGTTTATATGTGAATAAAAGCCTAAATTAAATATGTTCATCATATAAAGCGATCGAGTCTCTTCAGAAAATTTGGATTAAACCACTCAATTCATATGGATTAGTTTTACGATCTCTTTATGATCTTTTTGAAGCATCAAATTGTCAGTTGTGTAGCCGTCTATGGAGGAACAGAAAGCTCTCTGTTTTCTTTGAAAAGATCTTCAATTGTGTTCTGAAAATGAACAAAAGTCTTACGGGTTTGAAAGAACATGAGGATGAGTAATTAATGACAGAATTCTCATCTTTGGGTGAACTATCACTTTAATATAAACTATTTAAAATAATGAAAACCGATGGCATCAACATAAGCATACCATAACTTGGAGCTCACAACAGATCTGTCTTTAAGGGTTTATAAGTCATTGTTACAAATCAATTTTCCTATGGAGAAAATGAGTTTTTACTTCCAGAATCTGACTAATGGACTCTAAACAGTGTTTCTCAACTGGTGGGATTTGCATGCAGGTATGACGTTCTATCTATTCATCAGTAGCAGTTTCCATGTTTCATTAACAATTCATGTTAGTATATTGTATATTTACCACATTTACCTGTTGCTTCTGGAACCCCAAAATGCCACTTTATTTTCACGTTGTGTTATTGTGTATATTTTTAAATTACTGTGGTGGCTCATGCCAGCTTACCAACTTTATTTCATTAACAAAGACTAGTTTGGGACTGCTAACTACCTTACAGGACTATTTATTCATCAGTATTAGTCATATTCCTACAAGTTATGTTTATGGTTATGTAAAATGGGATGGTACTTGTGTGTGTGCGCATCAACACTTTTTGTGAAATAAATTCGCAAATAAACAAATATTATACATTTAAACAAATATTATATATTAAGAATTGATATATTAAGATAAATACAATTTTTTAAAGATAAAATGCTTCTACAAACATTTGTGAAAGAATGGGTCGCTCTCAGTAGCTCAGTGAATTTAAGCGTGGTACCATGATAGGTTGCCACCTTTGTAATAAGTCCATTCATAAAAGTTCCTCACTACTAATTATTTCACGGTCAACTCTTATTGGTATCATAAAGTGAAAGCAACTGGGGGCAACAGAAACTCCACAGCCATTAAGTGGTAGGCCACGTAAAATCACAGAGCGGGGTCAGCGCATGTTGAGGCGCACAGTGTGCAGAAGTCGCCAACTTTCTGCAGAGTCAATAGCAGACCTCCAAACTTCGTGTGGCCTTCAGATTAGCTCAAGAACAGTGCGTAGAGAGCTTCATGGAATGTGCTTCCATGGCCAAGCAGTTGCATCCAAGCCTTACATCACCAAGTGCAATGCAAAGCGTCGGATGCAGTGGTGTAAAGCACGCCGCCACTGGACTCTAGAGCAGTGGAGACTTGTTTTCTGGAGTGCCGAATCACGCTTCTCTGTCTGGCAATCCGATGGATGAGTGGGTTTGGCAGTTGCCTGGAAAACGGTACTTGCCTGACTGCATTGTGCCAAGTGTAAAGTTTGGTGGAGGGGGAATTATGTTGTGCTTGGCCCCTTAGTTCCAGTGAAAGGAACTCTTAATGCTTCAGCATATCAAGACATTTTGGACAATTTCATGCTCCCAACTTTGTGCGAACAGTTTGGGGATGGCCCCTTCCTGTTCCAACATGACTGTGCACCAGTGCACAAACCAAGGTCCATAAAGACATGGATGAGTGAGTTTGGTGTGGAGGAACTTGACTGGCCTGTACACAGTCCTAACCTCAACCTGACAGAACACCTATGGGATGAATTAGAGTGGAGACTGTGATCCAGGCCTTCTCACAAAACATCAGTGCCTGACCTCACAAATGTGCTTCTAGAAGAATGGTCAAAAATTCCCATAAACACACTCCTAAACCTTGTGAAAAGCCTTCCCAGAAGAGTTGAAGCTGTAATAGCTGCAAAGGGTGGGCCAACTCCATATTAAACCCTACGGATTAAGAATGGGATGTCATTAAAGTTCATGTGCACGTAAAGGCAGGCGTCCCAAAACTTTTGGCAATATAGTGTATATATATAAAATGAAATAAATTTGCAAATAAACAAAGATATTATATATGTATATATGTATATATATGTATATATATATATATATATATATATATGTATATATATATTATATATATATATATATATATATGCAAATTTTTTTCACAAAAATTGTTGACGCACACACACAAATACCGTCCCATTTTACTTTTACTACGCCCCATTATACTTTCACAAAAAAAATTTGCAAACAAACAAATTATATATAAATTCCTAAGAAAGTGGGTCGCCACTTAATGACCATAGGAAAATGTAGGTCCCATGGCCAAACCAGTTGAGAACCACTGCTCTAAACGCCGCCCATTACTTTTGAATCTACTATTTAAAAAAAATCAAAAGCAAAATAAATATCTGCAATTCTGTTAAGTCACCATAACATAATCATTTTTTAAAATTCTTGTTTTTTATGGAATTTTGCAGTATTTATTATAAATTATTATTCGTATAATTCGTATACATTTTTTATCCATGCACATGATTCGTTTTTTTTAAATTCAAGGGCCCCCACATAATCTGTAATCAAAATAACTTTCCCTCCCCCTTGCAATGACATCTGTTCTCTGATGATGCGTTTATTGGCGCAAGAGAGGGACAACCTGTCACTCACATGAGATCGACCAATAGCAAACCACAACTATCCAACCATCCAATCAATTCCCCATGGACAAAATCAAGTACTGTCCTAGATTATTTCTTGTTTGAGAAACCATTTCAGTCAGATATACATCACAACAAGGAAAAAAAGGCTAGTGCAACTTCTATTTCATGTCAACATTAATAATACAAAACATCTCTGAACTTAACAATCCAGCAGAGCGTCAAAGTTTCTCCTGGTTTTAGAAATCGAACAGAATGCTGGTGATTGATGTAATTACCTTAGACACCAGTATGGAGACTACAGCCACCGCCATTCTCTGCACCGTCTGATCTTCTTGATTCCCCAGCAACATCATTATCAGCTTAGCAGCTTCATACCTATCCGGGAAAAGGGGTCAAGACTAAGTTACATACGCCACATTAACAACTAGTTGAAGTGTGCTGAGGAAATGTGTATGGACTGACCTGTCAAATGGGACAACCTGTAAGATATGGTCACTGCAAAGGGTAAGCAGGCAATTCTTTTGCAACTAAATTCAGAAAAAAAGAAAAAAGAAATATGGATAGTCAATAAAGGAGTTTGATAATAAAAGGGTAAATAAACAACAACAAAAAATATTTTTAGGTCATATTCGATAGCAAAATATACAGTAAGTAAGTAAGTAAATAAATAAATAAGTAAATAAATAAATATATATATATATATATATATATATATATATATATATATATATATATATTTGTATTTTACTAATACAAAATATTTTTGTATTAAAGGGATAGTTTAGCCACAAATGAAAATTGTCCCATGATTTACTCACCCTCAAGCCATCCTAGGTGTACACATTTATCTTCTTTCAGACAAACACATTCGGAGATATATTTAAAAATATACGGGCACTTCCAAGCTTTATAATGGTAGTTATAAAGCCCCCCAAAAATGCATCCATCCATCCATCCATCATAAAAAAAAGAATCCCTACAGAATGAAGCGATGGGTTTTTGTAAGAAAAATATTAATATTTAAAACTTTATAATGTAAAATAACTAGCTTCTGACAGGCAGCCATACGCATTGATTTTACGGCTGAAGTGTGAACTCTGACCCGACGCATGACGCAATGACGAGGATAGAGCAAACTAAACACCGGTCACAAATTAGAAGTCTAAAACGAGAAATTTTAAAGAGAAATGCCGGAGAACATGATATGAGAGAAGGAGCTTGAGTTTGTTGCCCAGCCATATTTGGAGAGCTATCTAAGCTTATGCTACTCCTACATCCTGCATCATACATTGCGTCAGGAGTTACTCATTTGGCGCAAGTTGACTTGCGCAGTATGCATACGGTTGTCTGGTGGAAGCTAGATATTAGACACAAAAACCCATCGATTTGCTTCAGAAGGCCTTCATTAACCCCCTGGAGCCGGATGGATTATATTTATGATGGATGGATGGATGCATTTAATTTGGGCTATAAAACATGCCCAGCATTCACTACGATTATAATGCTTGGAAGAGCCAGGATATCTTTAAATATATCTCCGATTGTGTTTATCTGAAAGAAGATATACCCCTAGGATGGCTTGAGGGTGAGTAAATAATGGGATAATTTTCATTTTTGGGTGAACTATCCCTTTAAATAAAATTTTAAATATTAAAATTTTTGCATGATCACCAGTTTTAAAAGCCCACAATCTCATTCTCATTACTTTAATATGAAAAACATAGATTACATATATATTATTTAAAGGGAACCTATTATACCCCTTTTTAAGAGATGAAAAATAAGGGTGTACTCACACTAGGCACGGTTGCCTTGAACTGAGCCTGAGTGCGATTGTCCCCCCTCCCCCACTGACCTGACCTGCACTTAACGTTTCGGGCCAAAGCACGCTTACGTCATATAGGATGCAACTTTTTGAATGGAAGAAAACAGGAAGAAATATATATTATCATTTAAGCCGCGCATTGATTTCCACTTGCACGTATCAGAGAAAAATGGAGAATAATGGCTTATGATTTACAGGAAAGATGTAACCACCCAGCTTGCTTTTCTGACACTGTGGACTTCATAGAAAGACAAGTGAAAATAGTCACAGATCCGGTATTTGGAAACACTCAAGATGTTCTGCCTAGTGGAGATAGAAACTTGAATAGCAAATCACCTCTTTCAAAACCCAGAAGCAGTTTTGCCCATTGTTCCTGTATGTGTGAACTCAAAGAAAGGAAGCAAAGTTGTGACCACCTATGCTTTCCTAGATTCTAGGAGCTCCGCATCTTTCTGCACAGAGAGTTTGATGTCCAAGCTCAATCTCTCCGCAAAGAAAATTAACATTCTAATGAGAACCATGAATCCATCTTCTGTTATATTCTCAAGGACTTGGAAGAGCATTATTGTGCTTTACCAGAAGTATACACGCAGAAGACCATGCCTGTAAACAAAGCCAACATTGCCACACAAAACGACCTTGTTTGTTGGCCTCATTTAAGTCACCTATGTTTGACTTCAATTGATGCTGATGTAGAGTTGTTGATCGATGCTAATGTGCCAGAGGCATTGAAGCCATGGCAGATTATTCGCAGTCAAGACAATGGTCCATACACCATTAAAACCATGTTTGGATGTGCAGTTAATGGACCAATTAAGTGACAGGAAGAGTATGCTGTTGAGGACCATCCTCACATGACTGTTAATAGGATCACAGTTATGAAACTGGATGAGTTGTGGGAGCAACAGTTCAGGGCTGACTTTCCTGACTGTGTTCAAGAGGAACCACAAGGATTGTCAAAGGAAGATCATCAATTCATAGATTTTGTTTCACGGTCAGCAAGACTGATCACCAGGCATTTTTACATTGGTCTTCCACTTAAAAACAAAAAGATAATTATGCCAAGAAGGAATAGAGCAATTGTTGAATAACTTGCTCTAAATGTCCAAAGAAGGCTTTGAAGAAATGCTACTTTTCATGCTGATTATACTACCTTTATGGAGAGTGTCATTGCTAAAGACCATGCTGAAATGGTTCCCACAGATGAACTGGAAAGACTTGATGGACGCTTATGGTACATACCTCACCATGGTGTGCATCATCCTAAAAAACAAAAGATCAGAGTTGTGTTTGATTGCGGAGCATCATACCAAGAAACATCATTCAAATGAACATCTTTTGCAAGGTCCAGATTTAACAAGTTCACTGGAGAGTTTTCTTGTGCAATTAGGAATGGAGTATTTTGCCATGATGGCTGACACAGAATCGATGTTTCATCAAGTCGAGGTGCATCCTGATGATTGTGATTTCTTGAGGTTTCTTTGGTGGCCAGGAGGAAACAATGATAGCAATCTGAAAGAGTACAGAATGGTTGTACATTTGTTTGGAGCGATGTCATCTCCATGTTGCTCTAGCTATGCATTAAGAAAGTGTGCAGAGGACCATAAGGATCTGAATGATGTCAAGACTATAGACATTGTCTTTAATAACTTCTATGTAGACGACTGTTTTGTATCTGTGCCTACAGATTCAGATGCTGTACTATTGTACAAGAAGCTCACAGAAATGTGCGCCAAAGGTGGATTCTGTTTAACAAAATGGATAAGCAACAGCCGCACTGTGTTAAATGCCACCCCCGAAGAAGACAGGGACAAGAAAGTAAAGAATTAGGATTTGGAACATGACACGCTACCTTTGGAAAGAGCATTAGGCATGCAGTGGTGTGCGGACTCTGATGTCTTCAAGTTCAAGGTGACCATCAAGGATAGACCTCTTATGAGAAGAGGAATTCTTTCTATTATCTATGACCTATTGGCTTTCTGTCTCCTGTAACTCTACATGCCAAAATGATACTTCAAGATCTGTGTAGAGAAAAAATTGGTTTGGACAGCTCTATTTCAACAGTGTACTAGGGCTGCACGATTAATCGGACGATTAGAAAAAGAAAGAAAAAAAAAACGATTAAACGATTTGGCTTAGTGCGATTATGAAATTGCAAAGCTGCGATTATTTTTTTTATGCATGGCTTGTCAGTAACCTATGGCTCCAAATGCTAATCCGTTTGAAAACACTGCGATTTGAAAAAGCAACATGCGTCAAACATCTTTCCAGACACAAGAAGCGTTTATTAACATCTTGTCCAACAAAAGACAACATTTAATAACGTTTTTACTCCAAACTCACTTCATAACGACAGTTGAGCGTCCTTCTGAGAGATGATGTGGTTTCTTACACAGAATAAGGTTGTGTGTTTATTAGTCATGTTTAATCAATCTTCTGTTTATTCAGCTACAGCGATAGTATGGGATTTCCTGGAACGACGCGTGTTCTACTTCGGCAGCAGGGCATATTTGCAGTTTCTGCGCGGGAGCGCTCCATCTGTCTTTCAGATGGAGAAGCATTTACTACTGATCACAGAACCGAACAGCTCTGACAAGCTGCGCATAAAATAATAACCTTTGCCAAATCGAGTGCGATAAATCGTGCAGCCCCACAGTGTACATTCAGCGATGCACAAGTTGGTTGGAGGAACTTTATGAATTGGAGAAATTCGAGGTCCGCAGGTGTTTAAAGCCTGAAAACTTTAGAGAAACTACATCTGCCTAATTGCATCACTTTTCAGACGCCAGTGAGAAGGGTTATGCAGTGTTAATTTCGTTGACGAATAATATGTCATAATTTTCGTCAATGACATTTTTTCACAGATGAAAACGAGACGATGACTAAATAAAAATGCGTTTTGAATGACTAAAACTATGACTAAAATCTACTCTAATTTTTATCAACGAATAAAAACAAGACGAAAATGATAGAGAGGGACCATTTGGGAAGATATCCAGTCAGGACTGCTGTCCTGTGTGGAAGATGCGCACATTTGAAGGGTAATGTGCTGATCTAACCGCGGGAAAAGCTCTACAGGCTCACACAGCAGCACTTCACACTGCTTCGCGATTAATGAATAGTGCACATTTATGCCAAGCGATTGCTTATAAACTAATGTTGATGAATTATGACAATGTTTACTACACAACGTTTAGACAGTTGTAAGAATGCATATTTTATCACCCTCATGAGCAGCCTGCTACAGTGCAGACTGCAGACATTTCAGAATATTTCAGAATGGTTTATAATTATTATTTTTTCCTGGTCATTATTGTTATTTTGTTTACACAATAAACTGTACTTAATTTAATTTCTGTTTAATTCATAGTAAACTACTGTATCTTGTCACAGGAAGGAATTTATCCGCTTGCTAAGTCGTACAAGCCTTGACTCGTTTCACTTGAGAACGCCATCTCGACGGCCGTTTATGAGCGCTATTTATTCATAATAAACATTTAACATTTTAAAAAGTTAAACATTTAAAATACTTACAGACTACACAACAGTCTCCGTGCTCACAGCGTCACAGAAATTAATATTTTAACAATTTATAAAAGATGAATCACTGTCTGGCCATCTGGGATTTTGGTATGGAGATAAAAGTTATGATTATAATTTTTTTGGTAGTATTACACCACATCGTGTGTGTATATTAGCACCGTTTGTTGTTTTCTTGTGGTATGAGATAGAGCCGTTTGGACCCGGATACGCTGCCGCGTGACGTCAGACTTAAGAGCCGAATAAGGGTTATTATAGTTAACTAAACCTAAAACCAAAGAAATCTTCATCACTTGAAATGAATGTTAACTGAAATAAAAAATAAATATATAAAAAAGCTAAACTTATTTTATTTCATCTAGTGTCTAAGCTTTAACTTAACCTGAGGTATTAAAATAAACAGAAATAAAAACTTATAGACATTTAAAAGCAAAAACTAAAAGACAAACACACAAAAAATTACTAAAACTTTTAACTAAAATTACAATGATAGCAGAAAAACTAAAAATCAAATCTAATAATGTTAAATAAATAATGTTAAACGAAAACTATAATAATACCTCAATGATAAGTGTGTCAGTTTTGCTCTTTCGTGTTTTTTTGCACTTAAAAAAACCGTCTGCTATGGTGAGCAAGGTACAGTTGGGTGAAAATAAACTGTTTGGGGAATATCAGATGTACCTATATCAGTGTATAGGATCTGTGAATTGTTAAATACACTAAATTATGCTAAATTAGATTTTAGTCGACTAAATCTACTGTAGATTTAGTTGACTAAATATCATAAGAAGATAGTCTAAAACTAGACTAAAACTAAATCTATTTCCGATTACTAAAATATGACTAAAACTAAACGGCATTTTAGTCAAAAGACTATGACTAAAACTAAATCAAAATTTGCTGTCAAAATTAACAATGGGTTTATGGCATGGTGTCCCATTTATTACTTCATAATGATCAACAACTTGCCCAACAACAATTCCTTTTTTTTCCCTAATGAGTAAAGCAAGCCTTTAAGATCTAACACTATCCCACGTCTGGAGCTCACAGCTGCCACGCTTGCTAGTCCCTTTGAACAGTACGGTCCCACATATGGGATTTTTATTTCTGTGCCCCTGGGCGTACGATCCCACATATGGGATTTAGAACGTTCAGCAACGTCACATAACTGCCAGATTCAAATTGTGCTTTCGTGCTTTGGCTGCGAGACGGACGCGCTCAGCTCTTGTCATATATCACAGTGCAGTGCAGCTTATTTTCAGCCACATAATGTTTCTTTTATGGTTTCAGACATTTAAATATGCATAAGCACCAGTAAAACAATACATTTAGAGTTTATGAAATACACACTGATGTCAGACATCAGTGGAAGCAGCAATAACAATCCATTCAAATATAATTAGCTGACATTTATTCATATCAGACACACATAATGGGCCTAAGTAACTATAAAGTTTACTCTATTTTTTTTCCAGTTCACCAGCCACTTACTTGCATGTATTTCATGAGAAACTGATGAATTCACGTGCTGTAAATCCGACTGACAGGATTGCGGGGCAAACTAAGATGGTGGCGCCCATCTCGCGTCATAGATCAAGATAAAAATCCTTTATAAAGGTTTTTAAACAACAATAAATAATAAAAAAAACTCACTCTGGGGGGTCAGTTAGAATATTTTAAAGTCACGCTTGAAAGGGTTAACATGCAATTTCAGGATTCTGTTTTTGGACAGACAGCACCTTAAGTACATTCGAAATGAGACTTCAAGATTCAAATGCTTTGTAGCAAACATAGTTGCTGAAATTCTAAAGGTTTCTGAAGTCACAAAATGGAGGTTTGTAAATTCATCCAACAATCCAGCTGACCTAGCATCCAGAGGTGGATTCATTCTGGAAAAAAACAGATATGGATTTCTGGTCCTCCATTTCTTGTTCAACCACAAGAGTTGTGGCCCATGGATCCTACTGATGTAGTGGTGAAGTCTTCTTGTGACCCAGGGGTGTTTTTGTTAAGGATAGTTAATAAAAATACAGCTGTTCATAGTTTGTTCATGTTAGTTCACAGTGCATTAACTAATGTTAACAAATACAATATAACAATTAATAATGTATTAGTAAATGTTGAAATTAACATTAACAAAGATTAATAAATGCTGTACAAATGCAGTTCATTAGTAGTTATAGTTACATGTTACCTAATGTAGTTAACTAATGTTAACTAATTAACCCTATTGTAAAATGTTACAGAATTTGTTTGTTTGTCTGTTAAACTCATTTTACAAGTATAATAAACACAAAAAGGACTTTTTGAGTTGAGTATTGTGCATTTTTTTTCCTTACTACTATTTTTATTGTTTTTTTTAATCATTTTAATGGAACTAGCATCACAACCGGAATCATTAGGCAGAACCGGAATTGGAACCGGAAAATTTCTTATGATTCCCAACCATAATCTTCGATGGTCTTCACCGAGCACTTACACAGATACACACGGGAGCGTTTGAAAGTAGGCGTCTATCAGTGGATCCCAAATAGGATACTATCTGGGGGCTTTATTGTACATACAGTTGGACGATGAATAGGATGAATATCGAATGCAGCCTGTGTGTGTTTATACCTGCTCGTGGTTTGGGAAATTCTTCATGGCTGTAAGAAGCTGTTGAACTACAGTTCCCACCAGGTGTAAGGGCAATTCCAGCGCCAGCTCCTGTACAGTCAGGTTAAACACGCATGCAGTGGCCACAAGCTGAACATGGAGAGAATCTGTGTGGTGTTGCATTCCAGCCAATACCAGCTGCAACAGAAAGAGCCACATGTACATTGTATAAAAAAATTTCATTTAGCACACTAGAACAATGTGTTTTTAGGGTGCTTTCACATTAGCCCTTGTGGTGCGCACCCGGGTTCGATTGACGTCAGAGTTCGGTACGTTTGGATGATGTCTTCTGAACTCAGGTGCGTACCCGCGAACCATACCAGAGTCCGCTTAAAAAGGGTGGTCTGGGGTGCGGTTCAAGTGAACTCCGGTACGGTTCGCTTTTGATATGAATGCAAACGTACCAAATTGCAGAAGTGAACTGCTATTGATGCCGTATTATTTGATAAAGGCAAGTGCCGTTATGAACAAAACCAACGGTTAGAAAACAAAAATATAAAAGTGAGGAGAGAAACGTTATGCATTTTGCCGCCTTCTCCTGCACCGTTGTTACTAAGCAACGGCGTAAACAGCTGCTGGTTTGATGATGCAAACGAACCGCGGTTCAGACCTAAATAATATAATGTGAACACAGTCCAGTGGGGGGAGGGGGGAACTCAGGTTCGGTCCAGGCAATTGAACCAAGTGTGAAAGCACCCTTTAACATGAGGTTTTAAGAGTATGTATATACTTTTTGTATGAGTTTTGTGTGTGTGTATATATATATATATATATATATATACACGCACATACATGAGTAATGAAACTTCTCAGGTTACGTATGTAACCATGGTTCCCTGAGAACGAGACACTGCGTTTGAACACGCTATGGGGAACGTCACTACGTGAACCGGTGTCTGAAAACAATGATCAAATCTCACCAATCCTATTGGCCGGCGACAGCCTATCACATCATAATAGACGTGACCCGGAAGTATAAAAGGAGCGCCTAGAGAAGCAGTCAGTATCTATTTCATCTGAAGGGACTGCTCCGCAGGCTACCCCGATGTATGGCAGGTAACGCAGTGTCTCGTTTCCTGTTCTCAGGGAACCATGGTTACATACGTAACCTGAGACGTCCCTTTCTCAACACTGCGTTTAAACACGCTATGGGGAACGATATACCCACGCCGCCATGCTTGAGGGGAGTGCATGCCAACAAATGGCTAGACAAACATCAGAACTAGCAGTTTCAACTGAAATGTCAGAACCACTCCCCCTACGGTCATACATAGGCTGTCAGTGACAGCATTCCCTATGGCCAAAAGCCCAAGCTATAAGCCTCAAAGAGGCATTCCAAAGAAGGCCTACCAAAGCCGCTCAAAGGCTTCTGGGACCAAACCTCCTTCCAAAGAAAGAGGGTACCTCTAAGGGAATGTAGCCAGGGGGGCCGAAGGAACCCTAGCCAGTCACTTGTCAGGGGAACAAAGTCAAGGCCGACCTGGTCAAGTTAAAGTAATCTAGTCTTCGCCAACAACCTGTCTGTACACAGTCTCAATTCACATTCTTCAGAGAAGATATCCAGTAAGAGGGACTGCAAAGAGGCAGTAACCAACTCAGACCAGATCGTAGAGACGGGCATCCTGGAGAGCAGGACTCAGCTTAGCGCTTTTTACCCTTACCAGTGAGGGGAGTAAAACTCTGCTCAATCCTAGGATCTACTCAGTGCTTGATTATTTGCACTCTAAAGGGGACCCAACACATGGGAGTACAATCAGCCTATAGGGGCTGATCCTCAACAGGGAGGCCTCAGAGAGGCCTTCAACCGCTGACCAGACTTAGGGAGCTAAGTACTATCTGCAGAAGAACCCTCTAAACGAGGGGAGTACTAGGCTCAAAATCATGGAGGCTCCCAGAGAGCCTACAACATGAACTAATTCTACAAAATTCCAACAAGCAATGTACTCGGTAAAACACGTTTTACTCTTTAAGCAAGAGGAGTACAATTATGCCATCATGCTCTGAGGGAGGCCCAAACAGGGCCTGCAACTCCAGAAAGATATGTGGTGTCAGCTAGTAGCAGTGTCTAAGCTCTAAGGGAGCCATATATGAGAACCACACTATCCAGTGAGGTTAACTATTTAACTTAACCTGAGCTCAATTCTATTCACACATTCCAACAGGCAATGTACTCAGTAAAACACTTTTTACTCTAGCAAGAGGAGTACAAAAATTATGCCATCATGCTCTGAAGGAGGCCAAAAACGGCCTACTACTTCAAATGATCATGGGCATAAACCTGTGGCAGTGCTAGTATAAAGTGAGCAACTCTGACTAAACATCTACCAACAAAACTTGTGATACAACAAGCTATTGTGCTCTGAAGGAGGCCCAAACAAGAGCCTTCTACTCCAAACAACAATCAACATCATGTGGCAGTGTTTAAACTCTAAAGGGAGCTACATAAGAACCAAACTGAAAAGTGAGGTTCACTAAGCAAACTCAACCTGAGCTATGCATTCCAACAGGCAAAATACTCAGTAAAAACACTTTTTACCCTTACAAAAAGGGGAGTAAACTTAGTCACCATACTTTGAAGGAGGCCAGAAAAAGGCCTACTACTACAGAAACAGGTAGTAACCTGTGGCAGCAATAGAGTTATTGGGCTCACATTGTGTAGGGCAAATTAGAGCATTAACAACCCTGAAAGACAGGGGAATGCTACACTTTTCATTCATACTACCCTGAGACAATTTCAAGGGTGGGTACTTTTCACCAAAACAGAAACATCTGTACTGAACCCTAGGGAACAGGAGCTTAAAGAAAGCTAACATGGTCCCACTCAAGCTTGAATCTTAATTCAAGGGGTTTAGGGGAAAAGACTGAACAATATATAGAATGAAAAAGTTCTATAGAAGTGGGGCCACAGCAACACAAACATTTACTTACATAGTGATAAGGGGCCTACCACCTGAGACAACGGCACCAGGGAGACTTAGCAATAGTCTGCTACCTTAGCTGCTATCTATCTTGCACCTACACCAAAGGGGTAATGGGCCTCGGCCTGACGACTCTAAAAGAGGAGGCCAGAACTAGGAAAAACTACACTCACCAGACAGGGGTAGTAATAAAGGGTGAAATGATTCAGTATATCACCTAAGCCCTAGTCCCAGCCTAGGCTAGCTATAGCTGTGGGTTTCAGAAGGCTCACCTTCTTCCTCTTCAACAGCCATCTCCTGCTCTCTTGGGCTTGAAGCCAGAAGAGCACACGCTGCTGGATCCGACGATGTCAAAGAAAGATTATCATTATCATCCAGAAGCTCACCCTCGTCAGCCGCTGGGGGTTGCGAGAGATTTACACCTCTCTCAAACTACTCAGCAAGCTCCATCTGTGAGCCCCATGATTTCAGTCGCCGCTGAAATCATTCCAGAACCACCGGGCACAGATGCCGACCCCTCTTCCCTCAAGAAGAGTGCCAAACGAGAGCAGAGTGTCCTAATAGGCAGACGCTCACAGTTTGCACAGACAGTGCCCTCAAGCACTGTCCGTGCATGCTCCCCTCCCAGACAGAAAACGCACAGATTGTGTGTCATCAAGTGTCAAAAACCTGGGACACGGATCCACACAATTCCTGAAACGTTTGTTAAACATAATGTCTTACCAGATTTGAAGAATCGCAATCAAACAAAGCAGTCCCTGAAGACGAAAAAGATACTGACTGCTTCTCTAGGCATTCCTTTTATACTTCCGGGTCGCGTCTATTATGACGTCATAGGCTGTCGCCGGCCAATAGGATTGGTGAGATTTGATAATTGTTTTCAGACACCGGTTCATGTGGTGACGTTCCCCATAGCGTGTTCAAACGCAGTTTTGAGTTCCCTTTCGAAAGGGAACCCCCCTTACTGGGGGGGTACTCGATTACTTGTTTCCCTTTCGAAAGGAAATTTGATGCAGCAATGTTATTAAGAAGCATCTAAAAGGAATAGCTGCCTGAGGTGAAGAGTGACTTTATGCCAATAAACTGAAGCCCGTGCTATGACACATCCTATGATATTAATCAGATAACTCAGATACATAACATAGATGTAACATTACAACTTGTATCTGCATAAAAGAATGCAAATGCCAGTGAAATTTAAGTTACGCGCTATAGCGAGACTGAGAGAGAGAGAGAGAAAGAGTGAGAGAGATCTCGCACCATGATGCGCTTTTTTATGACAGCGCGCTGAAACATTTCTATAAAGTTCTCATTATAATGCTATGTTTATGGCGGATTTGTGCTTTATTTTCATCTACATTATAAAGTGATTCCATTTCATAAATCGCCTGCGCGTTTTCGAAGCCATGCAAATTATAAGAATTAGCATATGCCATTGAACAAATATGATGAAAAATGCACTGCATTATTATAACATCAGTATTTTTTTAAAGAAACATCTAGCCTAAAAGCAATAAAATAACTCGGATATCGGCATTGTATTTGAGCATGAAACTAAACACTGATATGCAGCGCATTCAGCATGTTAATAAATGTTGATATCACAACGCATCCTATATCATATTATTCAGATGTAGCTATTACAACTTTTATCTGCAAAAGGTTTGCGAATGCAAATGTGAGCTTGACCGAAAGTGCAACTCCTATTGCGCAACTCCTAAACGAAAGCCAACGAAACGAAACAACATATTCACATTCTATTAAGCTACATTAGTGTCATTATTGTAATTTTTTTATTTATTCTAATATTTCAGCAATATTTTCAATATTTTGGAAAATCACTGATGATCATAGGCGCCGATTTATGTTTCTACCGGTGGGTGCCCACTCTCCATGAGAAGTGCGAGAGTCACTGAAATCCACGTCCGATCTGAGAGATTCGTGCTTGTGAATTACATGGAAGCGCATCGCGTGTATTACAAATGTGCTCTCGACATTAAGGAAATAGAAACTGCCTCAAATGGACTATAAAAACGAAAAGAAAGCCGAGTCTGAAGGCTTCAATCGATTTTTATTGGTTAAAATTAAATTAGAGTATCTTGTGTTTTTCCATGGATGCTCGTGCCGAGCATTATCATCTATGCTGATGATTATTGCTAAATTAATTATAATTTAAAGGATATTTTAAGCACAAGATAAAAGCTTGACACTCCACAGCTTGCACTGAACTGTATTTTCATCTATCTTGTCAAAGTGAAGCCAGTCATTCTCTCTCACGTCTTTTGACGCATGCTGTAGCAAGCTAAACAATCAGAGCTCAGGGCGCCGCCCAAAGTGCTACTATAACCAATCAGGAGAAGAAAAAACAACAACATTTTGATCATCGTTTACACATGAACGATCGTTGCTGTCACGGTGGAGTACTTGAGTACGCGGTCGCTGTTGCACATCCCTAATTAATAAATAAATATATATTTATTTATTTATTTATTAGGGATGTGCAACAGCGATCAAGTACTATATATATATATATATATATATATTTATTTATTTTTTTTTTTTTTTTGGGGGGGGGGGGGGGGGGGTTGGTTACATAAAGTAAAACAACATAAAGAATAGACATCTTTATTAAAGTTGTTATTTTTGTTTTGTTTTTGCGGACAAAAAGTATTCTCATCACTTCATAAAATTCAGGTTGAACCACTGTATTCACGTCGACTGTTTTAGCAATGTCTTTAGTACCTTTCTGGACCTTGAAAAGTGTTGATTACATTGCTGTCTATGGACGAGTCATATACCTCTCAGATTTCATCAAAAATATCTTAATTTGTGTTCCATAGATGAAAGAAGGTCTAGCGGGTGTGGAACGACATGAGGGTGAGTAATTAATGACAGAATTTTAATTTTTGGGTGAACTTACCCTTTAAGATATGTTACTCTTTACAGCACTTTTTTGAAAGGTGAACTTTTCTTGAACATGGTATAAAAAATGTAAAATGTGTGAAAATATATTTTTCAATTTTCTTTATCATGGACACTCATATTCGTCACTGATCCTGGTAAGAAACCAGCTTAACCTGTTCAGATTTCGTTCACAAATACAGATCATCAGACAACAGAAGAACTGCTAAAGAAAAATTTTGTACCTTTAATATGTTTGGCTGAGGTCCTTCCATGTCACTGATGTGACTGTAGAGATGTGTAAGAACCTCCCGTATAAAACTCTCTCGGTCGCTGTATCTCCTCAAGGCTTCACACAGTTGGGTCAAATTTGACTCTCCAGCCACCTGGATGTGATTACAAATATCTTCCTTTCTAAGAATTTGCGAGACGTGTTTTTATATTTGTCACATGCTCAATAAGATGGCAGTCAAATGTATTTTTCTGCAAGCTATCATGTTGTTTCTAGTCTCTTATAGACAGACTTTTAAATAGCAGCATGAAGTCTGGCTCACTTTGCTGCTTATTCTGGTCAGGAACTGCCCAGTTAAACAGTTTTTATGCACCATTCAGGCTCCGGGTAAATCTGAAATACTAAAAGTAACGGGAGTGGATCAAGTGTGCTTCACTGTCTGCTCATCAGTAGTTGTTATCTACTATTGTCATGCTGCTGCATATTAGATTAAAGGGGTCTTGAATTGCATTTTTGTTTTATTTTATTTTTCTTCATTTCCAGATTATAATGTTACTAGGATTTTTACAAGATTTTCGATGGGTTGCCGGTTGACTGGGTGTTAATTTCAAACCCTGGTTGTGGCATTTCTGTCGGGTCCATATTCCTTAAATGTCACTTTGCAAAGCCTGCATCGAATTGCGACTGGTTTACCAAAGAATCCACAATGAAATGAACAAACAAATAATGCTCTACCGAGACATTCACATACTTTCCTGATAGTAGGATCCTTTGGGAGGTAATGACATTTTTAGTCCAGTGATCATGTTTTAGTATCTCTACCTTCTCTCCGCATCACTTCCCTAACATGCACCAGTGGGTGGCCAAAGAGGAGATGAAGAAGTAGGTACTGATCTGTCTCTCTGCAAGCAGTCTTGTGCTAATGTATTCATATCTACTATGTAATAAAGAGGAGGGAGTACAGCTTTGAGAGCTTTGTTTTTGGACTAACAAGCTTATAATAAATCAACCTCTTATATTATGTCAAAAGATCAAGGAAAATTAGATTCTCGATTCATGACCCCTTTAAGATTTTTAGTCAGTTAGTGTGAACAAAGACTCTTACCTTTAGATTTCCATCTCCACACAGAAGCTCAGAGCCACCTGCACCTGTGGCCAGCAGCCCGATAAACCTCATAGCTGGCCGCACCTCTACAAAGGCTTGGATGGTAGCATCGCTTACACCTCTCCAGCCCGACACATCCAGGGACACAAGATGTGGAAGGATCCCTGGGCGCTCTAGCAGTTGCTGCACCAGGTTGTCTCCATCCATTACCAGCTTGTCATTAGAGATGTCCAGGTGCCTCAGCAACTGCAGCTTGGAGAGTACTAAGATTATGCTGGAGGATGGCATCTCCAGCTTCTGGAGCCCATGCGCAGTCAGGGACCTGAGCCGTGAGTCACAATTCAACAGAGGTGTTAGGTCTGTGATATTAGTACCAGAGATATCCAAACTCTCCAGCATGGGCATTGTGCAGATATCCTCCAGACTTTTGTCATCCAGGTCTGTCCAGGCCAGAGAAAGCTTCTTTAAGCTCCGGAGCATGCTGAAGCAGGCCTGCAGTGACTCCTCACCTGCTTCCCCATAAAGATGCAAGCCATTCATCAACAGTGTCTGGAGGCCTTGTCTGCAGACTTTGCTGGAGGTAATACTGTGGAGAACATCTGAGATTGTGATGTCACTATGTATATGTGAAGCATTCAGTTCTTGAAGCTTGTGAGGGCAGAGAGCCAGTCTGAAGGCCTCAGCTGAGAGGTGTGAGGACTGGATGTACGCTCGCCGCAAACGCAGGTGCTCCAGATTCTGGAAAATGCCTATGGTTTTGTCATTAAGGACCCCTGAGAGGAATGGGAAAACAGATCGCAACATCATGCAACAGATTTTGCAGCAACCAAAAGGGTTATAGCAGTGGTTCCCAGACTGGGGTACGCATATGCAAAAACATGTCAAAAAACGGCTTTTCAACACAGTCTACATTTGAATTTAACCGATTCGACTCTGGCTCTGGAATTTCAGAATGATCATAGCATCCTTTCAGATGCGATGAGTCCGAAGATTATTCCAGTTATGAAATCATTATTCTGTCACAGACTTTTTTAATGCACCTGTTTTATTCCTAAGAAATTCACTATAAGTTTCTTCTCTAAATATTTTTCCATCACGTTTTGTGCATTTTATTTCGTTGAATAAAGAGTACCCACCCCAGCGAGTACGAGTTACATTTATTCACATCTTGTGCGGTATCTTAAAATGCGCAGACGTAGTCGTTTTTTCAGAAAACCAATATGACTCATTTAAAATTCTGTACTACTTACATTACTGCATGCATAGGTTTCAGAAACCCACTTTAAAAATGACAGAAAAGTGAATACCGGTCAAATACAATAGATCATCGCTAAGACATGGCATTGACCATTTTATGGTCCATTTATTAAGATTCTTATAGATAGATAATAGATCTATCTATAGGTAGGCTATAGCAAGTTATTGACATTATTTCTATTATACTTCATTTTTCTGAACATGTACACGGGTTCTGTCTCGCACACAGACGCACGTGCGAGCCTTTGAAAGTATTTGGCTGCAGAAAGACCCGTTCGGCGTGTGCACTGCGCACTATCTAGTGGACTTTTGTTTTTTAAGCACTCAATTCACTCTCGCATGGGCTGTTGTACAGTACACACACTGTCCGTGCCATCACAAAAATTGGGCTGCACGTGGACGGGGAGTGCGGACGTCCGCGAACCCTCCTAATGACAAAATTTCGCGATGCGGATGCCCGAAGTATATGGTTAAGCCCGTAATAGCGGGCCCCCAATCCGCCCGGGCCCATATGCACATGCATACCTTGCATGCCCAGACGCTACGCCACTGCCTGGTGGTGAGGTGACAGAGGGGGTATGAGAACAAAAAGCTGAATTTTGCTGTTCGTTTATTTCTTTCCCACCTTAAAATAACATTAAAACCGAGCATGTATTTCTAACAGGCACAATGCCGTAAATACAATTAAAATACCACATCTTTTGTGGTCAACTGACTGCATCCATTTGTGTATGGGTGCATATAGGTTGCATGCAGAATCTGCTGCCTTAGCAAATCGCGTTACATTACTGCCGTTCTCTACAATGTACCGTAGATTTAGCACTTACTAGCATGAAGAACAAATAGCCTGGCACAGAAGGTGCATAGAGATCAATTTAAGAGTCAAACTCTTAATACAAAACATACCTTTTGTGAGTTCTTGTTTTTAATGTTGATAATATTATACGAGCAAGAATGCAAATCCAAATGTCCACATAATTGCAAATGTGACATTGATTTTATACAACAGTTCAACAAACAAAAGGGTAATATTAAGTGATGTTCTTCACAGTATTGTCAGTATTTGCTCTATTTCACAACAAAATAATAGTTCCAACCAGTGGCAGAAAGTGGATGGTGGGTGGGCCTCTAAAAGTGTGGGTGGGCCAAAATAACTCGCATCATCCCATGTTTTTCAACTGGCTTAATTTGGGAAGGGGAAAAAATTATGGACCGTCCCTCAGTTAATTCACTAAAAGTCATAGTATGGCAAATTCCTCAGTGTGAAAAGACGGATCTCAAAATCATTCAGTCACTGTTGTAAAGGGTTCAAATATGCAAAAGATGCTGGAAAACTGAAGAATCTGCAGGACCTGGAGATTTTTTCTGAAGAACAGAGCTCAGTTTAACTGCTCAGGACAAACAAGGGACTTTTGAACAACCATCACAAAACAAACAAACAGTCATAGATCATCCAGGTAACCAAACACAGCATTAAGAATCAATGGTTCACATACTTATATATGGGGTTATTTTAATAAATTCAGCTATTTTTTTTTTTGTCTTGTGGATTATATGTAAACATCTTTTATGTAAAATATCTTACTCAGGAGAGTACTAAATAAAAAATAACATGCATTTTGTATTATCTCCCTTATTTTGTTAAAATTATTAACATTTTCACAGATTCTAGAAGTGGTTCACATACTTTTTCTTGCAACTGTATATATATATATATATATATATATATATACATATACATACACACACACACACACACACACACACCGATCAGGCATAACATTATGACCACCTCCCTAATATTGTGTTGATCCTCCACATGGATCCATCCTGGTGCCATGTGTTCCCCAGGTAAGCGACGCACACGCACCCGGCCATCCACGTGATGTAACAGAAAACGTGATTCATCAGACCAGGCCACATTCTTCCATTGCTCCGTGGTCCAGTTCTGATGCTCACGTGCCCACTATTGGCGCATTCAGCGGTGGACAGGGGTCAGCATGGGCACCCTGACTGGTCTGTGGCTATGCAGCCCCATACGCAACAAACTGCGACGCACTGTGTATTGTGACACCTTTCTATCAGAACCAGCATTAACTTCTTAAGCAATTTGAGCTACAGTAGCTCGTCTTTTGGATCGGACCACACGGGCCAGCCTTTGCTTCCCACTGTTCCTTCCTTGAACCACTTTTGATAGCTACTGATCACTGCAGACCGAGAACAGCCCACAAGAGCTGCAGGTTTAGAGATTCTCTGACCCAGTTGTCTAGCATTCGCAATTTGTCAAATTCGCTCAAATCCTTGCGCTGGCCTATTTTTCCTGCTTCTAACACATCCACTTTGAGGACAAAATGTTCACTTGCTGCCTAATATATCCAAAGACTATAGAATAACACAAGACGCGTCACTCCTATTGTTTTGAATGAGAGAAATTGCAACGCGCAATATGGCGGAATAAGTCCCGCCTTCTAAATAAGAGCCAATCGCAGATTGCTAAAGTCATTGCGTCACTGCAGCGGCCGTTAGAAGCTGCGGTTTCTATAGAAACAGTCAGACACACGCCTCTGAAATAAGGCACAAGAGACACGCATTTAGGACTGCGCATGCACATTAGCTTGATCCAGTTTTTTGTCATGATTCAAGCGTTTAGAAACTAAATTTATGAGACAGTTGTGAAATATGAAATTTAATCGAAAGCTTGGCAAACAGCTTTGGAGAATTTGATGTTTCCCCATTCAAAGAGATAGGAGCTGCACTTGGATGCCCGAGAGGCGTTTCAAAAATGACCGCCGAGTGAAATGACTTGGACTCTGATATATCCCACCCACTAACAGGTGCTGTGATGAAGAGATAATCAGTGTTATTCACTTCACCTGTCAGTGGTCATAATGTTATGCCTGATTGGTGTGTATGTGTGTATATATATATATATATATATATATATATATATAAAGATTTTTGGAAGCATCATCATACCTTCATCAGCCATCCTGTGCAGCAGCTGATCAGCCAACTCTTGAGGAAATAAAGGACAGTGACGGAACTGCAGTGATCCATCCTCTTGTGCAACACAAAGCACTTCCATGTTGTGACACACCCACTCCAAACTAATGTCAGTCAGGGAGGAAGAACTCTGTTCATCCTGAAACAAAAACTCTATGCTGAGAATAGCATTGTATAATTCTTTAATATTGTGACCAATAAATTACATTGATGATGCCTGTTGCCTGATGTCTGTTGTCTTAAACAGTGAAGTAGATGTTTTCTAGATGAGTCACACAGATGATTATATGAGATTAAACAAAGACTTTATATTTAGGAAGATGGTGCCCTCCTGTTACTTATGAATGGGAGAAAGTGCAACACCCAATATGACTAATAAGCCCCGCCTTCTAAGTGAAAGAGACAATTGTTGATTAGTAAAGTCATCGCACTGCAGCTGCCATTAGAAGCTCCATGACTATGCATGCACATTGGCTGGTCTATCATGAAAAACAAGCTTTTTTAAATGCTATTTGAACATTGGAAACAAGCTTGTTGTCAGATTTCATTGGGGTTTTCAAATATGAAATTTAATCGTAAGCATAGTGAACAGTTTTGGAGAATTTGATGTTTCCCCATTCAGAAAGATAGGAGCTGCACTTGGATGCCTAAGAGGCTTTTCAAAGATGGCCACCGAGTGAAATTATTTGTCTTAAAGGGACTTTGGTTTCAATAAATCATATCAAACCACCAGTAAAATATTTTATTATCTAATGCAAATTTAGAAACATTTGTCATGTCTACATACATTTAAGGAAACTGTATTCAAATTATTACCATGTTAAACAAATACATTTAATTGTATTTATAAACCTACAGGACAAGATGAACACAATCTAACCTAATTTTGTGAAAATAGTGATCTGTGACATTGTATTATGTTGAATATAATATAAAGTTTTTTGGGGGTCTATTTGTCAATGCTTCTAGATTTGTGAAGTAAAAAAACAGGCCTACTGCTTCTATTTTGAAATGAAAAGTTAAAATTAAACCCTTGGAGTAAGATGAGCCTCCCTGTATTGGCGCAGAAGGCCCAAGTGGCACGTTGTTAATAGTGTTATTTTCAAAATTTAATACTTACTGTAATTCGTGGGGTTATTCCATGAGTTATACATTTTTAGACATCTTTGCTAGTCATTAAAACCCATAAACTGAGTGAAATCATTCAATTTGAATTCACATTGTTATTAAGACAAATCTTTGAATATGGGCAATTGAATATGTATATATTTAAATACCTGTCTAAAAGTCATATATTTTTTTTTTTATTCACATATTTACCAAGCTTTTTATAGATAATTTATTTGTGTTCTTTAATGTACAGTCAAAATATGAAAATTACCTATAATAACTGCCAATTTGCAGATATGATTTAGGTATTTGGCACAAAGTTTTATTTATTTATTTTTAACTGTGTGTAGTTTACAAAATTGTAAAACACTGTAAAAAGGAACTGAAAGATTACACGTAATCGACTATAAAAAGGCACGCAAAATTCATTTTCTCCTACAGGAAGTTATAATACACAGATAACACATGTATGGCTCTTGAACGTTCCTAAGGTTTGTTTGTTTTTTTAAAGGTTATTTGGAGATCAAACTTGCACAAAGTAAATCTTAGTTAAGATCTCACTTTATCTCTTTTACACCATGTAGTTTGTTAGTGAGCAATAAACAGAGTAACTCACCATTATAGATGTTTTTGCAAAAGGTGACGATGTTCAGTTGGCTTTTCTAATGCACATGGGCCTAGATTTCTCCTCTAAATAGGAATAATCTTATTACTGCAGCTAACGTTGAGCTCTTAAAGAGAAGCTATTCTTGGAAGATCACATTTACTGTTGGTCCAGTTGCGTAGAGTTGCGTTTTTCATAGAGCGCAACGGTCGCTTTCAGCTTGTTTGTCATTAAAAAACTAACGAGCAACGTGAAATAATGTTGACCATAGACATATTATATGTCTATGTCTGTGTTGACAGCAGATCACTCGTGGTGGGCGTATCTTTAGTGACGTCGGATTATTGTGGGCGTGTTTTCAGTGACGCCCTTAGCACAGACTTTTTATAGGTTGCTCTTCAAACGTCATCAAAACTGCACCTCGACAGCAGGCAATAATTTAACAACGAAATGTGGTTGATTAGAACTTTTAAAAATATTTTTGCAAGTAGGCTACATTACAAAAATGTACCATTTGATAATTCCTACAAAAGGTGTGTGTGTGTGTTGTAGCCTATATTTAGTCATGGCGGGGGTTGCGTATAGGAAATTATGATTTCATTGTGGTGCAAACTCTCGAGTATCTATCATGAAATGTAGATATAAATGCATAATTTAGTACAACTTTTGTTTGTTTTCAGGTCATCACATTCTGCTCCGGTGTTTCTGTATTGACTTGGAATGGGATGTTTATAAAATTCTGGAGCTTTGTTTGCACCTTCGGATATGCGATTGTGTCAAATTAAGTTGTGTTTGGTGTATTTTTAATTGTCAGAACAATTTCCTTTGCTGGCTCAGCATCATTCATAAAACTATGATTTGAAGAATCAAATAAATAGTAAAAAAAAAAAAAAAAAACTTATTGTCAAACATACATATGGTCCCCTTAACTTTGAATAAGTTAAACTTTAACTCATCATCCATGACTACAAAAGTGTTTTAAAAACAGAAATAATGTTGCTAAAATAAAGTGTGTCTAAAGCGTAAGAAGCCCATGGTGTATTTTAGGTTTAGGATCCTTGAGCAATTATCAGAGAGAGCAAGTCACATGCTTTCCTAACAAAGGACCTCAAGCCCCAGTACAGTTTTGTATTGGAATAGCATGTTCTCATTCGCAGACTATGACCTGTGCTAGAGACATTACTTTATCAAACACACTACAAATGCACATCCCAACTCAGAATGCAGCATGCTTTTTGGAGCAGATGTTTTGTGTATTTGTTGATTAGAGCTTGGATTGTGGGCAAAACAAGTGTACGTAATCAGTGAGTCAATATGTATTTTAAGGAATTACATATTGATGCTCATTTGTTCAGCATAATAATTGCAGCTCATCTCCATTTGCACATCAGCATATCAAATATCACATGTTAAACCAAAAGACCAAACATCATTGAAACATGACACTTAACTAATTAATTGATAAGAGTACTGGCAACTCTCCAATGATCTTTTAAATAACTCAGTTAAACCATGTCATCTTTTAACTGTGAGTTTGTGATAGAGCTTTGTGATGTATTTTCCAAAACAACCTCTGCACACATCACTGTATATACAAACTTTTTCTATCTTGTATATTTGTATATTATTCTTCTATTCTTTATATTATCTGTGTCTTGTCTTGTCACTGTTACTCTGTTGTACTGTGGAGCTTCTGTCACTAAAACAAATTCCTAGTATGTGTAAACATACCTGGCAATAAAGCTCTTTCTGATTCTGATTCTGATTCTGATTCTCTAGAAGCTTAAAGGAACACAACACTATTTTTGAAAATATGCTCATTTTCTAACTCCCCTAGAGTTAAACAGTTGAGTTTAACCGTTTTCGAATCCATTCAGCCGATCTCCGGGTCTGGCGGTAGCACTTTTAGCTGCAGCTTAGCATAGATCATTGAATCTGATTAGACCGTTAGCATCTCGCTCAAAAATGACCAAAGAGTTTCAATATTTTTCCTATTTAAAACTTGACTCTTCTGTAGTTACATCGTGTACTAAGACCAATGGAAAATGAAAAATTTCGATTTTCTAGGCCGATATGGCTAGGAACTATACTCTCATTCTGGCGTAATAATCAAGGAACTTTGCTGCCGTACCATGGGTGCAGCAGGCGCAATGATACTATGCAGCGCCTGAAAATAGGCAAACTTCCGTCAACATAACCAACATGACCACCTGCTTGCACAGGAAGCGTGCCTTGCAACCATGGAGACATTTGTGAGAGGTGATTCAGAAGATATTTATTTTGGTGCAGATCCTGAACCACATCTGTTTGAACCGGAATACACTGAAGATGAGCTTTTGGAACATGAAAGGCAAGAAAGTGTAGCTGAACAGACTGGGGCAGAAGGGAGGAGGAGAGCAGATTCGTTGGAAGTTACCTAGCTGGGGACTATTTTTAGTCGCTGCGTAATATCATTGCGCCTGCTGCACCCATGGTACGGCAGCAAAGTTCCTTGATTATTACGCCGGAATGAGAGTATAGTTCTTAGCCATATTGGCCTAGAATACACAGCTTTTCATTTTCTGTCGGTCTTAGTACATGATGTAATTACAGAAGAGTCAAGTTTTAAATAGGAAAAATATCTAAACTCTTTGGTCATTTTTGAGTGAGATGCTAATGGTCTAATCAGATTCAATGATCTATGCTAAGCTGCAGCTAAAAGTGCTACCGCCAGACCTGGAGATCGGCTGAATGAATTAGAAAATGGTAAAACTCAACTGTTTAACTCTAGGGGAGTTGGAAAATGAGCCTATTTTCAAAGATAGTGGCGTGTTCCTTTAAGCACTTAACAAGTATAAAAACTGTTTTGTTTCTCTGTAAATTCTTAAAATGAAGTATCACAATTTTCAATACAGTTATTGTCAGAGCACTGGTTGAGGCAAATGATGAAATAGCAGGATCTGTACAGCAGTCATTATTAATAAAAATTAAACAAAATCAAAATACAACTTCTCAAAACGTGAACAGAACAACCAGCAAATATCAATGATAATGGGAAAAGAACAACTGGAACATGGCAACTGATGAACAGGGACAAAGGAAATGTGAACTAAGGAGCTGTTTACACGACACCGTTTTCATCTAAAAATGGAAAACGTACTTGGTTACGAACGTAACCTCGGTTCCCTGAGATATGGAACGAGTACTGCGTATGGGGAAAGGTCTCCTTTTCCTCGATACTGAAGCCTTTTTTAATAGCGCAGTGTAACTGCACGCCATTGGTTCAAACTGGAAAACTTTTTGAACCAATGACGGCGTGGCGTAACTGCGCGAGCCTATGGCGATGCAGCGCGCCAAAGCCCGCCAAAATGGGCGGGGGCGACTGGCTATATAAGCGAGCATTTCACCATAGGATTTCAGGTCATGCGACTGAAGCAACGACACTGAAGCTGCAGCGTCGTGGCATGGTCTAGAATGCAGTACTTGCTCTGTATCTCAGGGAACCGAGGTTACGTTCGTAACCGAGTACGTTCCCTTTCGATACTTCACTTGTGCTGCGTATGGGGAACGAATCCAACCACGGGGTCGAGAGCACTTTAGGGATGTAGCCATGCCTGGGCTTTAAAATGACCTTAGAGTCGTTGGGCCCAAATTCAAGGCATGCAGGGCTCACGGAGAGGGCCTGCAGGTCGCCAACACACATGACCGATGCTAGTGCAAGTAGCAGAGCGGTTTTGAGCATTAAGGGCCGGAGGTCAGCTGACCGCAGCGGCTCAAAGGGGGGCCCTTGGGGCTTTCGTGGAAAGCCTGAATAGCTCTGAGGACTTGGCTCCTCCAGAGTGGGGCCACCAGGAGGACTCTGTGCTTGTCTTCCCTGACTCGTCTGATGACCTGGGGGATCAGAGCGATCGGGGGAAAGGCGTAAAGAAGGAGGCTGGGCCAGTTGTGGGCCAGCGCATCTGTGTCCTTCGAAAAATAGGTTGGGCAATGAGAGTTGTCTTCTGAGGCGAAGAGGTCGTACTCTGCCTTCCCGAAGATTTCCCAGATTCTGAGAACCGTCTAGGGGTGGAGCATCCACTCGTCCGAGTGGACATTGCTCCGAGATAGCAAGTCTGCTCCCAGATTTGTTCTGTCCGGTATGTGTGTCACTTTGAGCGACAGTGCGCAGAGGTGGCTGGACAAAAGACCGCCCTGGTGATTTATGTAGGACACCACTGTCATGCTGTCCGATTGGACTAAGACGTGGCGCCCCTTCAGGATCGCCTAGAAGTCACCTTCAGTGACTCACTGCCAGCATCTCGAGGCAGTTGATGTGAAAATGGCTCTCCTCATGAGACCACGAACCGAAGGCTGGTCTGCCCTCACACAGAGCGCCCCAACCCCAGTTGGACGCATCTGTCGAGAGTACCGCCTCTAGGGGTACTCCATGACTGAACCAAACAGGGTTCGTCCAAGGTATCAGGGCTGCTAAACAGGCTCGATTGACCTTGATGAGAAGACGGCCGTGCCGCCAAGTGTGAGGTGGGACCCGGAGCTTCAGCCAGTATTGCAGAGGCCGCATCCTCAGAAGCCCGAGCTGCAAAACCGGGGAGGTGGAAGCCATCAGCCCTAGCATCCTCTGGAAAAACTTCAGGGGCAAACAGGCTTTGTTCCTGACGGAAGCCGTGAGCTGCTGAATTGCCAGGGCGCGCTCTGGTGAGACTACAGCCATCATTCGGACTGAGTCAAAAATTGCACCTAGGAATGTAATACGTTGGCTGGGTTGCAGTGAGCTATTGGCAGAGTGACTGGGCCAAAATGAGCCAGTCGTCGAGGTAATTCAGAACCCTGATTCCCATCTGTCTCAGAGGGGAAAGCGCCGTAAATGCACTTCGTAAAAGTGCGAGGAGCTAGAGACAGCCCGAAGGGAAGGACTGTATACTGGTAAGCCGATACTGTATACTTGAAAGCGATAACGTTATTGTCTGAACTACAAAAACGTGAATTTGTATTATTACGTACTCAGTCTATAGACACATAGTGTTTCTTTACAAAATGACATTGCCAACTACTGGCCTGGCAGAATAATATAGCATTTTTCGTTGTTTTTGTGGATCCTTGTGAACGGGGATCGTTTTGAGAACGTTGTTGTCTGTACGCTAAAAACACAAAGTTCATTTTTAGTACATCATGGAAACTGAACTGGAAATAGTACAAAACCAAAGAATAACACAACTCAAACAAAAACTCAAACCCAGATCAAACGTAACAGTTATGGTGACATTATAGATTTACTGCAGTTGTGCTCAATCATAAAAACTTGCAGAGTTGGTTTTGATAATGCTTGCTCTACAGGCTTTTTTCTTTTTTGTGAGTGAAACATTGCTTCCTCTGAACATCGGAGAATTACATTCCAAATGAAGTTTTAAAATGCTAAGAGCCAGAGAATAGTAAAGTTTTGCTAAAAAACAAAAACAAAAAAAACAAACAAACAAAAAAAACAAGAATGATTGCATGAATTTAACCAGCTCAGATCATTCTCAGAAAATAGTACACATGACCCAGTATGGAGACATTCCTATTGGTTTTGTCACAGTGAAAACCTGTTGTTTATTGACGTTATGATTAAATTTTATTTTTTAGTGACTTAAATTAAAATTCACACAGTAAAATAATTATGAAACACAAAATAATTAATGAAATGCCCCATTATGCTTTTTTGAATATTACCTTTCATGCAGTGTGTAATATAGCTGTTTGTCAATGTAAGAGGCCTGCAAAGTTTTAAAGATCAAAATGCTTGACAAATAAAGTTATTGTCTCCTAAAAGAAAGAATCAATTCTGAACTGCCGAAATTAGTCGTCAGTGATTCCAGTCTCACTTCCTGTTACATACCTATGTAACAATTTAACAAATTTGCCTAATGCCAGCCTATGGTCTTTACTGCATGCCCACAAATGACGTCTACTCTGACCCGCCCTCAAACACTGTAGTTGAAGCTGAGACTGGAAGAGTTTGGTTCATGTTGTCGACTTTCGGTTTTCTGCACTGTGAATCTGCGGTAAATCATTTCCAAAGGACAGACACCATCGTTACTGTTTGTATGTAAAGCACAGAGGAAGAGCTGAAATTCAGATATGGTAACAGGCGCTTCATTTCCGACATGCACTGTAGTGGTAGGCCAATCACAACAGACTGGGCAGTCTGAACAGTCAGAGCAAAGTAGGCTCTTGGAAAGGAGGGGTTTAGAGAAACTGAATCCTTTATCGAACCATTACAGACACTGTGAGAAAAGAGGTGAAATGGCTATATATATTATGAGAAAATTATATGTTTTTTGACCTATTGTAGGAGACCTCTAAAACAAAATTAAAAGTCTTTAAAATAGCACAATAGGGGCACTTTAATGAAACAGCTGAAACATGTAAAATATACAAATTCAAAAGTATTGTTTTGGTCAACAGATATTGTTAATCAACTATTACAGCAAAGAAAACTACAACTTGCAACACATTATCTGAGGTTGGTTCTTAAAACCAACCAAATACACTGCAAAGGAAGTCATAGCGCACATAATGATTCATATTCTCTAATCTTTGTTTGCTAACAGAGACAGAATGAAGTTGTGATGCCGGAAACACAATGGCCATGGCTCTGTATACGCACATCCTGATCTTGGCATAGTTGTCCTAACATAAACAACCAGAAATAGACACTGTATCACTTGTGCTTATGGAAAAGTGCAATGTGATCTAGCCAAAAGCAAATGATATTTTGTTCTATTTTAAGTGGATTGTTTGTATTAGACACCAAGAGATCTGACTATTTAAAAAGGATATGAAATAGAAAGATAATGTTTATTGACTAAGTGACGTGTTTGGAAATGGTGTTGTCAGTGTACAGAAAAACAGTATGTAAAAGATTACAGAACATATTATTCTGCCATTCTATAAAGATCAATTATAATCTGACATCTCAATATGTAAAGATTTTTATTGCCATGAATTGCCAGATTATTGAACATGGGAGATTATGAGCAATAACATTCCAGCAATAACAAAATGTCTTGACTCTATAGAGCGGGTCAACTTTTGTTTGTGATTAATTAACTGTAGGCTAAATTGGTGTGGTCTGAATGATAAAGATGCCAATTATGTACAGTATTTATGTCCAGAGATTATTGCACATATGCAGAATAGACACAGATCTCGAAATTAACAAATTTGGTTTATTATTTATATATATTTTTATTGTCATTTTTGTAATACTTGCAAAGGGCTAAAAGAACAGAAAACTGGCAACTTCTAAGTCCTTTCCAGATCATATCAGGTCTATAACACTTGCTGAAGCAGTGCCTCATAAGCCTATAATTATGTATTACATAGTCTATTAAAACGTTATGTAAACTGATATTGAAACACATAACACTACAGTCAGACGAATTCAGATGAGAAGTGTGAATACTAGACTATAGACTGTTTTTCATGAGGCCTAGGGCTGTCAAAAACACGTTAATTTGTGCGATTAATATTTTGTTTTATAGCGTTAAAATACTGAACGTGATTAACTGTTATTTCTGAGATTTATTGTGAAATTATTTATTACAATATCAAAATATGTTATACAATTTATGTTAGGTGCGATATTGTCTTATTAGACTTAGGCTATTTCATTGTTAATTAATTGCACTTAAAAATGTCTTTCTGTGCTGTTCTGTGCTGTTCATAGACTTTATAAAAACATTATAAAAACAATTCACATGTCTTCATGTATCTGAACAGTACCTATGCTGCTTTGAAGGCTCAGCCGAACTAGCGTTTGAACACTATTTAAGAGTGAAACTTTCTTTCTCATGTCAGTAGGCAGACAATGCCAACAGTACACAATGTTCCCTTCACTGAAGGAACTCCCCTTATGTGCAGACCTTTCAAATATTTAAAAAAAAATTTTTGAAAAAAAAAAAAAAAAAAAAAATAATAATAAATTATATATATAAATTACACATTTGTGTGCAGAAAACTCATTTTTGGACTTTAAACTAGTTGATAAAGAAAAGTGTCTATTGGCACCATGTAATATATGCAGGACAAAAACGGACCGTAACATAGTTGCGGGGAAAGGGGGTGATAACATTAACACAACAGTGGCTTAAAATAAGAACATACAATTAATACAGAATTTCTAAAATGTATTTTCAATATTTTGATAAAAGCAATTGCAATGTATAACAAAAACAAAATAATAATAACAACAACACAAGGACATCCTGTATAAAGTTTTCCCTATGCAGATCGATGGTATCGTCCTCAGACAGACACTTGCATCGTCCCCAAACCTTATAAGAGTTTGATTCACTTAAGACACACTGTTCATATGGATATTTAACGTTAGGTCAATATACAGCGTTATGCCGATCATGTGTTATTCTGGTACATGATCATAAGCTTTATTGCTAAGTTTTATTTTATATGACTGGAAGAAATTTGGAAGAAATTATTACAACTGGATTCTTGGGATAAGAGAAAAGCGGTCTTTTTCGGATTTTTAACATTGTTTTGCTGTTGTTTTCTTTGTTATCTTAGATATAACAATTAGACAGTCGTTTACAATTATTTGACGTAACGATTTACAGTATTTAAAACGCTTAATTCACTTCTGCAACACGATCCATTGTTGATGAAAGGATGTCGTCGTCTGAAGAACCGTTTTCCTACATCGAAATGAGTCGAGTCAGCGCAGCTGGCACTGGTTCGTAACTTTATTTCTTTATTTTTTCCTTGTCATCTTGTTATATTTGGTGTTTATTCTGTTTAAATCACCCTGTCTTTGTTTTCGTTCAAACACAATTCTAAGTGTCAAGCTTTAATCTTGGGAACAATAATACAGCAGTATTTATGAAGGTAACATTTGTGAAAGTTAGTTCATATTATATAAAAGTGAGTTAGCCCAATCTTGGGCTTTTCATTCGTTGAGTTCTGCATGTCTCAACATGTCATCACTGAGTTCATTGAGGTCAGCAGTGCAGGAATATCGGGCCACGAAATACCAATCCTACTACGGTGACGCGTTAGCTTCTGAATATTAAATAGGCAATGATGACGTTGCTTGGTAACAGTCCTTGAGCGTCCAATCACTTAACTTGATTAATATTCATGAGTCCAGAGCCGCTCTGCATGAGTCTCGCAAAGTCTTAATTTCAGCCAATAGTAGAGACCCGCTGATGGACGTCACGTTATAGTAAATATTCACAGACCTTCACCTTTTCCATAGTAGGATTCGTGAATTCGCAGGCGGGAATACTAGGGAAATCCCGAGCGCTGTTATGTCCACAGCTGTCACTTCAGGCAGTCTGCACATAGTTCTAGACAGGCGTCTTTATAGAAACATACTGTGTCTAGTTAACATTATTACTGATTGGTATATATGTAAGGTAAACTGACATTGACAAACTGAAACAAAGACGAAAATATTGTTTTCTGTGTAAAATAGATTAAATATTAAAATGTAATAACTAATTTTACAATATAATTATTAAATGTCATTTAGTATATTTGATATCATATTTATTACATTAATTTATATTGTAATATATTTTAGAATATATTAAAATATATAGATTTTTTATCATGGCAGTCATAGATATTATTGATAAATACATAATACAAAAATCTATTTAAAGATCTGTATATTTTTCAAATAAAATAAGTAAAATAGTAGATTAGGGCTAGAGGTTTTCCAGTAAAAGTGTAACAGTTGCTGAACTGGTCAATAATCAGTTGTCTCACATTATGTTTCATTATGTTCCTTCAATCAGTCATTAGTGGTGACGATCATCTACTAAGAGAAATGGAGCCCAACAATTCATTACAGGAGGCCGGGTGGTACTGGGCTGACATATCAAGGTGAGATTATTTTTTATTTTATTTGGTGAACTATTTTGTCAGAATAAGTCTTAGTATTTCTGTCTTTATCAGTTTGCTTGCTTATTATTGAATTTATATCACTTACATTAGGGAGGAGGTGAATGAAATACTCCACGGCATGCCTGATGGTGCTTTCCTGGTTCGAAATGCCTCCTGCAGGGTGCAGGGAGAATATACATTAACTGTTAGGTAAGAATTGCATGTTTTAAGATTCCTATTTTAGTGAAAACACAGCAGATATGTGAGGTACCGACAGTGGACAACTAATCATTAGCAACTTTCACACATGTCTATATTGCTACCAATATCACACTAGTCCATTAGTTCACACATTGGTGTCATTAAAACGCAAACGCAAAAGTTTTTCCTTTGCATTTTTAGCTTACAGACGGCTACGTTGTCAAAATGATCCCTGTTCAAAAAAACGACTAAAAACGCTGTATTATGCTGCCAGGCCAGTAGTTGGCCATGTCAGTTTGTAAAGTAACACTACGCACCTATAGACTGAACATGCCACCGTTTTCACAAATTTGCATTTTTGTCGTTTACACTGAGATGATAATGGTATCGTTTTCAAAAACGTACACTTTGAAACCTGTTTGAACCTGTTTGAACTTTTGAAAAGCAAAAGTTTGCTTTTTCAGGCCCCCAAAACGCTGTTGTCATGTAAATGCTAGGGGTGTGCACAAATATTTGAATATTTGAATATTCAATCTGTAATTATTATTTGAAAAATAAAAATACTATTCAAATTTTACTACATTGCTTTGTTTGCTGGCCATAAATGCAGTAAATCAATGATAAATCCCAAGCACAAAACTCACAGTTCTAACTAAATGCACTGGGTGGCGCTGTGTAGTGTGTTAACAAGTTGATTATATTTAATCACAGAATGTTGTCTGCCTCATGAACTTTGGAATTATTTAGATCAAAATTATCTTACTAAATGATCTTACAAAATAGAATTACTTTTGATTAAATGAGTCAATGAAGCTGATAATATCACAACCAAAATAAGAAATCACATGAAACCCAAACACTAGTCGAATGAGGAAAGACAGTTGTCCATCACTGCGTTCACGACTGCAGGTAAGTGCAGCTGTACCCTGAGTAAGCTGAGAAGATACTTTATCAGATAGCAAAATGATTCTCGACACATATGCTTCTTTTAATTTAGTCTCTGTTATGACTGTGTCCCTGCAACTGTGACAGCGGAGCGCTTTTTCTCTGCAGACGGCCTTACCTATTGTTATCAAACTGTGAAGTTAACTTTCACCCAAACATGTGGATATTATTGTTTTTCTCAACATGAACATGTGAAACAATATAAACATGATAACCATATGCCGGTTTTCTGGCTTTTTGTACATTCTGTATGATACTTGGCGCAGTTTTTTCCCCATTCGCTCTGCTTGAGCTTAAATGCTTTTGTTCCTTACAATGTTTTCTGCTAAAAGGAAACCTCAATCTATATAACATGAGCTTGTTGTGTATATTGCTTAATCGTAAGCTTGTTCAGAAATGGTTCGACAACTTGATGATTAAAAATTACGTCTTTCTTGTTAAACGTCATTTAAATAAACAAATAAACATTTAAATCGTTTTTTTATGAGCCCAAATATTCAAATACAATATTTTTGAAAAATGCCTATTTCTAGTAAATGCATAAAAAGTTTTCCATTTTTAATTGAAAATGATGTCGTGTAAACGTACCCTAATTTGACATCTTTTCCAGAACATAGATAATTAACTCCTGTGTCACAGGCTTACAACCACACCGCATGCAGACATTATGTCAGTCAGAAGTTTGGCTCAAACTCTTTTTACATCAGGAACATCCTAACCATGAATATGCTGAAATAAAATGTTAAGTTAATCTTATGGCTTTGTTCACAACTAGCATTGTTACAATTTTTTTAAGCAATATAACAACATCTTAAGCCGGCAAGCAAATTGCCAGATTTGATTTGTCAGTATTTCGACAATGGTCTCTTTTCACATGACATCTACATGAAGAAATACATTGTACCACTGAATTAACAGAAAAGGCTGTATGTGTGAAAGTGCTTATTTAAATCCCCACAGGAACAATGGCACCAACAAACTCATCAGGATCCATCATCGAGATGGAAAATTTGGATTTTCTGAGCCTCTGACCTTCAGCTCAATGCCAGATCTGATATCTTACTACAGGCATAGGAGCTTAGTCCAGTACAACACTTCCCTGGATGTCACATTGGCTTATCCCGTGTCCCACTGTCACACGGTCTGTATCTTTTCAGTGAATTTCATTGTGAAGATGATCTTAGTTAAAAGGAAGCTTTTGTTTATGTATTTTTATCGACAAGTGAATGCCCTTAGTCATTAAAAAGTTAGTTCACCCAAAAAGGAAATTTCTGTCATTAAGTATGTCGTTCCACACCCATAAGACCTTCGTTCATCTTCGGAACACAAATTAAGATTTTTTTTGATGAAATCTGAGGGTATCTGATCCACACATAGGCAGCAACGTCATTGCACCTTTTGATGTCCAGAAAGGTAGTTGAAAAATTGGTTAAAATAGTCAACGTGACTACAGTGGTTCTGAAGATGAACAAAGGTCTTACGGGTGTGGAACGACAAGAGGGTACTTAATGACAGAAATTTCATTTTTGGGTGAACTAACCCTTTAAGCTATTGCATTTTCAGGATCTACCTGTGAAGGAAGAGTTTTTGAGTGCAACCAGAGAGAAACTCCAAGAATGTTTAAGACTGTTTCAGAAGACAGCAGAGTATGACCAGCTATATAATGCTTGCACTACATTATTACAGGTAAGCTTTGAAAAACATAATAGCGTTTGAAAAATATTAAGGAATGTAATACTGTACATTGCTTTTCTAAGAATTTCCCTGGTGCTTTACAGGAAATCCAAAGGAGAAAAGCTTTAGAGCCCGTCAGTATGACAGAGATTTCAAAAGAACAGTGTTATTCTCAAGAGAACTTATGCAAGGATTTTCCAGACACAATTCACAGTCATCTGACAGAGTGAGTGCTCATATGATCTATATGTCTTACTTGTTGTAGAGTGTTCTCATTTGTTGTTAGTACATTCCTGTGCAGCTGATAGGGAGTTCTGAATGGTTGCTAGTTGTCTGCTTATTGAGTCAAAAGAGTCTTGATGTCTTGATATCATCTCCAAGTCTTGATGATATTCTGCTCCTTAGATATTGCTATATATAATATATTAAAAATATAAAGAAAAATGTACTTTTCAAAGTAATAATACAAATAATAGTAATAAAATGATTTAAACTTGATTTTTAAGGAATTTCACACATTTTTTTTGTGTTTAATTTTATTATAAATGTTGTGCAGAGCCAAAAAAAAAAAAAAGACAGGAATTGATACATTTTCATTTGACTACATCTAAAAATGTAATTTTTGTTACACAAAACACACATTTTTAATGAAACGTGAGAGATTTCTGTTCCTTCAATTTCATTCAACCACATAATTGATGCCTCAAAAAGTTCATGAAGAGACCCATATGAATTGAGTGGTTTAATCCAAATCTTTTAAAGAGACACATTTGCTTTATTTGATGTATGTATTTGATGTATTTAGACTTTTATTTACATATAAACATGGATCAACACATATACATCAAATATGGTAAACAGAAGCTAAACTGTACTTCCTGTGTCAAAGTTTTGGGTGAATGGACTTCTAATGGAGGGACAGAATTCCCTCAGATTCAATTAAAATATCTTTATTTGTGTTTTGTTTCAGTTTTTGATGAACTGATGAATTTGATGAATTATGGTTTTTATTGTATTTCTAAATAATCTACCTGTCATCACTGATTTGATTAAAAAAATCTTGTGTATATAACGATACCTTTTAAAGCAGTTTAATTTCCCATTTTTATTAACAAAGTCAATGGCAGCAAGTGGGGACACGTCTGGCTGATTTGTGTGATGCAATATGTCTGTAGGAGACAAAGGTACAAGCTTTTTGCTTATCAATGAGTGATTATTTTCTCAGGTCTCAATATGAGGTAAAAGAGCAGCAAGAGAAGAGTGTGGAGCTCCTAGAGGAAGAGACTTGGTTTGTGGGAGATCTCGGTCGAAGTCAGGCAGAGGAGCTTCTCCATGGGAAACCATCTGGAGCTTTCCTCATCCGCAACAGCAGCACGAAGGATTGTTACGCCTGCTCTGTAGTGTAAGTCATCAATCAGTACATTGTCCTGTTTGTTTGTTAATTAGCACAAAATAGAAATGTTCCGTAACTTCATATGAATCTATCATCTTCAGAGGCTATGGTCTCTTATAGGGAGACATTTGGCTATTTCCAAGTCTGCTCCACATTGGATCTTTTTCTGGCCATGAACTGCCCACTTAGACAGGAGTAAAATGACAAATCCCAGTTTGCATTTCTTATGAAATCTGAAATTAGATTATTGAATTGATTTACTTAAATGAACTGATTCATGAAAATGAATCAGTCTTAAAAATGATATCACTCAAACTAAAAGGGAAAGTTCCCCCACAGATGAGATTGCAAACTGTTGGCTAACCGTGCTGGTAGAATGCATATAGTGACCGGTGCAGAATGATGGCCTGACGGTGGAAAAGCAGCTAAAGTCATACAGTTTTGGAATGACATAAGGGGGAGTAAATGATGACAGAAAATTTCATTTGTGGGTGAACTATCCCTTTTAGTTTTAGAATGAATTGAAATGAATGAATTTTAGTTTCTTTTTGTAGACAATTTAATCAGAGATAATTTTATTTTTTTAGCTATTAAAACATCAAACAAACATCTTAACACTTTCATGTTCTCAAGTCATGAGACAATTAAGCATTGCAAAACTAGTCTAATGATTCGTTAGTAGGGGTGTAACGGTACACAAAACTCACGGTTCGTTACGTACCTTGGTTTTGAAGTCACAGTTCGGTACGGGTTTGGTACAGCAGGTGGGGAGAACTAAACATAATGTTTTTTTGTTTTTAATAAACAGTGGTTTACTGAACAAATTGTGTCTCTGTCTTTAAATATATTAAATTAAATTATAACTAAAAGTTTCTTAAGGATGAAAAAATTTATCTCAGCTAATGCAATAGGGAGCCCTTACTTGAACATTGAACAACCTATTAGCCTAAATTCAATCGCTATTTATTTTTAAATATAAAAATCAACACTCAAATAACAAATTGTATGCAAACATGTAAGCTGCACATAAGGCAGTTTTTGCATTAGCTTCTAAATCTAATTATAAAATTATATTTTACTCCAATTTGTTGTTGAAATATCATTTCTACACAGTGGAATTTTCACGACAGATTTATTTAAACATACATTAAATAATCAAGACATCACTAACAGGTTAAGTAAAGTATAATGAATATATAGGCTAATAAAGTGCATATGTTAAGTGAAAGAGTTCATTTCTCTGGCGAACTAAGCTGTGGACACTGAATGGCTTTTCTGAGGTAAATGCTATGTGACAGTGTTTACAAGTTGTTTTATTGATGTCTTTCCGCCGGTTAAACACTGATTGAGCAATTACATGAGATAGTACCATTTTGTATCTTTCAACATACCTTCAGGTGTTCATTCACGTTTATTCAGGGTGTCTACAGATATGAACAAGTTAAATTTAAGACTATTTAAGACCTTTTTAATACGACCTTACATGAAATTTAAGACCAAACCTGTGATGGAAACACACACACACACACACATACATATACACATACATATACATATATATATATATATATATATATATATATATATATATATATATATATAATATATACATACTGTGTGTATATATAAAACACAAAAAGTCATCACAAAATATCATTACTGTCACAAATGCTATTTATTATTACAATATACAGTGAGCTTTCATATCTGCATACAATATCCAAGAAATCAAAATTGACAGCTGCCAAATAGCTAGAGAAATACTGTTCTTTTGAAGGAGAAAATTAATAGAAAAATAATTACTGAAAAAACAAAATACAACAATTTAAACAGCTGTTAAACTGCAAAGAAGCCACTGTATCACATTAATTACTATCATTAACCAGCTGAGAATAACCGGCAGATTTCTGTTCTGGCTTGTATTTCTATTATATGTCTACCTTATACAAATATTTGACTCATAACAATGTGAATGAACAATTTTCATTTGAAATGAGAAATATGGAACAGATATTTTCATTGAGAAGGTAGAGAGGATAAAGAAAATGGTTAACTGGATATTACACCATATGATATTATGGCATATGCCTGAGTTCTACGGATTTATTTCCTAACTCCGTCTCAACCTCTTTTAGTTCTGCAACCTTTTCTTTGTATTGCTTCCTCAGAATATTAGACTTGGTGATTAGCTGGGCCATGAGTGTACCTGATTTACCCTCAGCTTGCTCTGTCAGTTTGTCTGCTTCTTTTTCAAGGCTGTTTGCCACCTCAGCTACTACCATCTTCCTCTTTTTGAGCTGCTCAGGGTGGTCCTCTGCAGCTTTTCTCTTTTCCCTTTGGGCATTGCTTTCCTGCTTTCTCTTTTCCCGGTCCAGGTGTAGTGTAGCCGATACCGAGATCTTGCAGAAGCTGCGGCTGCCAGGATCTTCTTTGTCAGAGGAACTTTTAGAACCCCTCCACAGACAGAGACATAGTCACATATCATCCTCTGAGAAACAGCGGTGTCCTCCCGCATGTTATCGGCCTCTACCTCCTTGTTAATAGAAAAGCCCCTCTCCACTGTTGCTTGGCCATGGGAGAGGAGCAGAAGTTTCCTGCAGAAAGTCCAGAGCTCAGGTTAGGATTGATGGAGGAGTCCATGCAGGAAAACATCCAGCCTTGTCTTCATGGGCTGAAAAGAAGACAATGACTCTTAATTTTACCTCCAGAGACAAGAAGTTTCCAAACTGCTGGACAATTACATCACCTGTTGTAAAACAGATTAAAATAAAATAAATTACACAAATAACATAAACAACAATTTTGTTGTTTTCACACAAAATTGTGTGAAAACAAGCTTCAGGTAAATGTGACCATGTACATTCTGCTAGATCTGCTCTGAAAACTTAAATACCAGCAGAGATGCCTCCTGGCAGCTGGAGGTCTTGTAGAAACCTATGAACAAGTCGCTTCATTCTTTCCTGGCACAAGTTAGGGTCTGAGAACATGTTTTGTGGGTCCAAACATGCCATCTGCCTCACAACAGTGTACTTCAGTGGGCTCTTATCTTGAATTTTCTGGACGATGTTAGTCAAACAGGCCATGCAGTCCCTTCTAAACTCCAACACACTGAGCTCACCTACTCTGCAACCACTCTGGAGTTCCTAACAGGAAAAATTGTTTGAAAAATGTTTTATGCAAATTCCTGTACCCTAACCGTTGTTTGATATTTGCCAGAATACCTTTATGACTGCTTCTGCTCCTAAGCCAGTGTCCACATTCTTTAGTTGTTTTCTTGCTCTCTTGTCAGTCGTGTCCAGTCTGACCATCTGCAGTGCAGTTATGTCATTAAGGATTTCTTCCTTGATGAAACTCTTTAGCAGGCTTTGAGAACATATACATGACATATAGTACATGTATACAGTACAATGTAAATAAGTCTTAATGTTATTGAATTCAAATGGAAACATCATATACTACTTCTGGGGCATGTTATTTATTACCTTCATGAGCATGACTAGGTCTTTGCTAATGAATGGCATCACAGGCTCATCCGTCTGATATTTAGTCAGAAAGGTGGAGAAGGTCCTCGAGATAGCCATGAAGAAGTGAAACTTGTCATAGGATGATGTTTTTGGATTTGGAAGCCTTTTCTGTGTCACTGCATCTATGTAAATCACAATCATTGGCCATATTGCAATATTTATCAATGACTGGTAGGTTTTCTATCCCATCGATGCCCACAGAATGGCAAGGGAAACACAGATGTTTTGGTAAAGTGCAGAAATCCTCTCTTCTAGCAGGGCTATTATGGAAGATTGTATGTAGTGCCCTGAGCACCTTCCCCATTTGCCAGACACTGAAACCACTTTTGATGGCATTATGGAGTGTGTGGAGCCCACAGCTCCCGACCACAGTCAGCTGGGCACCTCCAAACGCCTCTGAATGTTCCTGCTGGAGCATTTAAAAAAACTTCCAGCTGACACTGGGTCCATCCATGGAGTATACACTAAAATATACACAGTTATAGACTATATACAATTTTTTATAACTTATTTATTATAGAAATTACAATTCAGCTATATACTTGTTAACCTAAAGTAAAAAAAAACTTGTCATACTGTGGCCTTACGTTAGCCTACATTTTCTACATGATACACTCTAATAGGTTAATTAATAAATACACTGATTAAAAGAAAACTTACTTTAAAATGCTGAAGTAGATCTTGTGCAGTTGCATGGCCCAAAAACTGAGATCCAAAGAATCTTGACTGAACACGTTCATTCAACCAATACCGCACATGAAGTTCCAGTTGCTTGCTTTTAGTTGTCTGGTTCAGGGTCTCGTCAAACATGATCACAAAAGCACCACATCTGTTGACCTCGGCTATATCTGCTTTTATCTTTTCCACACATAAATGTCTGAACAAGCCCAGAGTCCATAAACATAGCTTTGAAGACCTCTCAATCCTGTCATTTGACCTGAATAAGTGATGGCTTGTTACCGTTCTCAGCACCCAAAATCACCTCAGCTCGGAGTGTTGGCATTGAGCTAAAAACTACGGAGGTCAGATGATGGCGTTGTAGGCTGTGGATTCCCAACATCTGTGGGGACATCTTTGCTAGTGGTAAGTGTGGAACAGAAACCTTCAATTGCACTCTGCTTCTCACGGGCACTCGCATACTCTCTATGCTTCCCGCTCTGCGTGTGCGATTCCACTGCTTTGATTTTCTACAAACGGCACAGTTTGCCTCGTACACATTTCCTAGCACCGGCCTCAACCATCACGAGAATTAATCTTTCCCGAGCCATTTATCATCACATTTGCACTTACCCATTACGGCTACCTGCTTACCTCTATTGTTCCCAAACAGGAGACCTTAATGTTGCAATGTAATGCATTCTGTACACATGTCCACTGTACCAAAATCCCTGTACCAAAATGGTTCGGTACGAATACGTGTACGGTTACACCCCTACTCTTTAGTAATCCACAAGGCCAAATAAAACAATATTCATGGTTTATTGCCTTTATTTATAGTACAATAGAGTACATACAGGAAAGTAGGGGTATTAAGTCATCTTTCAAAGGTTCAATAACACAAAACTTATAAACTTTTATAAATCTAGCTCCTAGATGAAACTTTGTTTCCTGGGTGATCCCGATTCTTGGAAACTGCTTGCCGCTAACCCTGCTCTTAATATCTTTAACCATAGGGTTGGCAACCATGTGAGGCACTGTGTGATTCGCCATACAGAGCGCGGCTATGGATTCGTCGAGCCGTTCGATCTCCACAAGTCTTTGAAGGATCTAGTTATGCACTACCATCACACCTCTTTGGCACAGCACAACCAGGCTCTGGACGTACGGCTGGTGTATCCAGTTCACATGTCCAGCGCTCCCACTGTTCACAGTTGAGTTCGCTGCGCTGACAGCAGGCTTCACGGTGAAGATTAAGTGCACTAAGACTGAACAAGATTTGGCACTCGTTGACATGTACCTTCATTTTACAGTTTGAACAATGTACATTGTGCGAAGGGTGGAACCAATTGTCAGGGCTGTTGTGTATGTATATTGCACTTTCCAAAGCATTCCTCATGGTCATAATGATACTCCAGTACTTGAACAAGTATTTGATGAGCCCTTTGTAGACATGTTTACAGATAGTCATAAAAACATGAGAATTTGTTTTTAAGGGTTTTGTAATACAATCATGCTTTTTTTTAAGCATATAGATGTAGTAGTTTTTGTGGGGATGAATGCATATAACCTTTTTATTAAAACATTTTTAAAGGTGTATTTTGTGAATGTAACAGTGAGGTGCATTTATTATTAAATGACACTTTCAAATCTTGCTTTATGTCTAAAACAAGATGCCTTTTTTTTCCCCTTTTTTTTTTTTTTGTGCACCCATAAAAGGACGTTTTTGATGCACGGTTTATTTGTTCCAGAGAAATCCAAAAATGTTTCGGAAACTGTTTTTAGTTTATAAAAGTATCAATTTTGCACCTGTTAAAAAAGTAACGGGAAATGTATTTGTTGAATTTAAGTTTGTGGCAAAGGCCTACTTCTATTGTTTCTTGTTTTTATTAGGAAAGCCAGGACAGTGTAGTTGTCTTATAGGACACTTCACTGAGTTGAATAAATGAGTGTGTCTGTGGTAAGTGACACAATGCCAAACGGCTCATCCTTGAGATGAACAACTCAACTCATCTACAATGTTTTCCCTTGCATGCTTATTTTTTTAAAAAATAATAAAAGAAAGGATTGTGAATAAATTCAGAGCTTGTGTCTGATCTATTCATTTATTAAATTGATTTCTTGTAAATGTGCTGCTATCATGTGCAGTGTGAAACAGGCCTGAGCAGTCTAATATATTAAGTGAAACAACATTACTTAATTTAGTTACATAACAATTTTATGAACATTAAACCCTGTTACATTCAAACACAACGATTGTAACATGTTTCAATTTGAAAGAAACATGTTTTGTGTCCTTAAAGTCTATGTTGGCAACTTTGGGCCTGGGGTGAGAGAAACTGTTGAAAGTTCAATGATTATACCTATTCAAATTTGATGTGAAATGTAAAATCCTTGAATGTTAATTTACATTCACTAATGGCATTGTTTACAGAGAATGACCCAGTGACACTAAAAGGATTTATTGTTGTACTGCTGGTAATAATTCAGAAGAACAGAATGTTCAGAAGAGAAATCTGCACAGGAAGACTATAATATGGTATTAGATGGGGACATGAAAACAAGGACATTCTTGTAACAGGTTGCATATGACGAGTGTTCGGGATTAGTCCTCGCTCTCTGTGTCAGCAGTGTGGATGGGCTTAAAAGCTTTGTGAGTGTGTGTCAGTGTGTGAAGAACAGGTTTCTGGTTACATCACGCAAGGACAGCTTGTAACAAGTTTGCAGGTACTAAGTAAACTTGGAATACTGTAATACTGGTCCCTACACTGTCATATGATAGACTAAAATCTATGAAATTTGTAGACATTGAACCCTACTGTGGCTTATGTTTATAAAATACATACAGACATCACTATTACATCACCTGGAAAATACCCCCCCCAAACACACACATACAGTAATTTGAAAACATGTACACAACACCCCATGCTTTTTAATTAAAATATAAAAATAATTTTAAAAAATAGCTGCTAGCAGCAATAACGGGGCCAAGCCCCTTCAAGGGTTGCATGAGGTCAAAAAATAGCTAAAAGGCAGAAATATAACGACTTTGGTTTAATTTTTTTTTTTTTTTTTTTTAATTTTTAAAGTTTTTAAATGTTCTATAGTTTTCATTAGGGATGGTATGTTGTTCACGTTTTTGAAAGTCAAGAGTCATTACTGATTCAATTTCATTACTGATGCCCATCCTAAGATGCTGATATCTGTAAATTCTTTAAAAAAATAAATAAAAAAAATGTTTTAACAGAACACAGGTAAATGGTTCAGGTAAAAATGGTTCCGATTTTGTCAAACACTGGACTTAAACACACAAACTAGTCTGTGAATTCTGTTGCTAAATATAATATATCACAGAGAGGACAGATTCTTGTTTTGATATGGATTCAAGGTGAGAAAACATTTTTTTAGACATGATTTCTTACTAAATAACAGAAAACACTTTCAATACAGAGCCAAATAAACCCTTGAATTTACTTGGCATATAAGTAACAATATGGACATTGCAGCATATGAGATTCAAACATGGGATTCGTCAAGTTTTAATTGCTCATCACAGTGCGCCACTCAGTTGACGCACATTAACCAGGCTGCTGAGGAGAGCTTCCAAGGCAAGAATGAGCACACAAAAACATTACTTAACACTGGTTAGCATCCTAAGCTAACTTATCCACTAAGCTAACTATGGCCACATTAGAAAGAATGGACAAAATTTAGCATGCTAACCAATTAGCATGCTGAACTAACTAGCATTAGATAACAATAACAGGCACTGTCAACGGGAATGGTAACGAATATCAAAATCCATGCACCTTGGTCCAAAGATCATCTGATCAGATTTTGTACAAAATTGGACAAAATTTGCCAGAGGATTAGCAAAAAACAGTTTTTCATTTACTTAATTAATATGGCGTACAAGCAAATTGATGGAAAATGACAAATGAGATATTGTTAGAATCGGCATAAACCAGGGAACATAATGAAACAGAAAGATGTTTTCAAAAGTTAAAAGCGTTTATGCAAAAAAAAAACAAAAAAAAACAAAACTTATATTTCTGGAACATTAGGTGGCGCTGTGTTCAAACATCAGGACATGCTGTCAATTAACCCTACCAAATTTATGTCAGATCTTTTAAAGCAATTTATGACAAATTTCAAAATGATGATGGTTTGCACGATCCTGGCAAAATCGGTATCCATGGATTTTTCATGAGCCAAGGACCCACAGACACCAAATTCATGATTTTCCAGAGGTGTAAAGAGTACTTAAAAACCATACTTGTAAAAGTAAAAGTACAGATACCTTACAGCGAAAATGACTCCATTACAAGTTACAAGTCACCAATTCCAATACGACGAGTAAAAGTCTTAGAATATCTGATTTTAACAGTACTTAAGTATTTTACTCATACTGAATGTAGGCTTAAAGATGCACTAGTCCTCGACACCTAAGAGACATGCCAGTGAAAATAAGAAACAATTGATTTGTAAGATGAGAAATCATGTTTATTTTCTACCTCAATATTGCAATAAATCAAGGTCGACAGAACAGCCTCAAGTCTCAATTTAAGCTCAAGTGCACAAAAAGGCCAAAAGTAAACCAATATCCTTCAAAAGATCTCTTCAATATAGAAGATAAATAAAATAATACTAAGTCAAATTAAATGGTCAAAGTCTCTTTGCACTGGACGTGCTGGTTTCAAGTCAAGTCACCATTATTTATATAGCGCTTTTTACAATGTAGATTGTGTCAAAGCAGCTTTACAGTGATAACTGGTACATTATTTTGGCTGCACAGCAGCTCTTAAGGAATAGTGTCAATGCAGGCAGATCAAAGCACTGTTGAATGTCAAATGTCAATTGTCAAGTGTCCCCAACTAAGCAAGCCAAAGGCGACAGCGGCAAGGAACCCAAACTCCAACAGGTGACATCAGGTGGCAAACAGGTGTTAAAATGGAGAAAAAACCTTGGGAGAAACCAGGCTTAGTCGGGGGGCCAGTTCTCCTCTGGCAAAAAGTGCTTTGTTACGACTCAGGCTGCTATCATAAGTCAGATACGATCGCAACATTCAAAGTGTTTAATTCAGTTCCATCCAGTTGAGGATCGTATTCATCACACCGGTATGGACGGTTGTTGAGGAGATGTACCACTGGTTGTCATGTTGATGAGGCCTTCATAGTGGATGATCTAGTTGACTCAATCTCTGCTGATACTTCAGGGCTGTGTTGTGGTTGTGTCATGGCGCAGGTCCTCGATCTCACCCGGATACGGCCCGGATCCGGCTGACTACGGTTTATAAACAAATTATTTCAGCCTCATCACCGGCTGCAGTCATGTCCTCATCTCATAAATCGGTAATACTTTACAATAAGGTTAATCAGTTAACATGAACTAATAATGAACTGCACTTATACAGCATTTAATAATCTATGTTCATGTTGATTTCAACATTTACTAATACATTATTAAAATCTTGTTAACATTACTTAATGCACTGTGAACTAACATGAACAAACAATGAACAACTGTATTTTCATTAACTCACATTAACGAAGATAGTAAATACAGTAACAAATATATTGCTCATGCTAGTTCATGTTAGTTAATGCATTAACTAATGTTTACCTAATGAACCTTATTGTAAAGTGTTACCCATAAATAAAACACCTGCGATTCAGCAACTACCTGCTAATGCACTCGCATTCATGTAAAGTAGCCTTGTTGACGCAACATATTCTCCAACCAATACGCCTATAGGTCATTTGTCACTTCCCTGAAATACGACCCATAGGAGCGTTTACTAAAGTTGCGCCCCTATCGACAACAGGACACTTTCATTTTAATGCATTATTCCCTTTTATCTGCGTCATTTTTCCGGTTTCGCGTAGCTCAATCGGCAGAGCTTTATAATATACAATCACGTGATCATGCGTTTTAATTAATATGGCGTACAAGCAAATTGATGGAAAATGACAAATGAGATATTGTTAGAATCGGCATAAACCAGGGAACATAATGAAACAGAAAGATGTTTTCAAAAGTTAAAAGCGTTTATGCAAAAAAAAAACAAAAAAAAACAAAACTTATATTTCTGGAACATTAGGTGGCGCTGTGTTCAAACATCAGGACATGCTGTCAATTAACCCTACCAAATTTATGTCAGATCTTTTAAAGCAATTTATGACAAATTTCAAAATGATGATGGTTTGCACGATCCTGGCAAAATCGGTATCCATGGATTTTTCATGAGCCAAGGACCCACAGACACCAAATTCATGATTTTCCAGAGGTGTAAAGAGTACTTAAAAACCATACTTGTAAAAGTAAAAGTACAGATACCTTACAGCGAAAATGACTCCATTACAAGTTACAAGTCACCAATTCCAATACGACGAGTAAAAGTCTTAGAATATCTGATTTTAACAGTACTTAAGTATTTTACTCATACTGAATGTAGGCTTAAAGATGCACTAGTCCTCGACACCTAAGAGACATGCCAGTGAAAATAAGAAACAATTGATTTGTAAGATGAGAAATCATGTTTATTTTCTAAAATCAAAATAAAACTGAACACCTCAATATTGCAATAAATCAAGGTCGACAGAACAGCCTCAAGTCTCAATTTAAGCTCAAGTGCACAAAAAGGCCAAAAGTAAACCAATATCCTTCAAAAGATCTCTTCAATATAGAAGATAAATAAAATAATACTAAGTCAAATTAAATGGTCAAAGTCTCTTTGCACTGGACGTGCTGGTTTCAAGTCAAGTCACCATTATTTATATAGCGCTTTTTACAATGTAGATTGTGTCAAAGCAGCTTTACAGTGATAACTGGTACATTATTTTGGCTGCACAGCAGCTCTTAAGGAATAGTGTCAATGCAGGCAGATCAAAGCACTGTTGAATGTCAAATGTCAATTGTCAAGTGTCCCCAACTAAGCAAGCCAAAGGCGACAGCGGCAAGGAACCCAAACTCCAACAGGTGACATCAGGTGGCAAACAGGTGTTAAAATGGAGAAAAAACCTTGGGAGAAACCAGGCTTAGTCGGGGGGCCAGTTCTCCTCTGGCAAAAAGTGCTTTGTTACGACTCAGGCTGCTATCATAAGTCAGATACGATCGCAACATTCAAAGTGTTTAATTCAGTTCCATCCAGTTGAGGATCGTATTCATCACACCGGTATGGACGGTTGTTGAGGAGATGTACCACTGGTTGTCATGTTGATGAGGCCTTCATAGTGGATGATCTAGTTGACTCAATCTCTGCTGATACTTCAGGGCTGTGTTGTGGTTGTGTCATGGCGCAGGTCCTCGATCTCACCCGGATACGGCCCGGATCCGGCTGACTACGGTTTATAAACAAATTATTTCAGCCTCATCACCGGCTGCAGTCATGTCCTCATCTCATAAATCGGTAATACTTTACAATAAGGTTAATCAGTTAACATGAACTAATAATGAACTGCACTTATACAGCATTTAATAATCTATGTTCATGTTGATTTCAACATTTACTAATACATTATTAAAATCTTGTTAACATTACTTAATGCACTGTGAACTAACATGAACAAACAATGAACAACTGTATTTTCATTAACTCACATTAACGAAGATAGTAAATACAGTAACAAATATATTGCTCATGCTAGTTCATGTTAGTTAATGCATTAACTAATGTTTACCTAATGAACCTTATTGTAAAGTGTTACCCATAAATAAAACACCTGCGATTCAGCAACTACCTGCTAATGCACTCGCATTCATGTAAAGTAGCCTTGTTGACGCAACATATTCTCCAACCAATACGCCTATAGGTCATTTGTCACTTCCCTGAAATACGACCCATAGGAGCGTTTACTAAAGTTGCGCCCCTATCGACAACAGGACACTTTCATTTTAATGCATTATTCCCTTTTATCTGCGTCATTTTTCCGGTTTCGCGTAGCTCAATCGGCAGAGCTTTATAATATACAATCACGTGATCATGCGTTTTAATTAATATGGCGTACAAGCAAATTGATGGAAAATGACAAATGAGATATTGTTAGAATCGGCATAAACCAGGGAACATAATGAAACAGAAAGATGTTTTCAAAAGTTAAAAGCGTTTATGCAAAAAAAAAACAAAAAAAAACAAAACTTATATTTCTGGAACATTAGGTGGCGCTGTGTTCAAACATCAGGACATGCTGTCAATTAACCCTACCAAATTTATGTCAGATCTTTTAAAGCAATTTATGACAAATTTCAAAATGATGATGGTTTGCACGATCCTGGCAAAATCGGTATCCATGGATTTTTCATGAGCCAAGGACCCACAGACACCAAATTCATGATTTTCCAGAGGTGTAAAGAGTACTTAAAAACCATACTTGTAAAAGTAAAAGTACAGATACCTTACAGCGAAAATGACTCCATTACAAGTTACAAGTCACCAATTCCAATACGACGAGTAAAAGTCTTAGAATATCTGATTTTAACAGTACTTAAGTATTTTACTCATACTGAATGTAGGCTTAAAGATGCACTAGTCCTCGACACCTAAGAGACATGCCAGTGAAAATAAGAAACAATTGATTTGTAAGATGAGAAATCATGTTTATTTTCTAAAATCAAAATAAAACTGAACACCTCAATATTGCAATAAATCAAGGTCGACAGAACAGCCTCAAGTCTCAATTTAAGCTCAAGTGCACAAAAAGGCCAAAAGTAAACCAATATCCTTCAAAAGATCTCTTCAATATAGAAGATAAATAAAATAATACTAAGTCAAATTAAATGGTCAAAGTCTCTTTGCACTGGACGTGCTGGTTTCAAGTCAAGTCACCATTATTTATATAGCGCTTTTTACAATGTAGATTGTGTCAAAGCAGCTTTACAGTGATAACTGGTACATTATTTTGGCTGCACAGCAGCTCTTAAGGAATAGTGTCAATGCAGGCAGATCAAAGCACTGTTGAATGTCAAATGTCAATTGTCAAGTGTCCCCAACTAAGCAAGCCAAAGGCGACAGCGGCAAGGAACCCAAACTCCAACAGGTGACATCAGGTGGCAAACAGGTGTTAAAATGGAGAAAAAACCTTGGGAGAAACCAGGCTTAGTCGGGGGGCCAGTTCTCCTCTGGCAAAAAGTGCTTTGTTACGACTCAGGCTGCTATCATAAGTCAGATACGATCGCAACATTCAAAGTGTTTAATTCAGTTCCATCCAGTTGAGGATCGTATTCATCACACCGGTATGGACGGTTGTTGAGGAGATGTACCACTGGTTGTCATGTTGATGAGGCCTTCATAGTGGATGATCTAGTTGACTCAATCTCTGCTGATACTTCAGGGCTGTGTTGTGGTTGTGTCATGGCGCAGGTCCTCGATCTCACCCGGATACGGCCCGGATCCGGCTGACTACGGTTTATAAACAAATTATTTCAGCCTCATCACCGGCTGCAGTCATGTCCTCATCTCATAAATCGGTAATACTTTACAATAAGGTTAATCAGTTAACATGAACTAATAATGAACTGCACTTATACAGCATTTAATAATCTATGTTCATGTTGATTTCAACATTTACTAATACATTATTAAAATCTTGTTAACATTACTTAATGCACTGTGAACTAACATGAACAAACAATGAACAACTGTATTTTCATTAACTCACATTAACGAAGATAGTAAATACAGTAACAAATATATTGCTCATGCTAGTTCATGTTAGTTAATGCATTAACTAATGTTTACCTAATGAACCTTATTGTAAAGTGTTACCCATAAATAAAACACCTGCGATTCAGCAACTACCTGCTAATGCACTCGCATTCATGTAAAGTAGCCTTGTTGACGCAACATATTCTCCAACCAATACGCCTATAGGTCATTTGTCACTTCCCTGAAATACGACCCATAGGAGCGTTTACTAAAGTTGCGCCCCTATCGACAACAGGACACTTTCATTTTAATGCATTATTCCCTTTTATCTGCGTCATTTTTCCGGTTTCGCGTAGCTCAATCGGCAGAGCTTTATAATATACAATCACGTGATCATGCGTTTTGTGGGTTCGATCCCAGGGAACGCATGTGTTTATAAAGTGTATATGCACTATAAATCACTAAGGGTGGGTGTAGTCGTTAATTTAAAAAAGAGTTTTGCTAAATGGAAATAGGACAAATGGTGTCCAAACATTGCATTTAAATGAACACGCATTTTAATTGGTAACGACAGTCATACTTCATTTCATGAGGACAGACGTAACACGACACCGTCATTATTTTTACGCCATAGGGCGCGTGACTTTAAAACATAACTATAGGTCGTAATAAGGTGCTTTTGGTCAAATTTGTTTCTCAGAGTCGAAAGCCAAATATTATAAAATAAGATTTTCGATTTCTGTTCCACCTGTGATTTCCTTCTAGAATAATTTGTTTGTTAACCTTAATTGGAAAAAATCTGGTCTCTACAGCAAAAATTCTTTCTCACAAACAAAATTTCCTTTAAGCTCATACACAGGTTCTACCATATAAAGAAGTTTATACAAAGATCTAAAGCTGACATTGATTTAACATGCCCTTTTTGTTCGAATTCTTATGATACTGTAGTATACTTATTTTGGTCATGTCACTACACTCAGAAGCTTTGGAATGATATTGGTGTGTTTGTTAAGTGTAAGATTTTGCCAGGCTTCAAGTTCTCAGTATGAGAAACATTATATTTAGGTATTATGATTCAGACCACACAAACGGAAATATGTTTTGTTATCAATTTAATTTTTTTTCCTAAGCATATTTTACATTCACAAATGAAAAATGTTCAACTGTAAACCTGTCTTCTCTGTCTTCTTAAAAGAAATGGAAAATTATGTATTTCAGTATCTAATAAGAAAGCTATAAGGACTGTTAGGATTTGCTGTGCTTTTGATCCCTTCATATATATATATATGTTTAGATAATGGCCCTCTTATTTTTATTTTATTCTCTTTATTTCTTTCTTTATTGCTTTGTCTCCTTTTTTTTATTTTTGTGGTTGGTATTGTGCTATATGCTTATTCTTCTGTCTTCCCGTTCTCTGCAATAATAATAATAATAATAAAAAAGCTTATATGTCCAAATAATAATAAAATAAATAAATAAATAACATTTCCTTTGATTCCTCTGTCCTCGTTTTCTTTCCTTGCATTCTTCCCTCGCATCCTACGGGGGGTGGAGCTGAGACGCGAGGAAAGGACAGGTCTCTGCAGGACATTATGGGCGAGGCCATAAACAGAGGGGCGTTTTTGAGAGACCATCTTCATTGCATGATATATAAACACCCATCAGTTTGAAAACACCCACACAGAAACGCCCACTTTTGTTCCGCAGAGACCTCCTACTTTGAAAGGAAGCTAGGAAAGGAAACGAGGATGCACAAATAAGAATTGAGAAGCACCCCTGATGCATGTTCTCCTCCCCCTTCACATCTGTCACAATAATTTAAATGTATGCTTTACTTTTGCAGTTGAAATAAACTTTACATCTCACATATTTCAGCGAGGCACCTTACGTTATTAATATTTATTATGATTTTTTTTTTTTTTTTAATTAACCAAACTTTAACAACATGAGGGCAGATCCCTCGAACGCAGCTGATGACGCTTTGAAGTGACGCTCGAGTGATCAAGAATATTCCAATATACAAATGGAGTATTTCCTTCGATTCCTTTATCCTCGTTTTCTGACCTCTCCTCACATAGGGGGTTGAGATGAGACGCGAGGAAAGGAAACGAGGATGCACAAATAAGAAATGAGAAGTACCCACTTTCAGGACCGTGTATTGATTACTTCGGTCTGACAGTCTTCTTCAGATTGAACGCCATTCAGTGCATTATCGCCACCAACAGGACTTTTAAAATGGGTGAAAATGGTAAATAAATAAATAGTATTAAATGAATACAAATAAAGAGATAAATAATAATAATAAACGTCAAATCCTGGCACACAGTCCCGAAGTCTTTAAAAATTCTACATATTCGATGTTTCAGAACGGTTTGACAGTCTGAAATGCTGATACAGGAAAACGCGATGTCCACGCGGAAGTGGGTCTGTCTCTGATCATATGGATAAATGAATTGGAGAAAACAACGAAAATAAAATGTAAGTAGGCTTATACGTCAGTTGAGCAGAGAACATCGCGCTGGACTCTTAACTGTTTTACATGTTGAACTAAGCTTTTGATTTTCGCATATGTCGCAATTTGAGCATCCAATGAGGATGTTTGTTGTGGTTTGGGCTAAGCTGTGTTTTAGACGCAAAGCAAGCTGTAAGTGTATCACAGGAACTTGGAGACAGTCCACACAGGAGTTCAGGATGATTCTAGCTTTCATTATTTTCATGGAGGAGGTGTGGCTTATTTGTTAAACATCTGGGCTGCCATCTGAAAGGTTGCTCTTTTGCTCTGTTTATAGCAGCCTGACAGACAAAATATAGCCCAGCCCAAACTACACCAGGTTGTGGTTTCTTTGGTTACACCCGTTAAATGAGATTTTAAATTTGCAATAGAACACCACAAAATGTCCACCACATTTTTTAAATTTATAAAAAACAGTTATAAAAACAGTTGTACGCTCAAGTTTACATACCCCTTGCAGAATATGCCCCTTAATGCATTGTGTTCCCTTCTTGAGCACCAGTAAATGTTTTCACCTTTTGAATTGGTTGTGTTTGAGTCATCAATTGTCCACATTGTTAAAGGGTGAATCTCAAAATCATACAGTCACTGTTAGAAAGGGTTCACATATGCAGAAGTTGCTGGAAAGAAGAGGAAAAAGAGAAAGAATAGTGGGCAGGTTAACTGCTCAGGACAAACAAGGGACTCAAGAACTATCACAAAACATAAAACAGCTGTGGATCATCCAGGTAACAACATATATTAAAAGAAACTTTTGAACTAGTTTATTAGCATTATTTTGTAGTGTAGACTATATGTAAATATCTGTTATGTGAAATAGCTTGCTCAGAACACTACTAAATAAATAAAAATTAAAGCTGCAAGCAGCATTTACCGGAGTTCAAGCACTTTAAGTTCTTTAAGCATATAAAAAGGTATTATATTTTATTTAGAAAGCATGTAAACACTTAGATCATAGATGGAAAACACCATTTACAGTCGATACAGGCAATTTAGTAAGGAAAAATATGTTTTTAAAGGTTTTTTGACAGTTATAGCGCCACCTATTGCCCAATCTCCACCACTTTTTATATGTGTCCTCAGAGTGAGCCCATACATTTGTGTGTCAAATTTGGTGAAAATATCTCATTTCGTTTCGGAGTTATAGATATTTATATTAATGAGAACATAAAAAAATGACCCATGAATGACTTTTTGATTTTTTTTGCCACTTCCTATCAAAATTTTGACATTTGGGCTATTATATATATAGTTAATCAACTTAGGTCCCGTGTTTCCTACGCTGGTTTCGTCTCAATCGGACTGACGGTTTCGAAGATATTCACAAAGTTTTTTAAGCGCTAAATCACAACGTAGCACAAACCATAAGCCGAAACCTGGCATGTGTGGTATGGTTGGACTCAGCAAGGTTTCAGAAGTCTTAAGGACATGACTCCCGTGAAAATAAGTCAACCACACACAAAGTTATACACATTTTCATCCAAAACCATTGAAAACATATGTTTTTTAAAGGTTTTTAACAGTTATAGCACCACCTATGGTCTGATCTGCACAAAAATTGGTGTGCTTCTTTAGAGGGCTTTCATATCCTGCATCTGTTCACCTATTTTCGTGAAGTTCTGAGTTTTCGTTTAGGTTTTATAGGCTTTTGGGTATATTTAGCCTATTTTATAAATGACTCAGTTATAACGACCCAAAGGGTAAAGTTCAACTTTTATTTTGATAATGTGAATTTCTTTCCGATTGATAATTCTTTCCGATCGGGTGAAAAACCTAGGACTAGTTCGCAAAAGTAGGTTTTTCACATATTTGCGAATAATTTATGAACGAATTAATGAATTAATGAATGAATTTGATTGACAGCATTGGTTCTTGAGGCAAAGTTGTTCAGCATGAGGAGATCCATCAAATGATATGCATATTGTGTGGATCTGTGAAACACCACGTGATTACAGAGGCGTAAACTCTCGTTAGCGCCAACTAGTGGCCGATTTCTTTCAAAATTCTTTCAGACCTCTAGGCCCATGAGTTGATCACGCACACCGAGTTTCGTTCTGATCGGCCTCCGTTAACCTTGTCTAATAGGTGCTCAAACTTCATTGGCCGATGGAGGCCATGTTTTTTGAGATACACCAATGTCCTTATGGACTATCATGCCCCTTGGGGTCAATTGGACTAATGATTGCATAGTTATAGTTGTTTTTATGTTTTTCCGTGTTATAGCGCCACCTAGTGTCCAATCACTGCAATTTTTTATCGTGACCAAAAATTTAGCCCCTACATATGTGTACCAAGTTTGGTGCGAATATCTCATTTCGTTCTCCAGTTATAGCCATTTTAGTAAAAGTGGCTCCGCCCACATCGTACATTTTGGCGCCCCTTAGCGACCGTGATTCAAATTTGTTTTTTTGATCATTATTGATATTCAGACTCCAGAGAACATTTCTGCACTTGTTTGGTTCCGATCTGGCGAAAAACCTAGGACTAGTTTGCCAAAGTAGGTTTTGGACAAAATTCAAAATGTCAGAAAATTTTTCCAAGCGGAAATGAAATCGGAGATATGGGTTGATTCGAGGACAAACAGTCTAGAAGTTATTAGCGATTTACAACTTTTGATCGCTGTAGCGCCACCTATTGGCCGATTGGGGTCATACTCTGTCAACCTCTCCTTGATTTCTGACCTATCATCTGACAAAGTTTCAAGTCTCTAACACTTACGGTTTGGGCTGCATGATCAGTTTTATGGCAGAAGAATAATAATAAAAATCCTTACAAATACAATAGGGTTTCAGCACTCCGTGCTCGAACCCCTAAAAATCCTTACAATTACCATAAGGTTTCAGCACTTCGTGCTTGAACCCCTAAATATAGCTGCAAGCAGTGATACGGGGCAAAGCCCCGAATTGGCAGCAATAGCAGTGCAGAGCTAGAAGAACACAAAGAGAAGAAAGAAATAGAATGTACATGAAAAACAGTTCAGAAGTACAGGTGAGAATGTAAAATACACACACTTTTATAATGTTGCACCACGCAGGAATCAAACCCATAATTTTCAGGTCAGGTGCTTATGATTTTTCACTGTGCGCCACCTGGTGACACAGAATTACCTCACTGCCGAGGTTCAGTAGTTCATGTGTGAATGAACTTAAAATGAAGATTTTGTATATAAATGCTCTGCATGTTATATTTAATTGCATCAGATTAAATAGTTCTCAAAAAGACACAATGTATTGAACAGAAGCAGCTTTTGCACCATTTTTGGCCACAGGAACTCTTGCGGTCTGGGCATGTTTCACACGGGACTCGAGTCTCGAACCCATGACCTGAAATATATATATATATATATATATATATATATATATATATATATATATATATATATATATATATATATTTTATATATATATATATATATATATATATATATATATATATTTCAGTTAATGTTTATTTCAAGTAATGAAGATTTTCTATGGTTTTAGGTTTAGTTAACTATAATAACCCTTATACTTTTAAAATATATTGAATAATGTGTCAAATTATGTTCTTAGTCTTTCCTTCCTGTGACAGAAGATACAGTAGTTTACTTTGAATTAAACAGAAATTTAATTAAATACAGTTTATTGTGTAAACAAAATAACAATAATGACCAGGGAAAAAAAATAATTATAAACCATCCTGAAATACACCGTGACTCTTATTCTGAAATGTTTACACTCTGCACTGTAGCAGTAGCAGGCTGCTCATTTAAGTTCAGATGAGGGAGATAAAATATGCATTCTTACAACCGTCTAAAACATATTACCATATAAACATCGTGTAGTATACATTGTCATAATTCATCAACAGTAGCTTATAAGCAATCGCTTAACATAAATGTGCACTATTCATTAATTGCGAAGCAGTGTGAAGTGCTGCTGTGTGAGCCTGTAGAGCGCGCAACAGTGCCACGTTTTGCCACGGTTAGATCAGCACGTTACACTTCAAATGTTTCACACAGGACAGCATTCCTGACTGGATATCTTCCCAAATCATCCCTCTCTATAATTAACATCTTTTATTCGTTGACGAAAATTAGAGTAGATTTTAGTCATAGTTTTAGTCATTCAAAAAGCATTTTTATTTAGTCATTGTCTCGTTTTCATCAGTGAAAAAATGTCATTGATGAAAATTATGACACACATTATTCGTCAATGAAATTAACACTGCTTTAATGTTAGTTATGTTTGACCTGACAGCCAAAAAGCCACTTTAGAAAGAATGGTTTCTGATTAGCATACTATTTAAATATTAACCAAATAGCATACAAAATTTACTAGCATTAAAAAAAAAACAAAAAAAAAAAAAACAGGCATGGTCAAATTAAGAGCGGTATTTCTCAGGAACGGTAGCAAATATAAAAAAATCTGTTCAGTCATTTCTGTGCAGCTCAGTCCAAAGATCATCTGATCAGATTTTGGACAAACTGTGAAGGAGAAGTAGTGAAAAATTGTTTTCATCCATTTAAAAATGGCCACTTGTAAAACCACTTGAATGGTACATGGACTGTGAATTTGTAAGTTTACTATAGAAAAGCTAAAATGTATTTAAAAGTGTGTGCTACGCCTATTATCCCTACCCATAGGCGTAATTTGTGGGTGGGACATATCCTCGCCACTTTTTGCCAGGGTCGATATTGTCCCCACCACTTTTTGAAACCTCTCGAGGCACAGATGTATACTAATACAACAACAACAACAAAAAAAACATCTCTAGTTGATCAGCAATTTGTTTGTGTTAAATAGTAGGCGATCTATCGCTGGGATGTTGTTTTTGAAATCATGTTGAGTGTTCGTTGCCGCTGTTATCAGTGGCGCAACAGTGTTCTCTTGGCGCTCGTGCACACAGCGCAGTCTTTACACGGATGAGCACTTCAATTTATCGTTTAACGCTGTTGTGGCCGGAGACTCTGTTTGTTTCGGTGAAATCACAAAACGAAATACACATAAACGTATCCCTGCTTCTGATATACAGTCACTGATGAACATCTTTAGTTTTAAAGAGAAAAATAAATAAATAAATAAATTACACTCTGCAGAATTTTCCATGCACAGAGACACCCGCGGCAGCAGCAGAAACTGCAGGCTTTCAATCACAATTCGTTATCGATAAGTGAATCGCGCTGAATAACACAGCGTATCGCAAGCCAAGAGGGTCAGAATTACGCTATAGACCTTATGCGCCAGAGAAACAAGCGCGCCACCATCTTTATAATATTGTCTTTGAACTTCCGTTTCTGCAGTAGCTCTGTATATTTCTATGGCATCGCTGTTGAAGAATAATTAGCTGGTGATGTGGATTTACTTGTTGTAGAGTTAATTAAAGTTATTGTGAGCATTGTAATGTTTAAAGCAGATGTCTTAACAAATGTCAGTAGACCAAGAAGATTTTAAAACGAGCAGTTCATTCATAAATACTTAAGATCGCTGTGGAAATACAAACCGTAAGTCAAAAGACAACGAGCGCAGCACTGAAAAGGGGCGGAGCTACATAAGGTCTATAGATTAATCGCGTTTACAGTCAAACGCCGTCAAATACGGTGTTTAAACAATATTTGCGCTGCAAAATACAGCGTTATGATTACAAACGCAATAAAAAGCACGCGAAAATACGTCAATGACGTATTTTAGTGTGCATGAAAAACGCCGCTTTTTGCGCCGTCCATCTTGCCATGTGAAGCCGTAAAAAACGCTGTTTTGGTTGCACAGCGTGCGTCTTGGTTTCGGCATTTTGCTTATATAATGAGTCACGCCCACTGATTTCCACAACCAGTAGGTTTGAACGGTTTTCACCCAATCAATGGTAAACTGAGTCAGACCAGACCAATTCAGCACGGATCATTTTAGCCAAAGGAGTGCCTATTGATAGGATATGTACAATAGCCTATAACTTTGTGGATATTTTCATCTAACATTAAACATATTACTTAAAGATTGCACCTCTTTATCTTAATGTAATTGCTAATATTTCATATTCAGTAATACCTACATTCTATGTATTCAACTTATTACCCAGATACTTTTCATGCTAGTAAAAAAACTGAACACTAGCTTTAAGTAATATTTCCAAAACGAGGAATTGTCCCTAATATAACAGAAGCGAGATAGTGTTTAAAAGTTGTGCAACATATCATGTGGTAGCCTAGTTGATAGCCTGCTTGTTAAAGTGCCCGACTCTTTTTTTAAGTTGATTTTTAAGATATCCACCTTGTTTTGTTTATCTATTAAAATATTGTAGAATTTGGTGTTTCAGTTACGTTCTCAATATTAGAAAATAGAACGTTAGTAATTATTTTTTATATGATGAACATATTCAAAGGCCATCGAAAGAAAACATCCAGCTGATTGAGCTATATCATAATATCCATTAGAACTCATCTGAAATTTGAAAGCCCAAAATAATACGTTATAAAAAAAAACTAACGTTATATATTTTCATTAAGAAAACTTTTCTGGCTAACGAAAAACAAAATAAAAAAAAGAACATTTTGGGAACCAAAAACCAACATTCTGGGAACCAAAAATTAACATTCAGGGAACGTTCTAGCAACCAAAAATTGTTAGCTGGGAAGATGGTGTCATCCGTCACCTGGTCAGTTGCTGGGTGAAGAAGATTACCTCATCCAGGAATACAAAATAAGTATCAAGAAAAGTTACTGTTCTGGGCTGCGTTTTTCAAAAGCATTGTGAGTTAACCGTGGATGCCATTGTTGCTAATTGGTGCTACCATAGCTAAAATGATAGCGAATATGCTATTTATGATGCTTTTGAGAAATGCACCCCTGGATGCATCAAATCAACATTAGATTTTCAAGATAAAATACATGTTTGTTTTATAGTGTGAGAATGGAGATGTGCAGTAATATCTCCTGTAGCACATAGCCTTCTTAACATTTTTGTCTGCAGTGAGGAGGATCAGCATTGTTTTGGAGGGCCAGCAACTCGTGTTTGCAATCTGGCTAAACTGTGCGATTCTTCTTAGACTTTTTGCAAAGTATTTCCATATCGTGATAATACGTATAACATGATAAAAGCTTCTGCAATTACCACAACATGAAAATTTGATAACGTTACGTCATTAATGTTAATCAAACAACAAAATATGTTAAATAAACGTATACATGGTAAATAAACCTACTGTATCTGAAAAACAAGTTTTCAATTTTTTACTATCTCTATTGTATTTGTTGTATTGTTTGTAAACTTCTCTTTATATATATATATATATATATATATATATATAAAACAATAATTACCATGAAATAAAATTTCTCATACTACAGATAAAATGGTCATATAGCCCACCCTTTGCTCACCCGTCCTGTATTCCACCATGAGAAATATGGTCAGCCTAGGCTGCTATAGCTGCTTTTCATAACTTAGAGAGGGTCGGTCAGTGGGTAAACACCACTTGATAATGAGCTTTTTTCAGGGTGCGAGATGTCTGAATCTTCCCCATTCCCGTCTTTTCCATTGTTGGACTTGTCATTGGTGCTCAGTGCGCTGACAAACCCGGCCTTTGAGTGAAGCAACTAAAGAGTGCTGTCATTCACTCTTGCATGCTCTCTCTGTCAGGAGTGCTTGTATGCATTTTGGACCAAATGATTGTTGATTACACATTACTATAATATTAAAGGTTACAATTCACAACAGAGCCCAAACTATTCAATTCAGTTGCTGTTTATTTTTAGATATAATCATCAACATTCAAATAATAATAATAATTGAAAAAATTATGTAAACATGTAAATTGCACAAAAGTTTTTGCATAAATTTTTATATCTAATTATAAAATTATACTGCCGTAATGGGGTCTTGCTTGGGAGCCCAATCACCTCCAAGTGGTACAAAATGAGCCAATGGGAATTGGCCAGTGAGATTTACATGCCAAGCCGCACCCAGAAGGGAGGTGACGTGTGGAATACTCATATGGACTGACCCGTGGGGCAGTAACGCATATGGAAATCTCTGAGGTAGAACCTACCTAACCAGGGAGGAACACTATGGAACAGAGATAGGGCAGAGCAGAGCCGCCCAGGGAAAGACATGGGTTTACCATCAGGGAAACCATACCATGGACAAACACATATGGGATTACCCGGAGGGAATCACATCACATGGGCATCTAGCCCAGTACAAGGGCTGACTAACCGGGCACGCACACGAGTACTGGACCTGCCGTCAGACGCCTCCACCGCATCTGACTGCCGCAGGATGCAGGAGGACCTCCACAGGGTTCACCATCTGGAGAACTGAACTGAGGAGCAGAAAAGTGCTCATATCCAAGCCGGGGTCTCAAGATCACGTGAGAGGAAGCCGGCCCGAATTCTAGGCACGATTCGCTGACCAAAAATGCTTGCAGGTCCCCGACCCTCTTAAAGGAAGCAAGCGCGGTCAGGAGCACTGTCTTTAACGACAGATGTTTCAGCTCGACTGACTCAATGGGCTCAAAGGGAGCTCTCTGTAGGCCCGCCGGGGTGACAGAGAGGTCCCAAGAGGGAACGAGGCGAGGCCTGGGAGGATTTAACCTGATGACCAGGTCGTGCTTTCCCAGTGACCTGCCACCGACCACATCATGATGTGCTGCGATGGCGGCCACATAGAACTTCTTCAAGGTAGAGGGGGACAGCCTTCCCTACAAACCATCTTGAAGGAAGGAAAGCACAGAGCTGCCCAGGCATTTTCGGGGGTCTTCCCGGCAGGAAGAACACCACTTAACAAACAGACTCCACTTCATGGCATAAGTGCGTCTCGTAGAGGGGGCTCTAGCCGAAGTGATAAGTGGCCACTGGTAGTTGACACTAAGTCCTCTGCGTCCCGTCCAGAGACCACACGTGGAGGTTCCAGAGGTCGGGACATTGGGGCCATATGGTGCCCCGTCCCTGAGAATCCTTCCTCAGGGGAATCCGCCAGGGAGGGGCTGTCGCGAGGAGCATCAGCTCTGGGAACCAGGTCCGGTTGGGCCAGTATGGCGCAACTAGCAAGAACTGCTCCTCGTCCTCCCTGACCTTGCACAGAGTCTGTGCGAGAAGGTGAGAAGGCTCACTGGGGGAAACTCATATTTGCGTAAACCCCGGGGCCCCTCGGGGCCCCTGGTCCGGTTAGCACTCTGTTTTTGAAGCGGCTGGGTAGCAACAGAGGGGACTTGTGCCTCCGTGTTAAAGAAGAAGAGTCGCGATTGCAACACTAATATGGACATGCCCTTGCAGTGAGGACAAGTACCATCCACGAGTGCCAACTCAGCATGCTGTTTGCCCAGGCATGTGAGACAGTGTTCGTGGCCATCAGATGAGATCAGGAAACGGCCGCATCCAGAAACACACAGGCGAAAAGACATCTGATAGCTGAAGCGCTCAGGGATGAAATGCTGCGCTGTCCTATCTCAGCGCATTGCCACACACACCGCTGAACCACGCCTTCACACCAGCTGAAATATGTACAAAATATGAAAGTTGAAAACATGATATGTTTCTTATCAAATGTAACAAAACACAGAGCTTATTGTGATTAATGTGGTTAATGCTTGTTAAAAATGGTTAGGCTACAATACATTACTGCGCACACCCCTTCTGGATTGGAGTGTGGATCACCTGTGACTGACTGTATTCGTTGTCTAACTACACCAAACTGTGCCGTCCATACCGTACGGTTCGGGATGAATACATGTACTGTTACACCCCTAGTGGTCAGGCTTACGCCTGGGTTTGGTTATACACCAAAGGTGCTATCAACACCATTCACAGCTCAGGTTATAACACTACAAGCATTTCATTCTCCTGACTCAGCCTCTGGCAAGCTTTGTCAGATGCACGCTATATGCCCTGTATGTGCACTGCGTGCTTATGTGGACAAAACCAGCCTTTTTTGTACATTTGGGCAGCTGTTTGTCTGCTTCAGAGGTGCTAAGAAAGGGCATTTAGTGTCAAAACAGAGACTGTCATATTGAATAGTGGAAGTCTATTCAGGATATTTGTTTTGTGGCTCAAAACACTTTCGGCAGGTTTTATAACCTGGAAATTCCCTCTTTCGTACCACACGTTCTGTCTGTGCAGGGAATGACGGCTGAGCAGCCATTGGATGATGGAAGGGCCCCTCTCTGGCGCGTTTCAACCAGGTCGTTTAGCCCGATATGTAATGTCACTCACACTAAGGGATTTGACGCGTACGATCACACCGGTGTGATCAGTCTTGGCTGGTTCCTGGAGCGTACAATCACACCGTTGTGATTAGGACGTTCAGTGCATCACGTGATCAACTGCTAAATTCAAAAGTGCTTGTGTGCTTTGGCTGCCGCCGAGCCAAAGCCGGATGCACTCAGCACTTTTCATATCACAAATATGCAGTGTTTTCAACCACATAATGTTTATTTTAGGTTTCAGACATTTAAATACATGAGTACTAACAAAACAATACATTTAGAGTTTGTAAAATACACACTGATGTCTATAGAAGCGGCAATAACAATCCTTTCCATTATAATTACACAACACATTTTATTCATATCAGATACACATTGTGTAAGTAACTTTAAAGTTTACTCTATTCTTCCCCAGTTCACTGGCTCACTTACTTTCATGTATTTCAGTAGAAGTGGATGAATTCATGTGTTTTAAATCCAACAGATCCGATTCTCTGTGCTAGGGCTGGGCGATACAGCTAAAAAATGTATCATGATATAATGTTTCATATTGTTCAGTAGCAATGATTATTGAAAATTTTTTTACTAATCTTTTTTAAAAAAAAAAAGAGCAGTAGAAAAAAAAGTTTGAAATTAACCAATGCATTTTTAATTAAGGTAAACAACAAATAATTTTAAAACAAAGCAAAATAAAATGTAAACATATCTTTTTTATATTTTATAAATATTAAATAAATAAGTGTTAAAGGAACTTAGAGTTGCACAATTCTAGATAAACTGAGAAACTTTTTTGTTTGTTTTCAAACTGAGATCACATCTCTGAATGACAACGAAACGAAATAACATTTAATTTACTAGAGGTTCTGACAAAAAAATAATTGCTGCAGTTAGGCATGGGCCGGTATGAGATTTTGACGGTATGCTAACCTTAAACCTTAAAATATCACGGTTTCATGGTATCACGGTATTGCTATTACAGCTCTAAAATGTCTAGGTAAAAAACAACTTTCCCCCCCTTTGAACACAATATATTTATTTCTAAGCAACATAGAATATTTGGAAAAGTAGTAAACATGTATTTTAATAATTTAATTCTTCTTAATTAAATTAAAATTACATCAAATAAAATACATTGTCATTTAAGTGAGCCTAAACCTTCAGCTCAACAATAATTAGAACAGAAATTGAATTATTTTCTGTAAAAAAAAAGTTGCAGTCACTTAAGTGAGTTAAGCATGTGATCAGCTTAAGAAGTTATTAATAGTTATAATAAAAATATTAAAAATTATTAATAGTTATATGATATAATCATTTTGTTATTTTTATATTACAGAACAACAGTAAGATTACAATACTAATATTCTTGCTTTCAAGCGTGTTTGCTAAGCGTATTTTGATGGAAAACCACAGGGAGATCCAGGAAGATGTTTCTCTTTGACAACAGATTTATAAACTACACTCTCAGTATGTTCCCAAATGCAAATGATAAGCGACTGAAACACACAACACTTGCAGAGCAGCATTTTCTGTGAATCGAAGCTGAAAGCTGTTTTACTTCATATAGCGTGTCATTGGATCACATCCGTTGCGATTTGATGATCGCACTAAGACACAACACTATCTCACATCCATGCATTGTCAAAATTAATAAAAAGTTACCGGGCAACTGGTGAATAAGCGTTTTAGCGCTGAGTTTTAATCGCATTTGGCGTTTGGAACCCTGGCGATCATGTTAATAGTGTTCCGACTCCCGCAAAAGGCGCTTCGAGCTTGCGCAGCTCTGTCAGAACAGAAGCAATCCATGAATGAAATAAAGGTACATTTAGCAGTTACATTTTGCAGTTTATTAAGTAATTGTTAAGGCCATTTTGCGATTTCAATCATCAGACATTACCAGCCACCTCACTTCATCTTTTGGAAAAACTTTCAGGTGTTTACCAATCAACTCCTTCTGCCATCCTACACACACACACAGACACACACAGACACACACACACAGACACACAGACAGACAGGTGACTGACTGACTGCTCACACCAACAGAGGGGGAGGGGTCGTGTTAGGGTTGAATCAGTGTATTTGAAAGAATCTGTTGAATGAAGATTCAACGTCACATTTTTTAACACTCACTTGTCGCCACCTGGTGGTAAAACAATGTAATCGATAAATGTGTGAAATATCCTATAATAAACACAATAAAAACTATTATTAAAAAAAATAATAGGATTATTAAAAAAATCCACATTCAAACCAAAATATCTGACTTCCTGTTGGTCGGAGCTGATGACTCGATGAGATCAATATATATAAAAAATATAAAAAATCTTTTCACAGGTCTATATTCGCCATGTCTTGACATTATTCTGATGAAGTTTGAAGCAAATTGGGTAAAAATAAGAGGGTGATCTCAAAGCATTCTGAAAGTGGCACACTTCCTGCTGCCAGTTGTTGGCACTATAACTTTGACTCACAATAGTCACATCCATGTCATCGGCCTCCTACAACGAACATACAGCTGAAGTTTCATCAAAATCAATCAATGTATGCAGAAGTTATAACACACTTCCTGGTTCCCTTTTTTCGCCATAAATTCGTTGCCTCGCCACGTACAAACTGTTTGAGATATCAAATATCCGCTCACAATTTAGCATCCTCAGTATGTTTACTTCATGCTGACCAAGTTTGGTGGTGATCGGAATAATCGCCTAGGAGGAGTATATCAAATTCCAGAGCATGCGTTTTTCAATCAACCCATAATAGCTGACCTCCTGTTGAGTTGGCGTATAACTTAGAACACGAAAGTTGTTTGGCCTGATGAGGTCTATATGTGTACCGAGCTTCATACTAATACATGCAAGCATGTTTGATATATGGACCAAGTTTTTGGACCCCATTCAAGGGGGTGCTGTCAAGCCCCCCCACCACGCCCGGGTCCCAGCCTCTGCGGCATCCTAAAGCCTGCAGATTCAAATGTGTGTGCCAATTTTCAAGAGTTTTTGAGCATGTTAAGGCCCCCAAAAAGCTAATTTTGTGGCTTGGGCCCTAATAAATAAATATAGCTGCAAGCAGTGATGACGGGCTCAAGCCACTGCGCATGGTGGGCAATAGGCATTTAAAATGGGAAAACATAAAAGGACTATGTCAAAGTTATTTGAATTTACCACATTTACTGCAGCAGTTTGTGCCACTATGACCACGAACCACAACAGCCACATCTATGAGATCATTTAAATTTAGATTAATTTTATGTCATAGGTCAGTTTCAAATGAGTGCAGAATGCCGTCCGAATGTTGATGTTGTATTATCCTAACAGTTCTCTGCATGTTTTTTGACCTACCTGAGCTAATGTTTGCGCACCAATCTTATGCACCAAAAGCATGCTTTCATTTAATTTCAATATGGGTGGTATCCGATGAAAAAAATTACATTATTAAATTAACTTAATAAATGGAGCCAAATCATGGAAACTGCAAAGATGATAATAAGAATTGTAACTCAAATGACATTTAGAAAACTAGTCCTGTCTGAATAGTGATATAGTGTCATTGTTCAATTTCAAATGAGTGTGAAGTTAGTAAGTAAAAGTTTTATAAGTTCATCAGTAAATGGGTAATCAGTAAAAGGGTTAAAGATCACTAATCAAGATCGTAGAACACACACACACACACACACACACACACACACACACACACACACACACTCAATCAAACAAACTCACACACACACCGAGAGAAAGAGTGAGACTGAGGAAGTGAGGGGGAGATCAGAGAGAGAGAGAAAGAGAGAGAGAGAGATTCAGAAGAAATATATATATACATATAGATTCCAATGTGTGTGCCAATTTTCAAGAGTTTTTGAGCACATTAAGGCCCCCAAAAAGCCCCTTTTAGGGCTTGGGCCCTAATAATAATCCTAAGGAAAACAATAGGGCCTTCACCCTTTCAGGGCTTTGGCCCTAAATAAGAAAGCTAACAGCTACAGCCCCTTAAAATGACACACTTTTAATGATCCCTCTTTTTTTGTTAAAATTATTTATATCTAGTATACTTTGCAAGGGATGTGTAAATTTATGAGTAGAACTGTAAATACTGACATCAATCTGCTGAATCTGTTCATTATATGGTTGTTTACATTTCATTTTATGTTTTTGTGGTCGATTAAATTTTCTTCCAGCATGGCTCATGAACAGAAAGTAAAATATGATCCAATATAATATATATAAAGTAAATCAACTTCCTAAAATTCTAAAATTCTTTAAATTTCAGAATTGAATTGTAATTTAATAGGCATTCTCAGTTAAATTGTGACTCTAAATGACTTCATAAAAAGTGTACTGTGAGGGGCTTTGGATGAGAAAGTCAGCTACAGTATTATTAAATATGTCTGTTTGTGTCTCTGTGTGCTTTAGGTAAAAGCATTGTTGTGGTCCCCGGCTGGAATCATCATGTTCTCCACTGGTCCGTCTCTGCCATGCCCTCGGCATTCTGTGGCAGGAGATGAAACCAAGGCAGTTAGCGATCACGGGATTTACTCCTCAGACAGACATGCTGGTCTCCTGCTAGCTCAGATGAACAAGATGCGTCTGCATTCTGACTTCTGCGATGTGCGACTGCTGGTAGGCGGACAGGTGTTTGGGGTCCATAAGCTTGTGCTGGCTGCCAGTGGCCCGTATTTTGCTGCTCTGTTCTCTGGAGGCATGAGTGAAGCCCATGAGGAGGAGGTTTGCATTGCTGGAGTGGAGGCTGATGTCTTTGAAATTCTCCTAGAATTTATTTACACTGGTATGCTGGAGTCATATATGTTGTATGTTTGTCCATCACTACAGACACCTCTAGGAAGCGAGTTAGTGGTGTTTGCTAATAGCCAACGTCACTATTAATATTACTAATTTGAACAAACCTCTATTCACAAGTATTAAACTCAACCTGTTACATGAATGATACCTCAAATCATTCAAATTTTTGAGGAGAAGTGCTATTATTTGACTTTTCAAAGTCGTCAAATCGCTGTTCTTCTCGCGCTACACGGCTGTCTGGGGTACCATTTATTTGCTGTTGTATGCACATTACGCAACGGATTGGCGACGGGGGGTCACACCAGGACTGTGCGATTAATCATAATTGATTTGCGATTTCGATTTTGGCTTCCAACGATTATGTAGACAAGATAATCAAGGTAAAATGATTATTGTGCTGCTGCCGTATTCCCTCCAGCGCACATTCCTTTCCTTCACAGCGGTGCACTTTCCCTAAAAGCCCAAACTTAACATCTAAAATGCAATCTACTGTTGCTAAACTGTGGGACGTGTTTGATATTAAACAGTGTTATTAAAAGTGCATTAAGCCGCAAAAGAAATATTGTTCCCCAGGCGGCTCTCTGTGCAATAACAAATGAGCTTCGGATACGTGCCTAAACTTTTTTGACAGTATTCACGCAAACACAATGGGTTATGTCTTAAGTAAACATACACAGTTGAGAAAGAAAACGCATGTGTAACAGTATATTGGATCTGTGCATTAGCTCTTAAAGTGACAGCAGCCTAATATACCTGCTGCAGTCTGTCATTAATGATAATCAAACAAAAAATGACAAAGGAAATCACTCACTGATCTTGACTGAATAACTTAAGTAGCTTTAATAAGGATTAATCTATATTTAATGTGTACAGTAAGACTATGCAGTGTTATATGCAGTGTTATTTTACATTTGATTATTACATATTTTGTTGTAGGCTATTACTTATCTGAATACCACTGTTAGTACATCTTTCTGAAACACTGTTTATTTAATTTATGTTTTCGTTCTGTTGTATTTATTTGCCCGTTTGGTTGTAATTAGTTTCTTATTGAATTGCTGATAAAAGTTTTGCCATAATCAAGCAGCCCTGGGCCACGCATTGCACAACTTTCACAATAGAAAGAATTACAGACAACTCTGTCTGGTCTAAAAACTGCTTTTCACAAACATAGAAGTAGAGGTGCAATGGTAAATTACTCACGGTTCGGTTTTTATCATGGTTTTAGGGTCATCGTTTCGGTACGGTTCGGAATGTGCCAAGTTCAGGGAAAAAAGGACTACTGTCAAATAAAAATAAAGAAAATAAAAACAAATAATTTACCTACAAGAAACAGCACAAAAAAATACACTAGAGCAAAGATACAAATTAAAATAAACAGTGCTTTATAATGTTTTTCAGGTATCTTAATAGTTTTCAGGTACAGAAATTGAATAAAGTAATCAAATGTAAAACATTGTTGCATATAATTCACTGTATAAATTAACTAAAGATTAATCATTATTAATTATTAACTAAGTTACAAAAACTATTCTGTCAAGGGCATAACGCGTTATGATCAATTATAATATAAATCGACCAAGGAAATTATGCACATATATTGTGAATTAATTACAACGGATTGTAATTAATTACATATATGGTTCAGGATTAGGTATAGTTTAATAGTTAATTTAAAAAGACTGGTCTAGTTTGTCCAGCAAACTATCAGTTTTCCTTATCAACTATTATAAAAGGAGTTTTTCCTCTGGCCACGAGAAATAACTTCCCATTCTAGCATTAAAATGTAAAGCAGTTTGCAAAATCGGAATGTAAAAGTGACTTAATTTGCTGAATGAGCAACAGAAACAATCGTGCATGAATATAATGAATTTAATATATGAAACTATGAATACATAGGCTATACGGCTAAATATACACAAAAGAATACACATATATACAGAAGCGAAAGTAAAGACAGGCAAAGAGGGAAGACAAATAGTAGCAAAACTTACAGACAGTTTCTTAAGAGCCAGCAAAGAATCAGTATCACTTTGTTAGGTCATGTAACTTAGCGCAACTAAGATAGATAGAATCGGTACTTGCATGAGTTTGCAAGTTTCAAAAAGATACATGTGAAGATTCAGTGCATCTGTAGCTGCAGTTCGTTGGCTTCTTCCATTTGAACTGAGAATTTGAAAGTTTGTTTCGCCAAAGGTGGTTGTCCCGGAGAGGAGAGGAGCGCGGTCGCCGAGGGACGTCCGGGCGAGACGTGCGTGAGATGGCGAGAGACAATCGAGAGACAAAGGAACGTGTGTGTGATTGTCTTTTAAGGACAAACAAGCCAAGACGCCTCCTTAGGTGAACAGCCAATGTCCAGCGTGGATTTTGAGGAGGGAAAAGTTCTCTTTGCCTTGTCTTGCAGCTCAGTTTGCATAATTTATTATGGTTTCAGAATTGGTAACTTTTACTCCAAAAGACCTTAGAAATAGACTAATGCATGGTATCGTAACAGAACATACATAGTTAATTAAAGCATCCTGAGAGGATTCATTTAAGAGTAAACATGACAGGGTGAAAAAGACATAAAGACAGAGATACAGTCTTACACTCGCATATAAAGGTTTGGGGGTACAACTCACACAACTATAGTTGTAACTTAAATGAAATACCTGCTTAAAACTGAAATACATGCTTACAGGATTACATTTTAATCATATTTTAATGAATGTGACTTAAAGAGAGTCCTGGTATGTTCTTCTGTGTGTGTGTGTGTGTACGTGTATTTGAGTTTGACGATGTCTGGAATGTGGCCACATGGCTTGGTGTAATTCGATCTGAGTTGATCGCAATCAATTGAAGTCACAAGGGAGAGGTTCGTGGGTGCTGGTGGTCCATCGACACGGCCATAAAATGGCTGTTAACATCAGTCAGGCCGGAGCCAATGTGAGATTTACAAACAAAGTTCAAGAAGTTAAAACTTTAACAAAATTTATAGTTGACCTGCAAATCCGATCCTGTGCAGTCGCTACAGCGACGAGGGATTCACATGTCATAAATGCAGGGAAATAGTCAGGCTGACAGAGAAAATCTCAGAATTAGAGACACACATCCAAACTTTATTCGAGGATAGAATGTAAGGGCTTCAGATACTGCTTTGGATGCGACTAGCTTAGTGAACTCTGTACATTGTTCGGTTCCGGCTGAGCCCGTGCAGCAGGGCAATTGGGTGACCGTAAGACGGCCTAGTCGCAGGACAAAACACTGCTCTTCCGTTCCGATTAGAACATCAAACAGGTTCTTCCCACTCAGTGACGCATCCACTGAGAATCCTGTTGAAAGTGCCTTAGTTATTGGTGATTCTATTACACGGAACGTGAAAATAGAGACACCATCCACCATAGTCATGTTTGCCGGGAGTCAGAGTGCCTGACATCAAAGCAAATTTAAAAGATTATTAGTCACATCGGCACTAATGATGTCCAACTTCGCCAGTCAAAGATTACTAAAATTAACATTAAAGAGGTGTGAGAACTCGCAAGTACGATGTCAGACACTAATTTGCTCTGGATCCCATCCTGTTCGTCGGAGTGATGAGATACTTAGCAGACTATCATCACTCAATGGCTGGCTGTCTGAGTGGTGTCCGCAGAATAATCTAGGGTTCACAGACAATTGCAAAAGTTTTTTGGGCAGACCAGACCTGTTAAAAAGTGATGGTATCCATCCCTCCTGGCATGGTGCCGCTATTCTCTCTAGTAATATGACACATAGTCTTAGAGCTGAAACATGATAAACTGGGGCCCAGGTCAGGAAGCAGACAGACTGGCTAAACCGACATCTGCTAGCTGTCTCACATCACAGAAGTCAGATAAATCCCAACACACAGAGACTCTTTCACCTAGATATCATCACATAGAGACTGTGAAAACTGCAGATCAACGCAGTGCGATCCTCACTCCCGCAGCCTGCCACAAGCGCTGCACCCACAGTCTTCTTAACACCATTCGCCTTGCACTCTAGCATCCAGCACCCGCTGCTTCTTCTCCAGCTGCTTCTGTCAGTCCCATGGCCCGACCAGCGACATTCACCGGCACGGCTGTGGATTACAGCGGGTTTCTTCTACAATGCTCCCTTTACTGGAAGCCCAGTCTCAGTTGTTCACTACCGAATGAGCCCGGGTGGCATTCGTCATTTCACTGCTCACCGGGTGAGCGCTACAGTGGGCTCAGCCTCTCTGGGAATCCAACGCTCCAGTTACAGCCTCCATTAACTCCTTCTTCGCCCACTTTCCGTACACGACCAACTTTTCAACCTACGCCAAAGCGATGAATCTGTGAGTATGTATGCCCTCCGTTTCCGCACTCTGGCGGCCGCTAGCGGCTGGAATGAAACGGCTCTGATAACTGCCTTTCGCCAAGGCTTGAATCCCAATGTCAAACAACTAATGGTCGTGTACAATGATACTATGGGCTTGGAAAATTTGATCCAGAAAACCATCCATATTACCCAGCGCTTTTCTGCATGTGCGCTCCACACACCCGCTGCCAATCCTCTGCCCGCCACACCATGGGTCGCCTTTCCAGCACCTTAACCTATGCAGGTTGATTCTAATCGCCTGACCTGTGCAGAGCGTCAGAGAAAAATCCAACAACATCTCTGTCTATACTGTGGGGGAGAGGACCATGTGATCGTGACCTGTCCCATCCGACCACCACACCCAGCAGTCAGTACTATCCAACTGCCCGCTCATTGCACCTCTCACAAGAACATCTGTACACATCCTTAACTCTCATGTCTGTGTTTCAGCGCAAGCCCTCATTGATTCCGCTCATTGATTGACTTCATCAGCAACCAGATTCTCCAGAAGTTGTACATTGCAAGCGCTGCCAACAGGATCTCCGTATCCACACCATTCAAAGAAAAGCCGCTGGGTCATGGTCACGTTCGACATTTCTCCCCCACACTGACGCTCCGCATTGGCATTGTCTACACTCAGAGGAAATCACATTCATGGTGCTGGAAGGTTCCAACACCATTTCTACCTGAAGCTGCCACACCACACCACCTCCGTACTCTTCCTGGGCTACATCATTGACCAACACGGCATCCAGATGGACCAGAGTAAGGTGGAATCCATCTGCAACTGGCCTTTACCCACCACCATCAAGGAGCTACAACATTTCTTGGTGTTTGCAAATTTCTACCGTCGCTTCATCCACAACTACAGTCTCCTCAGTGCACCCCTCACCTCGCTCCTCAAAGGCAGGCCCAAGTCTCTGTCCTGGACTCCATCTGCCGGGAAGCATTCCACCAGCTCCAAGAGGCCTTCTTCACTGCTCTGATCCTGGTCTATCCGAACCCTGATCTTCCATCCACTGGGGTCGGGGCAGTGTTGTCACAGCGGCAGGGTGACCCAACACGACTCCATCCATGTGCCTTCTTCTCCAAGAACCTATCCCCGGCGGAGCAAAATTACAATATTAGAAACAGAGAGCTTTTTGCCATCAAGTTAGCTTTGGAGGAGTGGAGACACTGGCTGGAGGGAGCGAAACATCCATTTGAGGTAATCACCGACCATCGCAACCTGGAATATCTGCGTGATGCCAAACGGCTGAACCCTCGTCAGGCCAGCTGGGCCCTCTTCTTCACTAGATTCAACTTCATGGTATCCTACCGCCCAGGAACCAAGAACTGCAAAGACGATGCCCTGTCCTGGCTGGATCAACCTGATCCAGATAATCCCAATCCTGAACCTATCCACAGAATTGTTGACATTTTTGCAGATTTATTAAAAAAGAAAAACTGAAATATCACATGGTCCTAAGTATTCAGACCCTTTGCTGTGACACTCATATATTTAACTCAGGTGCTGTCCAATTCTTCTGATCATCCTTAAGATGGTTCTATACCTTCATTTGAGTCCAGCTGTGTTTAATTATACTGACTGGACTTGATTAGGAAAGCCACACTCTTGTCAATATAAGACCGTACAGCTCACAGTGCATGTCAGAGCAAATGAGAATCATGAGGTCAAAGGAACTGCCTGAAGAGCTCAGAGACAGAATTGTGGCAAGGCACAGATCTGGCCAAGGTTACAAAAAAAATTCTGCTGCACTTAAGGTTCCTAAGAGCACAGTGGCCTCCATAATCCTTAAATGGAAGACGTTTGGGACGACCAGAACCCTTCCTAGAGCTGGCCATCCGGCCAAACTGAGCTATCGGGGGAGAAGAGCCTTGGTGAGAGAGGTAAAGAAGAACCCAAAGATCACTGTGGCTGAGCTCCAGAGATGCAGTCGGGAGATGGGAGAAAGTTGTAGAAAGTCAACCATCACTGCAGTCCTCCACCAGTCGGGGCTTTATGGCAGAGTGGCCTGATGGAAGCCTCTCCTCTGTACAAGACACATGAAAGCCCGCATGGAGTTTGCTAAAAAACACCTGAAGGACTCCTAAATGGTGAGAAATAAGATTCTCTGGTCTGATGAGACCAAGATAGAACTTTTTGGCCTTAATTCTAAGCAGTATGTGTGGAGAAAACCAGGCACTGCTCATCACCTGTCCAATACAGTCCCAATAGTGAAGCATGGTGGTGGCAGCATAATGCTGTGGGGGTGTTTTTCAGCTGCAGGGACAGGACGACTGGTTGCAATCGAGGGAAAGATGAATGCGGCCAAGTACAGGGATCTCCTGGACAAAAACCTTCTCCAGAGTGCTCAGGACCTTAGACTCGGCCGAAGGTTTACCTTCCAACAAGACAATGACCCTAAGCACACAGCTAAAATAACGAAGGAGTGGCTTCACAACAACTCCGTGACTGTTCTTGAATGGCCCAGCCAGAGCCCTGACTTAAACCCAATCAAGCATCTCTGGAGAGACCTAAAAATGGCTGTCCTCCAATGTTTACCATCCAACCTGACAGAACTGGAGAGGATCTGCAAGGAGGAATGGCAGAGGATCCCAAATCCAGGTGTGAAAAACTTGTTGCATCTTTTCCAAAAAGACTCATGGCTGTATTAGATCAAAAGGGTGTTTCTACTAAATACTGAGCAAAGGGTCTGAATACTTAGGACCATGTGATATTTCAGTTTTTTTTTTTTAATAAATCTGCAAAAATGTCAACAATTCTGTGTTTTTCTGTCAATATGGGGTGCTGTGTGTACATTAATGAGGATAAAAAATGAACTTAAATGATTTTAGCAAATGGCTGCAATATAACAAAGAGTGAAAAATTTAAGGGGGTCTGAATACTTTCCGTACCCACTGTATATACATACAAAGTAACTAGTAACTAGCTACTTGAGTAGTTTTTCATTGGATACTTTTTTACTCTTACTCAAGTAACTATTAAGATTATTACTTTAACTTTTACTTTGAGTAAATATTTCTACAAGTACTTGTACTTTTGCTTTAGTACAGTTTTTGGATACTCTGCCCACCTCTGCTCCCAGTACAGTATTGTATCTCACCTTCATTTCATGTATCTCTGTTAAAACCCCACACTGATCCCATGCCTACCTCCGTCAGGTACCTGTCCCCCCAGAGGCCGCATCTTCTCCTTGTCTTCTCCTGAGCGTGCTATGGACAGTTACATTGAGGAGGCCCTCACAGCAGGGCTCATTCGTCAATCCACATCTCCTGCTGGAGCTGTTTTTTTATTTGTGGGAAAAAAGGATGTTTTCTTAACAAAATCGCCATCTGAAACTGGATTTTTCAAGTTCCCTCAATGAACACATGGGGCATGTCAGGAAGGTTCTTCAACGCCTCCTCGATAATCACCTTTTTGTCAAACCCGAGAAGTGTGAATTCCATGTGACCCAAGTACAGTTCCTGGGATTCATTATTAAGCCTGGCCATATTCAAATGGATTCCAAGAAAGTTCAAGCATTCACGGATTGTGTCTGTGAAGGAGGTGCAATGATTCCTTGGCTTCGCCAGCTTTTAACGCGAATTCATTTTGAACTTCAGCTCTGTGGTGGCTCCCCTATCAGCTCTCACTAAACGGAATAATGCTGGGTTTTGCTGGAGTCCTGAAGCGGAGTCCTGAAGGGGGTGGGGGGAGTCCTGCCAGTGTTTTGCTTATGTTCAGTTTTGGCCTCTAGAGGTCCTCATGGTGCTCTCATGCCCAGCTTACTCTGCTTGTAATTAGTGTTATTAGGCTCACGTGTCTCGTTCAGCTGTGTGTATTTAAGTGACTCTGTCTCATAGCTTTTTTGCTTGGTGTTTAGTTGTTCTGAAGCCAGTTGCCTGAGTAAGTGTTCTCTATCTCTGAGACTTTATTTTTTCCTTGCCTGTGGATTATTCCTTCTCTGTTATTTTTTGTGTACTTTCTCATCTGGAGTTTTTGCTTCAAGATCTTTTGAATCTTTGGATTATTTCTTGTGGAATGCCCATTTGGACATTTTTTTAAAAAACTAAATGGTTTAGCTCCCCAGTACCTGACTGAGCTCTTAACGCATTATAGTCCTTCACATCTATTGCGATCTCAGAATTCTGACCAGTTGATAATACCTAGGATATCAAAATCAACTGCAGGCGGTAGATCATTTTCCTTTTTAGCACCTAAACTTTAGAACAGTCTTCCTAACATTGTTCAGGAAGCAGACACACTCATAACACCTTATCAATTTATGTTTTCACATCTGTTAAAGGATTGGTAGGCTGCATAAATTAGGTCAGCCGGAACCACGAACACTTCCTATAACACCAGATGTACTCATTACATCAGAAGAAGAATGGCATCTATGCTAATATTAGTTTCTCTGTTTATCCCGAGGTTTACCATAGTCAGCCGGATCTGGGCAGTATCCAGATCAGATGGAGAACCTGTGCCTAGACACGATGACAACGCAGTCCTAAAGTGTCAGCAGAGATTGGGTCAACTAGATTATCCCCTGTGAAGCCTCACTGCACTGACACGACAGCCAGTGGCACAGATTCCCAACAAACCATCCCATAACAGCGTGATAAATACGATCTTCAACTAGATGGAACTGGATTAAATATTTTGATTGTTGCGATTCTAATCAGATTATGACCTGTAACACTGCCTGAATCATAATCATTAGGTAACTGTTCAGTGTTGGCCAGGAGAACTGGCCCCCCAACTGAACCTGGTTTCTCCCAAGGTTTTTTTCTCCATTTATGTCACCTGTTGGTCACCTGATGTCACCTGTTGGAGTTTGGGTTCATTGCCGCTGTCGCCTTTGGCTTGCTTAGTTAGGGACACTTGATATTCAACAATGTTTTTGATCTGCCTGCATTGACACCATTGTATGCAAACAGAACTGAGCTGGACGATGACATCACTGTTTTCTCCAGTGCTGATCTATAGATAAATTACCTAAATTATTAACTATTGATTTTTACAATGGAATGAATCAATACTGAATTTATTTAGGCTGGACAATGACACCATTTTCTTCTAGAGCTTCGGTGCAGCCAAAATTATTTACCAGTAATCACTATAAAGCTACTTTGATGCAATCTGCATTGAAAAAAGTACTATATAAATAAAGGTGACTTGACTTGATTTTTTTTACCGAGAACCATTTCAACCCTAGCGAGCAGTGACACAAGAAATAATGCAAATCATGCGTGATACAGGAGTTGTCGTGCAAGACTGGATTTCTTCCTGTTAAAAAAGGTACCCCGCAAGAAGCTTGCGATTAAATTTGTCTGTGTGCTGATTTGCAGCGAAAAAAAATAATAATATAAAGGAGGAGCCATACTTGCTGATGTTCTGTTTTAGGTCTATGACTCCTCCCTCTGAAATTTCCCTTGCCCTTCGCTTGCTCTCTCATTGGCTGCAGATTGTCGCTGATTGAATTTCTAGTCAAAACACATTTCTCACTGCAGGACAGTCGTGTCCAAAATCAAGTACTTCCCTACTATATAGTATGCGAAAAACTGTAAGAATACATTGTAATCAAAAAACCGTAGGTGTCCCCGGATGACTGCAGAGATTCTAAAGTGCGTATTCGATGGGAGGGGATTTATGACTGAAAATGAAGTGACATAACTGACGCTGGTAGGTAACGTGTCGACAACATTTCGGATGTAGTGCATCCGAATTTAATTTATACTACCAATATACGTGCTGGTCATATAATTAGAATATCATCAAAAAGTTGATGTATTTCACTAATTCCATTCAAAAAGTGAAACTTGTATATTATATTTATTCATTACACACAGACTGATATATTTCAAATGTTTATTTCTTTTAATTTTGATGATTATAACTGACAACTAAGGAAAATCCCAAATTCAGTATCTCAGAAAATTAGAATATTACTTAAGACCAATACAAAGAAAGGATTTTTAGAAATCTTGGCCAACTGAAAAGTATGAACATGAAAAGTATAAGCATGTACAGCACTCAGTACTTAGTTGGGGCTCCTTTTGCCTGAATTACTGCAGCAATGCGGCGTGACATGGAGTCGATCAGTCTGTGGCACTGCTCAGGTGTTATAAGAGCCCAGGTTGCTCTAATAGTGGCCTTCAGCCCTTCTGCATTGTTGGGTCTGGCATATCGCATCTTCCTCTTCACAATACCCCATAGATTTTCTATGCGGTTAAGGTCAGGCGAGTTTGCTGGCCAATTAAGAACAGGGATACCATGGTCCTCAAACCAGGTACTGGTAGCTTTGGCACTGTGTACAGGTGCCAAGTCCTGTTGGAAAATGAAATCTGCATCTCCATAAAGTTGGTCAGCAGCAGGAAGCATGAAGTGCTCTAAAACTTCCTGGTATACGGCTGCGTTGACCTTGGACCTCAGAAAACACAGTGGACCAACACCAGCAGATGACATGGCACCCCAAACCATCACTGACTGTGGAAACTTTACACTGGACCTCAAGCAACGTGGATTGTGTGCCTCTCCTCTCTTTCTCCACACTCTGGGACCCTGATTTCCAAAGGAAATGCAAAATTTACTTTCATCAGAGAACATAACTTTGGACCACTCAGCAGCAGTCCAGTCCTTTTTGTCTTTAGCCCAGACGAGACGCTTCTGACGCTGTCAGAGTGGCTTGACAGCTGAAACCCATGTCTTGCATACGTCTGTGCGTAGTGGTTCTTGAAGCACTGACTCCAGCTGCAGTCTACTCTTTGTGAATCTCCCCCACATTTTTGAATGGGTTTTGTTTCACAATCCTCTCCAGGGTGCGGTTATCCCTATTGCTTGTACACTTTTTTTTTCTACCACATCTTTTCCTTCCCTTCGCCTCTCTATTAATGTGCTTGGACACAGAGCTCTGTGAACAGCCAGCCTCTTTTGCAATGACCTTTTGTGTCTTGCCCTCCTTGTGCAAGGTGTAAATGGTCGTCTTTTGGACAACTGTCTAGTCATCGGTCTTCCTCATGATTGTGTAGCCTACAGAACTAGACTGAGAGACCATTTAAAGGCCTTTGCAGGTGTTTTGAGTTAATTAGCTGATTAGAGTGTGGCACCAGGTGTCTTCAATATTGAACCTTTTCACAATATTCTAATTTTCTGAGATACTGAATTTGGGATTTTCCTTAGTTGTCAGTTATAATAATTAAAATTAAAAGAAATAAACATTTGAAATATATCAGTCTGTGTGTAATGAATGAATATAATATACAAGTTTCACTTTTTGAATGGAATTAGTGAAGTAAATCAACTTTTTGATGATATTCTAATTATATGACCAGCACCTGTGTGTGTGTGTGTGTGTGTGTGTGTGTATGTATGTATGTATATAGCTAATAGGGGATATATTTATATACATACTAGTATAGAACATACTTTTTTTAACGGTCGTGAAGTAAATTCAAATGTAGTACTTACTCAGACAGTACACGATTCACAGACAGGTCTAAATATTTAGCATACTAAATATCTTACGGGCATCAGCGACACATCAGTGCTTCTCTCAAGTCGTGTCTTTGCACATCAAATAATGCACACTCTGCAGTTGTCAGTCGTGAATGAATTTGCCTTAGATTTCAGGCATTTGTCAGCGATTTCCACAAAACTGTCGGCGAGAAAATAGTGTTAAAAAGCCATGTGAAAAAAATTTGTAAAAAGCCATGTGAATATACCTTTTTTGAGCATTAAACAAGTGCAAATGTTAGAAATTTGACATTCAAACTTTAATTAGGTAACTTATCACATTGATCTAGCATGCAGAGTACTGTATATGAGCAGAGTGGATTTCAGTCTGCACTAAAAGCATTTTGTAATCACCCTGCTGCTCTAGATCTACTACACCCAGTGGACATTCCAAGGCTTAAACATAAGTTTTTAATATCAGCCAAAGATTCACCATTGTATGCTTCATAATGTCTGCTATCTCTTAATAACAGTTCATTAGACTTTGCTAGTTTTAATCATTGAAAAGTTGATCAGTTTTAGAGTTTTTATTAAAAATACATTTTAAAATATTACATTACATACAGTTTTAGGTCTATTGTGTCCAGGGGGACTGGACCTTTAAAAAACGTAACATAAGTTTCTTTGGATAAAAAACTTTTCTGTTAAATAGTGTGTAATAGTGTAATGTAAAAGCTCAATTTGAAAAGAAAAAACAAAACAAAAACATTGTTTCATCCTCTGTTGTCTACATGAATGCTAAACATATTACAAGAAGCACTTCTTTTGCTCCTGATAGGCTCTATTGATGTGACAGTGGACACTGTGCAAGAGCTGATGGTGGCTGCAGACATGCTGCAGTTGAATGAGGTGGTGGATATATGTGGAGAATTTCTCCGGGCTCATATGGACCCATCCAACTGTGTCGGGATTTATCGCTTTTTGGAGCAGATCGCCTATATGGAGCTCTTAAAGTTCACTGAAGACTACATCCACGTCCACTTTCTAGAGGTGGGTTTATTGACTCAAGTTTTCTGTTTCAAATATTCTCTACATTGTTTTCTTCTTTGTTTTTAACATTCAGGAAGGCTGAACCTGTAATAAGAATAGAAAGTCACCCAGTTAAATGACTTACTATTGTCAGTACTGACCACTGTTGTTCTACAGTGATTTTCTATAGCTCCAAATACTTAGCTTCCATGACTGTCAGTATTTTGTGGTTTTAAGAACCAATCAAAACCTTCAAATCATGTTCAGTCATGTGTCTGGTGTCAGGTTCGCTCCTCAGAAGAGTTCTCAAGCTTGTCTAAAGATCAGCTGGTGAAGTTGCTCCGCAGTGAGGAGCTCAGGATCGAAGATGAGTATCAAGTGTTCACGGCTGCTATGGACTGGCTGCACCACAACGTGCCCCACAGGAAGAAGCATGTGGTGGAAGTTTTGGAACCTGTGCGCTTCCCTCTGCTGTCACCACAGAGACTCTACAAGTACATTGAGGGTGAGCGAGAGATACTGTGTTTCACATGAGTGTGACTAATGAATGGAATTTTTTTTTTCATGTTTTAACTTTTATTCTGACTTTTTTTCAAAATTTTGAGATATAAACTCGCAATTCTGACTTTATAACATGCAATTCTGACTATAACTCGCAACTGCAAAATTCTATCACGCAATTCTGACTTTTTGTCAGTTTATGGGCCCTATCATACACCCAGCGCAATGTGACGCCAGGTGCGACGCAAGTGTTTTTTGCTAGTTTCATCCGGATGCAGTTATCATTTTCATGTCCTGTGTCACATTGTTTAAATAGTCTGGTCTGAAAACAAGGTGTGTTCAGGCACATTGTTGATGCGTTGCTATTTTGATGCAACTGAAATAAACTGCGCCATTGACCAACTGAAACCTGGTCTAATGGCGCAATATTTGTTTTGTTATTGTTTTGTTATTTAAAGGGCGCGTTAGTAATATATGTGGGTGCACAACGCGCATACACTCTGCTTATTACACACACAGGGATGCGCAGCATTTAATATGCCAAATATTAAAAATAAAAAGATTACAATGTAAAAGATTATTATTGTGTGCATAAAGATAAAAATGCTTTGGTGGAATCCGGCTTTTCTCGTAGATGGTCTGCTTGCGCACTTTAATCTCGTTTACGAGCAGATCTGTTTTCTCACTAGAGAAGCGTTTAGTTTTTCAGCTTGCAAATTCCACCGTGTAAATAGTGAATCCTCCATGATACGAGCAGAGCTGGCTTTTAAAGGGAATGGGAAATGAGACTCTGATTGGTTTATTGCACGTTACACCCAAAACACACCCATTACTCATTAAGAGAATGGGGACAATCCTTTTAGACCACAAGCCTGGCGCGCCATTTTTCCCATCCTTAAACTAGCAAAAATAGATTCGGACACGCCATAAGCCACTTGCTCCGTGCGCTTTAGACCATGTGCTTAAATCGTTAAAATAGGGCCCTATATCACGCAATTCTGAGAAAAAAAGTCAAGTACCTTTTTATTTTTTATTCAGGGGCGGAAACAAGTTTCCTTACTTTTCTGACTGAAAGTATAGCTGTGATAACAGTGGTCAAGTCACTGTTACAGATTCGAGAGGTGTTTTTTTGTTTTGTTTTGTTTTTTAAACAATGGCAGCAGTAATATATGTAAACACAAAGGATAAATAATTACATTTATTATTAATAATAATCTGAATAAAATATTTTGTCAAATAATAAAGGCAAAACAAATATGTTAAAATATATATTCATATATGATGGTATTTCAAAATGTGTTACATATACATTTTAAGAGGATTTAAAAATGAAGCATAATAAAAAATTGATTGAAAACAATAAGAAAAGAAAAGGTGTGATTTCAAGGTTATGTAAACGAAAATAAAATAATGCAGTGCAATAAATAAAGTGAAGTTCATTATCGATATAGAATTTAATTCTAATTTAATTTAATTTAGGTGTCCATATCTTGTCTATTTAACAACAAATGTGGCTCATCCAGTCATACTTTAGAGCTGGAATTATTTGTTTTATGTTTGTTTTTGTGCACACATTCTTGATGAAACTTTCCCTGACAGGTATTTCTGACTTCAGTTTGCGAGTTGCATTGCAAACCCTTCTGAGAGAGTACACTGAAGTCAACAAGTCCCCTAAAGAGAGCAAACCTTTCAGCCTTCTGCAAACGGCCAAGACCCGGCCCAGGAGAAAAGCCCGCAAGTACCTCTATGCCATTGGTACGTAAACTCTTCTGCCAGTGTGCAGCTGTAATATTCTTCTTAAGGCTGGAATACACTACACAAATTTTCAAATCAATTTGATTTTAACCTGTAACTGTCTATTGAGCATAGATCTGAACTGAAATGGTTGTAATTCATGAATGCTTTGGAATACAGACCTAAGGATGGTCTTTTTTTTTTTTTTAAAGAGGACACCCAGCAGATTATTGCAGAAGTGCTTCAAAAAAAATGTAGTGTTAAGCAAATGTACTAAACTAAATGTATTATACAATATATATATATATATATATATATATATATATATATATATATATATAACAAAATAATTTGAACTTAAATTGTTAGAAAATCAAAGTCATGACTTAACAAGTTATTAAGTTCCAAAGTTGATATCACAAAAATTAAGCCTGCTAAAAGGTTTCCATGACAATGCAATGTCCAATTTGAAACTGATTTGAATTTTGAATGTTTAAGGGTCCAAATGATACCAAATTTATGATGATTACAAAAAATAAGTGATGGGGAAAAAAGGCAATTAAAGGTATGCCAAATGTCCCACTACCGGGACACTGACAGTTAACAGGCTTAAACACTAGGCATCGTTCACATGCCAACTTTTTAAATAAGTACATAATAAAACTGGGCATCATACACTAAACAACTGAGGATTACACCATACTAGATTTTTAAGTCATTTTGAACACAACAAAATAATGCAGAAGCGCAAACTCATGCCTTGTTGCTAGGAGACACATGAAAACAATGTGTTCTAAAATATCAAACATGTTTGATATACCGTTAAATGAATGGAATCATAACCTGAAGCTAAAAAATTGATTAGTGTTTTCTTCTATACTTATTAATGGTGCTTGGCAAAGGCAAAGCATCATTAGTGTCCAAGCCAACATACTGATATTCTACTTAAACATCTTATTATTATTATTATTATTTTTTTTTTCTTCTTACAGTTAGTTTTCGAATAATAATTTTTCAAAGTTCAGATTTTTCCCATTGACTCCCATTCATTTTCTGACAATGCGCCTCCAGTGGAGCAGTTCCGTCCACTAGAGGGCGTGCCAACATAAGAAATCATTCGCTCATGCATTCACTTTAGGTTTCGTCAGTTCATCATTTCTATTTGTTTTAAAGCTTGCCAGTTTGAACCACGACTGTATTAATATACATGCAGTGAAAAACACGAGATACTTTTAGAGCTTTAGAGATGTTTAGTGTGATGAGACAAATCCCACGAGTCTCATGTAAACCAGGCAGCGCCCGCGAGGCTGCCGCTCTGAGAGCACACGTACATTTGGTCTCATTCAAGCGAGCACAAAAACGCATCAAACAGCTTCTTTGTTTGAATGCTTATGTATGATTGTTACTGTGTTCATGATGTGTGGCATCTGTGCAAAGATTTGTGCATTAGAGGCGCGTCGTGTCACCCTGTCACGTGTCACGTGTCACCCGCGCCGCTGCTGCTCCCAGCATGAGGAGATACATCAGACAAACTTTCTTCATCTGAACATTCCGTAAAACTCCAACTGTCAAAATTCAAATCTAAACAAACTGAAGCCCATTAGAGTCAATGAAGCTGCCATTCTATAAGCCATTTAAACTCATTTAAACTCATCTATCTATCTATCTATCTATCTATCTATCTATCTATCTATCTATCTATCTATCAAACTAAATCTATCTTCTATTTATCTATCTAACTATCTATCTCATAGCAACCACCCAGAACAACTTAACAACCACATAGCAACCAAACCATCATGGCAACCGCCTAGCAACCACACAAATCACCCTGGCAACATCCTAGCAACCACCCCGAGTACACTAGCAACCACAGGCAACACCCTAGCAACCACCCTGAGTACCCTAGCAACCGCATAGCAACACCTTAGCAACTACCCAGAGTACCTTAGCAACAGCATAGCCACACCTTAGCAACCACTTAGAGTACCCTAGCAACCGCATAGCAACATCCTAGCAACCACCCGATTACCCTAGCAACACCTTAGCAACCACCCAAAATACCTTAGCAACCACATAGCAACACCTTAGCAACCACCCCGAGTACCCTAGCAACCGCATAGCAACACCCTAGCAACCACCCAGAATACCCTCGCAACACCTTAGCAACCACCCAGAGTACCTTAGCAACCGCATAGCAACACCTTAGCAACCACTCAGAATACCCTATCAACCACCCAGAATACCCTAGCAACCACATAACACCCTAGCAACCGCCTTGACTACCCTGACTCTATCTATCTATCAAAACTACTAAACTAAAACTTAAACTTTCAAAATGAAAAGTTTCAAACTTCAAACTTTTAAAACTACTTCAAACTTTCTGGACTGGCTTTTTCAAGCCAACTTAAAGTTTGTCTCGACTAACTTTTTTATCTAGTTATTATTCTTCTTCTTACTCCTCCTAGAGCTTTAACTCTACAAACTCCAAACTCGGACCAGACCTTCAGACTGTTCTGACTTAGTGTGCTATATCTTTTCAGACTGATTAGACTTACGGTTATCTATCTAAACTCATTCAAACTCATAAACTCATCTATCTGTCTATCTATCTATCTTCTATTTATCTATCTATCAAACTATATATATCTATCTACAAAACAAAATCTATCTACTTATCTATCTAATGTGATCTATCTATCTATCTAAACTCATTCAAACTCATAAACTCATCTATCTATCTTTCAAACTAAATCTATCTATCTAATATGATCTAACTATCTATCTATCTATCTATCTATCAAACTAAATTGATCTATCTATCTATCAAACTAATATATATCTATCTATAAAACTAAATCTATATATCTACAGTGGTATGCGAAAGTTTGGGAACTCCTTGCAGAATGTGTGAAAATGTGAATAATTTTAACAAAATAAGAGAGATCATACAAAATGCATGTTGTTCTTTATTTAGTACTGTCCTGAGTAAGATATTTTACATAAAAGATGTTTACATAAAGTCCACAAGACAAAAAATAGCTGAATTTATTAAAATGACCCTGTTCAAAAGTTTGGGAACCCTTGGTTCTTAATACTGTGTTTGGTTACCTGGATGATCTATGACTGTTTTTTTTGTTGTGTGATGGTTGTTCATGAGTCTCTTGTTTATTCTGAGCAGTTAAACTGAGCTCTGTTCTTCAGAAAAATCCTCCAGGTCCTGCAGATTCTTCAGTTTTCCAGCATTTTTGCATATTTGAACCCTTTACAGCAGTGACTGTATGATTCTGAGATCCGTCTTTTCACACTGAGGACAATTGAGGGACTCAAACTTTTGAACAGGGTCATTTTAATAAATTCAGCTATTTTTTGTCTTGTGGACTTTATGTAAACATCTTTTATGTAAAATATCTTACTCAGGACAGTACTAAATAAAGAATAACATGAATTTTGTATGATCTCTCTTATTTTGTTAAAATTATTCACATTTTCACACATTCTGTAGGGGGTTCCCAAACTTTCGCATACCACTGTATCTATCTATCTATCTCATAGCAACCACATAGCAACCAAACCATCATGGCAACCGCCTAGCAACCACACAAATCACCCTGGCAACATCCTAGCAACCAACCCGATTACCCTAGCAACCGCATAGCAACACCCTAGCAACCACCCCTAATACCCTAGCAACCACATAGCAACACCCTAGCAACCACCCGGAGTACCCTAGCAACCACATAGCAACACCCTAGCAACCACCCGGAGTACCCTAGCAACCACATAGCAACACCTTAGCAACCACCCTGAGTACCTTAGCAACCGCAGAACAACACCTTAGCAACCACATAACACCCTAGCAACCACCTTGAGTACCCTGACTCTATCTATCTAAACTCATTCAAACTCATCTATCTATCTATCTATCTATCTATCTATCTATCTATCTATCAAAACTACTAAACTAAAACTGAAACTTTCAAACTTTTCAAACTTTCTGGACCGGCTTTTTCAAGCCAACTTAAAGTTTGTCTTGACGAACTTTTCATCTAGTTATTATTATTATTCCACACAAAAGTTTGGCGTGCTACTCCTCCCGCAGCTTTTGTCCTAGACCCATGAATGAGGTGTCAAATCGACCGGCTCATTGAGGAGAGGTGTGCTATGACTTTTATAAGCGATCGGACCAACGATGTTCGCACAGTGGACAAAAAAGTGGCCAAAAAAGTCCCATAGACTTGCATTGAAAAATTCAAATTCACGAACATTCCGTCAGTCTCAACTGTCACTTTCTCACTCACACGCAGGGCCTGAGGAACCCTCTCTCACTGTCAAGCAGCCAATAAGTAATGACCTAAAATCTTCATCATAGACAAGCAGCCATTGAAGTATTATCATTGGCAGATGCCAAGCCACTCCCTAACAACCAAACAGAGCGCCCTAGCAACCACCCTAAAGATTTAATATTGAAAATAGATGATAGTAATAAAATGAATCAGAGCATCATCGAGACATGTGAGTTTGGTCTCTTTTGATTAGAGCAGACATGCAGTCTATTAGTTTAAGCCTGCTAACTGTCTAGCCATGCCCTAGCAACCATTTAGAGCACCCTAGCAACCCAAACCCAAAGTGGGATATCTTCAAATCTGAACATCATAGGGTTGGTTTATATCATTCATACTGACAAGCAGCCTTTGGAGTATCATCATTGGCAGATGCCAAGCCACTCCCTAGCAACCAAACAGAGTACCCTAGCAACCGTTTAGCAAGACCTATATCTCTGCATCAGAGCATCATAGAGACATGGCGGTTGGCTCTTTTGACTCATGCTAGCAAACTGGACTTCTAACATGCTACACATGCTAGCAATGAATAGCTACATGCTAATAGTGATTAGCTAAGTGTTAAATTAGGCTAAGTACATACTAAAAACTCTATAAAAACTCCATAGTAACCATCTGTGACAACGACCAACCACCTAGTAACACCATAGCAACCACCTAGCAACCCCCAGAACACCCTATCAACCACCTAGCAACACCTTAGTGACCACCCCAAGTACCTTAGAAACTACCTAGCAACACCCTAGCAACCACCCAGGTTACCATGGCAACCGCCCAGAACACCCTAGCAACCGCCTAGCAACCACCACAAGTACCATAGCAACTGCCTAGCAACACCCTAGCAATCACCTATGTTACCATAGCAACCACCTAGGTTACCATAGCAACCGCCTAGCGACCACCCAAAGTACCTTAGCAAATGACTAACAACACCCTAGCAACCAACCTAGCAACCGGTCAAATCGACCGGATTATTGAGAAGAGGTGCTATGACTTTTCTAAGCAATCGGGTGTACGATGTTCGCCCAGTGGACGAAAAATCGGCTGAAAAAAGTCCCACAGACTTAACATTAGGACAAAATCTGTGAGATCATATCTTTGGGTCAGAAGGTCATCGAGACTTGGGGCTGGGCTCTTTTGACTAGGCCTATCAAGCATCAAATAAGTATTGACATAGGAACTTCATAGCCATGCCCTAGCAACCAATTACAGCACCCTAGAAACCGAGTGCCGAGTTTTGCCACTGCAAGCACCGTTCACATTTGTTTCAGGAAATGTACATTCTAGTTTATATAGCTCTTTTTTCTAAATATGCAGACTTTCTGCAACTATCGTCAAATCTTGGCAAAATTTGTATAGTTCAAGCCATTAGTCATGTTCATCCAATTCATCTTCTTTCTCCTGTTCTGTGTTTCAGGTGGTTACACTCGTCTGCAGGGTGGCCGATGGAGTGACAGTCGAGCTTTGAGCTGTGTTGAACGCTTTGATTCATTCAGTCAGTACTGGACCACCGTGTCTTCCCTGCATCAGGCCCGCAGTGGACTCGGGGTGGCGGTACTGGAAGGCATGATATATGTAGTGGGGGGTAAGTGTGTGGGTTTATGTTTTGTGTATTTTCTATTGTGTTGCCATATAACAATATTAGGGCCCATGCAAAAATGACTTCTTGGCCGCACCCTCTATGAAATACATTATATGGACAAAAGTATTAAGACACCTGACCATTACACCAACAGGGACTGCAATAACATTGCATTCTAAATACATAGACATTAATATACAGTTGGTTCCTCACTTTGCATCTAGAAATGCTTCCACTCTTCTGGGAAGGCTTTCCACAAGATTTTAGAGTGTTTCTTTGGGAATTTTTGACCATTCATTCAGTAGAGCATTTGTGAGGTCAGGCACTGATGTTGGTTGAGAAGGCCTGGCTCACAACCTCTGTTTCAGTTCATGCCAAAGGTGTTTGATGGGCTCTGTGCGGGCCAGTCAAGTTCTTCCAAACCAAACTCATGCAATCCAATGTCTTTATGGACCTTGCTTTTGGCACTGGAGCACAGTAATGCTGGAAAAAGAAAACATCCGTCCCCAAACTGTTCCCCCAAATTTGGAAGCATAACATTGCCCAAAATGTCTTGGTATGTTGAAATATTAAGATTTCCCTTCACTGGAAGTTAAGGGGCCAAACCCAACCCGTGAAAAACAGCCCCATACCATTATCCCTCCTCCACCAAACTTTGAACAGTTAGCACAATGCAGTCAGGCAGGTAACGTTCGCATGGCATCGGCCAAACCCAGACTCGCCCATCAGACTGCCAAACAGAGAAGCATGATTCATCACTCCACAGAACACATTTCCACTGCTCCAGAGTCTAGTGGCTGCATACTTTACCTCACTTCTTCCAACACTTGGCATTGTACTTGGTGATGTGAGGCTTGCATGCAGCTGGTCGGCCATGGAAACCCATTCCATGAAGCTCCCGTCACACAGTTTTTGATATTTTCTGTTATTAATGCCAGTAGATGTTTGGAAGTCTTCAGCTATGGAATCAGCAGAGCGTTGGCAACTTCTACTCACCATGCGCCTTAGCACTTGGTGACCCTGCTACCATTTCTAAACACTTCCACTTCCCAATAATGCCACTTACAGTTGACCATGGAATATCTAGCAGGGATGAAATTCCACAAATTAACTTATTGCATAGATGGCATCCTATCACAGTACCACAGTTGAATTCACAGTATGTCCCAGTACTTTTGTCCAAATAGTGTGCATCATTTTTAAAAGGAAGCATCAGTATCTCTACTAAAATTTCAAACATCCATTTTACTTTTACTAACTTGTACTTGAGAAAACAGAACCTTGTAGACTTAAGGCCCGTTTACACCAAAAACAAAAACTATGACAGAAGCTGTATTAGCATCCACACCAGCAATATCATTCTGCATATTATTAGCATGTGCTGCAGTTATGTTGTCTGCCACTTAAAATGATCGAGCTCTTTTAAGTAAGGTGGATTCTGATTGGCCGTCAAGTGATTTTATCTCCTGGAAAAATAATTTTGAAAGTTATTCCAAGAAAATCATTCCTTTGTATCATTATCGTTATAGATGTGGTGTGGACTTCACTGTTCTCATAGAATGAGAATAATTTTTAGAACTTTTTAGTTTTAGTTATCATTATATGCATTTACACTGAAAATGAGATCTGAGTCTAGAGACCAGAAAAGAGAATATGGGTCTATGCCATTAGGCTATTAAGCCATCATTTAAAGCACCCTAGCATACATAGAGAACTCTCTAGCAACCTCATAGCAATGTACTAAAATAGTATTTAGAATATAATTTTCAGGAGACAATGAAAAATATTCAGCCATCTTGTATTGCACAGGAGAAAAAGACTCCATGATCTTTGACTGTACGGAGCGGTATGACCCAGTGACCAAGCAGTGGGCGGCAGTGGCGTCTCTGACCTATCCACGCTGTGGGGTCGGAGTTTGTTCGTGTCATGGAGCTCTTTATGCAATTGGTATGCAAATTTAGATGCTTTCTGGCAGGGCAACTTTACTCCCACTGTAAGTCTGCTGCTCTCTTCAGGGTTTTGTTCAGTTGCATTATAACACCATGATTGATTTGACTGCATGAATGCATTTTGCAACAATTCTTGTAGTTCAGCATAGCTCTGTCAACGCCAAGGTCATGGGTTCCCTGGTAATGCACGAATTGATAAAATGCACATATTGGACAATATGAGTTACTTTGGATAGAAGTGTCTGCCAAATGCATACATATAAATGTTTATTGTTTCAGGTGGCTGGATTGGATCGGAAATTGGGAAGACCATGGAACGATATGACCCAGCAGAAAATAAATGGGAGGTTATTGGAAGCTTAGCTGTTCCTCGATATTATTTTGGCTGCTGTGAGCTGCAAGGTACGTCCTCATGGAACCATATTAATGACCAAAAAAATGACTTTTAAAGGTTTAATATATTTGATTTAAACATCCACTTTGTTTCATAAACCCATTTATTTCAAATAGTGTAGCATTAACAGGGTTTCTGCAGGTATTAGCAAATCTAATTTAATGCTTTTTAATGCCAATTTTTACATTTTTAATGCTATATATATATATATATTAGGGGTGTCGCAATATACCGGTATTGACGATAATCGTGATGTTCAAAGCATGAAATATCGACATCATGTTAATTTAGGGTGTGACAGTATACTGGTATTGGTGATAACCACAATATTTAAAATGAATAGGACTCTTATGATATCATGATACGTAAATACTCCAGAGCCAGTACCTGGTTGACCTCTCAGGTAGCAGTATTGCACCTTAACGCTGACATCTGCCAAACAAGAAGAAGACGCAGTGTGCACAGCTATTCCGAGAAGAACCATGTGGTCCAAGCAGGAGAGCAAGAGGCTCTGTCCACACCCAAATAAAGTAATCTCGACAGTATGGGCGTTTTTCGGCTTCAAAGAAAACACTTTGCAGAATTTACCTGGCTACATCAGTGCGAAGGGTGGCAACACCACCAACCTTTTGAACGAATCAGTTTAATTAATGATTAAATGACCCATTCAATAAAGACCGTCACTTGTTTCCTACCTGAATGAATGAGTCATTTGAACAAATCGGTTGAATGAATGAATGAACTCATTAAGACAGTAACTTGCTTCCACCTACTGGCAGTTTAGTTTCATATTTAAGGTACATTTTATTAAAAAGTTAAAATTTTTAAATATTGAATTAAATTTATGTAGACAAATTGTAAATGCTGTGTAAATATATTAATGCCACTTCTCAATCTGTGTCACCTCTGTATTGCAAAGATGGATTTTGTTGATAATGATTTCATTTGATTGGTAACAGCCCTAATGTATAGGCTACTAGACTAGTATTAATTTTTATTTCTTAAAAAAAAAAAAAAAAAGCCTTAAATTTGACTTTAAAAAATGTGCAGCAACCCTGAAAAAGAAAAACTATATAAACAAAGTAAAAATTAATTTGACTGATAAATTTCCCCCCCCAAGGATTCCATAGATATCCCGATATATCGATATTGTGAATTCTTTTGGTCACAATAACCGTGGTGTGAAAAATCTAATATCGTGACGGCCCTAATATATATATATATATATATACACACACAGGTGCATCTCAATAAATTAGAATGTCATGGAAAAGTTCATTTATTTCAGTAATTCAACTCAAATTGTGGGACTCGTGTATTAAATAAATTCAATGCACACAGACTGAAGTATTTTAAGTCTTTGGTTGTTTTAATTGTGATGATTTTGGCTCACATTTAACAAAAAAACACCAATTCACTATCTCAAAAAATTTGAATACTTCATAAGATCAATAAAAAAAAGAGGATATTTTAAACCGAAATGTCAGTTCTGAAAAGTATGTTTATTTCTATGCACTCAATACTTGGTTGGGCCTCCTTTTGCATGAATTACTGCAGCGTGGCATGGAGACAATCAGCCTGTGGCACTGCTCAAGGTGTAATGGAAGCCCAGGTTACTTTGATAGCGGCCTTCAGGTCATCTGCATTGTTGGGTCAGGTGAGTTTGCTGGCCAATCAAGCACAGTAACACCATGGTCATTGAACCAGCTTTTGGTACCTTTGGCAGTGTGGGCAGGTGCCAAATCCTGCTGGAAAATGAAATCAGCATCTCCATAAAGCTTGTCAGCAGAAGGAAGCATGAAGCGCTCTAAAATTTACTGGTATATGGCTGCGTTGACTGTGGACTTCAGAAATCACAGTGGACCAACACCAGCAGATGACATGGCAGCCCAAATCATCACTGACTGTGGAAACTTCACACTGGACCTCAAGCAACATGGTTTCTGTGCCTCTCCACTCTTCCTCCAGACTCTGGGACCTTGATTTCCAAATGAAATGCAAAATTTACTTTCATCTAAAAAGAGGACTTTGGAACAGTCCAGTTCTTTTTCTCCTTAGCCCAGGTAAGACGCTTCTGACATTGTCTTTGGTTCAGAAGTGGCTTGATACATGGAATATGACAGTTGTAGCCCATTTCCTGAAGACGTCTGTGTGTGGTGGCTCTTGATGCACTGACTCCAGCTTCAGTCCACTCCTTTTGAAGCTCTCCTAAGTTCTTAAATCGGCTTCGCCTGACAGTCTTCTCAAGCCTGCGGTCACTCCTTTCACTTGTGCACCTTTTCCTACCACACTTTTTCCTTCCAGTCAACTTTCCATAAATATGCTTTGGCACAGCACTCTATGAACAGCCAGCTCTTTCAGCAATGACCCTCTGTGGCTTACCCTCATTGTAGAGGGTCTTGATGATCGTCTTCTGGACAACTGTCAAGCCAGCAGACTTCCCGATGACTGCTGTTGGGATTACTGACCTAAACCCAGTATTTATACCCTGAGAATGGTAATTTAATAGAACTTGAAATTAAATATTCTAAAAATTTGAGATACTGATTTTTTTATTTTGATGAGCAGCAAGCTGTAATCATCCAAATGAAAACAAAAAAGTCTGGAAATATTTTAGTTTATGTCTAATAAATCTAGAATATATTTAAGTTTTACTTTTTGAATTAAATTACAGAAAAAAAAAAAGATTTTTCATGATATTCTAATTTATTGAGATGCACCTGTGTGTGTGTGTGTGTGTGTATGTATGTATGTGTGTGTGTGTATATATATATATATATATATATATATATATATATATATACACGTCTTTAGATGAAGTCAGATGCCAATTAGAATATTCATAACGTAGCATTTGTATCCTGCCAAGTGTCAGCCCTTTTCATTTGTTTGCTTCTCTGCTGCTACTCTTTGTGCTCACATAATGTATTTTAATACAGTCAAATTCCCAATAAAACTGTATCATCTATATATTTTTCTGTTTTGTCAGACAATATGAAAAAGTGACTGAAATGCAGCCCATTAAGACTACATGCAGGGCTCGACATTAAGCCTTTTCATGCATGTGCTCATCGGTCATTCACTTATGCAGTTATTCACTTGTGTGTGTGATGTAAATATAAATTTATTCTGACACAGCTTTGATAAATTTAAATCTGCATATTTGTGATATTTACCCCAAGGGCTTTTTTTTTTTCTCAATATAAATTCTTAAATTTGATTAATTAAATTAGGATAAGACACTAATTTGATTGATAACAGCCCTATAAATCATTTACAATGAAAAAAAATTACAACTGCATTAAATAATATTTTGAGATTGTTTTATTTTTATTCATTAATACAAATGTTGGGGGAGAAAAAATATACTTTTAAAATTGAACTAAACCACCAGTAGGTGGCGGCAAGTGACCGTCTTAATAAGTGAGTCACTGAGTCATTCATTCTAACGATTCGTTCCAATGACTGATTTATTCAAGAATGAGGCAGTTGTTTATGAATGGATCATTGAATCTTTGACTCATCCGATTCGTTCAAAATGCAGTAATGAAAACCAGGCTGTGTTGCGCTACGGTTCTGCTGTGAACTTTGTTTAGAACTATTTTCGCTGCTAAAATAGAACAAAAACAGTCAAAATTTCTTCTAAAATGTAAGTGACTTAATATTAACCAGGCTACTTGTTTAATTAAAGGGGTGATGAACTGAGAAATCAGATTTTCCTTGAGCTTTTGACATATAAGAGGTCATCATACTATAAGAATATCCTGTAAGTTTCAGAACTGAAAACTTCCTTGTTAGTCCAATAAAAGATTTTATTGACACCAGGCCCAGCAAATGACAGGTTTATCAAAGTGGGGATCTATGACGTCAAAGGGCAGCAAGCACCGCCTCTGCAGAAGAAGATCAACGCCTACTTCATCACTGCCTGTTTAGCCCCGCCCACCGATTCACGCATGACATGCAATAGAATAGGTAGCCTAAGTAACATAGGCCTACATGGTGCTAAACCAGATGGAGCTACCAAGCAATAAACATGCCGTTGAGGATTACAAAATATTGTGCAGTGCCTGGACTCAACAGTAATGCGACAACATGTAAGTAACTGTTAATTCTAATACACAAGTTTATCAGTGACTGACGCGCAAAACTACCGTTTTATTCAACGAATCTCTTAATTATATCGCGTTTGCACTGTTAGTGAAGATGAAAGCATTTGTTAGTGTACAGAAATTGAGTTGCAATGACGAGATCACTGCTTTCATGCGCTCAACATGTCCGTGATTGGCTACAGATGTTAATTTTTGCAACCTTTCATGCCACAATCTAAATATATGCCATAAATCTAAATGTAATGCAACACTTTTCACGAGTATTTAACCTTGAGAGCTGTAATAGTAAAAACGCGCTAAAAGAGAGTAATTTCAAATGGAAAGATGTCAGCCAATCACAGAAGTGGGCGGTTACACAAGTCTCACAGCAGACACGCCCCTTAAAACAGAGCGTTCAAACCAGAGGGCTAAAATCAGGGTAGGAAAATGCCTTTTATTTCTAAATTATGACAATTTTTTATGTAAAAGGCATACTAACATTATAAATGCACCCCAGGAAACATTATAAAACAATAAAACAACGCAGTTCATGACCCCTTTAACTGTTGTAGGAAATGTCACATTTTCAGTTGTGATGTCGCGTGATGTTGCTTAACTGTATCAAGTGTTATAAAACTCAACATTTCGAATTTTTACCGCTGTATGTTAACTTGAGTTTCTTTTTGTGTGCACACATCCTCAACTGAATGCGCTGCTCCTCTCAGCCACTCACAGAACAGAGCAGACGCAGACAGAGGTGCGCCTGCGGCAGGAAAGCAAGACTTTGCGCTCGTGCGTCGGTCCCGGGGAGTCTCGGAAGCAAGATAATGTTTCAAGACATCGCTCAATTTGTCACAAGGCGCTTTCTTGAGAAAAGAAAGGTCCAAGCCCGCCGCTGTCCAACCGGCGTTACGGCAATTTTGCAATTGGTTCCGCGTGTGTATCACACCAATGTACATATTTTGCGACAGCAAATCAAAGTTATTAATTATGAAGGCTATATTCAAAATAAACTGGTAATATCATTTTTTATAAAAACTAACTAAATTTTTTAAATGCCTGTAGGAATCAAATTTAATGATTTTTAATGCCATTAAGGCCTTAATTTTCGCAAAATCCATTTAATGATTTTTAATGCCCTGTGGAAACCCTGATAAAAGTCAACATAAAGTGAATTTTTTTTTACTTACCCTTTTACTTGTATAATACATTTTCCTGGCCTAATTGTGCATGATTCTTTACTTTAACATTATACCTCTTCTTTCATCAAAAAGGCTTTTCACTCTCTGCTCTACAGAGCAGGGTTAGCATAAATGCATTGCAGTACCAAACTTGTACAGCGTGAAATGATGTGATGTTAGAATAACCAGTAGTTTCAGATTTTGAGGGGAGAAATGTCAAACAATGATGAAAAAAATGTGAATTGTGACACATTTTACTCAAGCCGTAACCTGTTTAAAATGTTCATTCAGTTCACTAAAAAGAACAGATACAAAAGAATGATTTATTCACAAACTGGACATAACTATAAAGTGCTGCAATGATGACACATTTTGTAGGCCCACCCGGAAGTTAGCACCACCGTGGTTCCCTCAACAAAAACCCAATAGGATTTTTTACATGGGGCCGCATTTTGAAGCCAAAAATAATGCATCCATCCATAAAAAAAAAAGAAAAAGTAATCCATATGACTCCAGAGGGTTAATAAAGGCCTTCTAAAGCGAAGCAATGCATTTTTGCATATTTACAACTTTATAAATTCAAATGACTTGCTTCCGGCGGACGACCATACACAGAATGCGCAAGTACAAGTACAAACCCGATTCCAAAAAAGTTGGGACACTGTACAAATTGTGAATAAAAAAGGAATGCAATGATGTGGAAGTTTCAAATTTCAATATTTTATTCAGAATACAACATAGATGACATATCAAATGTTTAAACTGAGAAAATGTATCATTTTAAGGGAAAAATAAGTTGATTTTAAATTTCATGGCATCAACACATCTCAAAAAAGTTGGGACAAGGCCATGTTTACCACTGTGTGGCATCCCCTCTTCTTTTTATAACAGTCTGCAAACGTCTGGGGACTGAGGAGACAAGTTGCTCAAGTTTAGGAATAGGAATGTTGTCCCATTCTTGTCTAATACAGGCTTCTAGTTGCTCAACTGTCTTAGGTCTTCTTAGTCGCATCTTCCTCTTTATGACGCGCCAAATGTTTTCTATGGGTGAAAGATCTGGACTGCAGGCTGGCCATTTCAGTACCCGGATCCTTCTTCTACGCAGCCATGATGTTGTAATTGATGCAGTATTTGGTCTGGCATTGTCATGTTGGAAAATGCAAGGTCTTCCCTGAAAGAGATGACGTCTGGATGGGAGCATATGTTGTTCTAGAACTTGGATATACCTTTCAGCATTGATGGTGCCTTTCCAGATGTGTAAGCTGCCCATGCCACACGCACTCATGCAACCCCATACCATCAGAGATGCTTCTGAACTGAGCGCTGATAACAACTTGGGTTGTCCTTGTCCTCTTTAGTCCGGATGACATGGCGTCCCGGTTTTCCACTTTGCCACAGTCCATTTTAAATGAGCCTTGGCCCAGAGAAAACGCCTGCGCTTCTGGATCATGTTTAGATATGGCTTCTTTTTTGACCTATAGAGTTTTAGCCGGCAACGGCGAATGGCACGGTGGATTGTGTTCACCGACAATGTTTTCTGGAAGTATTCCTGAGCCCATGTTGTGATTTCCATTACAGTAGCATTCCTGTATGTGATGCAGTGCCGTCTAAGGGCCCGAAGATCACGGGCATCCAGTATGGTTTTCCGGCCTTGACCCTTACGCACAGAGATTGTTCCAGATTCTCTGAATCTTTGGATGATATTATGCACTGCAGATGATGATAATTTCAAACTCTTTGCAATTTTTCTCTGAGAAACTCCTTTCTGATATTGCTCCACTATTTTTCGCCACAGCATTGGGTGATCCTCTGCCCATCTTGACTTCTAAGAGACACTGCCACACTGAGAGGCTCTTTTTATACCCAATCATGTTGCCAATTGACCTAATAAGTTGCAAATTGGTCCTCCAGCTGTTCCTTATATGTACATTTAACTTTTCCGGCCTCTTATTGCTATCTGTCCCAACTTTTTTGGAATGTGTAGCTCTCATGAAATCCAAAATGAGCCAATATTTGGCATGACATTTCAAAATGTCTCACTTTCAACATTTGATATGTTATCTATATTCTATTGTGAATAAAATATAAGTTTATGAGATTTGTAAATTATTGCATTCCTTTTTTATTCACAATTTGTACAGTGTCCCAACATTTTTGGAATTGGGTTTATAATGCTCTGACGCGATGTATGACACAGGATGTTGGAGTATTGTAAGCTTAGATGCCTTTCACGGTTCAAACAAATAGGGCTGTGCAACAAATTTAAGCTCCTCTTTTTTTATATCGAAATCCTCCGACAATTCGCTTGATCATTTTAGATTTATAATCCTTGACCAGTGATTTATTTTGCTCTATCCTCTGCACCTCTGCGTTCGTCATTGTGCGTTGTTGTGCGTCAGGTCAAAGGATACTCTTCCGCCACATATCGACTTGCGCATTCTGAGTACGATCATCCACCGGAAGCTAGTTATTTGAATTTATAAAGTTTTAAATATGGATATTTTCTTATAAAAACGCTTAGCTTCAGAAGAACCCCCTGGAGTCGTATGGATTACTTTTTTTTTTTTATGGATGGATGCATTATTTTTGGCTTCAAAGCGCAGCCCCTCATTCATAACCATAATAAACCTTGGAGGGCTAAGGATATTTAAAAAATATATATATATCTCCGATTGTGTTTGTCTGAAAGAAGATACACCTAGGATGGCTTGAGGGTGAGTAAATCATGGGATAATTTTCATTTTTGGGTGAACTATCCCTTTAATGATGTATTTTATATTGTAGAATAAAACCTGAACATATCTTGAGCTTGTGTTCACCACAGATCTTATTTCAGGCATTTAACCAAAACCCTGTTGACTTCAGGATAATGGAACCAAAAGCACTAAAATGCACTGTGCAAGTATGGAAAAATGCAGGCCCTTGTCTTTAGTATGGTGTGTGAATGTTCCAGGCTTTATCTATGTGATTGGTGGCATCAGCGATGAGGGTACGGAGCTGCGCTCGGCTGAGGTTTACGACCCGATCTCTCGCCGCTGGAGTGCCCTGCCTGTAATGGTGACCCGACGGGCGTACGTGGGTGTAGCTAGTCTCAATAACTGCATATATGCTGTAGGAGGCTGGAATGAGGCCCTGGGATCGTTGGACACTGTGGAAAAATATTGCCTAGAGGAGGTTAGGATTCCATAAAGTCTGGTCCACAAATATCAAGTTGACCCTTTATGCAGATGTTTGACTTATCCATTTAATGCTGTATATGGCTCTGTTCTTACAGGAGAAGTGGGTGGAGGTGGCGTCGATGGCCATCCCGCGCGCTGGGGTAACAGTTGCGGCCGTTAATGGTTTGTTATATGCGGTAGGTGGTCGGACCACTAGTCGGGACTTTTCAGCACCAGTTACTGTAGACTCGGTCGAAATCTATGACCCCCACCTGGACACATGGACGGAGATTGGTAACATGATCACCAGCCGCTGTGATGGTGGTGTAGCTGTGCTCTGATATTCACACCCAGCAACATATCACTTAACACTGTTCTACCTGATTCTTAGATTGTCTAACATGGACAATGAAGGACACATGGTATGAATCTCATATGTTAGCCTGGGAACTTGAGGAGACCCGCAGCATTGTTTGGAAGTGAAGCATCAAGGTGTATTTTTTTTTTTTTTTAAGAACAGCCTAGTTCAAAAGGTCACTTAGTTCACCTATGCAGTCCATTGTGTTGTTTGTGGTGTTTTCATCTCAGTGTTGCTAATGTGCATTTTAGCCAGCAAATTGCTTCTTTTGTTGAGTTCAGTTTCACATTTGCCTCATTTCAAAATATTTGTTACAATTTGCACTTCTGTATTATCTTTTTATTTCTCACAATCTTAAACGTGTGGAAACTTGCTAGATTGCTGTTAAAATATTGTAATAAATTTAAGCACTAGAATTTGTTCAGCTGAGAGCTTTAATATTTTATTAATATCAACAATATCCTGGAATAAAAAGAAATGGTTTACCACTCCAGTGAGACTCCCATATCTGACTCAATGACCACTACAGACATTCACAAAAGATGTTAAGCTACAATGAATTATGATTTTACAGACACAGACCTACTGTAAACTCAGACAAGAAAGTGAATGGGCATCTTCATTTTGGTCTGTCATTAATCAAGTACAATGAAAGTTTTGGAACTTTTTGTGAATAGGAATTTAAATGTAATTTTATGATCAGTTGATTCTTTTGTCTTTCCCATATCACCAACTGAATTCAAAATTGCAATAACATCACAATGTAAATTTCCATTGACAACTAATCAGCCATATACTTAACTGTAATAGCTTAGTTTTATTACACCTACATGGTACATGTACACAGTTTACGAATAAAAAAAGAAAACGGTGACATTTGGTTTATACATTTGAGATTAAATGCATTTCTCAGATTTCATATACACCACAAATGTTTGACAGGTCTATTTCAACTAAATGTTTAAGATGCACCAAGGAATAAAATAACTCTGAAATAGGTTCTGCAGTTTTGAAAGATACCCTAGAGACATAATAAAAAAAAAAAAAAAAAATCTGTCAACTTGTATATGCAAACCCCCCCCCAAAAAAAACAACTAAATTATTAGGTTTCGCAACATACGCAGGATTGTTCTACATTTCAAAAACAGCTGGTGTCTGGTCATTTGGTTTCCTTAAATTCTTTAAAATTGTGCAATTTTAAGAAAACCTTTGTTCAATTTTGATCAACCATGTATGTGTATACATCACAATTTTCATTTTATTACATTGTTTTCACACTCAATGGACAAAAAGTCACACACAGTACTTTGAAGGTTTTAGAGAATCGAATATAAACTTGATGCCAAACGTTCTTCTGCTGAACTGCAGCCACAGTGTATGTGCTAAATAAAAAAATAAAAAATACAAGACCACATTTTAAAAGTCAATATATTATGTCATAACATTATATCAGGTAAACTGGAACCACATAGGTCATGATATTTGACAAATATGGGAAGGTAACAAATATTTTCATGTCTATCAAGGTATTTAATCATGTGAAATCACTTCGTATAAATGTTTTAACTGCTAATAAACATAAGGGTGTAAACAAATCAACAAGAAAAAAAATTATTCTGTAGTTTCATATTTAACATTTTTTTTTTTACTTTGGTTTCCAAGTTATTTAACTGCCTCATTTAATTTTGACAGGGACAGATTAGAATTGCTGGATCAATCTGAACATCTGCTAAAGATCAGCTGTATAAGACTAAAAGCTTTGTGTCAACGACATGTCTTAAACCTACTGCTATAAGACTTGTGGCTGTGTTTATGAGCTGCCTTACACTAAAAATCTGAAACAACGCCTGTATTGCCTTTGAACTCTTTATAAAACAAACATGTTTTATGAAAAAAAAATGGGACAATATTTCACTTGTGTATGTGAAACATGATTGTGCAATTCAAGACACCAGCATATGGAAAGCAACCATTACCATTATTCAAGAATTTGTAGAAGTTGAGCAAAGCTTCTTTTCTTAACTAATTACTATGTCAGATGTTCAGATGCAATTGTAAGAATGAAAGCAGCCATATGTGCAGATAATAGCTAGAATGTTTAAATATCACAGATGTAAAGCTGCTTATCCTATTTGTATACAGCAGCAACTAAGATCAATTTTATAATAAAAGATGATAAGTCATCAAAAAAAGATCAGCATGGAAAAGCAATACATTAGGGAACATGCTAGTTAGATATATCAATACCAAATAGATATAGCAAACAATACAGCAATGCAGCAAATATAGCAAAGATATAACAATCTTCCTTCATTGTAAAAAATAAAAACAAACTGTTTCAAAGAGAAGGCCTTAAGAGTTAGAGTGTTTCTTGGTTGAATCTTACATGCTTTTTTAACTTTAGCCATGGAATGAAGAAACATACGTGATCAATAATTAAACTGAACATGGAATATATTAGTCTGCACCATTTAGTACTGAATATATTTTACATTTAGTTTTGTTGGAGTACTGATCAATCTGATCAAGAGGTCGCTGTTGTTGGCAAGTGTGTTCTCATCTAGGATTTGCTGGTGTCTCTGACCTTTTGGATTTCCTGTTAGAGGAAGAAAAAAGCCACATGGAAGTAAAATACTTTCACATAAGACATCAAAGATAAAACTAAGTGTTATACAGATGAAGGAAGACACTAGAAGAATTTTAAAATGAATAAAGATGTAATGGTATGACAATTTTGCGGTACACTGTCATTTTAAATATAGGTGGAGTAAGTAAAATAATTAGATTTCCATTTATTATACGTTCAATTATGCTCAAAAATGTTTAAATTCTCCTTTCATTTAACTGTCCCTCCATCGGAAATCCCCTAGTCCCAGTATGTTTAGGGTTTGGTGTGGGAGTGGCCGTTACAGACGGGACTAATCAGTGAGCAGCCTCAAAGAGGCAACCAAAACCACAACAACAGCCCATCAGAGAGCGCAGCTGATACAGTTAACGCTTAGGCATTATATACATACATTTTATATTTTATATTCATACAATACACAAGCAGAGGAAACACACATCTATTTGTAAAATAATAACAATAAAAACCCAGTAAAATAGAAAGTAATTGGGTTGTCACGGTACCAAAAACGATACCAATACCAGTAAAATTTTGTGGTTCACCGTACCAATTTCAGTAAAAGAGCATTTTTTTTTTTTTTTTAAATCACTAGCCGCGTTTCCATTACAGATTTGCGCAAAACTTTTGCAATATTTTCTAAATGTCAATAAAAAACTATTGCGAAATGACAGCGTTTCCATTAACCAATGTTATGCGACTAAAATTCTTGCGATTTTCTAAAAGATACTTCTTTCTGCGTAATATTTGCCACAGCTTCTGGAAGCCCCTCTCCCTCAAATGCTTCCCTGGGTGCTTTTCAGTACTCCAATGGATGCTTCCAAATTTATTCACTCCATTCTCCAGCCTGTGACCTGGAAACCGATCAAAAAAAATCTCGAAGGCCATTTTAATTCTATAAATGCCATTTCAATATAAATGCACTGCGAGGAGGTGAGGAACAAGGAGTTTGAAAGCTTCCTGAGGAGCTATGAGCGAGGATGCACTGGTGCATAGACATCTAATACTATTAGTTTCTATTTGTTAATTATTAAAAGATTAATACTATTAGTAGCCTATTAGATGTCAAACTTCAATAACATAAGATCCCTCGGTGCTCAAGCGCAGTTGATGACGCTTTAAACTGACGCTCAAGGGATCAAGAATATTCCAATATACAAATAAGATTTCCTTCGATCACCCAGTCCTCGTTTTCTTTTCTTGCATCCTCCCGTTACATGTGGTGAAGCTGAGGTGCGAGGAAAGAGATGCATAAATAAGAATAACACCCCCTGTCTCGTCTTCTGTACAAACATACCTGACTGTACGTCAGTTGACCTAAATGTGAAAAAAACTTTCCATTGCAGTTTTACAAAATATTATTTTTTCAAATTGCCTGAAAAGCCACTTCATGCAAGCATAAAAACTCCCAAATATTGCAAAAAAAAGTTTTCGCGAAATTGACGTGTTTCTATTGAGCGTAATTTCAATTCACAATTACAATTTGCACAATTTGAAGGGTAATGGAAACACAGCTACTGTCAATCATCACAGTTTCTGATTCAATCGCAAATGTAAAGGGTTAGTTCACCCAAAAATGAAAATTCTGTCATTAATTTCTCACCCTCATGTCGTTCCACACCTGTAAGACCTTTGTTCATCTTCAGAACACAAATTAAGATATTTTTGATAAAATCTGATGTCTCAGTGAAGCCTGTATTAACAACAAGTTAATTTAGACTTTCAAATGCCCAGAAAAGTTGTAAAGATATATTTAAAATGGTTCATGTGACTACAGTGGTTCAACCTTAATGTTATGAAGCAACGAGAATACTTTGTGTGCCAAAAAAAACAAAAAACAAACAAAATAACGACTTTATTCAACAATATCTAGTGAAGGGCGATTTCAAAACTGCTTCATGAAGCTTCGAAGCAATTAAAATTGTGTGGCAATGCAGCATTGTTTTACTTTACGATCAAAACGATCACACTAAAATACAAATGAGTGTGTTGAAAGTTATGTCATAACATAAGCTAACGATGATCGATATTAGATTATCATATTAATAAAACCTGGATGACTTGTGTTGCTAAATGGCATGTAGTTATTGTAAAATATATTGTGTGGTGGAGAAAATGCGGTATTTTATTACAAATAAAGCTCTTTCTGATTATGCTATGTTAACCACTTGACAAACTAACATAACTAACCATGTTGATCTATATTACAATGAACAGTTTTCTGTCAATAAAGGGAACCAAACTGTTGCTTTACATTAACATTAACTATCAGGGGTCGGCAGTCACACCAGCGATACCACCTCGTTTTTTTTTTTCTTACCAGTGCGAAAGAGACTCAAAATACTCTGTCAATTTTGGACATACACATAAGAGCTAAACATCATTCAAAACTGTGAAATGTTTTTTTTATTTGTGTACACTCACAGTAAAAACAAAATGTGCTTTTTGCAAAATAAAAAAAAACTAACATGATGCGCGATCTGCAGTCTCTTTCTCAATGAAGTCCATTCTGATAGTCGTTAGAAAATGAACTGTAACTTAGTGAATACTTATCACACAAACATAAGGCATATGAAGAGTTTGGTTCCAAAACGCTATGAATCCATTTTTTCACATAGCATCTTTAGATTATAATAACATTAAAAATTCAAATCCAGATTTTGATTTTCAAAGATTATAAAAACCGATTAATTTTCCCCCCAAAATGCAATAAATCCATTGAATCAAAATAAAAGTTATTTTTCTTATTGAAACTGTTGAAAATACACAACAAAGTTGATCCACATACACTATATTGCCAAAAGTTTTGGGACGCCTGCCTTTATGTGCACATTAACTTTAATGACATCCCATTCTTAATCCATAGGGTTTAATATGGAGTTGGCCCACCCTTTGCAGCTAGAACAACTCTTCTGGTTTTTCACAAGGTTTAGGAGTGTGTTTATGGGAATTTTTGACCATTCTTCAAGAAGCGCATTTGTGAGGTCAGGCAGTGATGGTAGCGAGAAGGCCTGGCTCACAGTCTCTGCTCTAATTCATCCCAAAGGTGTTCTATCGGGTTGAGTTCAGGACTCTGTGCAGGCCAGTCAAGTTCCTCCACACCAAACTCGCTCATCAATGTCTTTATGGACCTTGCTTTGTGCACTGGTGCGTAATCATGTTGGAACAGGAAGGGGCCATCCCCAAACTGTTCCCACAAAGTTGGGAGCATGAAATTGTCCAAAATGTCTTGATATGCTGAAGCATTAAGAGTTCTTTTCACTGGAACTAAGGGACCAAACCCAACCCCTGAAAAACAACCCCACACCATAATCCCCCCTCCACCAAACTTTACACTTGGCACAATGCAGTCAGGCAAGTACCGTTCTCCTGGCAACCACCAAGCCCAGACTCGTCTATCGGATTGCAGGGGCGTCACTATACTGGTGTGACAAAGTAAAATATAGCTGAGAAATCCTTGTCTGACAATGCAGATTTTGGCAATCACCATCAGATGTTTAGAATCAAAACTAGCAATGCCAGATTCGAGAATTAATCATTCTTAGTCAAACGGCTTTTAAAAGCTGCTTATGATTCAGTTTGAGACTGTGACAGAAGTTGCTGTTGTGTGTGAACAGGCAACAGCCGGCATTTTTCCTCCTCCCGAGTGCCTCATCTTCTTAATCTCCTAACGTATATGATTAGATTTCGATGGCTTATGTTTCTTCCCCACTGCAGAAACCACCACAAGTTCATCAATGCCCTCAAAATTATTCATTTTTTTGTATGTTTGTTGATCACAAAGTACGAAGTAGATAAGGAAAACTAGGATGGCAGGTGTATTCAATGCACCGCAATTACTGTTTACAATGCGTGGAATGGTGTGCTGTGATTGGTTGAACGGATGTACTGCATTCTGCAGAGAATGGAGACTTGTTGCGGTTTGGAAAGAAAACATGACAGAATAACATGGCGGATATCGCATTTTGCATAAAATTAAAAATTGACTTTTCAATACCGACCAGATACAATACTGATTTTGGCGGGAACTAAATTAAAAAAAAAGAAAAAAAAAAGACGTTTATCATGTTTTGGAACCAAACTCTTCACATGTCTAAAGAAATGTTGAAATGTCAGGTTTTGAATAAAGTCAAATCGAAAACATATTCTCTGTTTACGTAATCTGTTTGATAGGGAAAGATGTCAGTCGTTTGCGAGTCACCTCATTACCCGTTAATGCGGCCAAGCCCACGGAGAGCACGCAGCATTCAAAGGAAAATTCTGAGGCAATCCATGCAACAGAGTCAACGCCCACATCAACTCGTAAAAAATGCATCAAGCTTAGTCAGATATAATTCTGGAAGAATTTACCTTAGGGGAAGAGCACAATTTTTCGAGGATCAACTTGATCAAGACGATGACTGTGAATGGTAAGGTTTTTTTTTTAAATTCTTAAGTTCGTCTAATCACGATATAGTGTCGGTGAATATTAAACCGCAAAAAGACTGTTTAAATATGAATCCTGCATGTTCTGTGTGTCTCTGTGTGAATTAATGGGGCAGATACGCAGTTTCGTTTAGGCTACCACACATAACTTACATTAGTAAACATGCTATATTGACTATTCCCAAACTATATTGCTATACTGAGATGAGTGAAATTGACCGAAATATGCAATAAATACTGAAATAAAATGTGTCAGCAATGTATTAAACTGCACATGAACATTTATAGGCTCTATAACATAACAAATATGATACATAAAATGTCATAGAGGTAATATTGTTGAATGTTGAGGTAATATTAATAGACAAGATTTCTTTGGCCTGTTTTGGACAGATTAGACAGACAAGTTTTTACTGTGAAATAGCCTAGTGCCACATCAATGAAGCTTTTGTTCGCAATAAAAGATGAAAATTCAGCTTTGCATCATAGAAATAAATTATATTTTAAAGTATATTAAAATAGAAAACTAAATTGTAATAATATTTCACAATATTGCTATTTCTGTATTTTTGATCAAATAAATGCAGGCTTGATGAGCATGAGACTTTTTTCAAAAACATTAAAAATAGTAATGTGTCCAATCTTTTGACTGGTACTGTATATAATTTAAAATATAATAGACAAACTTTTTGCATACAAGCATGATGTGCAATAATACATGCATACATGAGATCACAAAAATTATGTTTTCTGTTAAGAGTGGACATTATATTAACGTTAATACAATAGTTGATGTGATCCTGTTATCAGCATGCTCATAGATTTTTTTTTTTTTTTTAGCTCACGGATTTGAGAATCATAGTGACCAGATATTGGCCCACATTGGACATTATGAATGAATATGATGGGGAGATCACTGAAAGCAGGAAAGTTTTTCTCCAGTGCACAGAAACACCAAACACACTGGAATGCCAGGTAAGTGGCACTTATATCTTTGAACAGGATTAATTTCCAGGTAAAACGATGTACTCGAAATGTGCCTTTGACTCTCATTTATTTTGTTAACTATATTCTAAATAAACTACAAAATAAACTACTTTGTCCTCATGCTATTTCTTGCAGTTCTCTCTCAAATATGTCACTGGAAGGCTCATTATGCAGCTCATTTTCTCCTCAGGTGTGAATCACAGTATGTGTGGAGGTGTGAATAATCCTGAATAATGCTGTCTTTCTAAACAAAAAGTGTCTTATAAAATTTAAATCAATATATTGTATTATGTATTTATGTGAGTAGGCACGATGATTTTTACATAATTTTGAAGCAAAAATTCTAGGCTTCTACATTCAGTACCCAGAAGTCTTGTGGACACATATTTAGTATTTGTTTTGTGTGTATTATTACAGTAACTTTACATTTTTTGTTTTTTTCAATAACCAAGCATAAACATTATTCTCTCAAAATACAGCCTATGTCATGCTAAATACAGTGTAATGACACTTTTGCCATTAATATGTTTATAAGCAACTGAAAAAAGAACAAATGTCAGGGCATGTCAAAACTTCTCCAGGGCCCCAAAAAACACCAGAGGGTTAAAACGTCTTTGGTGTTTTTATGGTTTTCACTGAAGCAGATCCGAAAATCTTACATATTGTGCCTTTAATACTGTGAAATTTTCATGAAAGCTTTCATACCATCAAAATCTCATACCATTACACTCCTAGTGATGAACAATTAGACTGGAAATTTTTACCTCGAGAAGAGCATCTTTTAATTTCCCATATGCTACGTCAAGATCATCATTGGTAATGACCACATCAAATAATCCAGGCTCTTTGCCTGAAATATGGATATATAATGGTTAGCATGCTATTCCAGATGTGAAAAAATTGTAGCATTTTATTAAAAATGTTTCATATAGTAACAGATACTTACTTATTTCCATGTCAACTTTGGCTGCATGTAAACGTTTTTGTAGACTTTCCTCAGATTCAGTTTTTCTATCCCTTAATCGTTTTTCCTAAAAAAAAAAAAAAGAGATTTAAAGGGGAGCTTTTATGCAAAATTCTTCTTTACATGGTGTTTGAACATAAATGTGTGTTGGCAGTGTGTGTACACAGCCGCCTTATAATAATAAAAATCCACCCACTCCTTTTTTTTAATCCCTATGAAACCAATAGTCTCATAGAACAAGCTGTTTTCATTTTCTGTACAATGTGACATCACATTGTGCAGGCCCCGCCCACGACTGCTGACAGACTCTGCCATATTAGCATTTCCGCCATTGTCTCAACGGCGGAGCAGCTGCAGCGACATGAATGTCTCGTAAGAGATTGAGGTGTTTTGTTGTTGGATGTAAGACAACATAACAGTCTTCATTAACTCCCAACATCTGAAGATGCAGTGGATTAGTGTTGTTTTTGAAGGGAATGTGCCACAGATCTGATATACACATGCGATTTTTGTCCTGGCTGTTCACGTTCACAGACATAACCGACTATGTTTGTGAACTTTGTGTGTTTTTGACATAACCTTGTGTGTATTTGACAGTTTAAATACAATAAGACATGAAAGAGAAGTTAGTGTAATACTCACAAGACTTGCCATCTGACAGCCAGCTTTCTGTGCGTGTGCTTTAGATGTGTGCGCTCAGAAAATGACAAATTAGAAGTTTAAACTGATATAGCTTGTAGCATGCAGATTTCATGATGAAGAAGAACTGCAATGTCCATAAGCGTGATCGCGATATAGATGTTAATCAAAACCAAGCAGATGTTGAAAGAAGTGCTTTTCTGAAAAGGGGGCGGGGAGCAGCAGCTCATTTGCATTTAAAGACACGCACAAAAACAGCATGTTTTTGCATGCACTCAAAAATGGGTATTTACAACATAGTATGATAAATGATCTGTGAGGTATTTTGAGCTAAAACTTCAAAGACACATTCTGGGGACACCTGAGACTTAAATTACATCTTGAAAAAAGGGGCATAATAGGTCCCCTTTAATATTAAAATGTGAAGACATGTAAACATAATATTTGGAGAGAGAGTTTGTTTATTTGATTATTTAAAGCATTTCTTACCAGGATGTCCATTGACGGGGCCTGGATGGACACATAGATGGGGTTGAGATCGGTTCTCTTGATGTTTTTTACTCCCTGCATGTCAATGTCCAAAATGCAAATCAAATTTTTGGCCTGAACAGCCTGTACAGCTGCTTTACTGTAAATAGGGCAAAAGTGATGTTAGTTATAATTACATAAATATTTTTGCATACATATTTTGAAAAGCTTGAAAATGATGACAAGCATGTTAAGTTATAGACCAGGGGTGTGTCCAACCCTGCTCCTGGAGAGCTACCTTCCTGCAGACTTTAGTTTCAACCCTGCTCCAACACACCTGTCTGTAATTATCAAGCAACCCTGAACACCATGATTAGCTGGTTCAGGTGTGTTTGATTGGGGTTGGACACCCCTGTTATAGGCCATTCAATAAGAACAAACACTTTTGAGAAATTCTATCAATGGTTTCAACAGAAGGATGTCAGTTATGTCCAATCACATATAAACAAGACTTTCCAAAGAGGGCTGTACCTTGTTCCATACATGTTCCCTGAAAATTCAGCATTTTCAATAAATTCGCCATTTGCTATGCCCGCCTGCATAACTTCCCTGGTAACATAATGATAATCTGAAAAAGAAAAGAATTTTTTTTTTTTTTTTCAGAAGATAGGCCACTCATTGACAGTTTCAACTGACTCTGAAAACTGAAAACAGCCAAAATACCAAAAAAAAAACAAAAACTGTTTACCATACATGGATTTATTGGTGGCGGCCCACCATTGTCTGTTGTGGCCCAAAAATATATTTAAACTTCTCATAACATAACAGTGCCCGGTTGCATAAAAGCCCTTGAGTTAAGAAAACCCTTAGTTATAAGATTAAGGGTACCCTTAATGAAACATGGGTTGCAAGAAAAGACCCAAGGGTCCACTTAAAGGAAAAATGAAAATTCTGTCATTAATTACTCACCCTCATGTCGTTCCAAACCTGTAAGACCTTCATTCATCCTCGAAACACAAATTAAGATATTTTTGATAAAATCCGAGCTCTCTGACTCCTCCAGAGACAGCAATTTAATTATCATTTTCAAGGCCCAGAAAGGTAAAAAAGACTTCGTAAAAATAGTCAACGTGACTATGGTGATTCAACCTTAATTTTTTGAAGCAATGAAAATACTTTTTGTGCACAAAAACAAAAAAAATAGCGACCTTATTCCACAATTTCTTCTCTTCCGTGTCATGCTCCTACGCTGTTTACGTTTAGTGCTTCCAGGTTCTACGTCAGAACACGACTCCGTATTGGCCGCAGCTGTTCACGTGAACAGCACGACGCATGCATGGTATGCTGACGCAGGAGCTAGCCAATACTGAGCCGGCGCTCTGACGTAGAACCCAGAAGTTATGCAATGTCTATACAACATAAACAGAGTAGGAGAATGACAGGGAAGAGACGAATCTGTTGAATAAAGTCATTATTTTTGTTTTGTTCCCTTTCAGTCGGTCACGTTGTGAACCGACGAATTGGGATATCGCATGAGAGCCCAATCACCTTTGAGTGTAAACTAAATGAGCCAATGCACACTGGTGTGCGAGCTTTGCGTCACACGACCCGCCCCGTGGTGTGGGTATAAATGTGGAAGCGGGTGCACTCGCACTCTGTTTTCTGCTCCGGAGCAGAGCATTCGTTCGTTCCTGCTTAGATCTCTTCAAGTGTGAAGAAAACAAGTCTTGAGGAAGCTTCACCTTTCTGTTTGTCGACGTTGGTGTGACAGCACGCTGCAGTGGTGGCCGCAAGCTCACAACTGCTGTTTTCACAGCAAGTTCGTTTTTTTTCCAGACAAGGTTTGCGATTTGTGAGCGCGTATTGAAGGTGACCAGTGTGAACCTACAATCGTGCCACGGCTGCCCCCTATGTGCTTCAGAACCAAACAAAAAGAGAGTGAGTTTTCCCCTTCTAAAACAGCATTAGGGGTGTGACACTGTCTTTTTCAAGATGTCATTCCGCCCATGCGTAACTGGATGCGGTCATTCCCTGGCCCCATGCCTGGGCATTCAGCACGCTGAGTCAGCTTTTGTGGATAGCTCATGTCTTCATTGCGGAAACATGACTATCGCAGTGTTGCGGTCTAGACTGTCGTACCTTGGTTCTCAAGGGGGAGTGCCCTCCCCTATGCCCCAATCTACAGTCTTCGTTGTAGGAAGGCGCCAGGAAGGCGGTACTTTGGCGAATAGGCAGGGAGACCTGAGGATCACACTGCAGCCAGTGATGCTCCCAGAAGATCTTGGCGGTCCATCCCATGAAGGTCCGTCCGTTTGTTTTGGAGCACCTGCTGAGAACCAGATGTCGATCGCGGCATCGGAAGGTGAGCAGGAGTCCTCTGGAGATGAAGACTCTGCTGCATTGCCTCCTTCCGGGAGAGCAGCGTTACCCAAGCCCAATCCAGAAGTGACCACTATGCTTTCCCGGGTTGCCAAAAAGGTCGGGCTCGCATGGAATCCTCCACAGTGTCCCGAACCTTTTAGGCTGGACGACTGATTTCTGCTGGTTCGTGCTGAAGAGGTGACCAGATAATGGAAGACATCTTTTTCTGTCAAAAATCAGTCTGGTCCCTCTTCCACCTTCACCACTCTGGATGGTGGAGTGGCCAAGAGTTACGCGGGAAAAGAGCAGACTCATCCCTGTGCACAGGATCCCTTTTCTCAGGATGGAATTGGACTCGGTCAGTCGGACAGCGCACCTCACCAAGGAGCCCTTACTGAGGGCACCCTCGGCTCGGATGCACTGGAACACAGCTGGCCCCAGGGTCTTCGCAAGTATGCATTTCCCCCATTGAGCCTTCTTGCACAGACGTTGTGCAAAATCCAGGAGGACGAGAAGCAGGTCCTTCTAGTTGCGCCCTATTGGCCCAACCAGACCTGGTTCCCCGAACTGATGCTCCTCGCGACAGCACCTCCCTGGCTCATTCCTCTGAGGAAGGACCTTCTGACTCAGAGACAGGGCACCCTGTGGCACCTAAGTCCAGACCTCTGGAAAGTACATGTTTGGTCCCTGGACGGGATGCGGAGGTTCTAGGTGATCTACCCCAGTCGGTCGTAGACACCATCACTTCTCTGCTAGAGCTCCCTTTACGAGGCACCTCTGCACTCTGAAGTAAAACTTGTTGGTCTAGTGGTGTTTTTTTCCACCCTCAAAGTGTATGTTACTGCTATTGCCGCACATCACGACGCAGTTGATGGCAAGTCTCTAGGGAAGCATGACCTTATCATCAGGTTCCTCAGGGGGGTGAGGAGACTGAATCCTCCTCGACCTCACTCTATACCTTCTTGGGACTTGTCCCTGGTGCTTACAGCTCTCCGGGGACCACCCTTTGAGCCCTTGCAATCAGCTAAAAACTCTGTCCTTTAAGATAGTCCTCCTGGTTGCTCCTATCAGTGGCCAGTAATGCCTGAAGCCCCCGTTCTTGTGTTGGCTTACAGCGCCATTCCCCTCTCGGAGTGGATAAGTGCGGCCTCCGCCACCCCTTGCAGTCTTAGATATTGCGGAGTGTCTGTCGCTAGGCCAAGCACTAGTTACTTCGCCTGTGCTAGGCTGGGTACCATATGTTGTGACCCCTACGGCGGTCCCATATGTGTATATCTCCATGGTAGTCTTCCTACAGTGAGCCCATGTCTTTCCCTCAGCAGAGTCCGCTCTGCTGTCCCTGCCAGATGTGTCTCCCCCTTATGGCTGGAGCCATCCCAGGGACTTCCATATGTGCACTGCCCACGGCCAGTCCATGTGTGTCTTCCCATATAATACCTCCCTTCGGGTAGGTTGTGGTCTCTGCAGCATTCCTTATGGGCACGTTTTTCCAGTGTTATCTAAGTCTTACTGATTGGCCCGGTCCTATCTTCCGCCCCAAGGTGCTCTCATGCAATATCAAAATTTGTTGGTTCACTTCTGACGTACGTGTCCGTTCCCTCCTTCGGGGAACGAGGGTTACATAAGTAAGAGACGTTTTTTTTGCACAAAAAGTATTCTTGTCACTTCATAAAATTAAGGTTTAACCACTGAAGTCACGTGGACTATTTTAGTGATGTCTTTTCTACCTTTGTGGGCCTTGAAAGTGGTAATTAAATTTCTGTCTATGCTTAGGCGTCATTTGCAGGTGGGACATGTCCCCACCACTTTTTTGGCAAAGTGGCATTGATGCGTGAGTACAATACAATAACAATGAGTTGGACTAATATAATATAATTTAATGGAAAACTGAGTGGCAGGATTTTGAGTATCCTCTGGTGTCGTAGCTGGACTGTGCTCGAATTTTACTACGCTCTGAGTAATTGCATTTGGTACATTAACAAATATAACGGAGTAGAAATAATTGGGGAAAAACACTTAAAAACCAATAAATTTGAGTAATATTAACTTTTATAGTATGATTAACATTAACTTTTAATTTCCTCTAAACCTTTGTAAAATACTCCACACAACCACAGGTATACATGACATTAGCCTTTATTGTCGACAAGTACAGCAATACAGCATGTTTTATACTCATACCTGCAAACTCAAAAGAGGTGAAAAAGGTGAAATGTTTCCAAATGAAATTATTGTAGGGGGGTCTGGGGGCACCATATATTTAGCAAAATGCTCCTCTCTAAGTTCATTTTTGTAGCTGACTAATGAGTTTTTGGACATTGAACAGCTTTTCTGAGTTAAATGTGATGGTAAATTTGACATTTTTACAAGCTGTTTTATTGACGCCTTTTCACAGTTGAAACGGATTAATCGATAACATGTGACATGATACGGATTTTGGTACTTTTAGTGAGGAAAAAAAAAAAAAAAAACACCCAAAAACTTAAATATAACTGTAAATCTTAGACAAAATGACCCGTTGGATTTTTAGTCAATTATTTTGATTTGTTCAACTAAAACCATCAAGTAAATGATATTCAGAGATTTTATTAAGTTAATAAAGTTAATTTTTACTGTGATGTTTACTAAGCCACTGAATTACTTTGAGTGTTCTCTGATGATGTGTTTACTGGCAAGATGGCGAGACAACCTGTCACTTCCCCACTGACAAAATCAAGCCCAGTCCTACATTTGTTCTTGTTCCAGAAAGTATTTCACCCGGATATATATATATATATATATATATATATATATATATATATATATATATATTATATATATTATATATATATATATATATATATATATATATATTATATATATATTATATATATATACATATATATATACATATATTGTATATATTTTTATATCTATTTATCTATCTATCTATTAGGGGTGGAACAGTTTGGATTACTCACAGTAATCTCACTAATAGGACAATTGTCAAATAAAAATAAAGAAAATAAATACAAATAATCTAACTACAAGAAACAGAACAAATAAATACATGAGAGCTAAGATACAAATAAAATAAACAATACAGGTTTTTCAGGTACAGAAACTGAAAAAAATAATCAAATATAAAATAACACTGCATATAAACTTCTTTGAATAAATTAAATAAAGATTAAACATTATTGAAGTTACAAAAGCTATTCAATCAATAGTAGTGAGTGATTTCTTTGAAAAAAAAATCATGCAACAGGTTACAATGCACGCTAAGCATTTTCTTTATAATATGGGAGAAAAACGCTTTCTTTTGTCTTTTGATTAACGCTAAAACACAGAGAGCAGAAATTATGTCTTACAAGGCCCTTGTAAGACATAATTCAAAGATTCAGTACACTTATACATATGCGTTGTCTGTCTCGTTTTTTCTCTCAAGACATAACCTACTATGGTTTTTGTGTGAATTTGTCCGTTCAGGTGCAAGACTTCAAAGAGAATTTGCAAGAGAGTATTTGCGCACTGTGACACGGCTTTCCATGTAAGCACTTCGGATGAGTACACACACAAATCTCCTCACAGCGTGAGAGTTCTTTCGCGTTTTACGGTTGAATGTTTAGAAAGGTTTAAATGAGTTTAGTTTAAACAGAGATAGCAATGTGAGCTGTTCAGGTCTCACCTGTGATCGCGCGCTATCAGCACCCGGGTGATGATGGCGTAAATGACTGGTCATAGAGCATATGTATGAAAGTTAATTAATGCCAATTTAAAAAAAAAAAAAATAGCCTGTTGAATTGCACTTGAAAAAAAATGTGCATTCCATTAACCGTGCTTGCATTTTAATGCAGTGTATTTTTAGGGCTTTCATTTTTGTGGGCTGAAATTTAACATGGTTGTATATTTATGCTGTGAATATTTCAATTCAAAACATTTCAGTCTGTTTAAAATACAACCAAAAATATTTATTAGGCAATTTTCGGCCCATTTTATTTCACAAATTTGCTTCCACAAATTCAGTATTTCAAATTCGACAGAAAATTCAACATTGGACATCCAGGAACTGCAGGAATAGCAGTAGATTGTCGATGCATGTTCTCCATCTACTGTTAGTTGTCCTCACCTGCAGGTGCCGCAAGCAGCTGTTAACGAAGACCAGAGCAACGGCTGCAGTCATCATTCATTCACAAAAACAGATTTACAGAAATAGAGCAAGTGGTAAGTGTATGTTTGATTATCAGGGCCAAAATATATCTGGAAAAGCTGATAAAGACACAAAAAATATGTTTACATTTAAATCAATATCTTCACGATTACTTTCCCTGTGTAGCCTATACCCTGCATGTAAGCTGCGAATGAGATTATAACGCTTTTTCCACCCAATGCTGATGTAAGTTAGCCTATAACAAACATGAGGAAAGAATTACATCTTGGTTGCTTCGTTTCCTTAAATTTTATCATAGATTGTGCAATGCTGTGCTGTAATACTAGGGTTGCACTCATACGTCATACTTCAGGATTTATGTAAAATCCTTTACGTAAAAAACATACATCTTGTATTGACCTTACTGGTGTACAATATACACAACGCTATATATACTATTTACAACAAGCAGATGAGCCCAGAAAGTACTTAGTAAAAAAAATCATGCAACAGGTTACAATGCACGCTAAGCATTTTTTTTTTTATAATATGGGAGAAAAACACTTTCACACGTTGCGTTAATATCCTGGGCTCATCTGGTTAACTGTACAAAGCATATACCGGATTTGTTTTTTTATTATCACAATAAACCACGTTAAGCATTTTTTCTAAGTGAAACTGCTTAGTTCCATAGCTGTTAATTTAGGGAACGTCTCAAAAGTTACAAACGACATTGGTATTCTAACTTCAAAATCATTTAAAGAGAATGACTTCCAGTCATAAAACCAGCTATAGAGTTTTCATGTAGTGTCAGGCATGATGCACACCTTTAGATTTTTTGATGTTTATTAAAATAAACAAGGGCCCATACAGTAGTGAAAAATAGCAATATTTACACATGATTTTACAGTTTATTTCTATAAATATCAAAAATCTGAAAGGTGTGCATCATACCTGACACCTACATAAACACTTTTGGTTTTATTACTGTCATTCTCGTCAAATGATATTGGCCCTCATTTATCAAACGAACGTAGAAACCAGCCTATGTAAAACGTAAAAATCAGCTTATGACAACGCTCACGTGTGATTCATTAAACTTTCCTATGCGGCCAATTCTGTCGCACGAATGAATGGGTGTTGATAAATGTGGCGGCTGAAAACTGTCGTCATTTAAATGTCACACCCCAAATTTTAGAAGCCTTGCCCTATAGTTTACAACACAGAGAAACGTATACCGGCCTTAAAGAGGAAGTAATTGCATGAAAAAGAAATTGATCTTACTCCAAAAACACCCCTCAACCTCGTAATTGCAAACAATAAAATTTATTTAAATTAAAATACCGGTAAATAAAACTAAATAACCTACTTACAAACATTATTAATATATATAAATTTGGTTATTTTAGTACCTCACTCCACAGAAAATCCTTTAAATTTATTTTATTCAGAACAGAAAAAGAATTATAAATTGAAACAAAGTACGCTACAGTGGCATTCATTATAAAGCAGAAATGAATTTATTTAAAGCAAAACTGAATTAGGCTCACATAGCCTACCTCTCTCATTCGGGAGGAATCCAAATGTTTCCATATTCGTGATGTAACATTTATTGGTTGCTGAACTACTGTTCATTATGCAAACAAGGCTTTTTATTTCACTCTTGTTTCAATATCCATTTAAACATCATCCTTCACTTGCACAAAAATGTGTTTGGTTGGGCGTTGAGTGCGCCGACTGGTACAGACGGATAGCGGACCATTAAACTGAGCAGTGTTAACTTTGTCTGCATTTTAGTTTGCTGATAAATGGCTAAAATGTAAAATTAGCAACGCTAGAACTGGTATGTTGCATCTGTGTGTGTGAGTGAGGCACCCGCGCGATCAATTGGATTTAATAAGATAAATATTTTAATAAAATAAAGAAAACTAATACAACGCGAGCTTAGCCTGTACTAGCCCTACTTGATGCACAGTTTTTCCTCTTTTGTTTTGTTAATCTGTTAATTATTTCAGTGAAATATATTTCGTGTAGTCCTATTTTTTTATTCCTTGTAGGCTATATTTTCTGTTCTTTGCATTGCAGGTGCATGATGTGTGAATCCTTATGTTCTGTTGATGCGGCCATTTGCGCGTACAAAGCGAAATCCCTGGAAAGAAAAACAAAACATTTGTGGTATTTTAAGACACATATCTATTCTAATTTAATTTTAATTTGACATTTTAATCATGTCATTTAATGGTTAATGATCGGTTAGTGAGTGATTGTCGGTCAGGAAAATAAACTAAATGTTCTCATAACAGTTCTCCACCAGATTTACTATGCTGCACGCAAGCTCCCGCTGATTCAAAAACGTGCATATACGAGCTGAGACCTGACGTGAGATTTGAGCGTAGTCACCGAAATTTTGTGTGGAAACGAGTGTACGCACAGTTTTCTGGCGTACGATCATTTGATAAATGAGGCTTGCCTGTAGCCTAGTAGAGTCAACATCACCAATAAGGTGTAAGTTTGTTTTTTTATATCACTGTGCTAGTCCATTAAGCTACGTTAAGTGTTTTCTATGTCCCGACCGCAGGGGAATCCTGGAGTCATGTATGAGGGAAACCAGAGTACTGCATCTCAGTGCTGCGATATAAGTTAAGAAAACTAAACAGCCGAGAGCAATATATGGCTTCCTCAGATGTAATATGTAATCTGTAACGTACATCAGCACTGGGTGGGAAAAGTAATCTCATTTGCGGTAGATAAAGAAGCTTACATGCAGGGTATAGACTACACAGAGAAAGTAATTGTGAAGACATTGAATTAAACGTAAACACAGCTTTTGTGTCTTTATCAGCTTTTCCACATATATTCCCTAATAATCACACATACAACTTGCTCCATTTCTGTAAATCCGTTTTTGTAAATGAATGATGACTTACTGTAGCCTTTGCTCTGATCTCCACTTGCAGCACCTACTGGTGAGGATGACTAACAGTAGGCATCGACAATCTACTGCCATTCCTGCAGTTCCCAGAGGTCCAATGTTGAATTTTCTGTCGAATTTGAATCACTGTGGAAGCAAATTTGTAAAGCAAAATAAAATGGACTGAAAATTGCCTGTTGAATATTTTAGGTTGTATTTTTAAACAGACTGAATATGTTGGAAGTAAAATCTGAAAGGTGAATATGAATCTTTGAATTTTTAATAATGAAAATGTGGCTGAAATGTTTTGAATTGAAATATTCACAGCATAAATATACAAACATGTTGAATTTCAGGCCACAAAAATGCAAGCCCTAACAATACAATGCATTAAAATGCAAGCACGGTTAATGCAATGCATGTTTTTTTTGTTTTTTTTTTCAATTAGTGCAATTCAACATGCTTTTTAATTCAAGTACTTTTGGCATTAATTAACTTCCATACATATGGCACTCACATTGAACATTTGTTTACAAAGAGTTACTGTTTTTTCCATGTTCTTTTGATCTCTCGCACTGACTGGTTAGATTATCTGAATGTGCTCCTCCCGAGCTTTGTTAATAAAACATCATGAAAAGACTATCACAAATTCCATTTCATGCCGACTTTAAGATTTGATTCTGTTTGACTACCAACTGAAATAACTAGTTATTTATGTAATGGACGTTGTTATGTTTTATAATAACAAGACTTTTATGTTATTATTTAGAATATTTATGTTAGCTGGGTTTTGTTCAATGAAGATAATGCAAAAGATATTTTTAGAAAAACATTGTTCTCTGTACCACTTAAGATCAAAAGCCTAACCTTTGCCATTCTCCTCTCCTGGACGGGGGCTTCGCGTCGTATCTGACAAAAGACATCAGAGATCTTTTTTTTTAGTTAAAAGTTTCGGTAACAATTTACTAATACATTATTAAAATCTTGTTAACATTAGTTAATGCACTGTAAACTAACATGAACAAACAGTGAACAAATGTATTTTCATTAATTAACGGTAACGAAAATTAGTAAATACAGTAACAAATGTATGGCTCATGGTTAGTTCCTGTGAATTAATATATTAACTAATGTTTATTTAACGGACCTTATTGTAAAGTGTTACCAAAGTTTCCTCAAAAGAATTGCTGAGTTAGCATTTGTACTTGTATGTGACTTACGGGAAACACTGAAGCCAAATAACACCATCAAACTCCTTGAGCAGTTTCTTTAGCAGAGTGCTTTTCCCAGCACCAGAGGGTCCACTCATCACTACAGGCCTCGGTCCAGCCATCGCTGCAAACACACGAGAGAGAGAGAGAGAGAGAGAGAGAGAGAGAGAGAGAGAGAGAGGAGAGAGAGAGAGAGAGAGAGAGAGAGAGAGAGAGAGAGAGAGAGAGAGAGGAGAGAGAGAGAGAGAGAGAGAGAGGAGAGAGAGAGAGAGAGAGAGAGAGAGAGAGAGAGAGAGAGAGAGAGAGAGAGAGAGAGAGAGAGAGAGAGAGAGAGAGAGAAAAGCATGTTGAATTGCACTAATTGAAAAAAAGAAGATTTGTTCTTTTTAACAAATTTAAAACCAAAAATAAAAGCTATCATAGAAAAACACCTTCATTGAAAGAATTGAACAAATTTTGTCGGACCAAAAACAGGCTTCAGTCTATCACACTCCATAAAAGCATGAAAAACCCATCTCTCTTTTTAGGCAAAAGGGACATTCCATGCTAACATCAAGATTTTAAAAACAGAAATGAATGCATTTACTGCAATGAAGCAGTTGCCACTGTATATCCCCTGACCTTTTTTTTTTTTAACGGTGGCTTATAGAGGTCTCCACTCTGGTTTCACATTCTCTTCCACATTCAATACCGTACGCCAAGGTCTATTACTCAAAATATTTTTATTAAAAATTTTAACATACATTTTATAAAATGCTTTACCAGTACTTATACACAAATCTAAACAAATGGATCTTTCAGTATCTAACAAAGGACCTTTACAACCATCTAGTTTTTGCTAAAACAATCAAATTAGGAAACATCTCTTCCATATTCCGCCTGTTTTCTCCTCTATAGTGGTTCTATCAGTAACTCTTTCTTTGTTACGGACTAATTACTTTTTTCTTGATCATCAGCATTTGTGCCGTAGAGTTCTGGGCCCGTATGTATAAAACTTCTCAGAAATGCTCTTAAGAATAGTCTTAAGTTTTGACTTAAGTGTCAAAAAATTCTTAGTAAAGAGTAGGACTTTTCTAAGAGTAGGAGACTTTTATAAGTGTTGTGAACTAAGGACTACAATGATGTTAACTCAAAATGGCCACCCTCAACCTCTGAATCAGCCAATAGTGAGCCTGGCTGGGTGAAGTCACAGCAGCACAGCACCAATAATTTAATGTTATTATAAAAGAAATCATTTAAAAAGAATGAAACGTTTGAATATTTTAATTTATTTTTTAAAATTGCTTTGCATTGTGCAAAATTATCACAAACTAGTAGTGATGGTGTGGAATCTTTTTCTATTGATATATGTCTCCTCATTTACAATTGGAGCGATGATGTGAACACGAGTTCCATCAATGGCTCCAACGACTCCAGGGAAGCCCACTATCAACATAAATGTGGCCTGCTTTTGCCGCATGGTTTGATGATCAGTTGGAAAGTCAATGAACTGCCATAGAGTAGTGGCCAAATGTGATGTCCAGCCATATGAAAATTAACATATTCAACCTTAATTCAAATATTTGAAAATGTAAAAATGTGTTAAAAGATGTAAGCATATCGTGTAGCTGTGCTTGGAGTCTATTGTTTCATGTGTGATAATGAAATGGAATTTCATTCCATTCATTCATATTTTTGGCCAGGCTGTCATGCAAAAAAAAAATTATGAACATGCAAAAACAAGAGAGAACCAATTAAATAAATAAAAAACTGATTATGTTGTAGCTTTTTTGTTTTTCTGAAACCTGTAGCTGTAGTTTTCCCTTTTTTTTTGCCAAAAATTGTTTCAGATAAATACCTTTGCTTAGTTTAGAGTTTTATTTTTCCCTCATATTTGAAAACATTTAAACAATATAAACATAAAAATAAAAATATTTTCGTCATATTTTGATGGTTTAAGCAAAATTGTAGGGTCATTTAATAAAAAAAAAATAAAAAAAAAACACATCAATTTTGGCCACTATGTAAGTTTATCAACAGTACTATTTAAGTGCCTGCTTACTGTGGACTGATGGGTCCAAGTCATCACCGGTGCACTGCTGCATTTTTCCAGTTACCAAAAAAGGTAATTACCATTTAATTTCTACTGTCAAAGCATTGATTTCTAGAGTGGGAAAAGTTGTTACATTTAAAGTTTATTCAAAGTCATTAAATGTATTAAAATGCATTAAACCTATTAATGATTGTTTAAGTAATTTTTATTAAATGTATTACATTTGTTTCTAGTTTTTTACATTTTTTATTAGGCCAGTTACAAAAAAAAATGACAATCAAATTTATATCATTTTATCAACTCCATCATATAACTCCAAAACTTCATATCTTAATTGGAAAGCGTGTGTCTCCTCTTCTTTGCTGCCATCTTGTTAGTCCTAACTAGGTTAGGAGACCTCTGCAGCTCTCCTAAATAATTTAGGAGCTAATACTTAGTCCTTGACACTTAAGAATAAGTATGATTCAAAAAGGTTCCTAAGTCTAGGAATAAGGGTAAAATTACGTCAATCTTAAAATTTTGACATACTTAAGACTAAAATTTTACTCTGAGCATCTTTATACAAAGGGGCCCTGATTTTTTTTAAAAAAGGCCACTTCTTCCATCTTCTCAAAGTCCAGTCCAGCTAAATTAATAAGTCCTCCAAAAGTGATTATCCGTGACTCCAGCAGCCACTGATTAACCCCATGAAAAGAGCAACTAACATTTGTTAAATCAAACAGTGTTCCATATATTAAGGGCTCATCCACCATGGATGCTATCTGGTTTTTCACTGTGCCAGATACGGCAGCGCTTTAGCTTGATGTATTTGGTATATCGTTCCCCTTTGCGTCATAGCTACGCAGCGCCGAGTGAACCTATGAAAGAAAACGTCTGTTCTCTGAATAGGGAACGAGATGCCATGTCCACTGCCAAGCTCCCTTGCACTGCCGACAAGTGGCCTTTTTCGGCAGAGAAATCTGAGGAGCAGATGGCGCGTTTGTCAGTATAAGATGGCGACGTAAGAGTGTCGGGGCGATAAATTCATCAATAAAAGCGATAATGTATTGCCGTGATTCTATACAGGCTTTAGACAGTCAACACACCCAGGGGGCGTTCCTCATTGCATCATAGCTTCGCAGAACCTGTTCCCTATTCAGAGAACATAGGTGATGCCAATAACCCGAGACAATATCAGTCTCTCATAATGCATAAGACAGCAAAAAAAAAAAAAAAAAAAAAAATCTGTCAATACAGTGTTCTTGGCAGGGTTTTGCCAGGTGTAATGAGCTGGTCACAGTGTGGTTTAAAACACCTTGCAATCTTCCTTGGCGATAAATCAATTAATCAAAAAGATTTGGAGAAGGTGTGTGAAAATGTTGAGGGAAGATTAGAAAATGTGGAAAATGTCTTTTAGGGGAAGGGCCTTGATTATTAACATTCTGGTATCCTCCTCGTTATGGCACAGATTATCTGTTTTACAGCCTTCTGTTGGGATTCTTGGAAAAATACAAATCAAAATTACAAAATTCTTACACAGAATAAGGCAGTCATGTGTTATTAGTCATGTTTAATCAAAGCGTTTCAATCTTCTGTTTATTCAGCTACAGCGATAGTATGATGCCCATAGGGTTTTCCTGGAATGACGCGTGTTATCTACTTCTATGGCAGGGCATTTTTGGAGTTTCTGCGCAAGAGTGCCCTCTGGCTTTCAGATGGAGAAGCATTTACTACTGATTAACAGAGCCATACAGCTCTGACAAGCTGCGCATAAAATAATCACAGCCTTTGCCAAATCACATGCGTTAAATCGTGTAGCCCTACTCTGACCCTTGCAAACATGCTAATACTGTCCCACAAATGGCGCCTCGAGCTTGTGCAGCGCTGTTTGAAGCAATCCATCCATGAAATAAATGTATTAGAAAACATAACATTTTGCAGTTTATTAAGGCCATTTCACGATTTCATTCATCATACAATTATCAGCCACCCCCTTCGTCTTTATCGAGGGGCTCACCTCTTTCGGCCATCCTACATACAGGTGACTGACTGACTGCTCGCACCAACCAGAGGGGGAGGGGTTGTGGTACTCTCTGCACTACACACAGCCTGAGGGATTCCTGCACTTTCCATCTTTGAAGAGACATAATAAATAAAAAATAAAAAAAATAGCTCATACCGCAGGAACGGTATCATGGAAATTTTTTGTGGTTTTGAAACCGTAGTATTACTTTGAAACCGGTAACCGGCCCATGCCTAACTGTTAACAATATCAACTAGCTTATTAATATCTTTCTGCCCACTAATCAAAACCATTATATCACCAGCATATGTTGACAGTTTTATCAGTGAAATGAAATTTTCACATTTAAAACCATTTAACTCTGATTTTATTTAACATATTTAACATCTAAATCTATTGAATACAGCATGCCTGATAAGGCACAACCTTGTCGTATACCTCTCTGAATTGTAAAAGGACTACATAAACCACCATTGACTTTCAGTATAATTTCAATGTCACAATAGAGCACTTTAAATAATAGCAATAAACTCTGTAATAATCACTGATGTTCCACCTCGTCAAAAGCCTTTTCCTGGTCCAGAGAAATCAGACCAACCTTTTGATCAAAACAGTCTAGAGACTTAAAAACATCCCGAATTAAAGATATATCGTCCACTATTGATCTGTTGGGTACACAATAGGACTGATCTATATTAATGGCCTGTCCCAATACCTCCTTCAGTCTGTTGGCCAAAGTTTTTGACAGAATCTTGTAGTTGGTGCATAACAAAGACACTGGTCTCCAGTTCTTAACCTCTTTAAGGTTTGGAAGAAGAGTTAAAACTGCTCTCCTACAACTTTGGCAGTCGCCCCTTCAGTCAGACTACTACTTAACACTGCAAGCAAGTCTTCTCCCAGAAAGTACCAGTATGCCTTCCACAGGCAGCCCGTCTAAACAAACCTGGTGCTTTGCCATTTTTCATGCTTTGCAGTGCCTTAAAAAGTTAATCTACTGTCAGAGGATGCACCAGACCAGCACATGACTCCTCAGTTACCTGTGGAAGATCTGAAAGAAACTGATTTGTTGACTGGTCCTCCACACATTCACAGGCATACAGCTCCTTGTAGAAGCTAACAGCCCTTTTCTGAAAATCAGAGTCCCTTGTCAGATCTTTCCATCCACAGACCACAAACACTGAATACACTTCCTTTGGCCATTTTTCTTTTGCAGAAAAAAGAAGATGGGGAAATGGGGAATCCATTTCAGAAATACTCTGAAATCTGGACCTAACCAAAGCCCCATGACCTCTAGTATCCAAAAGATCAGCTAGTGTAACTTTTTTATCCTTAAGAGTCTGAATTTGGCCTTGATCTCTATGGGCTCCACACAACACTTGGAGCTCCACAATATCCATCTCTAAATTTCTAATATTTTGAATAGTGACATTAGAAGTATACGGATTACATAGTTTTTGTATCTCTAACTTTCCAATATCCCATTGGATATCATTGCTGTATTTAAGTAAAATTAGGCTTTTGGATTCTCCATCCCATCCAAAAGAAAATTAAACATTGTCCAAAAGCAGCATCCTCAAGTAAAGCATTATTAAAATGCCAATATGCACTCTGCTTAACGGATTTAATGAACGTACAAGCTTCCACCATTGAGTGGTCAGAAAACCCAACAGGACAAATACAACAAGACTTAAAACGCTTAAAACGGTTACCACACAATACAAATATTAAAGCCAAAAATATGTATCAATGCAACTTTCAAAAAGGAAAGTTTCACTATAAGCCTTCCCTCCGCCGGAAAATAATAGTCCCTGACTGTGAACAGCAACAGAAGTTACATTATTACGCCATTAGATGGCAGCAAAGACTGTCTTTATAAGTGTGTCAGTCAGTAGCAAAGACTTTTACATTGAAAAGACTGCTTATCAACAATTATGTTGTTCTCCTGAACATGTCCCCCTCTCTGCCACCTTTTTGAACATTTGGTCATGTACTTTTTTTTTTTTTTTTTTTAAATAACGCATTAGGCCTAAATAGAAATTATCAGAGAAACAAATGTACAGCTGAACCGCTGCAATAGGTGTTGTTTTCAAATCAGCATATTTGAAAGAATCACAAGAATGGATTGAACTTACTTGTTAAGACAGTGACTTGCCGCCAACTACTGTCTGTTTTAGTTTCATATTAAAGGTATTTCATTGATTCCATCAGGTCATATTTCTGTCTTCAAAACATTTATCTCATAACATTTTTATGCACTTGCAGGCTAATTGCTGTGTAAATGCATTCATGTCTCTTCTGTATGATGGCTCTGATGAAGCTCTGATTGTTGACACTGACTGGATTGAACTGGTAACTGCCCTACAGCCTTATCACCTAAGTGAATTTATCGATTGGAATTAACATGGCATTTATACATTTAATAAGGTTGCCCCTGGACATCAGTTTACAGGGCTACCCCCGCTTAATAGAAAATAAGTTTGTTTCTGTTGCTGTCAGTATTGTTTTTGGAAGTTACATTAAAATGCAGTTAGCTCAAAAATATGAGGGCACACGACAGGTGTTGTTTGAAAGAGCATGATGCATCTGTATGTTTAATGCATGCCTTTTTACATGGGCACATTTTGGATTTATCCAATTCTGGATATTTCCAGTTGATAACTTAGCCTAAAGGCGTGTGATTAATAATAAGACCACACCATGAGAACCCATTATAATCAGTGATGCTGTGACTGTCACTTCTTGTATTTCGGGCACACAAGGCGTCACTGTGGCCTCAACACTACGCCCTCGCTTAATCTGAGCTCGATTGTTATGTCTGAGGTAAACCACACCCTCCTTATTACCCTACGGACAAAGAAATGTAAAAAATACATAAATGTGAAAATAATGAAATGTGGAAATGAACAAATATAGAAATGAATACATAAATAAATGTGGACATAAATAAAAGTCAAAATGAATAAATGTATAAATAAATAAATAAAATAAATAAATAAAAATATACATAAATAAGGTAAATGTATGAATATTTATTTTTATTTATTTTTTCCTGTTCTTTGTATATTTATTTATCTATTTATTTTTGCTTTTATTTTTTACATTTCTTTGTCTATTTTTTTATTTTTTATTTTTGGCAGGTTTGGCATTCTATAATAAACTCGCTCAATCGATCCCTTTCTCACAATACTCTTCTACATAATACAGTAAGCTTCAATGAACAATATCAATTGAGAACACAGTTTACGTTGCTAAGAGTGGTTGCTAAAGTTGTATTGATACACAGAACCATTGGGTGAAGTGGTCATAGCCATGTTTTATCATGAATAAAACACAGCTATTGACCAATCAGAATCAAGGACAGGAACTAACCATTTTATAACTGAAATTTAAGGTTGCAATCTACAACAATTCATAAAGGTATGAAAGATGGTCTCTTTATTAGAGCAGAAAGGACACGTAGAAGCAACCTCAGGGTTTAAAACTGAAATAAAAGCATTAAGCGTGACAGTACCATGACAAATTCTCCATTGCAAACTACCTGCAGCCAGCAGCCATATCACCCTGTAGCCCAAAACTGGTTGCCCACTGAAGCTAAGCAGGGAGACCTACTGGGAAAACTAGGTTGCCCTGGAAGAGGTGTTAGTGAGGCCAGCAGGGGGTGCTCACCCTGTGGTCTGTGTGGGTCCTAATGCCCCAGTATAGTGACGGGGACACTGTACTGTAACAAGCACCATCCTTCGGATGAGACGTTAAACCGAGGTCCTGACTCACTATGGTCATTAAAAATCCAATGGCACTTCTCGTAAAGAGTAGGGGTGTAACCCCGGTGTCCTGGCCAAATTCCCCTCATTTGCCCTTACCAATCATGGCCTCTTAATAATCCCCATCCATTGAATTGGCTCTATCACTCACTCTCCTCTCCACCTACATCTGACACGTGGTGAGCGCACTGGCGCCATTGTACTGTGGCTGCCGTCGCATCATCCAATTGGTGGATGAGGAGAGACCCCTGAAACGATTGTAAAGCACTTTGGGTGTACAGTAGTACATATGAAAGCGCTATATAAATGCATCATTCATTCATACCTGTTCTCAACCGTGGTCAACGGTGGTTTATACAAGGACCTCCACTCAGGTTTTGTGCTTTGATCCAGTTTAAAAACATCACGCTAGGGAGTATCAACTTTTCCATTTAGAACCTTTTTGCTAAAAACCAAAACGCAAGACCTGTACAGAGATTTACCAGTGCTTGAAAAGAATATTTCATGCGTTCTGACTTATTTACACTGTTAAAGAGTTGGATTCTCTTGCTAAACATGGCCAATATTTCAAAAAACGAGTTGGACGTATGACAGAGTATTTCTGTGCCAAATACACAAATGCATGTTTCTGAGTTTTTTTTTTAGTATGGCACTGTATTATGTAATAAAGGGTGAAATTCCTTATATGGGCACTTCTCCTGGAAGAGCGAACGCACGCACACACATCAACCAGAGCAAGAGAGCAACGTGGTCAACAACGTGCTTCGTTTGGTTTACGGAAGTCATCGGCAGTGCTGCACAGGACTTGCTCGAAAAAGAACTTATCACTTTGATTTTAGACCACGAAATCAACAATTTCACCAAAGAAGTGTGTTTTTGGTTTTGAGGGAAAGATAACCTTGCTTCCCAAAGAACCCAGCGTTAAGTGAAGCTGAGAGATTTGTGCTCATGCATTATATTGATGTGCTCTCAACATTTGTCATTAAAATAACCATAGAAAACGCCTTAAATTAACTATCAAAATAAGGATAAAGTCGTGTCTGAAAGTTGCAATCACTTTTTTTATTGGTTAAAATGAGTGGAGAATATCTTGTGTTTGCCATGGCTGCTCAAGTCTTTAGGATCAGCGCTTATGGTTTTATAAACAAGGCCCAGTTCGATGCTGGATTTACAGATCGTATGAAACTGAAAGATGGAGCGGTCACAGCGGTGACCCGGTCATGAGTCGGAACCGCAGGTGGTAAGTAAAACTGCATCAAATGTCTGTTTTGTTGGCAGTCAGCGCATAAGTGCAACGTAAACAACACGAACGTGTAATGAATCAAAAGTTATCCAGGAATAATGCGATGGTGTATTGTCTGTGTTTAAATACATTTCTTTAGCTGACCATTGATAGCTTCGCTACACAAAAGCTCGTCACTCATGTCAGACACAAATCAGATATGAGCAGTTGACAATTGACAATACAGTGTCAATAATTTTAGGGTATGTACACACTGTCAATTCAAATTGGATTATTTGTGACTGCAATATGACTGATGATTATGCCACTACATCCAGTTGGGAAAAAAACAGCTAATAATCCTAATACAAAACAGCAAATAGGACCCAACCATTAAAAAAAATATTCCAACTTATTTTTTTCTAAAGAAAAGCATTAAAGCAACTGACAAGTTAATGATAATGTCAATTATATCTTTTTTATTAAACATTTTGTTTGATATCAACTGCTTAAACTGCTCTCTTAAAGATCAGAGGGTTAAAGGTTTACATGGTTTATATTTAAGCATTCAAACAATATTTCAATACATTTATATTAACGATAAGTCAATTTACATCACAATTCAAGCTCTGTTTGTATTGCTTACCTTGCTCCAATGTGCAAAAGAAACTTGCACAACACTCAATATGATCTGAATGCATGTGTCTGTGCATTCTGATAATACCCTGCTCCAATCAGCTCACTGGAAGCCAAACCCATCAAACAACCCAGCCTTCTTTTCACAAGTTACTGCCATGGTATCACCATTACGCCATACTGACTCAGCACTAAGAAACACATCTGCTTAGTGCTTACAATAACAAAAACAAGAGCACCAACATGTGAATTGTGATCTTGTCCATTAAGCTACTGAATTATTCACATTTGAATAAAATTCAAATGATATATTTTAGCTATAAATGGGTAGGTGAAACTCACATAAACATGTCCAGGTCAGCATTTCAGTAATTTCAAAATCAAAGGAAAAATTATTCTGAATAAAGAAATGAATTTTTATGTCTGTTTGGAATTTGTTTTTCATTGTGATATTTTTCTTGACAATTAAACTAACCCTTCCCCAAAATTTTGACTATTTTTCAGTAATTCTCATTGGATCCGAAAATATGTACAAACATTTTCACAAACAAAGCAATAACTTTCATACTTAATTTATTATAAATTTATGAAAAAAATGTAGGAACAACTGAAGCCACACGTATGCAAAAAACAAAAAAAAAAAAAAAAAAAAAAAAAACACATACTATGGGTGGCCTATAATCATGTTAAAATGAAATTTTATACATAGATACTTTTGTGTTTGAATTGGTTTTGAGGTGTCATATGTTTACCGAATTATGATGAATGGCTGTAAAAGAAAGGATGTGCAGAAATGCCTTATATGGAGATGGTACGGGCACGTTTTATGCCAAATGAACTTGGGCACGCAGTCGCTCATTTAGAATACGCCAAATTCATTAACATTAGAATGAGGTTAAGAACAAAATCATGCACACACACGTGGTGAATTAGGCAGATTCCATCAATTATTAGTGAGTGAGACCCATTATTCTTCATGGTTATTCTCATTAAAATCTCTTTAATGTATTATTTTTTACTGCACCACTTTTCTATGAATCAACACCACATCTGCCAAATCTACAGGCAAGATCAGTTTTTATATTGTATGTTTGTCACCACACGTTTGAAGACACTTTGTTTTTCCTCATTTTATTTATTTTTTATTTTTAATATTATATGGTATATTTTATTCACAACTCAAACAATAATTAATAATATCAGACTGAACTCTAGCCTATAGACCTTAGTGCCATGTTTAATTTTTTACAGGAATGAAAACAAGGCTGTGAGGGACAGAATACAGTAGGGGTGGTACTGCTTCCTGTGATCGACGATCAGCTCCACAAATCCTGATCTGAGCACCCTTGGTGATTCAATATGGCATCTAACCTATAGGTCTATTTAAGCTCAATCATATCTGTGTGGTTGGGACACTGGGCACCCCTTTTGAGCAGTAGATTTTGAGCATATAAAATGCAATAAATAAATAAAACAAAAAACGAATTAATCATTTGGAACTTGCATACACTACAAAATAAGTAAGTTTTTACTTTTAAAGTAAATTTAAAAGGACTTCTTTGACTGGACTGGAATAATATTTTATTTGGGCAACTGTATATAAACTTAAATACATGATGTGTGTTCTTCATCCACCACTGTATAACTAATAAACAGCATCACAATACAGGGCAGCCAAAGTAAAAATGCAAAATCCTAAAATCTTTGATTTAAAAATAGCCGTAGCCACTTATTCCAGTGAGCGCTGAAGTGACGTCTCAGAGCAAACACAGCTGTGAGTGACATAAGGCACTTGAAGGTAATAGGATTGGAAGTCCTAATGGCTCCTTTTACGTGTCAAAATCAGAGCCACTGCTCACAAGAGAATGTTTAAACAGTGAATTCAACGGAGTTCTCACACTTTTCACTTCTTGTGTCTCTCTGAAAGTGATGCAAGCCCTCAAAATTCCCTAAAAAGTGTGCACTGCAAAAATGTCTCTTTTGCATTACAGAAATAAAACAGTCTCCTATAATGAAACAAAATATGAAGTACAGTTAATCACAACATGACACCTTGTGCTATTATTGAAAATGTCTACTCAAGCATTCAATTAAATAAGTACCAATCAAACCCTGAACAATGAATGTGCACCATCGCTGCATAATTCACTACAGCTGGACATCAGACTAGATTAAACTGCAAAACAGCTGTAATCACACCAGTTTATCATATATTCAGCTATAGTTTATCATATATTCAGTGTCCAACACAACATTTGTTTCAACCCCTCCATTACAAACTGATGTAATGAATAATAAATGAGCTCCACATGTGACATTTTAATGTAAGTCATGCGGCGCAACCCCTTGCCATGAGACCAGTTTTGGCTGGTGCTTAAAGACAGCGTGTTTCCTTATGAATTTACTATTTAATCTCACGTTGTGTGCTGTATTATCTTTACTAGTCAGAGATAAGAGATGGTCTCCATGTCGAAGTTTGAGGTCACAAGACAAGTGGGTTCTTTTCAATACTCAAACTGATGCTTCATTGTTTCCTCACTCCTCCATCAGCACGTGACCCAGAATCAATAATAGAATCAGCCACATTAAAGGATTCTAACTACACTGAGAGAAACAAGGATTCTTTCAGAGGCACTAAGAGTGCTTGCTGTCGAAAAACCTGACATATCACACACGATTTTGTTCACATGACAATGATTTTGTTTTACCTTTGCAAACTGTGCAGTTCACATATTTCAACAAGGCTTCTTGCTTTACTAATACTCAGTATTAATTTCTTAAACCACCAAACTTCAACAACATGAGAACAGATCCTTTTGGCGCAGCTAATGACATTTTGAAATGATGCTTGAGTGATCAAGAATATTCCAATTTACAAAAGTTGTCTTCCGTCTTTCCTAACATTGACAGGAGCCAAGACTTGAGGAAAGTACACAAGGGTGCACAATTTAAGAAATGAGAAGCACCCCCCCCCCCCCCCCCCCCCCATTAGAGATGGTACATCTCTAATCTTGCTGGATAGTTAACATTGTTAAATTCAGTTAATTTTTCAATTGAACTTTTTCTCAAATGTTAGGCTGATAATATGCTTTACTATTCATTTTTAAATATTAAATTACAAAAAAGGAAACCAGAAACATTTTCACTAGTAGTCTTTGTACCACATTGTACATACACATGCAGCTTCACACTTATACAACCAAAACCCCTTTAAACTACAGTTAGATCGATCCAAGCATATCCATAACGCTGTATTATTATTTACATGTTTGCACAATGCATTACACATGTACTACATGTACATGTACTGACTAAAGTATAAAGCAGCAGGTTCACTTTGAAACATACCGAACGTGATTAATAAAATCCGCTACGAGAGTTATAAAGTGTACAGTAAAATCAAGCCTCACGAAAAGTCAACATCATAATGGCACTTCACAAATGAACTGTTACACTTAACTGAAAAAAATATGGTGCAACTGGCGCCCGTCATACAATATTTAAAGCTGTAGCTCATTTAAACTCACCTGAAAAAAGCCTGGAGATAAACCTCACATACATTGGGATAAAACTGATCAAAAATAGGGAGAATGTCTTTCTCCCTCCGCCTAAAATCTTTCTTTCTCGCTCAGGTGACGGATTTTCGCGTGAGAGCCATTACTGATGTCTCTAAGACGTCATCAAATGCGACCGTTTTCGCAGATCTTTAGAGCATCCGCATTCCCGTGAACCGCGCCAAACTGCAGATGATGTTGACATCACATATTCTTATCCAGCAACGCGGCGCACACTTTTTTTGTTTTTACGGGAAGGAATCGTTTTTGTGGTATCGTTCTGAATAGGACTTCGTCGATAAGATAATGTGTGTGGTTGTTAAAAAAAAAAGCTCTTCATTCTGAATTTGTTTCAATGTAAAGACAAGCGGTTTCCCGGACGTTGTGAAAAACTTAAGGCCTGATTCTTCTACTACACGCGTGTAAAGCATCTCAGTTCCTTTAGGAGACTGAAAGTGTGCCTGGATGATCAAAAGTCATGTTTGGCTCATCGAGATCTGGAGGGGTGAGAGGAGGTCAGGACCAGTTCAACTGGGATGAAGTGAAAGTGGATAAACACAGAGAGAACTATTTGGGTAGGTGTCGAGCTAGCAGCTCTAGCTGTGGCTAGCAACTCAATCAGCCCTATTATTGTGTGATTTATATGTGAAGTTCCCAAAAGATAGCATTATATTCAGAGAAGCACGATTTCTTTTGCACTTTACAGGCTTGAATTAACAAATGAATAGCAAATTCGAGTTCATGTAACTGGTTTTTGATAACATTTAGATTTTTACAGGCACACGAGCGTCATAACCGGTTCAGAAAGCTAATAGGAATAACATTACTCGTGAAGACATTTTAGCAGACTTGTAAAGACAAGAGTAACGTTAGTTAGGTAGCTTGATTGCATTTCTGTAAAGATACTGCTAATCCACAATGTAAGCATGGTTTGCCCATGACAATTTGTCCTCTGGGTTCACATTGCATTAGATGTTTTTTTTTCCTTCTTCTTCTTCTGATTAGTATTTGTAATGTAAATTCAGACATTCCTACCTTTTTCCTTAGTGTGGTCTCTCATTACATCGTCTGTTAATTTAATATTTATGTATCGGACACAGTTGTGCCTTTTGTTGGTGTAGTAGACGTGTTGAGCTTTCTAGTTAAAAGACACAGAGTCGCAAGAGACGTGCACGTAGCTCGTCAGTTTACGAATTCTACTATGACAAAGGTTTAGCTTCTGAATATTAAGGTCATGCGGACGTTGCTTGGTAATCCTGTAACTAGGAATCCTACTATGTACTAGTTGCACGTGGCCGCCATTTTGGATTTTCGATCAGTGAGTGTACGCATATGGGTCAATGACGTGACGCTCTTTTTTTTTTTTTTTGTGTGTGTCCATATAGTTTAATTAAATTTAAAAGGGTAGAGGACCAAGTCTAAAATTTCTGGTTTTAATCAAATTTGAGAGAATATTTGGGGATTGATTGCAAAAATGTCAATGTGGTGTAATCGTAAAAAATACCGTTAATACCAAATAATTCATCTTGTTTAAAAAAGGTGAAATTCTCAATAAAACACCATATCAGCTACTTTGCCATAGTCTTACATTAGAACAATTTAATAGAAAATACAAATACATTTAACACCATTGTTCTGAATATTATAAATAATTTGGGGATTTATGTGAGTCAAGTCAAAGTGGTGAAGTGTCAAGGTGGTGTAACCACCATTCAAGGAGCCATTTTGTTAATACTGTGCAAGAAAACCATGTGACAGGAAATTATATCATATTTTTTTCTTAATTGTAATTACAATACAAGACATGAGTTCACTGTTCATCACTTTGATGATTTCTTGTTATCAGATATTGTTCCTTAAAGGGTAAGTTCACCCAAAAATGAAATGTGTCATTTTTTTTTACTCACCCTCATGTCGTTCCAAACATGTAAGACCTTCGTTCATCTTCAGAACACAAATTAAGATATTTTTGATGAAATCTGAGAGCTTTTTTTTTAATCTCCCATAGAAATGGAATAACATGAAATTACCACATTCAAGGTCCAGAAAGGTTGTAGAGCCATTGTTAAAACAGTCAACGTGACTGCAGTGGTTCAACCTTAATGTTATGAAGAGACGAGAATACTTTTTGTGCGCAAAAACAAAACAAAAATAGCAACTTTATTCAACAATATCTTCTTTTCCCTGTCATTATCCTTACGCAGTAAGCGCAATGAAGGCTACCGTGTTTATATGTCCGAATGCCAGCTCAGTATTTGCCAAAGCGGATCACGTGATCAGCACAGCGCATGCGTGTGATACTGACGCAGGACCCGGCCAATAATGAGCTGGTGTTCTGATGTTAAACCTGTTTGCCACGTCAACAGCATAGGAGAATGACAGGGAAGAGACAAAATAGTTTAATAAAGTTGCTTTTTTTGTTTTGTTTTTGCGCACAAAACGTATTCTCGTCTCTTCATAACATTAAGGTTGAACCATTGCAGTCACATCGACTGTTTTAACAATGTCTTTCTGGACCTTGAAAGGGGTAATTTCGTTGCTTTCTATGGGAGATTAAAAAAAGCTCCGATTTCATCAAAAATATCGTAATTAGTATTCTGAAGATGAACGAAGGTCTTATGGGTGTGGAACGACAAGAGGGTGAGTAATTAATTACAGACATTTCATTTCTGGGTGAAGTAACCCTTTAACTGTAAAATATACGAGACATGATTTCACTGTTCATTACTATGATTATTTCTTGTTGCCAGATGTTGTTTTTCATCACTGAAACCACTTAACTTGTTGACTGTCATGCTTGATTTTCAGTGTCAATTTGTTCAACAAACAATGGCCTTTGGCTGTAGAAGCAACATGGTCAGGTGGTGTAACTGGTTTGTGTCAATTGGCATAACCAGTACTTTTCATAAAAATATAATTAATATACAGAAAAATGAATGTGGAATAAAATGTAATCATCTAGTTTGTTTAAAACCATGAGATTATTTAGAAAACAGATGTGTTTTCAGCATATGTCCCACCAAATATTGCAAAAACACATTAAAATTTACATTTAGAGATAACTAAAAAATATTTTTTGTTTATCTTAAATTGAAGTATATATTTCTATGAGTACACTTGCATGCCATCTAGGTGGATAAAATATTTAATATTTCTCATTCTTTGGCGATTACACCATTTGACATTTTCAGGTACATTAATTTTTAACTTTAGTAAAAAATTGTGCAAATGTCATTTTTATTAACATAAAATCAACATAATCATATACATTTTAACGTACCTGATGCATGCTTTTAAAACAGGTTTTTAAAAGATTTTTGAATTTCTCATCTTGCCACACCATTTTTGTCACTGACCCATATACACTTCCGGTTTCAGAGTGCCGGGGAAAGCCGAAAATGATCTCTTATTGTTGTTTATAGAATCTGTTATATCACTTAAAATACAACTAAGATGTATAGTACAATCACATGAGCCAATGGCATTTAAATACATGCATGGGTTAGTTAGATTAACAAACTCATGGTGCATACACATATACAATAACGATAATGCCTGTAAATATCTACGATTAGAGTTGTCTGCATAAAATGCCTTGTGAACATTCACACGTTTCCCCTGTGATAAATTTATTTCCATAAATACTATTTTCTCAATTCTGCGCATATATTTTCACTCACCTACATCAATTGCTCCATCAATATGATCACTACATATTTTACGATTTCTTTGCATCAGTTATCTTTTTAGATAAAAACAAGGGCTGTGAAAAGATTGCGGTTAATTTACATTTTTAACTGTAGTGCAAACAGTTTAATATAGGTAAGTTGTTGGGGTTTTTTTTACCTGTAGTAAAATATGTTTTTTGCTGCTTAGATGAGACAGATAATGACAGATAATAAGTGATCTCCCTCTCTTCCATTGATTGGCTAGAGGAGGAGCTGTCAATCTAGAACTAGTGGACCAATGGTGACGCTTAAGCCCGGCCTAATTTACATGAAACTCGAACTGCAATATTTGGAAACGCAAGAGCAGAACGTAGAAAGAAGAGCAAAGAGAAAAACAGCACAAGCGCACAAAAGAGTAAAATATGAGCAGTGGGAGAGAGCGGAAAGAACAGAGTAATAAAAGCAAGGAAAACAACTTTTAAGAACACATAAATACAAGCTTAAGATTTGTGCAATATCATTTTTAATGTGTTTAAAGTTTTGATTCATGCTTATTTTTTTTAAATGCGCTTTTAATTTTTCGATTCACGCTAATTATATTTCAATCCGTGACCACCTTCTTTGCCATTCTGATCATTTTGCATTTTTTGCAAAATGTTTGCGCTATATATTTTTACGTGTCTTTACATTTTTGATTCACGCTTATTATTTTTTGATCCGTGATCGCAATACTATTGGCAGGAATTTGATCCCGTACCCGGGGTGTCGAAATACTAATTGGTTGGATCACACAGTCCAAATAAAAAAACATACATTCTTACACGGAACGCACAATTCAAAGTAGAAAAACTGGCTGTAAAAAACACATGTGAATGTGAACTTAGCATGTCTCCTAAATCTCTGCAAACATGTTATGGTATTTTTGTGCTTTAGTACAGTCAAAAATTTTGTTTTCATTTTCTTTATGCTAAATATAATTTCTTGTTCTTTTCTTTTCTTTTGATTTTGTGGTGAAATATGATTTGGACATGTTCTTGACAGGTTATTTGGGATTCGCCTAAGATCTTATGTTCATTTTTTTTTTCAGGGAATTCTCTTATGGCACCTGTTGGACGGTGGCAGAAAGGAAAGGATTTGACATGGTATGCCAAAGATAAGAAGGGTGAAACAGCTCTGTCTAAAGAGCAGGAGATGGCAGCTGTACGGGAGGCAGAGCATGAGGCCATGTTGGCAGCACTGTAAGTGTGCTTGATTGATCAGTGACATGTAAAATTAAATGAGTATAAATCTTGATGTTTTTGTCTTTCAGGGGTCATAAAACAATCAAGAGACAACCAACTGGTCTCACCAAAGAGGTTTGCATTTGTAAACATCCAAACATGGACATTTTAATTATTTGCAGCATTTCTTGTTTCAGTTTCTGATGCATATTTTTCCTGCTGATTGCTGGCAGGATCTTGCAGATGTGTGCAGGAGGGAAGGTGAGGGGGATGAAAGGAATGTGGACAGGATCTCTGGACTTGGAAGCTCCAGGTAAAGCCATTGCTGTATGTTTACAGGCTTAAGATTACTTGATCTGGAATTCTCTCTGTTAAAAATACATTCTATATAGTACATTCTATATTCAGTAGTAACTATCCTAATGAATGTATAATACGTTATCAGGGTTGTGCAAAATTCACAAGTATATCTATCTGTCTGTCAGTCTGTCTATCTATGAAAAATGACTTGGTACATCTTTAAGGAAAAAAATTGAATATAAAATCTTTGAATACAAAATCGAACATAATTTGCCAATATACCAGGAGTACACAAGGATCCTCAGAAGGAGAGCTAGCTTTCGCCAGGAACTCATTCCTTGAAAAAAGCACAGACGATTCATGAGGAGCTGAAGGGAATGAAGAAAGGGGGGAGAGCTTATACTTCAGCCCTGCTCAACCATTCTCTTCTTTCTTTGCCACACCCACAGCTCCCCGATCTGTGTACGGCTTTCTCCTACTGCACCGCCTTTGCCCCTTACTTCTCGGAGTAGAAGTTCACTGAATTCCTTTTTCCACCCGAGGCATCTACCCATATCGCTGCTCGCTCAGCCTCTCTACATTCAAATAACTTTATACACGTTATACTTTAAGCGAATTCGAAGAACGAACTGATGGGACATAATTTCGAACAAAATCAGGCCAAAACGAAGTTCATTTGGAGTTCTTTATGGGAGTTCAAAACAGCTTGCCAAAGCAAACTTTCAGGAAAGGTTAGCTATGGCTGGTATTGGTCTGTGGCGATTACGTAATAGGTAGGTGTGTGCGGAGGCTCCGCCTTTTTTCACGTGGATATCTTTTACAGTTAATTTCTCCCATTCAATCCGTCGAGGTCAGATGTCTGCGAGTGAAAACATGAACACACTGGGAGCTGCTTTCTAGTAGAAAACGAAGTTGTATGAAATGAGACCCTGACACTGTTTTTCATATTTAATATGGTAAAGCTGCTTGATTTTTCTATTTCATAAAGTTCTATATAAATAAACTTGACATGACTTTACTAGAGTGCTGAATTGCAGAGCTTGATCAGATATGATCAGATGCTTTACTTATGCTTTATTAAAAAAATGATAGCTGTTTTCTCAATTTTGTTATTGAGAAGAAAGCATGCAGCACATATTTACATATTCATCTAAACGTGTGGGCGGCGTCAGATGTTCGTTAACAGTATACCGCTGGTCATGTATTTCTAACTTTGTTTTACCCCCAAGCGAAGTGCAAAAAAGAACTTTGCCGTGAGTGTATCGGGGCCTTAAACCTAATGGACCAAATGGGCAGAGTATGGATGTCTTTACGCACATGACACCTCAGTGTGCAGGTCTGGGAGAAAAGGAAGGCTCACTGGAGCTGCACACTTATGACTCTGCAGATATCGTTCATCTAAATGACCTCCCGCAGTCTCAGGCTTTGAGCTGGACCATGTTAAACTTGGCTGTGGCACAAGTCATAATAGATCTATTAGAGATATCTATTTCTACTGACACCACGTCTTTTATATCAGAATCATGGACAGCAATGCGTCCTTGAAACCGCTGAGTGGGCTTCTGCTTCTGCCACAAAGACGATGTAGCCGGCGGGACGATGTAGCTTATGCTCCTCTTACCAGCTCAGTCTGAGATTCCCACGATCGTAGCCTGCACGCTGCTTCAGCAAACACAGAGCTAGAGCTGGGAGAGGAGTTTTCTCAGTAAGAAATTATCGCAATGAAAGCATCCAGCTCCTTCGAGAGCTGAACAGCATCCTTTTCTCCCAGACAAATTCCACACAGCAGACCATCACCAGGTGTTAAGTAATGCAGGCACAGAGGAACAGCACTTGAATCGTCTGCTCGCCATTACTCTGCTTACCTTCTATCCTTTCTTAAAACACTGCTATCTTGCACAGCACTAAGTGGCTTCCTGAAGACAAAGAAGCTGATGACGTTCTCAGGTGCCCTTTCTATACGTTGGGGTGCACCTTGCAATGTCATTGCACTTCGTCGACCATTGTATGGCATGTTTGTACAAGTGCCTCAGACACCGGGTTCTCCGAGGCCGCATCCCCATAACATCAGCGGCTGTCTCAGCGTCTTGTTCTTTCGAAAGAAAATTGCCATTAAACAAAAGAAGTATGGCATGCTTCTTCTTAGTGTCTGTTTTCATGGTTCATTCTCGGTTGAGAATGTCTTTGTGTTGTCACCGTTATCTCATACTCGGGTTGACTGAACTTACTCCAAACTGCCGAGAGTTCAGGGTATATGTGATGGTAAGCTAACCTTGCTTTCTGGAATACCCCCTGGATAGAAATGCATACGTTTTTGAAGTGTGTATTGAAATGTTAGACAAAATAAAATCGCTTCTGTTTCAATCTATGAAACAGCACTTGCCCGCAACTAGTTCCTATTTTCATCTTATTTTTAGTTATAAATAGAGATGTAATAGATGTAACAGAGATACATTCTGAGATTCTGCTGTTATTTGTTATCAGGGCTGGGCCAAGAGGAATGTTGCTTTCCAAGCAAGAAAAAGAAGCTGTAAAAATGGGTTTGCCGGTTTTCACGGTATGTAAATGTAGATAATTCATTTTAATGCTAATTTGATTTTAATAATGTGTCATGGCTTTAATATCTCAAGTAGGGCTGTCACTAATGATTATTTTAGCAATCGAGTAAATCGATCAATTATTTTGATGATTAATCGAGTAATCTGTTTTTTTTTTTTTTTTTTTTTTTTTTTGGTACTAAAAATAGTGAACAATATAGACTTTAAAATGACTTAATACATATACTGTATAATACCAATGAGGCAATAATAATTGATTCAAATAATGTATAAAAAGCAAGTAATCATATGGGTTTTTTTTTAACCGCACTGTTGAAATACATAATGTAATATACATATAACACATAACATTATGTATTATATCAAATGCCTGCAGAGGGTGCCAACGGCCTAGTGATTGTTGTTGTTACACTTTATTACAGCATGATCAAATCCTTGTTTAATATTGGCCAAACAACATTTAATTCAAATGTCTACTTGCTCTTTATTATTTGGCCACTTTTTTACGATAGAAATGCTACAGCCACTGTAAGGTCTTGAACAAGAACATATGGACATAAAAACATGCAAACTCAGAGCGAGGGTTTAAACTTTTATTTTGAAATTGCGATGGACAACAATTTGCATATTTAGAAACATATTGATGTATTCTCCTGTGTTGACATGGATTTATAAATTATTTATGTCACAAATCTGGTAAAATTGTGCATGTTGCATTTCCAGATGACCGTTATAAGCAACCCAAACTTGCAGCATAAGCAGAGCTGGAGTTTAACTGAGCTACTGCTCCACGCATGTAAATTATAACAGTGCAAATCTTCACTATTAAACACAAAGCACATCAGACTTTATATGCTTTTCCAATTGCATGTTAATGGAAACCCAAAACCGCACATGCAGAGGCTGAGTAACATGCAACCATGTAAATAATAATATGTCACGATTCACTTTCAATCTCACAGCGCATACCTTTATTTAACTGAATCACAGCTTTTGTGATGTCACAATAACACCATACTATATTAACATTTTTTCAATAGTGTTAATATATATTGCACTCCTAGAAAATGAATGGCACAACTTCCAGTATTTTGCCAGTTAATCAACAAGGGTAAATTTTTAAAATCGAGCAATCGAATTTAATCAAGGAATCGTGACAGGCCTAATCTCAAGAATCATATTGCAAGCACAGTAAATCTTGAATTTATTTATGATTTTATTTTTTGGCAGCATCACAAAGCTGACAGACCGCAGGAAGCTGCTAAGATGCCAGAGGAGGCCAACAGACATGATAAAGGAAATAAAAGGTGATATATATATATATATATATATATATATATATATATATATATATATATATGATTCACATGGGGGGTGGGGGGAGTGTGATCTGTTATGGTTTAAATGGGTGATTCTCACACAATCTTAGTTTCAAAGATTTCAAACATGAAAATTTTAAAAATGTTTGTATCAACAAATTTCCTTTTTAAACATTAAGAGCAAGGTCTGAAGTGTTTGTGATCATTAATTTTAAAAGTTTTACTGACAATGTAATATGTTTTTGAACATATTTTCCAAAACTAGTCCTTAAAAATCTCATTACCGCAACAGTCTGAAAATATCAGTACCATTGGGAAAGCTAATACATTTTCACATTTTTAAAAATTGAGGTAACACTTTATAATAATGTTCAGTTATAAGTCACTTATAAATTATTAGTTAATGATGAACGAATCATTTACAAAACATGAACATACATTCATAAATTATTAATAAGTGATATACTAACATTTTATGAATGTTTTATTAATTCAGTTGATTAGTTAATGATGAATAAATCATTTACAAAACATGAGAATATATGTTCATAAATGATAAATAAGTGTTATGCTAACAATTTACAAATGTGTTGTAAGTTATCTTATATGTTTAAATCATGAAATAAACAGATCATTAGTAGATGATTTATAAGTTATTAGTTGATACATTATTATCACTGATAAATTAATGAAGTATTTATGACAAAATTGTTTTAGTGTCATTATCTCAATAAACAATTGTTAATCATGAACAAATGATGAACAAACCATTAGAAAATGATCAGTATATGATTTATTGATGAAGTTGTAAGCTGGTCTGTGTTCAATTAATAATTCATTTTAATATAACCTATTATGGATTTAAGTTCAATCAGTTTGATTTTGCAGTCCTTCAAAAACATAGACTTGCATAGGCTAAAAACTGAGAACACACACATATAATGTGCATTTAGCGATACAACATGCACCACCCATTTACCAGATTAGTAATGAGAAGTTTTTGTAAACCTGTTACCATCAATAAAGCAGCTTTAATGGTACCCTGTATCATAAAGAAAAGCCTAATGGATTAATGTTAAGATATTACAATGTCATAATATTAGTATTGTAATTTTAGTTGTTTATTATTATTATTATTATTATTATGTACAGTACATTATTACTATAGTAATTTATCATTTTGTTTTATATTTTTTATTTAATAATCACAATAATAAACTTTATTTTTATTTTTTTTAGGTATATTGATTGTGTCAAAAACAATGGGAATGTAGTCTGTGATAGCATACATCCTGTAATAAGGACTGAATGGCTTACAGTCTACAGATTTTACTATATTTGTTAAGGCTATACTATATTTTTGGTTACTATATTTGTTACTAGTAATGATAACTATAACTATAAAACTACAAAGATAGTTTTAAAAAGGACTCAAAATTTAAGAGAATAGTAGAGTCCACACCACAACAATAATGGCAAAGAAAAACAGTATTGTTGGAATCACTGTCAAAACAATTTTCTTCCAACAAACATTAATAACCAATCAGATTTGACCCAAATTTATAGAGCTCAAACATTCCACATTTATATGGTGATGTCATTACCAACAGTTTGCAACATGTTATTGAATCCTCATCAGTCCTCTCAGCAGCATGAAAAACAAGGCTTTTATTAAAATTCTGAATGGATTATATACGTATAACCTATAATCCACAAAAAGAGCGTTCCTTTTATAATCACTAAAAAGTGAAAGTTCTGTTATAACTAATGAAGCTCTCTACACTTGAAAATAAATCTTTTATTTATTGTACATCATGTCTGCCAAAATTCTATATAGTGTAATCATGATCACAACTTGTTATATAATAAAGTAACTTATGTAATAATTAAGTAACTTATTGTTTCTGCCTAAAATAAGTATGTTAGTTAACATGATTTCTTTTATCTTAATCTCATTTCTGAAATACACATTACTTTCAGTCACCTCTGATAACAGATCACTTTAAATTGTAATCTATATGCATACATTTTCTGTAAAGCTGCTTTGAAACGATATGTATTGTGACAAGTGCTATACAAATAAATGTGAATTAAGTTGAAATACACATTGTGAGCACACAGAACTCAAAACTTGCTTTTCAGTGAGTGAGTGGATTCTAATTTAAACACCTCAGATTGGCCATTGTGTTCAAGAAAGCAATAGATATGTCTGTGATTAGCTAGTGAGGTTATTGCTGCAAAATGCATTGTAAATAGAAACCTTTAATGCTCTCCAAAGCTCAAACACAAATATGTACTGGAGCATTTGCCAAAAATGTTTTGCCATCAATGGGCCCCCTGATTCCCCAGGGCCCTAAGCAGCTGCTTACCTCACTTAATGGTTAAAGTCCAGCCTGTTCGCTATTTTAAAATGCTCATAAATTGGCCAAATCGTGTTTATATTTAAATCTAATGATTTACACAACTTTCTGTGAGGGTTGGGTGTCAGGTTAGGACATAATATCACTGTTCTCACTAATATAGTGTAACAAACCTGTATGTATACTGTTTTGACTTGCTTTGTGAGGACTAACTGTCTTCATATTGTAGTGTCTCTACCTATACATTATGAGCTGTCTTCATAAATCAAATGGCAAAATATACTAAAACAATGTTTTATTAAAATATAAAATGGCCAAAAGTGTTCTGTGAGAGTTGTTTAGAGGTTAGGGGATAGAAAGTATGAGCTTAGTATACAAATTAATTATGCCTGTGGAAAGTCTTCATAATGATAAATGTGCCAACGTGTGTGAACATCCACATTTGTGTAGACTTCCCGACACCTGTAGATTTCTTTTTTTCTTTTTTTTTTGTAAACCTTTTCTCTGAAATTTTGTCACCCTAGCCTTTGCTGAAGTTTTCCAACAGTTGGTAAATATTATTTAACTTAATAACTCATAATATATATTTAAAAATAGCCTGTGTGATTAAATTCTCATTACTGAAACAGAAGTTCTCTCTACTGCAACTGGCCTTAAATTGTTGCGGGAAGTGAGAATGGTGTTGCGGAGGATGATATACCTCTGCATATTTTTTTAAATTCAGAGAAGCCATGATGATTTAGCCAACTTTTATTCAATGTACATAATTAGACATTAATGAAATACATTTTTCACAGAAAATTGTTAATTTAAAGTTTTTCTAAATTAGGAAAATTTCTGTTACGGTAATGATCAAAATGTTGTGTGCTCTGTCAAGAGAATTTTTAACTTTTAACTGGAGAAATAGAAAGAGATCTGCCTACCTGGTAGCCATCTTTGAGGTTCTAGCAACCAAAATTAAGCTTGTTTATTCTTTGGAGCAAAAGAATTTCAATTAGCCCCAGTCTCTCCTGTCATGTTTGTGTAGCATAAGAATACATTTAACATCTTTTATGGTCAGAAATTACATTTGAATGAATTTTAAAGATGAGAATTCATGAGTACAAAAACAGATACTACTGACAAAAAGCCACAATATCTAAATTGAGAACTGATATTAATTACAGATCTGACAGCAAAAAGAAGAGTAAAAAGGAAAAGAAGAGCAAGAAGGAGAAAAAAAAGAAAAAAGAGATGAAGAAACACAGAAGCAGAAAGGACTCTTCAGATTCTGACTTGGAAATATACAATAAAAGGTAAATTGTGTAGTTTTTTTTTTCCATTGTGTCAATGAACTCCATTTTAAATACCATTTTCATTACTGATGATTTTATAAATTGTGAACCTAGAGAATTTTTCTTTCTCTGAGGTATAACTCAGTTTGTTCACAAGAGGTCGTTGTAACCAGTAGCGGTTTTTGGCACGGCGAACCGGGCAGCCGCCTGGGGCGGCATTTTTTCATGATACATGGGGGGTGGCACGAGCAGTAAAAAAAATAATAAAAAAATCCTTATTTTTTCCAAATTACGCACATTTCATTCACAATATTATAAATACAGGCCTATAGTTCCTGCACATTTTTGTTTTTCTGAATTGTGTGAAATGGCTAATAAAAATAGGTAATACAAAACGATTATGTGGTCACCAAGGTGAATTGGATTAGTCTTGACTTCTGGTCATGAGTGACAGTGTTGGGGGGATGGGAAATCTGTTGATTGTTGAGTGCCAAATAAACACAGAGATGGACAGGAAAAGGTCAAAGCCATCAGGTGCCCAATTTAGAAAAAAAAGAAAAGAAGAGGAGAAACGAGCAAAAGATAAAGGTATGCAAGCAACTATGTTCTCTCTGTATGATTATTACGGTATCCATGTCATGAATGAGGGGCTAATGTTAAGTGGTGGGTATAACTCTTAAGTTTGTTAGCCTTTTTGCTATGATGCTTGCTATGCTTATGCAACAATAATTTGGTTTTAACTCAACAAACAGGAGATCTAATTTCACCATAATATTGTGCTTTGCAACAAAACTGTTATAAGTTCAGTTATTATTTAATTCTGTTCTTAGAGCAATAGTGTAATAATTAGATTCTCTTTAGTGTGTTTTCACATTTGTGTGATGGAGTTGTGCTATTTAAAATATTCTATATTTTATTTGTATATTATTCTTAATATTTTATATTGTTGCTCTCTGCTCTTGTTACATTTTTTATATATTTGATTGTATACATTTTTGGCACATTTATGTATATAGTGTATATTTATTTAAGTTCTGATAACTTATACTGTCATATTTTGTGCAGAATTGTGTCCATTGTCTTTTGGCAATGTTGGAGGTGGAGATTGTGCACCTTAAAAAGTGTGTTTCCCATTGTCAAGTCAAGTCACCTTTATTTTATATAGCGCTTTTTACAATGTAGATTGTGTCAAAGCAGCTTTACAGTGATAACTGGTACATTATTTTGGCTGCACAGCAGCTCTTAAAGAATAGTGTCAATGCAGGCAGATCAAAGCACTGTTGAATATCAAATATCAATTGTCAAGTGTCCCCAACTAAGCAAGCCAAAGGCGACAGCGGCAAGGAACCCAAACTCGTAATTGTAATTGCAATAGTTAAATAACTGGATTCTCTTCAGTGTGTTTTTCAAATGTTCTAATGAAGGATTTGTGCAATTGAGAAATATAATTTTTGTGCAGATTTTTAAAACCGAAAATTGCCTGCTGAATATTATAGGTTGTATTTTTAAACAGAATGAATATTTTAGAAGTGAAATCTGAAAGGTGAATATGGATCATTTAATTTTTAACAGTGAAAATGTGTGTGAAATATTTTGAATTGAAATATTCACAGCTTAAACATACCAATATTGAATTTCAGCCCATAAAAATGCAAGCCCTAAAAATACAATGCATTAAAATACAAGCACGGTTAATGCAATGCATATTTTTTTTTTCAATTAGTGCAATTCAATAAGCTTTTTGTTTCAAAAACATATGGCATTATTTTACTTCCATAATAGTCTTTTTGAAGACAGTGGTATAACTTTGTTTGGGTTGAAGAAAATGATTACACTATGGCTCTATTAAAAAACTTAGTGAGTTGCCTTGCTGTCTTCTAAGGTTTTTTTTTTTTTTTAAATATATATTTACTTTGATTATTTTTAGATTACTTTTGACCTAACATCAAAGAGAAAATATTCCATTCTTTGTTGTCAATATCATGAACTGCATTTAACTGTAGTTAGTGAAAACAGCTGGGAGCAGGGAGTTTGTGAGTTGATTAAGAAGCTAATAATGAAGTAAATCACAAAAAAAAAAAATTACATTTTAATAATTGTAATATTAATTTTAAAATACAAAGTAAAATTCTTGCACACTAAAAATAGAAATATATTTTATTTGTTTACCTGCATATCAAGGTGTCCTTTAACAACATTAATCAGAGAACCATAAACATGCACATTTTATTAAATTATTGAAATATTTACTTTATTAAGTTTTCAAATAGTTTGGGAATCCATGCATTATATGAACAAACATTAGTAAACATAAAAACAGCAATGACATTACATGGCCAAAGTCTTCCAGGATTAAAATATTTTTGTCCAGACTTCCAGAATCAATAATTATTGAAGGTCACTGGATATGATGAAGACGCCATATTTCACAGCTATACATTGGCAGTGTTTAGTAGCGTAAAAAAATGTTCATCTCCAACTCCAACTTTATTTATAGAGCACATAATAAAACAACATAGTTGACCACAGTGCTGTACAATAAAATAAAAAAAGAGAGCATTACAAAATTGAAAATCACAAAAAAACATCAACACACAACATTCAAGACTAACTCGGTAGCTACAGCGACAATACCTCAACACTCATACCTGATCAAAAGCTAATGTAAAAAAATTTACTTTTACATTTTTTACATTTTAACAATGATTTATTAAAATCATTCAGAGATGATGATCATCTCAAATACGCTGGTAAACTGTTCCATAGCCTTGGGGCAGCTACTGCAAATGCACGGTAACTTCTGGACTTTAGTTTCGATCGTGGAACATGTGGGAAATTTTGTACATTAGATAGTAATGTTATCTTTGACTGAATAAGATCAGCAATGTATGGAGGGGCTGTGCCAGGCAAAGATTAAAAAACAAAAATTAGAATCTTAAAATGAATTCCATAAGGTTCTGGTAACCAATGCAATGATTTCAGGACAGGTCAAATTTTTCATCTCTTACAGTAGAGGCCAAAAGTGATGTCTGGAGGAGATATTTGTTTTTAATGACCAGTCAAATATTGCGCTGCAAACATCAATAACTGTTTTAACAAGTCAGTGTTGGCAAATGTAAAATTAATGTAAAAATTATAACTTATGCAATGCCAATGAAAAGTAAAAAGTACTTGAGTAAAAGTATCTCGTTTTAATAGTATTTTCCTCTTACTGAATGTAGGCCCAAAGATGCGTTAGTCCTCAACACACAAGAGACATGCCAGCGAAAAACAAGAAAACGGCTGAATTGCGTTTATTTTCTAAAATCAAAATAAAACTCAATGTCAATATTGCAATAAATCAAGGTCAACAGCCTCTTAAATGTATACAGTCACTTAAGTCTCAGTTAAGCTCAAGTGCTCTAAAAGCGCATAAGTAAACCAATATCTTTCACGATTAAAACGAACTTTGGGCCTGAAATGATTTATCTTCTCATTTTTTACATCACAAAAAAAAAAAAAAAAAAAAAAAAAAGCTGTTTGAACAGAGGTTTGTAGACTTTATAACCATTGTTAATATCCAGTCCAATTTAATCTGCATACATACAGTATGCAGTTTAGCAAATCTCAACTGCTTGACTTTATTTAGTACCAAAATGTAATTATATTATTACCCAGCTCTAAGTTGGGTATGTAAGTATATCCAACTTTATCTGCATACATCCAGTATACCCACATAGGGCAATATGTACTAGGCCTATATAGCAAATCTCAACTCTTCGATTGCTTGTATCGTTGCAAAATATAAACTATATTATCGCCCAGCTCTAATCTTCTAAATGCAACTACAAACCCAATTCCAAAAAAGTTGGGACACTGTACAAATTGTGAATAAAAAAGGAATGCAATGATGTGGAAGTTTCAAATTTAAATAATTTATTCAGAATACAACATAGATGACATGAGAAAATGTATCATTTTAAGGGAAAAATAAGTTGATTTTAAATTTCATGGCATCAACACATCTCAAAAAAGTTGGGACAAGGCCATGTTTACCACTGTGTGGCATCCCCTCTTCTTTTTATAACAGTCTGCAAACGTCTGGGGACTGAGGAGACAAGTTGCTCAAGTTTAGGAATAGGAATGTTGTCCCATTCTTGTCTAATACAGGCTTCTAGTTGCTCAGCTGTCTTAGGTCTTCTTTGTCGCATCTTTCTCTTTATGACGCGCCAAATGTTTTCTATGGGTGAAAGATCTGGACTGCAGGCTGGCCATTTCAGTACCCAGATCCTTCTTCTACGCAGCCATGATGTTGTAATTGATGCAGTATTTGGTCTGGCATTGTCATGTTGGAAAATGCAAGGTCTTCCCTGAAAGAGATGACGTCTGGATGGGAGCATTTGTTCTAGAACTTGGATATACCTTTCAGCATTGATGGTGCCTTTCCAGATGTGTAAGCTGCCCATGCCACACGCACTCATGCAACCCCATACCATCAGAGATGCAGGCTTCTGAACTGAGCGCTGATAACAACTTGGGTTGTCCTTGTGCTCTTTAGTCCAGATGACATGGCGTTCCAGTTTTCCAAAAAGAACTTCAAATTCTGATTAGTCTGACCACAGAACAGTTTTCCACTTTGCCACAGTCCATTTTAAATGAGCCTTGGCCCAGAGAAAACGCCTGTGCTTCTGGATCATGTTTAGATATGGCTTCTTTTTTGACCTATAGAGTTTTAGCCGGCAACGGTGAATGGCACGGTGGATTGTGTTCACCGACAATGTTTCCTGGAAGTATTCCTGAGCCCATGTTGTGATTTCCATTACAGTAGCATTCCTGTATGTGATGCAGTGCCGTCTAAGGGCCCGAAGATCACGGGCATCCAGTATGGTTTTCCGGCCTTGACCCTTACGCACAGAGATTGTTCCAGATTCTCTGAATCTTTGGATGATATTATGCACTGTAGATGATGATAACTTCAAACTCTTTGCAATTTTTCTCTGAGAAACTCCTTTCTGATATTGCTCCACTATTTTTCGCCGCAGCATTGGGGGAATTGGTGATTCTCTGCCCATCTTGACTTCTGAGAGACACTGCCACTCTGAGAGGCTCTTTTTATACCCAATCATGTTGCCAATTGACCTAATAAGTTGCAAATTGGTCCTCCAGCTGTTCCTTATATGTACATTTAACTTTTCCGGCCTCTTATTGCTACCTGTCCCAACTTTTTTGGAATGTATAGCTCTCATGAAATCCAAAATGAGCCAATATTTGGCATGACACTTCAAAATGTCTCACTTTCAACATTTGATATGCTATCTATATTCTATTGTGAATAAAATATAAGTTTATGAGATTTTTAAATTATTGCATTCCTTTTTTATTCACAATTTGTACAGTGTCCCAACTTTTTTGGAATCAGGTTTGTATATGGTGTGAAGATATTAAAATATTATAAACATCAACATAATGATTTTCTTTAAAGCTGTTTTGAAAAAATATGTATTGTGAAAAGTGCTATATAAATAAATGTAATAAATTGTGAAATAAATAAATAAATTTGACCTTTTTTTTTTATTTTATAGAATGCTATAGTGTATTCCTCATAGTCCATTTCTGAATGATGGTTCCCCTCAAACAGAACCAAACTTTCCATGCTTGCCAGGAATAAATGATTGTCTAGGTGTGTTTTGTGCTCCCCAGGCTGAGAAAAGATTCCCGGGGCCACCATGGTCCTAATCCATCAAGGAGCAGTCAGAATGGAGCCGGAGCCTGTGAGAGCCATTCAGGAGGGGGGCCAAAGGTCGACCGTAGGACACTGACCCCCCCTCACCAGCACCGCCGCCGACGGCACGACACAGACTCGTCCTCTGATGGCCACCGTGCTGGTCAAGGGTCCCCATCACAAAGCTACCGGCGGCGCCACGATAGCGGCTCAGACGACTGATGCACCTGAGCCCCGCTATTGCCCCTTTATCCCCACCCACCTCACCCTCTGGACAACTTAGGCCACAAGGCATGACAGCTCAGGGAGCACAGATTTATATGCAGCCCACTAATAAGGATTTCTGGGTACATTCCACCTGAATATCATGTAAATTCAGAGTAAAACTTTACCTTCAGACTAATTAGCTTGAGGTGTGTACAGCACTCTTATTCTGGACACAAAGTGAGACTGCATTTCCTTTTAAAGGCATAGTTCACCCAAAAAATGCAAATTCTCTTCTCATTTACTCACCTGCATGCCATCCCCAATGTATAGGACTTTCTTTCTTAAGATAAACACAAACTAAGATTTTTAGTAAGTCATATCTGTGTGAGTCCATATAATGCAAGTGAATGTGCGCCACACGGTTGACGTTTGAAAAACCACACATGGTGAACATGGTAATCCATACGACCCCAGTGAATGAATCAATGTCTACTGAAATGAAACGATGGGTATGTGTAAGAAAAATACTGATATTTTTAACTTTTTGAACTATGAGGGGGGATGTTGTGATGTAAGTGCGTTTTGAAGATTGCGCGAGAAGTAACACAAGCACAGAGGATCGACACTTCTTGCACGTACTTCACAACACACGTTGTGTGTCGCAATGTCCCTCATGAACGCTCATATAACAAAAGTTAAAGAAACCTGTCCTATATATATTTAAAAAAAAAGAAAATAAAGCTTGTTTTATTCTGATTAAAATGATGAACATTTTTTAAAAATAATTTTCCCCCAAAATACTCTAATGCTAAAAAAGTATATGCCATTTGTTGTCTTGCTGTATTTGTATTTGAATATGAATGCAAAAAAATTTGATTTTGAGCTGAAATGTCTGGTCGTTTTGGTCTTCGATGCATAAAGAGAAAACTGTCACATAATATCACATGATCTCCAGTGATTATAGCAGACATGATGACTATTTATTTTTCATGTTTGCTGAAAATAAACTTTTTCCAGCACATTGTTGTGTACTTGGCATGATTGAATTGTCAATGCACTTGCCCTCAACACCTCTATCCTTCATATATTGTTTTCTCAATCTATTTTTTTGTTCTTATTTTGAGTGCTGCTTCCTGGCTGTTGGAATGTACTCCTGTCGCTATAATAGGTCAAAGTGTTTGCATTTGCATTGAGTTGCTGTGAAAGGCGGCATTCTGCTGGCTGGCACCTGGGGCCATTCGAGAAAAGAGCAAAGAGCAGACAAAAGACAAGTGCAAAAATCCAGGCCCAGGGATGGCTCGAGTGCCACACACAAATCCCAAGCTGCTGGAACAGCAGGAGTGGGCTGAACAAAAGCCAGCGAAAGGGAGCAGAGGGGAGCAGAGGAGAGCAGCACCTCTCCTTTTCCCACCATCATGCATTCCCTGCCATGCATTACTGGTTTGGCTGCATTATCCATGGCAGTGTAATCGGGCCAAAGGAACGTTTTTCTAGATTACTTTCCCTTCTCCTCGTTGGGCAAAGCGCTTCGGCGCCTGATTCCAGGCTGCTGACCTTGTAGGCCCAGCTGATCCTATCTGTCACTTATTAAAGTGCTTTTGCTGAGAGAATTAATGACAGTGACACATTGGCCCACAATAGAACACCCTCACACCAGGCACACTTACCACAGATCTCTACCCACCTATCCACTGAACGCCTAGTCGCGCACCAGAGATGTTTAATGCTGAAATAACCATGCTAAATTTATGTTTGCTAATTTCTCTAAAAAGGTTTGATGTTAAGTTACATACTCTGTAGTATGTAAATTATGAATTAATGTTTTGTGAATTAATAGTGTAAGATGCCCCCCTAATTTTTTCTCATGATCATGGATGGCTCAAAGACTATGGTTTATCCATAATGCAACACGAACTGGAGGTAAGCAACAGTTTGCTAAATTGCAGCTACTTTTCTTTTTTCTTTTTCCGCATTGATGAAATGGTTTAATTTCTGTTTTCACGCAGGTGCAGTGAGGGAAAAAACAGAGTTTAGGGCAATCAGTTCGTAGCTCTGTTCCAGCTGTGCGGTGTCATCAGGAGGGGTGACGGAAAATTTTGACATGCCAGAAATTCATCCGATTGCCGGTCGGGAGAGGTTTATCGCCTCTCGTTTCTCCGTGTACACTGCACGACAAACAACGCACGACAAAGATGAAAATTGGCTCAACTCAAAATGTTAATTTTATCTGAAATGCTATTTTTCTTATGAATTCTTCTCACGTCACATGTCTTTTATTTTTTCCCCCAATAACAGATCTTGTATCAATTGTATCAATTTAGTAACGTTAGATTTAATAAAAAAGGGGCAGGTCTTATAAAAGAACTATTTACATTAATATTTACAACATTAGCTTTTTGCTACAAACTATATATAACATTATAAATATAATATTATGGATTTTTGGCCATTGTTTATTTTTACATTTTTATTTATAGGCCTATTTTTTACATTTTATTTTATTTTTTACGCCAAAAGAGATCTAGTAACTTTAGATTTGATGAAAACAGGGCAGGTCTATATAATATTTACAGCATTAGCTTTCTGCTCATTTTAGAGAATTCTGTCACAAACTCATCCATGTCCAGTTCATGTGTTACTGCTTTTTCATGAGCTAAAAGTACTAGTTTTTTTGGTTTTTTTTCCTCTCATGAAACATTGTTCGGCAGAATGGTGTCAAAATTCTTGCCAGAGTAGAGAATGAAGCAGTAGAGACACCCATGACCATTACAGACACATACAATTTATGAAGACCTGCAAATGCATGTTTGTATTTCTGCAAGAGTTTGCAAACAGCAGAACATTCAGCATCATTTGGAAGCATTTTGGACAGCATTGGTCTGGCAACAAGAATTTAATTCTGCAGTTTATTTTTTGCAACCCCTACAAGACTACAGAGAGGCTCAAGCAAATGAATGTCAAGAAATTTTAGGGATTTTGGCATCAAACCTGAGAGGGCTTGCATCCGCTCTAAATTCTTTGTGGAAAATCTGTTTTCCATCTCTGATACAGCTGTATCTAGTATGTTCAACATCCTTAGAGCTTCAGTGGCACATTCAGAACCTGACTGCTCTTCCAGCCCTAAAGTTGAAAAATTGACAGAGTCAACATAGGAGGGATTCACAGACCTTAGACGTTTTGGTGAGGGCTCATCAGTAGACATGCCAGTGCAGTACTGCTGCAATTCACTGTCATGTTCTCTGAGATTTCTCAGTGCACCAGGACATCCCTGCACAACTTCAGCTGCACTGCACAAATCAGCATGCTGAGACTGTAGGATGGTATTTGCTGGTTTTAAAATGGTGAGAAGATGTATCATAAATTTGCCAACTTTAAAAAAATGGCATCGCTTCAGCTGAGAGAGAAGCCCAGATGCCTCTTTTGCAAGGTCAATCGATGCATTGTCATCATTGGAAACCTTGGACAGAATGTCAACAATGACTTCCTGATTCTCCACAACACGTTTTGTGACTTCATAATGACTTGTCCAGCGGATTTCCAACAGTCTCTTGAGATACGGGCAACTGTATCTCTGAGAGACAAAATTATGCCTGAAAAAAAAAAAAGAGTACAAGGAGCCTGACAAGTCAAAGAATCTTTTGGCACAAGGTTCACTTTGAATTGCATGTATGATTGAAAGGTGAAGCTGGTGGTTATAGCAGTGGATGTAGGGAATATGCCTGCCCAACCTTTGTTGCAATAAAGTCTGAACACCTCCTCGCACCCCACTCATCACTGATGCTCCATGATAACACTGGCTCAGTATATTATCAGCACTGTACAGACAGGTGCTATAATATTTCAGTGGTGATGTAATCTGCATCAGGCTGCTGGAGTTCTAACAAGCCAATGAGATGTTCCTCTGGCACACCATTACACACAAAGCGAAATACAACAGACAAATTTTCAGTGTTGCAACGATCGCTTGTGCCATCACTTTTTAAAAAGAATGCAGCTGAATCAGCAGTGTCATATTTCTGTTTTATTTTTTTCAGAACCATGGATGTCAAAATTTCAATCACTTCATTCTGGATGGTAGTGTACTTTGCATTTTGTGGGATATTTGATGTAATGTCAGCAAGGTATTTATCTTTTTCCAATGTGTATTTAAACAACTTGGCAAAAGCCCCGCAGGTATGTAATCCTCCTCATTGTCAAATGTCCCGATCCCCACGTAGTGGTAGCTCATTGACTACTAAAAACATAACATCTGCCATGCTTTTTATTTAATAGCGATTGGGGGCCAAGCAAACATGCTACGGTATCCCCTGACACCTGTTGGCGGCAAAACTCTGTCCATGCAGTCGAGGCTTGTGAATGAGCCTGGCTACACGTGTTTTTGAAGACCACGGTTACGTTCTAATATGCTGCTTTCCAGTTTCGAAAACCTGTCAAAACGAAAGTGTTTTCAGAGAAAGCAACACCGAACACTCGACGTGGAAAACAAAAGCATGCATCACGCTCCACGGAATATTCAAGCCATGGTCATGACTGATACCAAGCAGCTGAGAAGCATCTCTCCTTCCCTCCAAAAAGAGTTTGGGGATATGATTTCGGAAACAGGCCGGTGAGGATTTGCCCTGTTTAAATAATTTGGGACAGAATTGCTGCATTTTTGAGTGGGTGTACTTGTGTTTTTGACATCATCGGAAGCTGCGGATGAACTCGACTCCGACCTCATTTCTCCGACCTCATTGCCGCAAATGGATGAGGTGGTAGCTGTGTCCTTGTGAGCTGAAGTGATTTTCTTTTGTCCCATCCTGGCCCCCCCATGGAGCCGGGCCTGGTGCAGGCTCTTTTTGTCACGTACTAGCATTTCATAATTTAGGCCCCAACATGCTATACTACATCCTGCATCTTGTTGCTTAACAGTTCCCTTAAAGGTGCTGTAAGTAGAATTTGAACTATGCTGTTGGACATATTTGAAATCAACCCAAACTCACCCCTCTTTTCAGAGCTCCACCTCCAAAACTCACACTCCAATCCTAATCACCCTGCTCCAAGTCAGTCTTGAACCCTGGCCCAATCGCTGCTGGCATGTGAGGCGAATGCACTATCAATGAAGCTAACCACTGCATTCTCCAGCAGTTGTCAGTTTGCAGTGGTTTACCTGCACAACTCTCACTGGCTACATTTACATGCACCCAAATAATCCATTTGTAATCGGATTGACAGCTCAATCATATTGAAAAATGTTCATGTAAACACCTTAATCAATCCGACTGAGCTCGATCCGAATGAAATATCGATTGGATTGGAAGGGGTGGATTATTCCTATTCCCGACTACTTTCTCAATCGTATTTAGAAGTCTCTGGGGCACATGCGTTCACGTCTTTAGTTGTAAAGATGTATGCCAACAGGCAGTGGCATATGTATCCCTTCGTCATAATATTGGAAATCTTTCTGTTTTAAAACAAGAAGGGGAGCCAATGGATATCAGACAAGAAGCAACGTACAAACTTTGTGCAAGAGTATGCCGGTGAAAAAGTCTCAACCTCAGTCAGTATTCACTACAGAAGGTGAAAGTAAAAAGTGACGGAGCTGTCTGACGCTGCATTAATGGAGCATATTCTCTCAGAGAATTATAATTATAATATTAATTTAATAATAAAAGAACCTAATAGTAATAATAATAGACTAGAAGAATGTAACAGGCCTACATTAATTGGAAATACCAAATCCTTTTAATATTGCCAAGATTTGATGCTTTTGACAATATCTCTGGCTATCGTAGATACATGATCATCGTCTGTTGATGCAACCCGGTTTACCGCAAGTGTGATTGATATGACGTCACACGCAGAGCGCGTGTGCAAAAGTTTTAATCGGAATGTATATAAAACGCGGATATTTGAATCAGATTACAATGTTTAGAGTACATGTAAACAGATCTGCAATCGGATTCAATTCATTCAGATTGACGAAAATTGGTGCATGTAAACATAGCCACTGTCTGGCCTCTGTTACACATGCAATCCAAGTGGATGTCTGTTTATCACAGCTGACATGCAACAAAATGCTTCATGAAAAATAAAGCGCAGTTGATGAACGAATGACAAGAAAGCACAAAAAATGAACATACACTACACAAGAGTAGCCTAAATACAAAGTGTTCGTTGTTAGTCGCCAACAGCACAGCAGCTCCAGACAATCAAACCCCAGTGTTACTCACATGAGCGGGATCAAAGCAGCCTTCGTCTGTTTTCAGGTCTTCCCACTTAGCTCCCTCCAGCACTGGAAAGTTTTTCTAATATAAACGCGGGTCCTAAAGCGTTTTGCCCAGGCATAAACCTTCATTCCAGTGATATTCTTTTGAGCCCTTTTGTATTGTGTCCCATTTTTTGTTCTGCAGTTTTTTTTTCTTCTTATTTTTAAATCTCCCGCTTGCTCATTCTCTCTCCTTGACCGTCATACGCCCCCTAGTGCTGATTGGTTAGATGTTTGTTGGTATCGGCCTGACTAAATTTCAAACAGTGTATTTGAAATACTACTGAGTCCCCCTTTAAACAATTCTGAACATTTCATAAACAAATATTTACTTAACTCTCTACTGCATACATGTTGATGGCCCAAAAGACAATAAGACATAAGACAATGCTCAGAGAGCAATGCAAAAAACAAATTTTTTTTTTTTTTTTTAAATGTCAAGAAATCAGTAAGTAAAATGGGAAAAACACTTGAAAGACATTGATATATTGAATTTGATACATGCATAGGTCTGTATCATGCAGTGTGTCATGCCATATAATGTACTTCATGTAATAAGATTTCACTCCGTACGAAACTTCAAAAAGCAGTTCTTCTCTGCTGTGAAAAAACAGTGACTGTCATACAACTCTGAATGAAATTCAATGACGTCAAGGTTGTAATGTGATTCACGAGTTCACACTTACATATAATTGAGTACAGTAAGAGGGCTCTGAGCTCTGAGATTTTGGCCCGAACCCAGAGTACTCCCACCCTTGTGGTAGAAGTAGATAGAACTGAAGTGAGGAGAAGGGGTGGAGGAGGGATACTGATGAATTGTCAGACGAACAGAAGTAAGTCTGCTGTATTTATACCTCTTGTAATGGTTGCATTGATTAACTGAATTTCATCAATGGCTGGAAAATGTGTTGTCATAAATGACTGGAAAATTCCATCAATGGTGAGGAAGTTAATAGAACACTTTGAAAACACATCAGATCTTGGATTGGGTAATGTGTTAGGAACGAAAGGATGCCACATCGTTTGATGGAAATGAAAATTATCAACCTACAGAGGACTGAATTCGAAGACACCCCAAAAATCAAAGTGAAAAAAAAAAAAAAAAAAAAATGCAGCAGGCTAGTCCATTTTGCTGAAATTTCATTGCAGCAACTCAAAATGGTACTCAGTAGTTTGTATGGCCTCCACATGCTTGGATGCATGCCTGACAACATTGGGGCATGCTCCTAATGAGATGACGGATGGTGTCCTGGGGTATTTCCTCCCAGATTTGGACCAGGGCATCACTGAGCTCCTGGATAGTCTGAGGTGCAACCTGGTGGTGTCGGATGGACCGAAACATAATGTCCCAGAGCTGTTCTATTGGATTTAGGCCAGGCGAGTGTGGGGGCCATTCAATGGTATCAATTTTTTCATCCTCCAGGAACTGCCTGCATACTCTCGCCACATGAGGCCAGGCATTGTCGTGCACCAGGAGGAACCCAGGACCTACTGCACCAGCGTAGGGTCTGACAATGGGTCCAAGGATTTCATCCCATTACCTAATGGCAGTCAGGGTGCCATTGTCTAGCCTGTAGAGGTCTGTGCGTCCCTCCATGGATATGCCTCCCCAGACCATCACTGACCAACCACCAAACCGGTCATGCTGAACGATGTTACAGGCAGCATAATGTTCTCCACGGCTTCTCCAGACCCTTTCATGTCTGTCACATGTGCTCAGGGTGAACCTGCTCTCATCTGTGAAAAGCACAGGGCATCAGTGATGGACCTGCCAATTCTGGTGTTCAATGGCAAATGCCAATCAAGCTCCACAGTGCCGGACAGTGAGCACAGGGCCCAGTAGAGGATGTCTGGCCCTCAGGCCACCCTCATGAATACTGTTTCTGATTGTTTGGTCAGAGACATTCACACCAGTGGCCTGCTGGAGGTCATTTTGTAGGGCTCTGGCAGTGCTCATCCTGTTCCTCCTTGCACAAAGGAGCAGATACCGGTCATGCTGATGGGTTAAGGACCTTCTACGGTCCTGTCCAGCTCTATTAGAGTAACTGCCTGTCTCCTGGAATCTCCTCCATGCTCTTGAGACTGTGCTGGGAGACAGCAAACCTTCTGGCAATGGCATGTATTGATGTGCCATCCTGGAGGAGTTGGATTGCCGGTGCAACCTCTGTAGGGTCCAGGTATCACCTCATGCTACCAGTAGTGACACTGACCCTAGCCAAATGGTAACTAAACTCAAAACTAGTGAAAAACAGTCAGAAAAGATGAGTAGGGAAAAAAATGCCAGTGGCCTCCACCTGTAAAACCATTTCTGTTTTGGGGGTTGTCTCATTGTTGACCATCTAGTGCACCTGTTGTTACACACCAAAGCAGCTAAAACTGATTAACAACCCCCTCTGCTTCTTAACTAACCAGATCAATATCCCAGGAGTTTAACTGACTTGATGCTATTCTCTGATTAATATGTGTTCCTTCAGTTTTTTTTTGAGCAGTGTATTTGGTCTTTGGAAAATGGTGATCTGTGAGTTTTGTGTTATTCTGTTGAATATCAAAGTTTATGACTATTTGTTAATGATAGTTCCCTTTCGAAAGGGAATTTCTACTCTGCGTTTGCAACGCTATGGGGAAACGTCACGTGACTTGGTGTTCGAAAGCCAACTATCCAATAACTCCAAATCCTATTGGCCGGCGACAGCCTATGACGTCATACAGGCGCGACCCGGAAGTATAAAAGGGGCGCCTGGGGAAGCAGTCATTATCTCATCGTCTTTCGGGACTGTTTGTGTCGACTGCCATTATCGAATATACTCTTCATAGAGTATGTCTCTGTTATGTCTGAGGGCAAAGAGAAACATTTCAGGAAGTGTGTGGATCCATGCCCGGGGTTTTTAACTCCTTCGCACACCCTATGCGTCTATTGTTTGGGAGAAGAACACGCACGGATGGTGGTTGAGGGCGCTGTCTGTGCGAATTGTGAGCGTCTTCCTATGAGAACGCTCCGTTCTCGTCTGGCCCTCTTCTCGAGGGATGAGGCGTCAACATCTGCGCCTGGTGGGTCCGGCCCTGCTCGTGCTGAGGCAGAGCGGCGGCTGCACTCATGGGGCTCGCAGATGGAGCTCGCTGCCGAGTTTCAGAGAGGTGTTATGGTCTCTCAGCCTCCGGTGGCGGCTGGCGGGGATGAGCTCCTGGATGATGATGATGTCTTATCTTTGACATCATCGGATCCGGGAGCGAGTGTTCTTCTGGCTGATAGCCCCCGTGGGCAGGAGGCAATGGAGGAGAAAGAAGTGGCTTTTTCTTCTTTCTCCAAGTCTCCTGGCCCAGCATATGCCGAGTTACTGGAGGTTGTGGAACGCGCTGCTGGCAGACTGCAGCTGCCGTGGGGGCGTGTGAGGAAAGAACCTGTTCGCGGCAGACTTGACGAACGTTTTTCTTTCCGACCACAACCCCGTGACTCCAGTGAGCCTTCCATTTTTTCCGGATCTCCACGTTGAGATCGAGAAGGCATGGAAGAACCCATGCTCAGCCAGAGTTCATCCACATCAGCGAGATTCCAGCGAGATGGATGGATTGGGCCAGCATGGGTATGTGTCGCTGCCGCCCATTGACAAGACGTTTGCCAGCTATCTCGTCATGGGCAGAGCACCGACACTAAAAAAAAGCTCCAGTTTTGCCGTCCAGACCCCTTAAACAGACATCTCGTCTGAACGGCAGAACATATGCTGCTGCGGGTCAGGCTGGTGCGGCTTTACACACTATGGCGGTGTTGCAGGCGTACCAGGCTGATCTGCTGAAGGCCAGGGCGCGCTCAGCAGCTTTTAAGAGTTGCATTCCACTCAGATCCGTTTTTTAATTACTAGTGTATGTTCAGGTGACACCTTTGAACAGTCAGGCTGACGGCCGGGCTTATGATGATTTTTTCTGGAGGCCCGCCTTCTGGCTTGATAGTGAAAGGGTTCTTTGGGCTTCTAGAACCATGGATGTTTTCCTTCCCATGTTTGTGAAGGAGCAGTCTTTGGTCTTCGAGCCACGGGAAGGTAAGACAGAGTCAGATTTCATTTCTTAAAATGTTGACTTTGTGTCGTTCCTGTGTATTACCTGAACATGTCACAGTGAAGGTACATTGAGATATAGAATTTGAAGGGGTTTTTGGGCAAAACTGGAATGTTGAGACTGACTATGCAGGTCACAAAATGGCTGCTGCTTAGTTTTCTCTCTATGTTGAGTAGCCTCTGGGCTATTTTCAGTATAGTTTGAGTTGGCACTCATTACTTCAGTTTGTATGTCTACGGCGGCCCTAACCGGCCGCCTGACTTTTCAGCTTTGAGCTTCACTTTATTTTTCTCATCATGAGATTTAGAAGTGGAGATCAGGCTGTTTGTTATGGTGCCTGTTGTATATAATAAAGAAAATAGGCCTATAACTTGGCAGCCAGGCTAGAGCTAGGTGATGTGTGGTATATGAAGTAACCCCATATGTATTCACTATCCTTTCAGGATTTGTTTCCTAGTTCTGGTTTTCCTCCCGAGGGAGTTGTTAGGCTGTACGCCCAATTATCCCCTTGCTGGTGTAGGTGCAATTTGAGTTTTACAGCTAGGTTGTAGACTGTTTTCTGACACCCTTATGCTGTTCCTCAGGTGGTAAGCCCTTATCTTTGTGTAGATAAGTTATGCAGGTGTGTGCTTGGCCCCACTTTCTAGAACTTTCATGCAAAAAGGAATAACTTTCTTCTGAGCCACTTGATAATTTGTTTTATCAAGTTTGAGTTGACGTTGCTAGTTTTTTAGCTCCTGTCCTCTGGGGTTTAGATCAGATTTGAGGATCTGTGTGGGAAGTGTTTTTCTTTTTAAAAACAGCATGTAGATCAAAGTTTGTGTTACTTTGGGTTCTAGACTTTTGCCCTACACTGTATGTGAGCCTATGCTGCCACAGGTTGGCACCTGCTCTCATAACAGTAGGCCCTTTGCTGTGAAAGTAGGCCTTTGTTTTGAGTATTTGGTGACTTGTACTCTCCAGTCTGAGGTCCTTGTCACTGGGTGCATCACCTGTTGGATTGCATATTCAGGGTAGTTAGTGCCACTTTGTTGAAGAAAACTGGTATCTATTAGCTCCCTTTTTTAGTGGTCTGGTTAACGGTTATACTGCTTATAACTCGGATTGTAGGCCTTATGATATTCGGCCTCCTTCTAGTTAGCGGTTGTTCTACTATACTGTTTAACTGATCATAATGTGCTCACATATTTTCACAGGTTTACGCTGCCACAGGCCATGCCGCGTGTCTGTCTGAGGTAGTAGGCTTATATTAGCCTTCCTTAGACCATGTTGGCTTTGTTTGGTTCCCTTTAGTCAAAATGTGTATTTAGGGTACATTGCCTGTTGGAATGTGTAGCTTAGCGCAGGTTGCAGTTAGCTTCCCTTAGCTTTTTGGGTTACAGCTGGTTCCCTGTAGCTTGGTTCCCTTTAATTCACGAGCTGTAGCCACGTGTTATTGAATTGGCAGGCCCCTTCAGGCCTCCTTTTTAGTTTATGTTTGGCACAATTTGTGTTTTAATCTGTGAGTAGGCTGATCGCCACCTGTTACTGGAATGGAGGCCCCTTTAGGCCTCCTTTTTCTAGTCAACTTGTTGGCAGGATGCCTGGGAAATCATGCCACCGTCGGCCACGCCCCATCACTGACGGATAGGCCCTAACAGGCCTGTTCTCAGTGTTTGGCAGTGTTTTTCATGTGTTAATCATGACACTGTTAATACATGGTCTCTGGGTGGTATGGTTATGGTAGCCACTTGCTGATGCCACGTGTTTACTAAGGCAGGCCTACTTCGGCCTCCGGTGTAATATGTGGAGTTCAGTTATATACTCCTCTCGCTGTGAGGGTGACAAGGTGCTTTTTACCAAGTATTTCGAGTGGCTAGCCCCTCAGGTTGGTTTGGCAGCAAAACCTTACTGAAGGTTGTTTTTTTACCTATATCTGCCTCCCTGAGTCCTATTCTAGTTGAGCTAAGGGCCACCTAGCACCTAGGGTGGATCTTTTGTGCTCCTAGAAATGGCCACGAGACTACGCCGTGTGTATTAGAGGTTGCTAGGCCTACGGGCCGCCTAGTTTTAACACACTGGAGTATGTTTGGGTGTATTTCTCTTTGAGAGTTATCTTTATACACTTCTGTTGGCCAGAGGCCTATGTGATAAACCAACCTCCTTTTGTCTGGTTGTTTATCGTCCTTTGGGCCTAAACACTGCCACGAGCTAATGCCACGTGTCTGTTGAGGTTATAGGCCCCTCCAGGCCTTCCTTAATGCGTGCTGGCGTACGCTGTACTCCTCTTGCTTTAGAGAGTAAAAGGTGTTTTTACTGAGTACACTGCTTGTTGGATCGTGTTGGGTGGATTGTCATTTGGGCACTTTGCAGCCTCTTAGGCTGCCATTGAAGTCATCTTTCTACCCCAGAAAGAAAACCGGGCCACTTTCTGTTTGACTTCTGTTATTCACTTAACTCTATCATGCTGTAGGCCTCTTTCGGCCTCCATGAGTATGTGCCCATCGCATGGTCTACCTGTTAGGTGAGTTTCGTACTTCCCTTTTAGGGTTATGTTTGTAATAGTGCTTAGCTCCCTAAGCTTGTCATGGGGTAGGCCTTAATCAGGCCTCCTCTTAAGGATCCAGCATCAGGCTGGTTTGTGCTCCCCTGGATCAGGGTTCTGTAGCGCACGGCCTCCTCAGTGCGTTAATTAAGCACTGGGTAGATCCTAGGATGAGTGGATTATACTCCCCTCAATACGAGGGTTCATAGCACTTAGCTGAGTTCTGCTCTCCAGGATGCCCGTCTCTACGCGTGGGTTTGAGTTTGTTTCTGCCTCTTTGCAGTCACTCTTACTTACTATCTTCTGTGAAGAATGCGTGTTAGGAGACTCTGTATTCAGACAGGGTTGGCCCAGACTGAGTTTGTCTCAGGTCAGACTAGGTCGGCCTCCCTGGTGGCTTTGGGGGTGACTTTGTTCCCCTCTAGTGACTGGCCGAGGTTCCCTTTGGTTCCTTGGCCACATTCCCTTGAAGGGACCACTTTTTCTTCTAGAAAGGTTGGTTCCAGACGCCTTAGCACCTTCCGTAGGGCCTTTGAGGAGGTCCTTCGTGGAGTTCAGCTTGGGCTGTTGGCCGAAGGGAATGCTGTCACTGACAGCCTGGTGTGACCCGAGGGAGAGTTGCCAAGCAGTTTCTACTGCTCTGGAGCCTTTGTCTCAGCCATTTTTCTTGGCAGGCATTCTCCTCAAGCATGGCGGCGTGGGTATATCGTTCCCCATAGCGTTGCAAACGCAGAGTAGAAGTTCCCTTTCGAAAGGGAACGTCTCAGGTTACGAATGTAACCAGGGTTCCCTGAGAACAGGGAACGAGACTCTGCGTTTCCTTGCCATACATCGGGCTGCCTGCTGAACAGTCCCTCAAGACGATGGATAATGACTGCTTCCCCAGGCGCCCCTTTTATACTTCCGGGTCGCGCCTGTATGACGTCATAGGCTGTCGCCGGCCAATAGGATTTGGAGTTATTGGATAGTTGGCTTTCGAACACAGAGTCACGTGACGTTTCCCCATAGCGTTGCAAACGCAGAGTCTCGTTCCCTGTTCTCAGGGAACCCTGGTTACATTCGTAACCTGAGACGATTTGTGGACATATTTCAGATTTGTGGAGTAAAAATGTAAAAATGTTTTCTCAAGCCAACTTAATAATAAGTATGGAGAAGAATAATAGTGATGCTTTACCAGAGGCTAGGGAGTTGTTAGGAAGTTGTTATTTGGTTGCTAGGCGGTTGCTAGGGTGTTGTGGGTGGTTGCTAGGTTGTTCTGGGTGGTTGTTATGGTGTTGCTAGGCGGTTGCTATGGTATCCTGGGAGGTTGCTATGGTATTGCTAGGTGGTTGCTATGGTAACTTGGGTGGTTGCTAGGGAGTTGCTTAGGTTCTTGGGGTTGTTACTAAGGTGCTAGGTGATTGTTAGTGTGTTCTGGGTGGTTGCCCTGGTAATCTGGGTGGTTGCTAGGGTGTTGCTAGGCAGTTGCTAAGGTACTTGGGGTGGTTGCTAAGGTGTTGCTAGGTGGATGCTAGGGTGTTTTGGGCGGTTGCTATATAAATTATAAGTTATATAAATAACTGGAGTGCTAATTTGCAAAGCTCGTGCTAACATACTAATGTTATGATCAGACGCTTATGCTTTCTATAAAAATGCTTGCAGTTTTCTCATTTTTGTTGTGTTTATTTAATTACTGAGAAGAAAGTGTACAGCACGTATTTACATATTCATCTAAACATCGCTCTCAGCAGTGTGGGTGGCATCAGATGTTCGATTACAGTATATCGCACCTCACGCATTTTGAACGTCGGTTTACTCCTAAACGAAGAATGAAAAAGAACTTAGTTTGAAGTATATCGGGGCCTTTACCCTCTTTGCTAATTAGCACACAAAATACCATTGGTATGCTATTTACGCTGCCTCACCGGAAGTTGTACCCACGTTCTTTTTTTACAGTAGCGCCGCCTGGAAACAGGTGGCTACCCAGAAAACACATTTACGTTGTGTAAACGTTTGTGGTACGTTGCAGTTCTACTATGGCAATGTCGCCATCTACATGCTCGCAACATTGTAACAACGTAGAATTGTAAGATGCGACAGGGCTGTAGCAACGTTGCTGAGCAACATTGAGCAACTGCGAGACGACATGCTGACAACTTAAATATTTCCCATTCTGCGTGTTATATTTTAGGGTTCATTTTTAAATGGTCATACGTTAGGTAATTAAATGCTTTTAAAATATTGTATATCCATATTATTTATGGGCAAACAGTAAATTAAGTATAATCAACACATGCAAGTGTAAACTTGGAAAAATGACATACAAATGACATACAAGGCCAGCAATATAATTCAACTTTATTAAAACACAGCATATATTAATCACAGTTAATTGCATGTTAATTCTAAAAAGCATATATTTGTAAAAAAGGCAGATCAGAAAGTTTAATGAACAAAAGCGGGTTCTGTACATGGCACATAGGGGAGCATATTCGAAAGCCAGGCATTAAGATTGGTAACAGGAATCAGTCCAGGAAACATCAACAAATCCAGAAATGCAAATAAGCGCAGAAACCAGTAGGCAGACATGAGTTCTGTAGGAAACTTTTTCCTCGTCGAAGCAGAGACCAGGAGACGCTGGGCTATCTTTCAAGCAGAAGTTACTCTTTATTGAGAAATGCGCTGTGCGTCGCTGTAGTCATCCAAGTCTAACTAAAGCAGTAATACTTTGTAGTTTATATACATCAAGGGGGAGGGATACATACTGTAGAGGTGGAGACAATCTAAACAAAGCATGCAAATGCAGTGCAGCATTTCCCCAGCCCTGATCTAATCAGCATAACAGTGTCATTCAAATGCATAGGTGCTAATCCAATCAGTCTGACAGTATCGCCCATACCTTCACATTATCATAGAGACAAAGGCACAACTGTTTCTTGAGCTTGCCATGCCAAATGGTCAGGAAGTGCATAAAGACACCTGGGCTGCCTGACTTGATCTCCTTAGAATGTCATTATCTTTACCTCAAAATGTACATAAAGTTTTCAGTTTATATACTATTACATTGGAACCTAGATATAACATTTTATAAATTTGTAATCCCACAGTTTTTGGGGGTTCTAATAACTCTCACATAATACAAGTTTAGACACTTAAAAGTTGAATTCTTGTAACCTGTGATCGTTACAGGCACTTGCACTGTGTTGATTGTCTGTAGTGATGAATGGCATGTTGACAGAAACAAACATGCAGCTAGGGTCTGTGTAGTTCTTACGGGTAATAGTCTGTTCTGGTTGGAACTGTCATTTCCTTGTGATGTGCGTAGGTCATTTGTTGAATGAAATACTTGATACTGTGGACGCATAGATAGTACACAAGTAGGAAACATGCTGGTTGGAGGGGGATCCTGCACCATTGGATCACATTAAATAGCTTAGATAATGAGCGAGTTTGCCTAATACATACTTCCACATCCTCATTCTTTTGTCGTGTGGATTAAGTCTTTAGAGTCTGAGGATAGATATTCAACACATCAACTAAATGTCATTGGTAAGAGTAAGTCTGTCATAACAGGTGTGGTTGACGTCAAATTGCAGGACCTTAAACCTGGAATGCAACACGGCGAGGCTGGAGGAGTAGTCACATCATGACATACTTTTGTTAAAAATTCCATTAGTGAGAACACCCAATAGAGCAATAGAGTGCATGTATCACAGTCAGAAATAGGATGTGCTACCCATGGAATTCCTGCTCCTACCGAAGGTGGATGTGGCATGCAAACGTTCTCTAAGAATATGTTGTTTCTGGAGTCTACTCTTTGTGTGACGTCGATGATGATTACTAGTACGGCAATCTTGGAAGATCTGGAATGATCGTGTGTCCACCTTCTGGTGGAGTCTGCCAACACAACTCAACTCTTTCTCTTTTCTCTTCCTTTGTGAGGTTTTCACAGTAAGTGATCAGAGCATCTGAGGCAATGTGTACATCAGCATTTCTAAGATCAATCACACCTGGCATCTGCATTGGGCATCCTGTAATAATCTCATGAGGGCTCAGTCCTACTGATCTGTTAGGTGACGCTCTCATACTACACAGTACCGCTGGCAGCACCTCGACCCATGGTACTCCTTCCTGATGCAGTTTTCTTAGCCTGGTTTTGATTATTCTGTTCTCAACCTGTCCTGATGCTTGTGGCCTGTAGGGGCAGTGAAGATTCCACTTCATTTTCAACATTTTAGACACTTTCTTGACTACCTGTCCTGTGAAGTGTGTACCTTGATCTGAGTCAATGTAATCTGGTAATCCCCATCTGGGAATGAAATCAGTGACAAGACATTTAGCAGTATGTGCAGCTATAGCACATCCTGTTGGATAAGATTCTATCCATCTTGAGAACTTGTCTAATACTACCAAAACATCAGTTTTTCCCTCACAAGGAGGCAATGATATGTAATCAACTTGCAGGTGACGAAATGGTCCTGGTGGAGCTGGGGTATGTGCTGCTGCTGGCACATCATTATTTTTCTGACATGTAACACATCTTTTGACTGTGATTCTTTGATTCATCGTTGCTGGACCACTGTGACCCAAATTGTGTATTTGTTGAGCCAAATATGGCAGCAGTGATTCGGGAGCGACATACTTCCACTCTTTGGTCCAGCAGCCAGATGAATCCACTGTGGCTTCTTTTGTCTAACCATGTACATGCTTCATATAGAGGAACGTCTTTGTACAGATCAATTATTGATTCAGGAGGCAGAATTGTCTTCTGTGCTGTACTACCTGAACACACTTGAACAGTTCTATAGGAACAAGCCTGTTTAGCAGCTACATCAGCAAGAGCATTACCTTTAGCTTCCGTAGTATTAGTTGTGAGATGTGCTTTCACTTTGATCACCACTAATTTCTTTGGAAGTTTCATGGCAAACATTAGATCTTTCACTAATCCAGCATGCTTAATGGGGGATCCAGCAGAAGTTAGAAACTGTCTACTTTGCCAAATGACACCGAAATCATGAGCTATCCCAAAAGAATACCTGGAATCAGTGTAGATATTTGCAACAGATCCTGAAGCTAGCGTGCATGCTCTAGTTAAGGCTACTAGTTCTGCAGCTTGAGCTGAAAAATGATCTGGAAGCCGACCTGAAGCTACCACTTCAGTCATGGAAGTAACTGCATAGCCTGCTCGTCTGTTACCCTTAATGACTTGAGCTGAACCATCAACAAACAACTCCAATTCTGCATTCTCTATAGGAGTTTCTTTTATTTCACTCGTAGCTGCATATGTAAGCGTAACACAATCGTGAGTTATTTCTCCTTTATCCTCTAACACAACTTCAGTCATTGCAGACATAATACATGAGGATGGGTTCGTGACTGGCACACGCTGTAAAACAGTGTTCGGGGCTGTGAGGGTTGTTAACCAATTTCCCCAACGAGAGGAGGTGACAGAAGTGACTCTTGCTTGATTCATTAGTGCGGACACTGCATGAGGGCATCTTACGTTTACCGTCTGTCCCAACACCATTCCTGATGAAGCCTGAAGAGCTAGATGAACTGCCTGCACTGCTCTAAGACATGGGCTTATCCCTTGAGCGACTATTTCAAGTTTACCAGAATAGTAATGAATGGGGCATAAACTGCCCCCATGATCTTGCATTAGACATGCAGTCATAAAGCCTAAGTGTTCATGGACATAAAGCACAAAAGGCCTATCAGATTGTGCAATTCCTAATGCTGGTGCTCTCTTCAAATCATTGAAAGCTTTGAGATTAATTTCTTCCATACAAACAGTATCAGAATCTTTAACCTGGCCTTTCAACAAGTAATAGAGCGGCTGAGCAATCAAGGCATAGTCTTCAATCCAAGGTTTACAGTAACCTGCTGTTCCTAAAAATGATCGGAGTGTTTTAATGTTAGTAGGCGGAGGTGTGGCTTTGACTGAAGCGGCTCGATCCTGTGTAATGGATCTATTTCCTGCACCAATTGTTTGACCCAGAAATGTGACTTGGTTTTTATCAATTTGAGCTTTGTGAAAGCTGCATTTGTATCCTCTTTTCTGCAAATAGTCCAACAATGCTGTCAATTCAGTTTGATGTACCTCATGATCTGTAGAGGCAATCAAAATATCATCGACATATTGAATCATAGTGGACTGTTTGACTGGACATTCTGGGTCGCACAGTTAGTGATTCTCAAATCGCCTTTACTGACATGTTGTAGTTCAGAAGTAACAGCAGACTTAAAAATGTTGAATTCAGTTTCAGTTAGAATTTCTGACTTCAGCTGTGTGACTTCTGTTAACGACATGTCATGGAGACGCATTTTGCTTATCAATGCCCTTTTAAATTCAGAAAAATGTGTGCATGCTGAGGGTAAGCTCTGGGGTAGTCTCTTTACATCTTTAGGTCTTAGCGCTTTGGCAACAGTTTGTACTTGGACAACAGAAGAGTTTGTAGGAACACTTTCAATTCCATCAATTCCCTGAGATCTTCTCCTAGCGCCACATACCTTTACTGAATCTACAGGCACATCAGTTACTGATTGGATGGCTACATCTCTTTCAAAGAAAGCTTGTAAGTCAGGATAATTGTTATCAGTCTGACTAACTTCATCCACATCAGTTTTTGCTGCAGCTTTGTAGCGGTTCAATTTCTTAGTCAAAGAGGATACTCTAGCACGGAGCTCTTTGTTCTGTTCCTCTAGCTCTGAGTTACGCTGAGACTGTTGTGTAGCTAGCGTTAAACCAAATTCTCTGTGGCAGCAGATAATGCCTTTTACATTGTTCTTGCGAATACATGCTCCTAGTACCTTTTTACAGACCAAGTCTTGTCTGGATGGATCTCATATTTCTGAGTTAGTTCTTGTCTAACTTTATCAGTGACTATTAGGTTCATTTGCACTCCTAGCTGTGATGTGAATTCGCTTTCTGACCACAAAGGAGTCGCAAGACCGCCTTTTTCAGTTGTGGGGATCAGTCTAGCATTCTTTCTAAACATTTTGTGAGTATCTTTGTTACCACACAATTAAAACACTTAAACTTCTCTGATCAGCAGAGGGTACACTTGTTAACACAGATCAACTATTGTTCACCTTCCTTGGCAAAACAGAGGACAACACAAATTATTATCACTTTACGCTAATTCTTCCCTGTCTGAAACAGAGGATAACCAATATTGGTACGTAATGCTAACCTTCCCTGCCTGAACAGAGGATACTGTAGCAAACTTTTTCCTCGTCGAAGCATAGACCAGGAGACGTTGGGATATCTTTCAAGCAGAAGTTACTCTTTATTGAGAAATGCGCTGTGCGTCGCTGTAGTCATCCAAGTCTAAATAAAGCAGTAATACTTGGTAGTTTATATACATCAAGGGGGAGGGATACATACTGTAGAGGTGGAGACAATCTAAACAAAGCATGCAAATGCAGTGCATGAATTAGCCCATTCCCAGCATTTCCCCAGCCCTGATCTAATCAGCATAACAGTGTCGTCAGTGTTATATACTATTACATTGGTTTTTAGCGGGGTTCATTGCTATGGTAACTACTTGGCTAACCTGCTCAAGAGCAGGTTTTATTCTGGGTTAGAGATCGCAAACCCAAACTGGACCAATCAGCTGTGAGTAAAGTGACACGTAGCCTATCTGATGCAATAAAGCCACTCCCCCTGTATCTCTCGCTCCAAATTAAATCAGTTTATAGTGAAAACATTTTAGAGACAAAATTGCTCATCTTTTGCTGCTAATTATTTATTATATTTATATTATATGAATTAATTATGTATAATTCATATAATAGTATATTCATATAATTATATTTCTTGACAATTATTTAACTTTGCTTTTAAATTGATATAAATATAATACATGCATCCATATATAAAGCTTTTAAACAAATTTAAGCTTTTAATATGAATACACATATTAAAAGTATGTGTATTCATTTGAGCTCTTTGTGAATCTAATATAAATCTAATATTTCTTTGATTCACATGCATTGATATAGTCAGATATTTTCTTTCAGCTGCCTTCTCAGACTTTCACTGCAGCAGTGTTTATTCCTGCCTTGTAAATTTAATTTCATTATATTTTTCATAACGATCTCTTAATCTTCAGAAGAGAAGTGAATTGCGCGGCTCTCTTGCGAGAAGTGAATCAAAAGGATGCTCTGCATGTTCCGTTTGATTGGCTGTTTGCCGCACGTTTCACACTTTCAGGTGCATGCGCTTAATTGCAAACTCTGGATTAAACCTGAGTTGACAGAGAAAGTTTATACCAAGCGTTGTGCAACATCTGATCCTGATCTTAACCAGTTTGGATTCATCTGGATTTGTCAACTCTAAACCTACTCTGAAACTCAGAGTTTGTTCAACTTGCTTCATGCAACAGGCCACAGAGCTTCACGTGACGGGACTAGACAAGGAGTGACTAATTAGCGTGAGCAGACATGATAAAATAATCTAGCAAAAAAAACAAAACAAAGGAGGCTAAATAGAAGTCAAGTCAAGTCACCTTTATTTATATAGCATGTTTTACAAAGCAAATTGTGTCAAAGCAGCTTTACAGTGATAGCTGGTATATAATTTTGGCTGCACAGCTCTTAAAGAAAATGGTGTCAATGCAGGCAGATGTCGTGTTGATAAGGGCCTTCACAATGGATGATCTAGTTGACTCAGTCTCTGCTGATACTTCAGGGCTGCGTTGTGGTCATGTCAAGGCGCAGGTCCTCGATCTCACCTGGATACGGTCCAGATCCGGCTGACTACGGTAGACCTCGGGATAAACAGAGAGACTAATATTAGCGTAGATGCCATTCTTCTTCTGATGTAACGAGTACATCTGGTGTTACAGGAAGTGTTCCCGGCTGACCTAATTTATGCAGCCTAATAATCCTTTAACGGATTTGAAAATATAAATTGATAATGTGTTATGTGTATGCCAGGTTAAAGAGATGCGTTTTTAGTCTAGATTTATACTGACAGAGTGTGTCTGCTTCCCGAACAATGCTAGGAAGACTGTTTCAGAGTTTAGATGCCAAATATGAGAAGTGATCGATATGACATCTCTTCGCTTACTACTGATAACGGTCAGATAAGTATGATTTGAACCATGACAATGCAATTCCACTAATGCCAACATAATTTTCGAGTCTATTTAAAAGAATGTTGTGATGGATAGTGTCAAATGCAGCACTAAGATCCAGTAACACTAACAGAGAGATACAACCACGATCTGATGATAAGAGCAAATCATTAGTAACTCTAATGAGAGCAATTTCAGTACTATGGCACGGTCTAAATCCTGACTGGAAATCCTCACAAATACGATTTCTTTCTAAAAAGGAACATAGTTGTGATGATACTGTTACATATCCTCATGTTTCTGTGACCTTTATTAGTTCATTTCATTCACCTGTGTCTAATTATCTCATCACCTTGTTAAGTTCCCTTTGTTTGCTTCCTGTATTTAAGCCCTATGTTCACCCTCATTCCTCGTCCGTTCTCGTCCTTGTATGGTTGTGTTATTCCCACGTGTTATCATTAAAGCCTGTATTCCTCTACTCTCCTTCGTTTCGCCTGGTGTTTGAGACCCATTGTGACAGATACTGCCTTTTCTAGTATTTTTGACAGAAAAGTAAGATCGGCCTGTATTTTGACTAATTCTCTAGGATCAAGTTGTGGTTTTTTAATAAGAGGTTTAATAATAGCCAGCTTAAAACGTTTTGGTTAAAATGTTAAATCACTAGGATACGTAGTGATAAAGACGAATTAACAATATTAAGAAGAGGATCTATGACCTCTGGAAGCATCTCTTTCAATAGCTTAGTCGGTATAGGGTCTAACATACATGTTGTTGATTTTGATGATTTAACAAGTTTAGACAATTCTTCCTCTCCTAAAACAGTGAATGAATTGAATTTTTCCAGTTTATTTTTTCCAGAATTTAGCAGTTTTTAAGGCCTTTCTGTACTCAATCATTATCTCTCTCCACGAAATGCGAAAAACTTCTAGTTTTGTTTTCTTCCTGTTACAACACAGAAGGGGACAGAGACACTGGTGGGATAGTTAAGACGTTTATTGAACCAGGATGGCAGACAGAGTGCAGGTGAGTGTGAACAGGTGAAGTGGTTGGCAGATGTGATCGTAGAGCTGATACTGGTCTTGTGTTTGCCGGAATGACGGGAAGCCGGCAGACTTGAAGCACATCAGACACAGAGTAACTCACTGGAGACGAGGAGAACACGAGGGAACGAGGAAGCACGCTGGAGACAGGTGAGTATCTTTGTAGGAGTCCTTAAGTTGAGCAGAGAGGTAAGTCTTTGCATTAACGAGACCGGACAGTGACTGAGTATGAGGCTGTGTCTTATGTAGTGCTGTAGATGAGGGTGCTGATTGGTGGCAGGTGTGCATGGTTAGTACTCTGGTGATGACGTGCACTGTGTCTGTGTGAGTGTAGAGTCTGCTGTGTCTGTGACACTTCCAGCTGCGCTCCATTTTTCTGGCAGCTCCCTTTAGGGCCCGAGTGTGCTCATTGTACCACAGCGTTGGATTAATTTCCTTAATCTTTTTTAAGTGCAAAGGAGCAACTGAGTCTAATGTGCTGGAAAAGACAGGCAATAGTTTCTGTTGCAACATTGAGGTCTTCTAAGCTGTCTGGTATGCTAAGGCGATGAAACTGATCAGGAAAATTATTTATAAAGCGATCTTTAGTGGTAGAAGTGATGGTTCTACCATATTTATGGCAGGGAGGCAGTTTAGCAGCCTTGACTAAATGTAGTATACACGAGACTAGATAATGATCTGAGATGTCGTCACTCTGCTGCAGAATTTCAACGGCATCAATATCAATTCCATGTGACAATATTAGATCTAAAGTATGATTACGACAATGAGTGAGTCCTGACACGTGTTGTCGAACGCTAACAGAGTTTAGAATGTCTGTAAATGCCAATCCCAATGCGTCTTTTTTATTATCTAAATGGATAATAAAATCACCAACAACAAGGACTTTATCTGCAGCTAGTACTAACTCCGATAGAAAATCAGCAAATTCTTTGATAAAGTCTGTATGATGTCCTGGTGGCCTGTATACAGTAGCCAGCACAAATGTCAACTTACATAATGTTACATAAAGTACCATCACTTTAGAAAGACTTTTGACTAATACTAGTTTGATAGTGCTGCAGGCTATTGTGGCTAAAGCTACACACTGTTGAAGAGACTCGATAAGAATGAATATGAGTTTATAAATTATACAGACTACAAGCGTTTTCGGGTTAAAAATAAAAAAATAATGACATGGTTCTAGTCTCTGTGAATACAGTAAGAAACATGATAAAACAAATGTGGTAACTTTAACCACATTTAACAGTACATTAGCAACATGCTAACGAAACGTTTAGAAAGACAATTTACAAATATCACTAAATATCTCATGATATCATGGATCATGAACAGTTATTATGGATCCATCTGCCATTTTATCAATTGTCATTGCTTGCATGCTTCACAATACCTGCAGAATGTCTAATGATTCGGCTATGCAGCTCCAGACGTTAATACTGCCTTGCCTTGAACATGGGCTGGTATATGCAAAATGTTGGGGGCGTACATATTAATGATCCCGACTGTTGCGTCACAGTCAGTGTTATGTTGAGATTCGCCTGTTTTTTCGTGGTGTTTTTCACGCACAAGATTTACATATGAAGAAGGAAACAATGGTCTTTGAGGCTCGCTGTATGTCATTTCCATGTACAGAACTCTTATTATTCAACTATGCCAAGGTAAATTCAATTTCCAATTCTAGGGCACCTTTAATACAACATGATAGTAGGCTACAGAAAAGTTATTAGGGATAAAAGTGGATGGTCACAAAGCATGAACCAATGAACCAATGAACCATTCCTGAATACTTACTTCAAATTATAATAAAAAGAGATCCAATGAACCATCTTGTAAATGTGGGATAACTGGTTGCTGTAAAACGAAATGTCAAACTTAGTGTCATATTAATACCAACTGTCCAGAACAATAAAGTAAACTAAAATGTATTGCTTATAAATGTATAAAGTATTTATCTGTTGCTGGCTGGTCCTTGTAAAATGTAATTAGTTACTCAAATTTAACTTGCTAGTTTTATCCGACTTCCCGAACACTCACAATATTATTGTTCATCTATACTAATGGCGAGTGTATCGGATGTGTCTCTACCTTTGAGTGCAGGTGAGGACACGTTTGAGCTGTATGCGGTGCAGTTGGAGCTGGAGGCTGTGGAACGACAGATTTGGACCCTTCTGGAGAAGCAGGCCGAGCTACGGGAGTGGCGAACAGCGCTGGAAACATTCCGTGCTGACGCTCACCAATCCTCGGTAAGTTTGCAGCGCGATATTAACACTCCTGCTTCCTTTACGCCGTGTGTTTTTTTGCACAGGGCCCGAGCACCCAGAACGCGTTCATCCCAGCCCACCAGGCTGCGACAGACGGAGGTGCTGAAGCAGATCGAGACAGTACGAGCCACATCACCTGCGACGAGGATCATCGTGTCTGGACCGCTTCTGACATACCGACGTGGACATGAAAGGTTCAGTAGATTATTTGCTTTAAATGAATGGTTAATGTCTTGGTGTACTAAACAGAAGCTGCTCTTTATAAATAATTGGAATCTTTTCTGGGAGCGACCTAGGCTCTTCCGTGCTGATGGCCTGCACCCCAATAGAATCGGAGATGATCTTCTGTCGGAGAACATGTCCAAGATGCTTCGCACCATATGACTAGTAAGTCAAACCTCAAATTACAGTCTGTGTTCTGCCCACTTAATTGATAGAAATGTGAGTGTAGTACAGTCTATAGAAACGGTGTCTATTCCCTGAATAGTGAGGTTTAACAATAAAAATAAAGGATCTAGAAAAAAACTGATCGTGATCAAACCAGAAATTCGCAAAATTACTGAACAAAAACAATTTCTAAAGCTAGGGCTCCTAAACATTAGATCGCTGACACCTAAGGCGGTTATTATAAATGAAATGATGTAATTTGCCTTACTGAAACATGGCTTAAACCAAATGATTATTTCGGTCTTAATGAGTCTTGTCCACCTGGATACTGTTATAAAAATAAATGCCGTCCGGTTGGTGTTGCAACAATCTATAGAGATATTCTTAACGTTACTCAGAAAACAAACTACAGGTTTAATTCATTTGATATTCTCGTGCTAAAGGTTACACTCTCAGATGTAAGCAAAAAGTCGCTACTATCTCTTGCTTTGGCTACCGTTTATAGACCTCCAGGGCCTTATGTTGATTTCCTAAAAGAGTTTGCAGACTTTCTCTCAGACCTATTGGTCAACGTTGATAAAGCGCTGATTGTTGGAGATTTTAACATTCATGTAGACAATACAAATGATGCGTTAGGGGCTGCGTTTACAGATTTACTAAACTTGTTTGGGGTCAAACAAAACGTCACTGGACCCACTCACCATCTTAATCATACACTAGATTTAATTATATCACATGGAATCAATCCTACCGATATAGAAATTTTACCACAAAGTGATGATGTCACTGATCACTACCTTGTAACATGCGTACTGCATACTGCTGATATTTGTCAAATTGCGCCGCAATATCGACTAGGTAGAACAATTCTCCCGACAACTATAGATAAATTCACAAATAACCTGCCTGATCTGTCTCAGCTGCTCATTGTACCTAAACACACAAATGATCTCGAGAAAATGACTAGCAGTATGTGCATAATTTTCACTAGTACATTAGATACTGTTGCATCGATGAGATTAAAAAAGGTTAGAGAGAAAAATACTGCACCATGGTACAACAGTATTACTCACGCTATCAAAAGAGAAACTCGTAATCTAGAACGCAAATGGAGACAAACTCGTTTAGAAGTCTTCAGAATCGCGTGGAAAGACAGCTCGTCCCGTTATAGAAAGACTCTAAAAGCAGCCAGGGCTGAGCATCTCCACAAACTCATAGAAAATAACCAAAACAATCCAAGGTTCTTGTTTAGTACAGTGGCTAGATTGACAAATAAACAGACATCACCAGAACAAAACATTTCATCACAGTTTAGTAGCGATGACTTTATAAATTTCTTTACTGAAAAAATCGAAAACATCATAAATACAATCGTAAATGTACAAACCTTTGACAGCGTTTTATGATTCAGCCTCAATTATCACCCCTCAAGAACAGTTGCAGTGCTTTACAACTATAGGACAGGAAGAGCTAAATAAACTTATCACTGCGTCTAAACCAACAACATGTTTGTTGATCCAATACCCACTAAACTACTAAAAAAACTGTTACCTGTAGCAGAAGAGCCTCTTCTCAATATTATTAACTCGTCTTTATCTCTAGGTCATGTCCCAAGACCGTTCAAGCTAGCAGTTATTAAGCCTCTCATTAAGAAACCACAATTAGATCCAAATGTATTGGAAAATTACAGACCCATTTCAAATTTTCCATTTATGTCTAAAATACTAGAAAAAGTGGTGTCGGTCCAATTGTGCTCCTTCTTGCAAAAAAACACTATCTATGAAAAATTTTGGAAATTTCAGGATTCAGGCCTCATCATAGCACAGAAACTGCACTTGTTAAAATTACAAATGACTTACTTCTAGCTTCTGACCAAGGCTATATCTCAATACTAGTGTTACTTGATCTCAGTGCTGTGTTTGACACTATAGATCATAAAATACTCTTAGATCAACTACAAAATTAAACACTGGTATTCAGGGACAGGCATTACGGTGGTTTAGGTTGTATCTATCTGAAAGGGTGTGTTAAAGAAGTAAAACATTGGATGACTAGTCATTTTCTTCTATTAAATTCAGATAAGACTGAAGTATTACTTATTGGGCCAAAAACCTGCACACAGAATTTCTCATACTACAATCTGCATTTAGAAGGATGTACTGTTACTCCATCCTCGACAGGTAAAGACCTAGGTGTTATAATATACAGCAACTTGACCTTTGAAAATATTTCATATGTTACAAAAACAGCCTTCTTCCACCTCAGAAACATTGTTAAGATATGGAATATGTTATCTGTTTCTGATCCAGAAAAGTTAGTTCATGCTTTCATGACATCTTGACTAGATTACTGTAATGCATTACTAGCTGGTTGTCCTGCTTCCTCAATAAACAAGCTACAATTAATACAAAATGCAGCTGCTAGAGTTCTTACCAGGTCAAGAAAATATGATCATATAACACCAGTTTTATCATCTCTTCACTGGTTACCTATTAAGTTCTGTATCGATTATAAAGTACTGCTAATGACCTATAAGGCTCTAAATGGTTTAGCTCCTGTGTACTCAACCGATCTTCTATCGCCCTACAATCCTTCACGCTCTTTAAGATCCCAAAACTCTGGACTTCTGGTTGTACCTAGGATAGCTAAGTCCTCTAAAGGAGGGAGAGCGTTTTCACATTTGGCTCCTAAACTCTGGAATAGCCTTCCTGATAATGTTCGGAGCTCAGACTCAATCGCCCAGTTTAAATCTAGATTAAAGACGCATCTCTTTAGCCAAGCATTCACATAATGCATCTCATATCAGATCAATTACACATGACTATATTTGCTTAATGTTTTGAACAGCAGCTACGCTAATTATTCTCCATTTGCTTTTCCGTTTTACCTCGGGATGCCCCATTCTCTAAATTGTAATGTTGACTTGCACTCTCTGTAAAGCTGCTTTGAAACGATATGTATTGTGAAAAGCGCTATACAAATAAATGTGAATTGAATAATTGGGGTGGTTGCTAAGGTGTTGCTAAGCGGTTGCTAGGGTGTTCTGGGTGGTTGCTAGGCGGTTGCTATGGTAACCTGGGTGTTTGCTAGGGTGTTTCTAGGTAGTTGCTAAGGTACTTGGGGTGGTTGCTAGGCGGTTACTAGGGTGTTCTGGGCGGTTGTTACGGTGTTACTAGGTGGTTGGTACTTGTGACAGATGGTTACTATGGAGTTTATATAGACTTCTTAGTATGTACTTAGCCCAATTTAACACTTAGCGAATCACTATTAACATGTAGCTATTCATTGCTAGCATGTGTAGCATGCTGGAAGTCCAGTTTGCTAGCATGTGTCAAAAGAGCCAACCCCCATGTCTCTATGATGCTCTGATGCAGAGATATAGGTCTTGCTAAATGGTTGCTAGGGTACTTTGTTTGGTCGCTAAGGAGTGGCTTGGCATCTGCCAATGATGATAATCCAAAGGCTGCTTGTCAGTATGAATGATATAAACCAACCCTATGATGTTCAGATTTATAGATATCCTTCTTTGGGTTTGGGTTGCTAGGGTGCTCTAAATGGTTGCTAGGGCATGGCTAAACAGTTAGCAGGCTTAAACTAATAGACTGCATGTCTGCTCTAATCAAAAGAGACCAAACTCACATGTCTCGATGATGCTCTGATTCATTTATATCCATCTCATCTATTTTTCAATGGAAGTCTATAGACCTTATGTAGCTCCGCCCCTTTTCAGTGCTGCGCTCGTTGTCTTTTGATTTCCGGTTTGTATTTCCACAGCGATCTTATGTATTTATGAATGAACTGCTCTTTTTAAAATCTTCCCGGTCTACTGACATTTGTTAAAACATTTACTTTAAACATTATAATGCTCATGATAACTTTCATTAACTCTACAAGTAAATCCACTTCACCAGCTAGTTATTCTTTGACAGCGATGCCATAGAAATATACAGAGCTACCGCAAAAACGGATTAATAAGTATGAGCAATAATGATGCTTTGCCAGAGGCAGTGGTAGTAACTGATAACATGTAATCTGGATTACCTAATCAGATTCCAAAAATTAAGTACTTGTAATTATATTATATTTTAAAATACTGTTAATCAGACTAGTTACTTATTGTATGGCAGTAAATTACCTAATTCATTGATTCTACTTTATCTTTTAAATTTTCCTTTCTAAAAAGCCTGCTGCTTATATCCGTTCAAAAGGTCTTCCAGGTCCACCCCCTGCAGAAATTTCAACTCTAATATAAAGTTTTAGGGTTGAGGATTAACATCTCATTTATTAAAATGAAACTTATGTAAATTCTGATGTTTAACCACCATGTGGATCATCAAAATTTGTGTACATTTATTTTTTAGTTATGAGCAATTTTGTTCAATGAATTACTGATGCCATGGCAGTCAAGAATTTTTTCAGAGCAGCAGAATAACAACAGCACACCAGTAAAAGTCCAGTTATACTAATATCTTTAATTACAGTGCATTTCTGTCAAAATGAAAAACAATAAAAAAGACATAGGTTAGGAGTCACACTATACAACGTTTTGCTAAGATATTCACATAGTTCAGACCCCAAGTAATCAGTGTCTACCAAATCAGAGGTTAATTGGGAAGAGAAAGAGAGAATAAAAGAAATAATAAATTGTCTTTTAAACCATCAGCTCTAACATTGCATTAACAGTGACCATGAGTGGTCATGAAGGTTGTTAATCTCAAACAGGTGTCTCTGCGGACTGTAAAGGCACCAGGACTTCTCTGAGGGAAAATATCTTCTACAAGCAAAACAGAAAGCTCAAACAATTGTCATTGATATTAACATGCCAACATTCCTATAGTTGTTTTATGTCTTAAATCCATAAAAATGCACTACTGATTTCAAGTTATCATGGTCTTAGATGAGGTTTGGGTTGTTTATTCCTAAATCCAGAACACAAAGTTGAAAGTAACACTTAAATTAAATTTCATGTTTTGACACTGTTTATGTTTGTTTATCTTAACAGGTGAATCTCAAAAAAAAAAACATGCCCAAGGGATATTTCACCCCCCAAAATAATTAATGTAATATTTTGCATAAAGAAAATGAAGCCTATTTTTGTATGACAAATCATTTTTTTTATATATTGTCATATTTTCATGGAACAACCTCCAATCCCCTTGAAAATTATCATTACTGTTCAAACCTATGTTAACCTGAGCCAACTTTTCTCATACATATTCACAAAAAACATGTGTATTAGGAATCTGATTATTAAAAAAATAAAAAGTTCATATGAGAATCTTTGTGTATCTAACTTTTTACTTGAAGGCATCACTCTTCTGTGGCTCCAAAAGTATCATGACAGTAAAGCTTAGAGGTTTCGTCAGCCTTGGCTGAGAAGACCATGTAATCATTTTGGTTTCTCTTCCTCAAAATTGAACCATAATATGTTCAGGTAGTGTCCGTAATGTTTGATTTCCTGTACTCTGTTCAAGACAAACAAAACAGCTTTGTTTACAGTACATCTAAAAGAGAGTCTTATTATAAGCACAATAAAATAATACATGTGCAAGATTCAAATGAGACCTGACAGAGTTTACAGGACTAACGGTCTTAAAACTCTTTCCAATGACTCAGAAAAACTGGGGAGGGGAGAAATAAACAATAAAGGACTAAATGTATTTTGCATAATGGTGCTCAAAAAGCTGCCTCACAAAAAAAAAAAAAAAAAAAAAAAAAAAAAAAAAAAAAAAAAAAACTATTTACATTAAGTGAGTAACACTTTTTCCTGCTGTAGGGACCTATTCTTCCACATTAATCAGGTTCGAAATGAGTGCAGCTTCCAGCACCGCTTGTTTAAAAACAAAAGAGTAAAGCAAGTGTTGAGAATATCAAACTAAGGAAGAGCAGTACAGTGAAGTCATTATTTGTGGTTTTTCAGTTGGTTGGACAGCCAATCGAGTCCTTCATAGAGCCCATCACCGCTTGTGGCGCACGTGGCCTGAATGTACCAGTTCCTGTGCCGAAGCGAATGCAGCCCCAGCTTGTCTGTGATTTCTGCAGCATTCATGGCATTCGGTAGGTCCTGTAGGACAAAGACATTGTCAGATATGTAAAAACATGCAACTGGAAAAAACTGCACATAATCAGTCAAAAGCTGTTAGCACCTGTTTGTTGGCAAACACTAGCAGGACTGCTTCCCTGAGCTCATCCTCAGCCAACATTCTCATCAGCTCCTCTCGTGCTTCATTCACACGCTCTCGGTCATTGCTGTCAACTACAAAGATCAGACCTGGGAAAAAAAAAGATCAGATTATAGCTTAAAAATAGAACTGACATCACACCAATTACACAACGTTCTGTATAATAACCTGTTTTATATTTGGTCATCTCTACAGGGGAAACGACTGTCTTCAGAAAAGATTTAATTAGGGCCCGAGCACCAAAGTGTGAGGACCCTATTGGATTTCGTCCGTTTTTTATTATTATTATTAGGGCCCAAGCCACTGGTGGCACAGGGCCCTCTTGATCCCCTAAGGATTATTAGGGCCCAAGCCAAAGGCAAAGGCCCTATTGTTTTCTTTAGGATGATGATGATTATTATTATTATTAGGGGTTCAAGCACGGATCGGAACCAAACCAGTGCAAAAACTAGTCCGATCGAGACTAAACCAGTGTAGGAAACACGGAACCTAAGTTGGTTTACTAAATGGCATAGACCAAATGTCAAAATTGATAGGAAGTGGCAAAAAAAATCCAATCAAAGTCTTTCATGGGTCATTTTTTATGCTCTCATATAAGCATCTATAACTTCAAAACGAAATGAGATATTTTTACCAAAATTGGCACACATATGTATGGACAAACGCTGAGGACACCCAAAACAATTGGTGGAGATCAGGTGGTGCTATAACTGTCAAAAAAACCTTTAAAAAAAAAAAAAAACATTTTTCCTTACTGAATTGCCTGTAAATGGTCTTTTCCATCTATGATCTAAGTGTTTACATGCTTGCTAAATAAAATATAATAGCTTTTTATGTGCTTAAAGGCCTTAAATGCTTGAACCCCGGTAAATGCTGCTTGCAGCTTTATTATTTTTCCTTCTCCGCTAAAACGAATTGTGCAGCCCAAACTGTAAGTGCTAGAGACTTGAAACTTTGCCAAATGATAGTCCTCAATTTGGGGAGAAGTCCTCAGAAGTTATGACCCCAATCGGCCAATAGGTGGCGGTACAGCGATCAAAAGCGCAAAATGGCTCATAACTCTAAACAGTTTGTCCTAGACTCAAGACTCCACTGTCTTATATCATTGGAAAGCTGAGTCCATGACGAACAAAATGTATATCTCCGATTTCATTTCTGGTATGCAAATTTTTCCGCCATTTTGAATTTTTTCAAAAACCTACTTTTGTGAACTAGTCCTAGGTTTTTACCCCCATTGGAACCAAACTAGTGCAGAAATGTTCTCTGGAGTCTGAATATCAATAATTATCGAAAGAAAGTTGAAATTGATTCACTATGGGGCGCCAAAACATGCGATGTGGGTGGAGCCACTTTTACTAAAATGCGAGAACGAAATGAGATGAAGTTTGAGCACCTATTAGACAAGGTTAACGGAGGCCGATCGGAAAGAAACTCGGTGGGCATGTTCGACTCATGGCCCTAAAGGTCTGTAAGAATTTTGAAAGAAATCGGCCACAAGTTGGCACTAACGAGTCTTAAGTGTCTATAACTTCAAAAATGAAATAAGATATTTTCACCAAAATTGGCACACATATGTATGAACACACTGAGGACACCCCAAAAAAGCGGAGATCGGGCAATAGGTGGCGCTATAACTGTCAAAAAACCTTTAAAACCATATTTTTCTATAGTGAATTGCCTGATACTGTCATTTAGTGACAGCAGACGGCAGCAGAAGGCCACTAATATAGCACAAGCTTTCAAGATTTTGCCATTTTAAATCTCTTTTAAACTATTTAAATCCTTATAATAACATTACAAATCACATTTTGTCAAGGTTTACCACTTCATTTGTTCATGTGACTTATGTCTTTGCAGTAATACAACATTACAATTATACTGAGACCTGAAAATGAAAAGGGGAAACCTGGAATAAGCATTTTTTTGCCTTATTATTTATTTCAAATATCCATACCTGCAACAAAATGTGTGTGTAAGCGCGTTTAATTAATGGAGTTAACAAGGAAAATAGACAACACAAAACAGACACTTTTAAAATGAAAGTTAATAAAAGTGAGCCTATAAGAGGTCCTCTGCTGCCACCTTCTGTTTAAAATAATTGTCATACTCCTCACTAATATTGTTCTATAATTCATATTTAGACTAAATAAATTTTCATTTAAAATTATCATTTTTTTGTCAAAATTCACCACTACATTTCCATTAAAGTTTTGGTTTTAACAGTTATGCCACATTATGAGTAAAATGAAACCTGAAAATGATGTTTTACTGAGATTTGCAGAAAACATCTTTACCTATCATGTATATCAAATACTAAATCAAGAAAATGTGTCTCTGTGTGTGTGTAAAAATGCTTAGTATGTACCAAGTATTATTGTTTAAGCCTTTTCTTTCTGTGTTTGTTTTAGCATATCATAACAGTTCCTCTATGATTTCATTGGTTACATGCTTGCTAAATAAAACAATTCCTTTTTATGCATATGTGCTTAAAGGCCTTAAAGTGCTTGAACCCCGGTAAATGCTGCTTGCAGTTTTAATTATTATTATTTTATTTCTTCTTCCCTAAAACTGATTGGGCAGCCCAAACTGTAAGGCCTAGAGACTTGAAACTTTGTCAAATGGTAGTAGTATTGCTCGCTACTCAGATACCCAGAATCATCAAAATCGGTCAATAGGTGGCGCTACAGCGATCAAATGCGCAAAATGGCTCATAACTTCTAGACTGTTTGTTCCAGACTCAAGTGTCTTATATCATTGGAAAGCTGAGTCCATGTTGAACAAAAGTTGTATTGACCAATTTCATTTCCGCGTAGAAAAATTTTCCGCCATTTTGAATTTTGTCAAAAACCTACTTTTGCGAACTAGTCCTAGGTTTTTCACCCGATCGGAACCAAACCAGTGCAGAAATGTTCTCTAGAGTCTGAATATCAATAATTATCAAAAAAAAGTTGAAATTTTGATTCACGGTCGCTAAGGGGTGTAAAAATCTCCGTAATGGGAGGAGCCACTTTTACTAAAATGGCTAAAACTCGAGAACTAAATGAGATATTTGCACCAAACTCAGTACAGATATGTAGGGGCTAAATCTTTGGTCACGATAAAAAAAAATCCCGTCGATTGGATACTAGGTGGCGCTATATCTTAAAAAAAATAAAAAAATAAATATGAAAACTGCTATAACCACCTGACCGTTAGTCCAATTGCCTTGAAATTTGGCATGCAGTGTCTTGGTCCAAGGGGGCATGATAGTCTATGAGGACACTGGCATATCTCAAAAAACATGGCCGCCAATGAAGTTTGAGCACCTATTAGACAAGGTTAATGGAGGCCAATCGGAACTAAACTCGGTGGGCACGTTCGACTCATGGTCCTAGAGGTCTGTAAGAATTTTGGGGGAAAAAAAAAAAAAGAAGAAAAAAAAAAAAAGGCCACTAGTTGGCACTAACAAGTTTTACGACTCTGTAATCATGTGGTGTTTCACAATATGCATATCATTTGATAGATTTCCTCATTCTGAACAACTTTGCCTCAAGAACCAATGCTGTCAATCAGATTGTCCATTACTTATTTATGACCAACAGGAAGTCAGCTATTTTGGTTTGAATGTGGATTTTTTGAAAAATTTAACAAAAATGAATTTTATACTACTTCTCCTACAGGGTTTATACAATCTACACCAAACGTATTGGCCCTATTGTTTTTCTAAGGATTATTTATTATTATTATTATTAATAATCCCCTAAGGATTATTATTATTATTATTATTATTATGGCCAAAGCCCTGTAAAGGGCTAAAGCCCTATTGTTTTCTTTAGTATTATTATTAGGGCCCAAGCCACTGATGGCGCAGGGCCCTCTTGATCCCCTAAGGATTAATAATAATTAGAAATATTATTTAAATTTTTTCCCATCATCCTGGGCTTTTTGGGGGCCTTAATGTGCTCAAAAACTCTTGAAAATTGGCACACACATTGGAACCTGTGGCCATTAGGACGCCGCAGAGGCTGGTATTTGGACGTGGCAGGGGGGCTCGACAGCACCCCCTTGAAAGAAGTCTGAAAACTTGGTCCATATATCAAACACGCTTGCACATATTTGTATGAAACTTGGTACATATATAGACCTCATCGGGTCTACCAACTTTCGTGCCCTAAGTTACACCACCCCAACAGGAAGTCACCTATTACTAATCTAAAGGCCTGCAAAGGGTTTTCAGATTTTGCACCCAGGGATTTTTTTGTAGGTATTGGGCTGTTATGCGTCTACCGAATTTCATACTTCTACGTGAAACGTAGCGTGAAGGGTGCTTAATTGAAGTTTTGTAGGTCGCTCTATCGAGCCATTTTGCCACACCTAATTCTGAAACCCTTATCAGACATAAATTTTCACCACTTCTGACGCGTGTGCAAAGTTTCATTAGTTTGAGCATGTTTAGGCCCTCAAAAAAGTGTGATTCAATCCAAAGAAGAATAATTGACTGAGCAATTACAATAGGGTCCTCACACCATCTGTGCTCGGGCCCTTAGAAAAACAATAGAGTCTTTGCCCTTTCAGGCCCTAATTAGATGGAGATAGATGACATGTATAGCAGCATGCGGTAAGGAACATTCTACTGTTTATGATCTATCATACCCCTAGACCTAATGACAAGACATTTCCAAGCAATTGCCTATCCAAAATAGTGCACAATCAAGCAAGGGGGTTCACATCATAATTCAAGGTTAATGTGTTACAAATAAATGAAGCGGAAAGCTTGAGCTATTAGATTTTAACCTGGTGAATTGTGAATGACATCATATCTGGGAGATAAGTCAGTAAATTTGAGTAAAATCACAGGCTTCGCTTATCCCGTGCGAATACGGGATTAATATTATCTAGGAACCTTGTGTGTTTAGAAATCCCCCCACATCCCCAGATAATATTAATCCCGTGCGAATAGGGCTTTAGACTACAAAAATACAGAATACTGCACAGAAATGTCTGGCAACACTGTCTGCACATTCAAATTAACTGGAATTCCCAACTCTAACAGAATAAACTGTATTGCTGCCTTACCTTGTGTGTTCTGGAAATAATGACGCCACAATGGACGAATCTTATCTTGACCACCAACGTCCCAAACTGTGAAACTTATATTCTTGTACTCCACAGTTTCAACGTTAAAGCCTTGAACACAAAAGAGAAATCATTATATATATATATATAAAAATATATCAGGGACTCCTAGGAGGAGGCAAGGGAGGCAGCACCTCCTTGAAAAAACTGATTGAGAAAATAATCAATATTACAAAAATAAAAACACAATGTTACAAAATGACATTAAAAAGTGTAAAAGTCACTCGTTTTTATAAAGAAACACTGTCAAACAGTGACACCCACAGGTGAAGTTATAGCAGGGAGTCCGCGTCTCTCTGCCTCCCTTCACCTCATAGAAACAAAGCAGAGCGCCCAAAGCGTGCGGTGGGTTTAGGTGGGGGTAATAGGCTATATGCACGGTTACTTCCTGGTTGTCGTTAAGCCAGCTCGGGCATTTCTGGTGAACTGTTAGCTGTTCATTCTGTAGTCGCTGTACATCGACATAAAACCATCAATGGTTGACTTTTTAATGCACTTATCACATTTACCTAATTTGCCAATAAACCAGTTTCATTGATTGCAATAAAGACAAAGCTAATGGAAACGTTTAAGAAATGCTGTAATTAGACACGCACACCCATTTTTTCCCCAGCACTTCAAACATTATTTTTAATATGATGACCACAAACATTACTTGTTCATCCTTCTGAGATTGTCCCCATTGTAAAACTGAATGTTTAAAAATGTAGGAAATTTAACATTTGATAGAAAACACTTATTTAAAAATAAAAAAGACAATAATTACCACTTTAACCAGCAGGTGACAGCAAAGTAGCATTTATTTGCACATATCAGTCATTTCCTTTAATCGTTTTTCCACTTCGTTTTTCACTAAATATTAAACATTACAAAATAATGGTTTAAAAATACATTTTGTCAATGTGAAGTATGAAATACTCAAATCTTAAGAAAAGCAATAACTTTTCTTGTGAATGAATGACAGAAAGCGATCACAGCAGCTGTCAGTCAGTGCAGCGCAAGATCAATGATTTCAGCACACTTGTAAAAACACACATTTTATTAAATTAATCTAACTAAAGTGCACAATAAATATTTAATTTCTGAAGCTTTTTTCCACACGAAAGTGTAAAAACTGATGGTCGAATTGAATTTAGCCGAGGAGGAACAATGAGGTACGTCTTAATTTATTTATTTATTTTTTTTATGCTGTCTTACGTTTGAATAACTAAATTAATGCTATGCCTGATTATTTAAGTGACTATATTCTGATTATAAACTAAGTATTACACTACTGATGTTCAACACACCAGCAAATGACATCTCACCGGAAGTTTTTGAGCTGGCTTATATTATTACGGAAGTTCTAAAGAACGCTCCGTGCATATAGCCCACTGAGAATGAATGGGAGAAAGTCACATGAGAGGAGGCAGTGCCTCAATCGCGCTATGATTGGACATGATCGGTTATGATTAGACATGATTGGTTTGTGCGATATATCCCGCCTCTTGTTTTCATGCGTGTTCTCGTCGAATCGGCCTGAATGAAGACAGGATGGCATTAATGGGAAGACTAATTAAAAAGTAAGTAAACAACTGTCACTTAGATATCACCGCTTTATTTCATGTCAAAATCAAATTTGAAATGGCCTGAAAACACGACTGCGGGGGTTTTTAGTGAGCAATCAGTGTGGTGAAATTAAAGGTACATCTTCATGTCTGTGACCACTGACCAAGCTTGACGACTGCTAAAAATAAATTGACTATTAAAAAGAAAAGCTGAATATTAGTTTATAAATAATATATATTGTTTAAATTGTTACTGCCTTTAGTTATTATTTTAAAAATGCGTAAAAACACTAACTTGATAAAATTTATACTTTGTTTTAATAAATAGAACATTACATAGTGTAAAAATACAAAATAGAATTGTATTTGGTCTTTTTATGTAATGTTAACTTAACCAGGAAATTGTGTAACAGGGAAATTTTAAAACACCACCACACACATCATACATACATACATACATGTATATGTGTGTGTGTATATTATATTATATTATATATATATATATATATACACACACATTAATATATTCTCTTCATCAGACACTGAAAATGGGAAACAGATCTTTGTCATCTACCTATTGTTGGGATGGTGGTAACAATTTCTCCAAGCTTCAGCTTGTACAGAATCGTTGTCTTTCCAGCAGCATCAAGACCCACCATAAGAATCCTCATCTCTTTCTTGCCAAAGACTTTAAAGAGGTTTGCGAATAAGTTGCCCATGTTTGAGAGACACCTTTTTCACTCCACTGAAACTGAAAAGGACAAAAACTCATTAAAAAGCCTATTCCTCCAACAGGACCAAGTGTAAAATACTCAGTGATGTCAAAAAGCTTAACTTATGCACCTATACACTTACAGTTATGAACAAAGAGGCTAAACTTCAATATTTGTAACTCAAGTCCACAAAATGACAAAGCATACCTGATTCTCCAAGTGGATAACATGTACACAACAACTGACTCCTTTAAAAAAAACAAACAAACAAAAAAACAAACAGGAAACGCTGCAAAAAGCTCTCACGACTGAACAACATGTTAAAGTCTATATAATATTTCAGTAATAAAGCTGATCTAACTCAACAGCTTGGAGAAGCATTTTAAAAAAAATATTTAATAATAAAGGCTGAAGGTGTTCAGGGGCAATATTACAGAACCATCATTAGATCTGGTATGTTTAATAAGCATGCCAATTTCCGTTAAATTTCAGCTTAATTTATCAGGTCTGATCTTCAGACGTTTTATTAACATGGTCCCACGTTTCAATAATATTTTAAAATAAGTCGATTAAACTTGTGGCTGACCTCTATCATACTCATACATAATTTTAATGTTGAGTACAACAAGTTAGAACAAGCTAATGTATTAAAGCATCTATACAATGTATTAAGTCATCTACATCAGTTATTTAAGAAGTAAAGTTGGCTTAAGTCAACGGATTTATGTTTCCATTGTCACAGACACTCATATCTGACCGGATTTAATTGAACTGAACTCCGAAAATCTCCCACTAATCTTTTTTTTTTTTTTTTCACGGGTGACTTATAGTGTATTTAAGTGTTTTTACAGTGGCAAAATTTCGAAAACAATAATTAAAGTTTAAATTAAATATATAAATATTTAAAATAAAATAAAATAAAATAAAAACTCACAGTTTAAGTTTCCTCCTTAACTTCGAGGCGTTTCCTCCCTCAAGATGTCGGGTTTCCGGCCACGTCAGTGCGTCTTGCATCACTTCCGTCGAGAAGGTGATAAATAGGCATGATTTAAATAGCAGAGAACTCTGTAGGTCAGGTTTAGTACTACACGTATGCATTTTCTTATGGGTTTTCACAATTAGTAGCTTAGGTCCAACACGTATGCGCGCACACGCACGCACACACATACACACACGTAAAAAGTAGCCTACATTGTGTACAAATGTGTCATTGGTTTTTGAGTAATTACAAATGTACTGTATATCGATGTAACATGTTAACATTTCTTTCCAATTTCAAAATGATCGGAGAAATGGCAATAATATCTATTAACTGTCTCAGCATCTACATTATAGCCTACTACCAACACCAATACAAAAATTCTACAAATATAAATAAAAGTGGTCATTTTGAAATTTAGTTAGTAGAATATAAACTATATGTCCTAGTGCAGCTACAAGCTTGTTTAATTTATTCTGTTTTATCATCTTGGAAATGAGATGTCACATCCAGCTAATTGCTCAATACTTTGATGACAACTTATATTTAGATAAGCCTATGTTTCATAATTTCACCAGATAAAAACTGACAATATTTATAGGCCTACAGATGAAAATGTCATTATTATTATTATTATTGCTTTGAAGCCATTTTAAGCAAATCATTGCATCTTATGCATACAAAGGCACTTATTCATTTGTGTAGCATCAAAGTAGCCTATGTTGAAAGCAGAAAGCCCAGACAGCTGTCTTTTCATGAGGCATTTCTCAAGGCCAGGTTAACAGCTGCTACACCTCTGGGGGTGAAAGGCTGAGACCTCAGACCTCATGTCTCCTCCATGCTGGCGCAAAAATATTAATACGGTGTTGGAGAAGCACAATGCTTCCTGTGTATGAGGTGATGGCAGGTGCTCAGATAATGGCTGCTATAAGGACTATAATGTAACAAGAAACCAACTATTGCTGAATCATTATCCAGTAGATTTATGTTGATGTTAAAAAAATGCAACCTACAAATAAATATAGATAAATATAAAATATAAATATAAACTAAGGGGCAGAAAGCAGCACTCTTTATGGCATATCTAGCTGAAACAGAGATGACACAGAGCTGTAGACTGCACTAATTGCCAAAAAGATGGATTTAAAATGTATTCCGATATTCCGAAGGGATCACATGCCTTTGCTAAAAACAGAAGGAGATTATGTTATTATATATTATATTATTATATTAATATATTATTATTATATACAATATATCTTATATAATATATATTATATTATTATATATAAGGAGATTATTATATATAAGTGTATATATCGGGCCATATGATTGCTGGCCACTTGGACATATCTGTGATTCATTCCTGGTCTGAAATAGCATGGTAATGCAGATCTGATAACGTCTCACCATTACTGAGAGTTAATTTCTTAATATAATCGGTGGAGTCCGCGCTATGGGCTTCCAAAGTTATTGATGCTAGCCGTTTCCTCACTGTCACACACCTTGCTAGCTGTCACACATCTCATGTCTTGTACAGTATGTTTACAGTATCAAATTTCTTTCAAATGTGGCGGGTTGTGACATAGCCTTGTCGTAAACATTTAGGATAGAAAGGCTCAACAAAACCAGGTAAGTTCATAAATTCATAGGGTATGTCAGGTTTTTATGATAAGCAAACTTATTTGGACAATTTCATTCAGAGACCCGATGACTAACATTATAACTTAGCCTACTAGTCAACTGTTGTTAGCTAACGTTTTACATTATGTTATATTAATATGCCAATGAAACACAAACAAACAGATCCAACTCTGACATGGCAGTTTATTATTGAGTCAACAAGAATTTACAAACAATGCAAAATTAATTACAACGGTTGATTAACCTTCTACAGGTGTTATGCCAAGAATTGCATGTACCTCCAAGTACTGTTTAAAAACTATATAATATTCTTTGTTAGGTTGGCATGTAACATTATGCAGAACTCGGCATAACACCTATAATAATATAATATAATATAATATAATATAATATAATATAATAGCCTAATAATATAATATATAATAACATAATCTCCTTCTGTTTTTAGCAAAGGCATGTGATCCCCTCGGAATATTGAACATTTTAAATCCATCTTTTTGGCGGTTAGTGCAGTTTACAGCACAACAGCTCCATGTCATCTTTGTTTCTGCTAGATATGCCAGAATGAGTGCTGCTTTCTGCCCCCAGTTGCGCGCGCATCTCTGTGATGACGTTGCACAGAAACCCGTCTATAGGAGGAGCCCGGAGAGAGTCCCTTACAAAAAAGAAGTATTTTTCAAGTTCATTTTATTAAGTGTACTTAAGTAATGTTCAAATATAGTTGCCCTGTCCAAATACCCACACTTGCGGTCTTGGCCACTTGACAGCACGTGCATGTGACAGGAAGTAAATGTGCAAGCCTGTCCCATGTCTTAAAAATGCCCAAGAGCAGTGCCCTTAATGCACACTAAACCCACACTATCTTGAATACCATTTCGGAGCAGTATTCGAGTCAAGCGTATCCCATCATGCATTATGTTCGGGAACTTACATGCCCCGAAATTGCAAGATGACAAGGAAAACATTTGACTGTAAGTTAAATTAATTATATATTACATATAATTTCGTAGTAAAATATAAAGTGTTGCACATTTTATTGATTCAAAGATGAGTAGGCTATGTGTATTTTGTACATCATTTGCAACTGCTTTTTATCACTTAAAGATGCACCACAATTTTAAAATTGTGTCTTCTGTTAGACCATTCCATAGCGACCACTGACACAGACATTTAGAAGTGTATTTTAAAATGCAAAGTACTGAAAGTAATAATTTAAAAAAAAAAAAAAAAAAATCTGTAAACCCTTGCATTTTTTGCAAGACTATAAGTGTGTCCCATCGGGTAATCAAAAGTTCTATACACACTTGTAGTGTATAGACCACTTGTAGTGCAAGTAGACAAGTGGTCAAGTGCAAAGACTGCAAGTGTGGGTATTTGGACATGGCTATTTTATATACTTGTAAGTGTACTATTTTAATACTGCTTGGGACTAAATTGGCCCACTTTTAGTATGTAAAAGTATACTTTTAAAGGGATAGTTCACCCAAAAATGAAAATTTGATATTTATCTGCTTACCCCCAGGGCATCCAAGATGTAGGTGACTTTGTTTCTTCAGTACAACACAAATGATGATTTTTAACTCCAACAGTCTGTCAGTCGTATAATGCATGTCAATGGTAACACAATCTATAAGAGTCAAAGAAACATGCACAGACAAATCCAAATTAAACCCTGCGGCTCGTGACGACACATTGATGTCCTAAGACACGAAACAATCGGTTTGTGCGAGAAACCGAACAGTATTTATATAATTTTTTACCTCTAATACACCACTATGTCCAACTGCCTTTGCGCATAGCATCCGGTGCGTGAGGTGTCTACGCGCTCTGGCGTAGTTTAAAGGATTAGTCCACTTTTAAATTAAATTTTCCTGATAATTTACTCACCCCCGTGTCATCCAAGATGTTCACGTCTTTCTTTCTTTGGTCGAAAAGAAATTAAGGTTTTTGATGAAAACATTCCAGGATTATTCTCCTTATAGTGGACTTCAATGGTCTCTCCAAACGGTTGAAGGTCAAAATTACAGTTTCAGTGCAGCTTCAAAGGGCTTTAAATGATACCAGAAGAGGTATAAGGGTCTTATCTAGCGAAACGATCTGCCATTTTCTAAAAAAAAATACAAATGTATATGCATTATAAACACAAATGATCGCCTAGCATGTGCTTCCGCTTTCCGTATTCTTCAAAAAGCTTACGCTGTATGTCCTATGCCTTCCCTATTCAACTTATGGAACGAACGCAGCGCCAGTTCCATTTTTTCCGTAAGTAGAATAGGGAAGGGTAGGACATACTGTTACATAACACATGGACCGGAGACAGATGGAATGTCAACGGGTTGTTTATTTGAACACAAACAGAGCGGCAGTAGTGAAGTGATGGTGATGAAGTGGATCTTGGAGAACTTGGTGCTGGAGAGACGATGGTAGGTGTAGGAGAAGACAAGGAGGATGGAAGACACTCACACACGAACGGAGGAACACTGGAGGGAGATCGGGATCGCTGGTAACAGGTAAGAAGTTGCGGAGTCCTTCGGGCAAGTCTGAGGTAAGTTCTAGACATGAACGAGACCGGACAATGAGGGTGAGTGTGTGAGTGTCTTTTATGTTGGTGCTGATGAGTAAGCAGATGAGGTGCAGGTGCGCGTGATTAGTACTCAGGAGTACGTTGTGATTGGTGGGTGCTGGAACCTGGCATGTCTGTGACAGTACCCCCCCCCTCCACGGCCCGCTCCTGAGGGCCGGGGACCCCGACGTCGTGGTGGTCTACTTCTTCCGCGAGGAGCAAGTCTGTTGGGATGGGTAGCATGAAAAGTGTCCAGCAGGCTAGGATCGAGGATGTCATGACGTGGTACCCAAGAGCGTTCCTCGGGACCGTAACCTTCCCAGTCCACCAGGTACTCGAGTTGCCCACCACGACGTCGGGAGTCCAAGATTTCTAGCACCTTGTATGCAGCTCCATCATCTAGAAGCAGTGGAAGGGGGGGATCGGTTGAGGTCACACCAGGCTCTGTGGAGAAATGAACAGAAGGGTGGTGAGGCTTTAAGAGGGAGACATGGAAGGTGGGATGAATGCGGTATTCAGGTGGGAGTTGGAGTTTGTAAGTGACCGGGTTGATCTGCTCTAAGATGGTGAATGGGCCAATGAACCTGGGACTCAGCTTACGGCATGGGAGACGCAGTCTGATGTCCCTGGTGGAAAGCCAGACCTTCTGTCCGGGTTGGTAAGCTGAGGCTTCTGAACGACGAAGATCGGCTGTAATTCTGCATCTCCTGAGGGCACGTTGCAGCTGGTGATGTGCTGAGTCCCAGACCCTCTTGCTCTCTCGGAACCAGTAATCCACCGATGGTACATCTGAAGGTTCTCCTGTCCAAGGAAATAGTGGGGGTTGGTATCCGAGTACGCACTGGAAAGGAGTAAGTCCGGTGGATGGTTGGCGAAGGGAGTTCTGTGCGTACTCGGCCCAACCCAGGTACTGGCTCCAAGAGTCCTGGTGGCCATGGCAGAAGGTACGTAGGAAGCGGCCAATTTCTTGAATCTTTCTTTCAGTCTGCCCGTTCGATTGGGGATGATAACCAGATGTAAGGCTCACGGTCACACCTAGGAGGGAGAAGAATGCTTTCCACACTCTAGAGATAAATTGAGGTCCTCTGTCTGAAACGATGTCCTCAGGAATGCCAAAGTACCGGAAGATGTGGTTGAACATTAGCTCCGCTGTCTCCATAGCAGTAGGGAGTCCCTTCAGGGGAATAAGGCGGCAGGATTTAGAGAACCTGTCAACCACCACTAGGATGCAGGTAGCGTTGTTGGAAGCTGGGAGATCTGTGATGAAGTCCACCCCTAGGTGTGACCATGGACGGTTGGGAACGGGCAGAGGGAGAAGTTTGCCAGATGGTAGATGGCGTGGGCTCTTGGACATGGCGCATTCCTTGCATCCTTGCACGTACCTTCTCACGTCTGAAGCCATACTAGGCCACCAGAAGCGATCTTTTAGCAGCGAGAGGGTCTCATTGACCCCCGGGTGACCAGTGCCAAGTGAGGAATGTGCGGAGTGGATAAGGGTGGAGTGCGCCGTGTCCGAGTGATGTATTGTAAGCCCGGTGGGCAACCCGGCGGAGTGTTGATGGAGGCATTGGAGGAGGGTAGAGTCTCAGCAGACCAGGTGATGGGACTGATGATGATGCCTTCGGGGAGAATGGGTTCAGGTTCCTCAGACAACCCTTCGGGATGGTATAGCCTTGATAGTGCATCAGCTTTTATATTCTTGGGTCCGGGTCGGTAGGTTATGGTGAAGTTAAACCGTGTGAAGAATAGAGACCAGCGGGCTTGTCTGGGATTGAGTCTTTTGGCAGTACGGAGATATTCTAGATTCTTGTGATCAGTTAGGACTTGGAAAGGGTGTCTAGCTCCCTCCAACCAATGCCTCCACTCCTCGAGGGCCAACTTGACAGCAAGAAGTTCTCGGTTGCCAATGTCATAATTCATCTCCGCCGGGTTGAGCTTGCGGGAGAAGAAGGCACATGGATGGAGGCGGCTTGGATTCCCCTGCTGCTGAGATAAGACTGCTCCTACTCCGGTAGTCGAAGCATCTACTTCCACAACAAAAGGTTTGTTGGGATCGGGGTGTACCAGGAGAGGAGCCGAGATGAAGGCAGTCTTTAAAGAATTAAAGGCCTCGGTGGCAGCTGGGGTCCAGGAGAGAGACTTGGGCTTGTTGCGGAGTAGGTTGGTGAGTGGAGTGGTGATTGAGCTGTAACCTTGGATGAAGCGTCTGTAGAAGTTGGCAAAACCAAGAAAACGTTGGAGCTCCTTCAGGGTCTTTGGAATGGGCCAGTTCTTGACTGCCTCCACCTTCCCCTCGTCCATCCGGATGCCACTGCTGTTGATGTTGTATCCCAGGAATTGCACTGAGGGTTGATGGAATAGGCATTTTTCGGCTTTGAGGAAGAGTTGGAACTCACTCAGGCGTTTCAGGACCTCCGCAACGTGTAGGCGATGTTCGGCCATACTCCGGGAGTAAATCAGAATGTCGTCGATGTAGACCAGGACAAACTTGTGGAGAAACTCCCGGAGCACCTCGTGAATGAAGTCCTGGAATACTGAGGGTGCATTGACCAGGCCATATGGCATAACTAGATATTCATAGTGTCCTGTGGGTGTTACGAAGGCGGTCTTCCACTCGTCCCCCTCACGTATCCGGATGAGGTTGTACGCACTGCGGAGGTCGAGTTTGTCAAGTCAAGTCACCGTTATTTATATAGCGCTTTTTACAATGTAGATTGTGTCAAAGCAGCTCAGTTTGGTGAAGACAGTGGCACCACGGAGATGTTCTAGGGCTGCAGGGACGAGAGGAAGGGGATACCTGAATTTGACGGTGATGGAATTAAGTGCCCGATAGTCAATACAAGGCCGCAAGCCTCCGTCCTTCTTTGCTACGAAAAAGAAGCTGGAAGCAGCAGGGGAAGTAGATGGACGGATGTAGCCTTGTTCAAGTGCCTCCTTGATGTATTCCTCCATGGCCTTCTCCTCCGGGATGGATAAGGGGTAAATTTTACCCCTGGGCACTGGTTCACCAGGAAGCAGATCTATGGCACAGTCCCATGGCCGATGTGGAGGCAGCTTGGAAGCTCTCTTTGGGCAGAAAACGTCTCTGAAGGGGGCGTAACAGGAAGGAATGTTTGTGGTGCGTTTCTCAGGTGGACTCTCTATGGAGGTAGTGCACACAGATAGATGGTTGGAGCTGGGAGAGCGAGGAAAAGGTAGGTTGTGAAAACATTCTGGGAAACAGGAATCGCCCCACTTCAGGACTTCGCCAGTCTTCCAGGAGATGATGGGATTGTGTTGTACCAACCACGGGCGCCCTAGAATTACGTCAGCGGTGGATCCCTCCAGAACCAGCAACTGGATACTCTCGGTGTGTAATATTCCAATTTGCAAATGAATAGGTCCCACTGTGCGATTGACTAATCTACGGCTGATGGGTTGACCGGTTACTGAGTGGATCTGGTAGGATGACGGCGTTGTCTTGGTTCTGATGTTGAGCTGGCGGCAGAGGGCACCTGAGATGAAATTACCCGCGGAACCGGAGTCGAGGAGCGCGGAAACTGGAACAGAGATACCGGCAGCAGTAAGTTTCACTATGGTGGTGAGTGGTTTCATGGCATTTGTGGCAGAAATGATGGCACTCACCATGGAGCGGGGTGGACGAGTTGGACATGCTGAGATTATGTGTCCTGGTGAACCACAATACAGACACAGATTCTGGGTTAGTCTCCTCTGCCGCTCAGCGAAAGTTAAACTGGTGTATTTAATTTGCATGGGTTCGTTGACTGGTTCTGGAGGGCTGACGTTCTCTGGCCGGCTGAGGTAGGTGGTGCGTTGGGACTGTTCCTGGTGTTCTTCAAGACACGACTGCATACGGGTGGCGAAGCGGATGGAGAGTTGAATGAATCTTTCTAAGCCGATGGTGTCCTCGTATGCAGCGAGATGCAACCGCACTCGAGGGTCCAAGCCTTGTCGGTATGTGGTAATGAGAGCCTGTTCATTCCAACCACTTTTAGCAGCTAGGGTTCTAAATAATAGAGCATATTCGTTAACAGACATGTTATTCTGTTTGAGGTTATAGCGCTTTTCTCCGATTAATGAATCAAATGCAGGTTCTCCAAATACTTCCCTAAAGTGATCGAAGAAGCTGGCGTAGGAGTGAATAACCGGATTATTTTGTGACCAGATGGAATCGGCCCATTGAAGTGCTTTACCTTGTAACTGGGAAATTAAAAAGGCTACCTTGGATTGTTCAGTTGAGAACAAGTGCGGTTGCATCTCCAGGAACAGCGAACATTGTAGGAGGAAACCGTTGCAATCCCCCGCTGAACCAGAGAAGGGCGCCGGTCGAGCCATGGGACTGGCGTAAACCGGAGGTGAGGGAGCGGTAGCGGTGTTTCCAGAATTGATGGCTGGTGGAGGTGTGGATGGATTTTGTTGAAATGTACGACGCAAAGCGTCGACCAGGTCCTGAAATGGATCGGGATGACTCATGTTTGTGTTCGATCGTTTTGGTCCGGTCTTCTGTTACATAACACATGGACCGGAGACGGATGGAATGTCAACGGGTTGTTTATTTGAACACAAACAGAGCGGCAGTAGTGAAGTGATGGTGATGAAGGGAGATCGGGATCGCTGGTAACAGGTAAGAAGTTGCGGAGTCCTTCGGGCAAGTCTGAGGTAAGTTCTAGACATGAACGAGACCGGACAATGAGGGTGAGTGTGTGAGTGTCTTTTATGTTGGTGCTGATGAGTGAGCAGATGAGGTGCAGGTGCGCGTGATTAGTACTCAGGGGAAGGAGTACGTTGTGATTGGTGGGTGCTGGAAGCTGGCGTATCTGTGACACATACAGCGTAATGTTGTAAAGACATGAACATATTGGATGACATGGGGGTTAATTATCAGGAAAATGTTATTTAAAAGTGGACTAATCCTTTAAACCAGTGGTTCCCAACCCTTTTTGATGCCAAGGCCCCCCTCCTCTCCGAATCAATACTGCAAAGCCCACCTCCTCCCCCCTCTCCCCCTTTTTTTTTTATTCAGAAAAACATTAGTATTGTAGTGTTGTTACTTTTCAATCCCATATTATTATTTCTTTAAAGAAGAAACTCAAGATAGATTTAAACCTTCATTACAACTTCATTACAACACATTCTTTACAACTTAAAAGTATTTACTCTGCTCAGTAATACAGTAACTTAAACAAATAAGCACAAGTCAACCTGCCATACCAAACAAGACCACAGGGAGATACCAAAGGACTGAATTTAGATACTATGTGGATCCATTCAAAATGATTAAACGCATTAAACACCACCAATCCTCTCAAACTTCTCCAAAAAACGCAAGCACCCGTTATAAAACACTCACAGTACATTAATTTTGGCAACTACACGAATATATTGAACTGTGTTCGTGCAGAAATACGATGTTATAGCAATCAGTGAGTCGAAAGCGCAAATGTGCGGTTTGTTTGCGCATACTAACGGACTGTAATCGTCTTTACTGTCATTACAATCGTCATCCATCAAAACCTTTTTCAACACTGCGATTCATTTTCCAACTGAGAGAGTTAGTTTGCATATCCTACAAACAATGCACAGTTGGGCGTTTTGAGCCAGCGTTTTGTCTGTATTTCACAGCAGCACGATGAGAAATGGCCTGGGCTGATCCGAAACAATCACAGAATATGTATGAGAAAGATGGTGCCTTTTTTAAATGTATTTTCAATTAATTTATCTTATCTTTTTTTAAAAATGTAACATATTAATAATACATTTAATGTACTATATTAATATATTGAAATTAAGGTTAAGTTATCTCGCTGGAGGATCAATGAGGACCCCTAGTGGGCCACGGCCCACAGGTTGAAAACGTCTTGGAGACGTACGTCAGTAGTGACCGACGAATTGGGATATTGCTAGAGAGCCCTATCAGCTTCGAGTAACTAAAAACAAGCCAATGGAATTGCCATGCGATATTTGCATAATGCGTACCGCCTCCGCCAGGTGGTATAAATAGGAAGCAGATGCAATCGCACTCTGTTTTTCGCTGAGGAGACAACCTAGTCTGCACTTCAGCGAGGGTTCAGAAACTGTGGCGACGGGACATATGTCTCCGTTCCCTCCAGCTAGGGCTGGGTCTGCCTCCTCCGAAGGCAGCGCTTGCAAGTTTACTACCTGATCTCTGAAGGGAGTAGTAGGAACCTTGGGCACATATCCAGGCCGGGGTCTCAGGATAACGTGAGAGTCACCGGGCCCGAATTCCAGGCACAATTCATCTCGACTGATTGCAAAGGCTCGAAGGGATGACCCTGGACAGATGTAAGTACCAGGGTGAGATCCCAAGAGGATACAGAGAGAGAGCAAGGCAGATTTAGTCTAGTATGTGCTTGTCTGTCAACAGCTCCTGGAAGCGGCTCAGTGCAAGACGTACTGCTAGCAACTCGAGGCAATTGATATGCCACTGCAGTTGAGGCCCCGTCCACAGACCCGACACTGCATGCCCGTTGTACGTGGCACCCCACCCTGTGGCAGATGTGGTCCACACAGATGCCTGGACACTTGTTCGAGGGGAACTCCAGCCTGCAGGAACAAAAGGTCTGACCACTTGGTGAGAGTGCAACGGCAGTTTCTGTGTCACAGGGACACGGAACGTGGCCGCGCTGCCACGCCCATCTCGGGACCCGGCCGTGGAGCCAGTGTTGAAGTGGCCTCACATGAAGCAATCCGAGCGCCGTGACTTCGGCTACGGATGCCATATGCCCCAGAAGCCTCTGAAAAAGTTTCAGTGGGGCCGCTGTCCTGCGCTTGAGTGTACTGAAGCAGTTCAACACTGACTGGACGCGCTCCTCGGTGAGGTGTGCTGTCTGGGCGACCGAGTCCAGTTCCATACCGAGATAAGACATCCTCTGCCCCGGGGCGAGTTTACTCTTGTCCCAGTTGACCTGAAGACCCAACCTGCTGAGGTGAGCTAACACTAGGTCCCTGTGTTCGCACAACTGCTCTCGCGAGCTGGCCAGGATGAGCCAGTCGTCGAGGTAGTTGAGGATGCAGATCCTTGAGCAGAACAATGGCCGCCTTCGCAACCTTCGTAAAGACGCGGGGCGACAGGGCCAGCCCGAAGAGTAGGACTTTGTACTGATATGCCTGACCCTCGAACGCAAACCGTAGGAAGGGTCTGTGTCGAGGCAGAATCAAGACATGAAAGTACGTGTCCTTCAGGTCGATCACTGCAAACCAATCCTGGGGACAGATATATTTGTAAATGCGCTTCTGCGTAAGCATCTTGAACGGCAGCCTGTGAAGGGACCGGTTCAGAACACGCAGATCCAGGATTGGCAGTAGCCCACCACCCTTCTTGGGTACAGTGAAATAGGGACTGTAGAACCCTGACTCCATATCGGCTGGAGGGACTGGCTCGATTGCTGGAATCCTCTCCCGAAGAGCAGAATCCTTCCCCTCCAGGTTGCCCATCTCAGGGCCGCTTCCTTGACCTCTTGCCACCTGGCTTGGCTTGAGCGGGCTGGGCACCATGTCCGTGACCGGCTCCCTGCTGTTTGGCGGGTGTGGGCTGCTGCTTTGCCGACTTAGCAGGAGCGGAGGACAACGCAGGCGGGCACCCTCGGTGGCGGGCAGACTGAGGCTGAGCAGCTGGTGGAGGCAGCAGCGGACCGACGGGGCAAGACGTGTTTTATGGCCTCAGCTTGCTTCTGGGCAGCCGAGAGCTGCTGGGCGACATCACTGCACCACAGGCTGCAGTGATGTATATTAGAGTAGTGGTGTAAAAAATTATATAAATACTGTTCGGTTTCTCACACAAACCTATCGTTTCGTGTCTTAGGACATGAATGTGTCGTCACGAGCCGCAGGGTTTAATTTGGATTTGGGTCATTCCACGAAATCGGTGCCTTTTGTGTCCCTCAGCCGGACTTTTAATTTGCAAATTGAATGCAAAATGATACAAAAATCACATTTGCATATTGTTCTAAGTATAGTCTTATTGTCAAGCAATGTTTTAGCATACGTATACATTATTCTTTATAAAATATAAATCATTTTATCGGTGTCCCCGTTTTTATGTCAGCCCTGTTACCCTCACCAAAAAAACCCTTGTAAAATAATGGTATATTCCAGTGACATCACTTCCAAGAAGTTACATCATCCCTCAACCATTATGCCAACAGTTAAAAAACACAATACATTTCTCTGTCTTTTCTATAATGTTCTATTTTTGATGATTTATGAGGTTTGACTAAGGGAGGATATCATGCAATGTCAAACCTGTTACCATTTTCAAAGTATACATTTAAACCCTTATTTATTTAATATTATATAATCATTATCTACAAGTAATATCCATTAAAAGTGTACAACGTGCTTTTGTGATCTGGTCTGTTAGCTAGCAAATTAGCGACTTAGCTTGAAATAGTCAAACCTGTTACCGTCAGCCCTGTTACTTTTTGAGTAACATGTCTTGACATGTGGGTAACAGGTATGACAGTCACCTTACCCACACTGAATTTCACATTTATCTGTTTAAAATGCAGCCATATTAAAAGGTCATCCCAGGTGTATTATTGATTTAATGTCTATATCATTCAGTGTGGGTGGGTCAATGTGAGCATCAGTTACATTTTTAGTTTTGTTAGTATTAGTACTGTTGGTACACGAATCTCATAATTAAAGTATTAACTATTTAAATATATTATATAAACTTAATATATAAATTAAATATATACACTATTTAATCTGGTTTCAGATGATCATAGGAAGACCAAGATCTGATCATCTTTCTTGTCTAATAATTAAACCAGATCATATATATTTTAAGTTCTGTGAGGGGACACAGACAAAACAAATGGACGCTTGGGTCTAATTACAGTACGTTTAAAACATTAGGGGCCTCATTTATAAAACGTGTGTACACACAGATTTGATCTTAGGGTGCATACTCTTAAATCCACGCCAATGCTCATATTTATAAAACGTTCTTTGACGTGAAAAAGTGCTTAGAGCCACGTCAGGGTCTCTAATTAATGACATTAATTAGGTGTCGTTTACAACGAGGAGAACTGAAACCATGCAGCTGCGTGCAAGTTCAAGATTATTGGTAATTTATAGATTTCACATCTGAAAGAGAGATGTGCGCTTGTTTTCTGTGCGTAGGTTCATCCTATGAATCACATGTATGCACATCTGAGAAATGATTGTAAGATCAAATTTAGGATGGTTTCTGCGCAACATTTTATAAATGAGACCCTTGATCTCTTAGAAATGGAATGTTTCACTAATACAGCTATGCAAAGTGAATGCAAAATAACATATTGTAAAGTTAGAAACTTTACAGTATTATGTAAACAAATATGTAGAATGTATGCTGAAGAATTTGTGTCCCGTCATCCCTGTTACTCTGGTCAGTCCTGTGACCATTACATCAATCCTGTTACTGTCATTAATTTCGTAAAAAAATGTAAAAAATAATATTTGAAATGTTTTTCAAATATTATTTCAAATATATATTTGAAAAGTTTTTCAATTGCAACAATCACTATTTTGTTTACTTTTAATATCTCTCTTGTAAATATATATATTTTTCTTAACTGACAGGCGATCAGCCTACAAAATTAAGATGTTCTTGGTCAGCTGAATGACAAATAAATGATTTTTTTTTTATTATTTTTTTTAAATACCACATTTGAAACAACCCCAGTGAAAGAAGGGACAAAAATACTGCTCATATATGTGAAAACTATTACATAGTTCTAATTAAAACCGTAGTATATAGTAATGATTATGTCTGTAACAGGGATGACAAAAATATCAAAACACGAGGAAGAAAAGTAATAATAAAATAAAAATGACATAGCCTGAGATGGCACAATATCATTTCTTGTAATTTTACTCTGTCTTCATTTCATAGATAGATTTTCTTTTATTATTAAACTTAGTTTATATTTTAATTTTACAAAGTTGAAAAGGCACCAATTTCGTGGAATGACCCATTTGTCTGTGCATGTTTTTTTTTTACTCTCATAGATTGTGTTACCATTGACATGCATTATATGACTGACAGACTGCAACGGTTAAAAAATTATTTATTAAAAAAAATCATCATTTGTGTTCTACTGAAGAAACAAAGTCACCTGCATCTTGGATGCCCTGGGGGTAAGCAGATAAACATCAAATTTTCATTTTTGGGTGAACTATCCCTTTAAGTATACTATAAGTGTAACAGTAGTAAACTTTAAGTTCACAACTACGTTTCTCATTTGTACTGCATCTGTACTACAATTGAGCTTATAAGTATACTAGTAGTTATACTGTAACGCTCTACTAGGTGGTTGTTCTGCTCGCCTGATAAATAAACTACAGCTCGTACAAAATGCAGCAGCTAGAGTTCTTACTAGAACTAGGAAATATGACCATATCAGCCCGGTTCTGTCAACACTGCATTGGCTTCCTGTTAAACATCGTATAGATTTTAAAATCTTGCTAATTACCTACAAAGCACTAAATGGTTTAGCTCCCCAGTACCTGAGCGAGCTCTTAATGCATTATAGTCCTTCGCGTCTATTACGATCTCAGAATTCAGGCCAGCTAATAATACCTAGAATATCAAAATCAACTGCAGGTGGTAGATCCTTCTCCTATTTGGCACCTAAACTCTGGAACAATCTTCCTAGCATTGTTCGGGAAGCAGACACACTCTGTCAGTTTAAATCTAAACTAAAAACACATCTCTTTAACCTGGCATACACATAACACATTATCAATTTATTTTTTCAAATCCGTTAAAGGATTATTAGGCTGCATAAATTAGGTCAGCCGGAACCGGGAACACTTCCAATAACACCAGATGTACTCGTTACATCAGAAGAAGAATGGCATCTACGCTAATATTAGTCTTTCTGTTTATCCCGAGGTTTACCGTAGTCAGCCGGATCCGGGCCGTATCCGGGTGAGATCGAGGACCTGCACCATGACACGACCACAACGCAGCCCTGAAGTATCAGCAGAGATTGAGTCAACTAGATCATCCACTGTGAAGGCCTCATCAACATGACAACCAGTGGCGCAGCTCCTCAACAACCGTCCATACCGGTGTGATGAATACGATCCTCAACTGGATGGAACTGAATTAAACACTTTGAATGTTGCGATCATATCTGACTTATGATAGCAGCCTGAGTCGTAACAAAGCACTGTTCGCCAGAGGAGAACTGGCCCCCCGACTAAGCCTGGTTTCTCCCAAGGTTTTTCTCCATTTTAACACCTGTTTGCCACCTGATGTCACCTGTTGGAGTTTGGGTTCCTTGCCGCTGTCGCCTTTGGCTTGCTTAGTTGGGGACACTTGACAATTGACATTTGATATTCAACAGTGCTTTGATCTGCCTGCATTGACACTATTCCTTACGAGCTGCTGTGCAGCCAAAATAATGTACCAGTTATCACTGTAAAGCTGCTTTGACACAATCTACATTGTAAAAAGCGCTATATAAATAATGGTGGTGGTGGTGGTAGTAGTTTACTATTTTAATACTAGTAGTACATTTTTTAGATTATGAAAGTACACTTTGTGGTATACTCTCAGTAAACTACTAGTTTAGTAGTTTTATACTGCAAGTTTACTTGCAAGTTATCTTTAAGTGAACATAACATCATACTTAGTGTAGTTTACCATTTATATATTATATTTGCACTTTACTACCATGTTCCTATTTAGGTATAAATTTTTTATATTTGAAATATACATTTTATTCTAGCTTCATGCATCATTTTTATCAACACTTGAATGTGGGTAAGTTTCATTAAAAAAAGCGGAGAAAACTGAATTTCAGTCAGGACCACTTAAGTCAAAAAATTACCAGAGACAAACTTTTCAGTCAATTTTTTATTGGCAGCACAAAATCCCCCTATTGAGAACAGAGCATGTATCAGTGACAACAGAATGACACTGATTAAGTTAAACACAAGTTTAAGGAGGAGCTGGGTTGCAAGCAGCGTGCAGTGGAAGCAGCCAAGCAAGCAGAGAGACGGAAGCTGCATTTAAGTGATGCGCCTTATTTGAGAGTTGCCAATTGAGTCCATAGAAATCAGATCAGCTGATATGGGTGGGGTTGGAATTTGCGAATCAGCCGATAGCGGAGCTTGACTACGAGGCCTGCCTGAACTAACGCATAATGCTTGATTTCAGTCAGGACCACTTAAGTCAAAAAATTACCAGAGACAAACTTTTTAGTCAATTTTTTATTGGCATATTTTGCTGAAGTTACATTTAGTGGTATGGCTCTTTTCTAAATTCCCCGTCCTTTTCATGAGCTCCATGAAAGCTAAGACTGGAAACAGCAGCAGCTTCTGGGGACAACCTCCCATTTTATAATCAGGGAGAGCAGCACAAAATCCCCCCGAAACAGACCATATAAGGCTGTCCTCCCTGGCTCTTCCTGCTAAATCGAAGAGCCTACAGAGGAACCAAAATGAACGTTTCAAAAAGCTAATCGTACTGAATTTAAGAGCCAATCGATCTATGTGAAGCTAGCATGAGGAATGTAGCAAAAGCTAATGATCGAAATTGTTTTTTTAATTTTTTTTTTAATTTTTATTTTGCGACAATAGCATTTTGAGAAGCAAGTACATTTAAGCACCAGTCGCATGCGTGAGCGCTCTTCCCAAAGCGCAGGTGAGAATTTGAAATCGAAAGCAGCCTTCTGTCAGTGAATTTCATATTTTTATATATAAGCCCACGGCATTCCAAACAACATAAATGATGCCTTCGTAGAGCATTTGTACAGAAAATAGGCCTACCGACGAATGAGACCACAAACAGCAAGTGTAAACATCAAGCAAAGCATGCATTTCTCACAACTCTCTCATACCCTGTGCAATGAATCCTGTGAATGTAATTTGCTTCAGCTTTTCCGAACTTCACACTCAACTTTAAAGAAATTAACTGAAAAGCTCACACATCACACATCTGCAGTCAAATTTACAGTATTTAAATGTAAATAGGCCCAACAGCTATTGAAGCCATAATATTTATTTTCAAGCCATGGATCAGGGAGCAGCACTCACTGCTTTTCTCAAGGATGGCTCGAGCATCGGCCGGAGGTAACGTTCATAAGCAGCTGAAGACATCGCCCCATGGCCTTATGTAGAGACAGGAGTGGAGGAAGCTGCAGTTGTAGCAGCACAGTGAATGGAAGGAAGCTCTGGGGAAGCTTGTAGCATTGCAGAGAGGGCGTAGATGGGAGGCAAACCATGCCCTGGACATGGGCTTTCCCTCCTCCGTGGCAAATAATGTGTCCTGCTGACCAGCTTGTGGACGGTTCCTCAGGTAGCCCAATATAGATGACAGAGGATAAAAGCAGAGTTAGATTCAGAGATAAAAACGACTATTGAGTATCCATGTTGTCCTGTCTGCCTGTCCGATTGCTCCTGTCTGCCTCGCTGCTCAGAGTGGTTTGCGTCTGTAACTCCGTATAGCTTCGATTTGAATCTCTTACTTTTATTCATTGTTGCTTATATTATTAGTACCTTATATTTAATATTGCCTACCACATTAATCTGACGTCGCTAGCTTGAAATCTTTGAATCTAAATCGCTGTTACAACGCGTTTGCATCTCGCTAGCTTGTTAACTTGTCATCAGTCTCTCGCGCGCTCCTTTTTCAACGCGCTCATCAAACAGCTGTGGTAACTCGGATCAGTCTACAAACACGGTGAGTCATGTCATCCTCTCCTAGCATTGTTACCTGTTCCATTTGCCACATGTTCAGTATAGCTCTCTCTGTCAGCGACGAGGGATTTACATGTCATAAATGTAGGGAAATAGTCAGGCTGACAGAGAGAATCTCAGAATTAGAGACACGCATCCAAACTTTAATCGAGGATAGTAAGAACGCAAGGGCTTCAGATACTGTTTTGGATGCGATTAGCTTAGTGAACTCTGTACATTGTTCGGTTCCGGCTGTAGAGCCCGTGCAGCAGGGCACTTGGGTAACGGTGAGGCGGCCTAGCCGCGGAAAACACCACTTTTCCGTTCCAATAATAACATCAAACAGGTTCTCCCCACTCAGTGATGCACCCACTGAGAATCCTGTTGAAAGTGCCCTAGTTATTGGCGATTCTATTACATGGAACGTGAAAATAGAGACACCAGCCACCATAGTCACATGTTTGCCGGGAGCCAGAGCACCTGACATCAAAGCAAATTTAAAAGTGCTGGCTAATGCTAATCGTAAATACTCTAAAATTATTATTCACGTCGGCACTAATGATGTTCGACTTCGCCAGTCGGAGATCACTAAAATTAACATTAAAGAGGTGTGTGAACTCGCAAATACAATGTCAGGAGAAGTAATTTGCTCTGGTCCCCTTCCTGTTCGTCGGAGTGATGAGATAGTTAGCAGATTATCATCACTCAGTGGCTGGCTGTCTAAGTGGTGTCCGCAAAATAATATAGGTTTTATAGACAATTGGAAAAGTTTTTGGGGCAGACCTGACCTGTTGAAAAGAGATGGTATTCATCCCTCTCGGGATGGTGCTGCTCTTCTCTCTAGTAATATGGCACATAGTCTTAGAGCTGAAACATGACAAACTGTGGCCCAGGTCAGGAAGCAGACTGACCGGCTAAACCGACTGTCTGCTAGCTGCCTCACGTTACAGAAGTCAAATAATTCCCAACACATAGAAACTCTTACACCTAGATATTATCACATAGAGACTGTGTCTGTACCCCGAATTAGTAAAAACAAAAAACTTACAAACCCATTTAATGGTAAAAATTTAATTGATGTTCAACAAATAAAAAATAGAGATAGTAATGATAAACAAATGATAAAGCTTGGGTTGTTAAATATTAGATCCCTTTCATCAAAATCACTTATTGTAAATGATATTATCACAGACAATAATCTAGATATGCTGTGTTTGACAGAAACTTGGCTAAAACCGGACGATTACATTACTTTAAATGAGTCTAGCCCTCAAGGTTATGATTATCGACACAATCCTCGTCAGAAAGGCAAAGGGGGAGGTGTTGCTGTAATTTATAGTAATATTTATACTATTAGTCAAAAGTCTCTCAAATATAATTCCTTCGAAGTGATGGTACTTTACGTAACATTATGTAAGTTGACATTTGTGTTGGCTACTGTATACAGGCCACCAGGACACCATACAGACTTTATCAAAGAATTTGCTGATTTTCTATCGGAGTTAGTACTAACAGCAGATAAAGTACTTGTTGTTGGTGACTTTAATATCCATGTAGATAATGAAAAAGACTCATTGGGATTGGCATTTGCAGATATTCTAAACTCTATTGGTGTTAGACAACACGTGTCAGGACCCACTCATTGTCGTAACCATACCTTAGATCTAATATTGTCATATGGAATTGATATTGATGCCGTTGAAATTCTGCAGCAGAGTGACGACATCTCAGATCATTACCTAGTCTCGTGTATACTACATTTAGTCAAAACAGCTAAACTGCCTCCCTGCCATAAATTTGGTAGAACCATCACTTCTACCACTAAAGAACGCTTTATAAATAATCTTCCTGATCAGTTTCATCGCCTTAGCATACCAGACAGCTTAAAAGACCTCGATGTTGCAACGGAAACTATTGCCTCTGTCTTTTCAAGCACATTAGACTCAGTTGCTCCTTTGTGTTTAAAAAAGATTAAGGAAATTAATCCAACGCCGTGGTACAACGAGCACACTCAGGCCCTAAAGGTAGCATCCAGAAAAATGGAACGGAGCTGGAAAAAAACAAAACTAGAAGTATTTCGCATTTTGTGGAGGGAGAGAATGGTTGAGTACAGAAAGGCCTTAAAATCTGCTAGATCTGCCTATTTTTCAAAACTTTTAGAAGAAAATAAACAAAACCCTAGGTATTTATTTGATACAGTGGCTAAATTAACAAGAAATAAAGCTTCAACTTCTGATGTTTCCAAAGAGCACAGCAGTGATGACTTTATGAACTTCTTTACTTGCAAGATTGATAATATTAGAAAAAAAATTATAACCACGCAACCGTCTACTACAGTATTGCGTCAGCATACAGCTATCACAATGGGATTCAATTACAACAGAGCGGTTGACAATGTGTTAGCAGGCACAGATAGCAGCTCATTGCTATACACTGGCAAACCACTGACTATTAAGGCACAAAATCACAAAAAACCCTCTATACTCCTATTTGTAAATGTAGAGGTCATTTGGACAGATGATAGCATGCAGCTAACACTCATTCAGCTGAAACCAGCCCGAAACACATGGTTAAATGAAAATATCAGCCCATTGGGAAAAGGCGCTGAAAACAGTTGAGCCCCGGTAAATGTCTATACACGAGAAAGCCCATCACTGAATATCTCTCATGTCCACTATGCTTAATCGCAGTAATTTTTCACATAAATGGCTTGCTGCTGCTGCATAAACTTAATATGTAGAACTACTGTTATATGCTTGTATTTTACTCCTCTATGCAAAACTGTAAACACCCTTCTTAAAACAAACAAGGCTTTGTTTGATGATTTGTAGATTAAAAGAAAAGGTTTAGATGTGAATGCCAAGCCCCGTTCTGGAATCCAGAATTTTTCCAGAATTTAGTGAGGGTGCTCTAATGCAGATACTATTGAGCAAGCAACAGCTTCTGAAATTAATATTGTACTATAGGCCTACTATTAGTCCGAGTTAACATTAATGCATTACTACTTGGCATATCTCTGTCCCTTGCAATGTTATGTCAATCCATGCATTTTGATAATAAATCTCACATATATGTAGATGTCACTTCCAAAACCCCGCAGCATGCAACCGACTGTCGGTCCTCACAGCAGTATGAACACTTTATTTCATGAATTACATATGGCCGCGAGAGCGTGCAAAGACCCCTCTACTCAATCTTAGCCCGAGCGGTCTAAGGAAGTGCAGCTGCATCAATAAGCTGTTAAAATTAGTGATGGGAAACCAAGTTCTATATAAATAAAGGTGACCTGACTTAATGCGCATTAAGCAATATCAGACTTGTTTTCTCCACCTTATTGTAGCGTCTGTACAAAGATCAGATCTGCCAGCCTACTTTACAATCTCCAGAATGCTTTTAACCTCCCGAACTGTGCATATAAATCACAAATCGGCTCCGGCAAGTCCGGGACCAATTGTCCCATTGGCACCTTTGTTATCTCATTGAAGAAAAACAGGAGATATGCCCACCAGTTCCAGGGACTTCAAAGAGTCACCCTGGTGGGGCTAAGGGCCATGTAGTCACAGACACCGGCCACAATCCCAATACACATCACACACACACATACAGACACACGCAAACACACATGGAGTTTGTATGTACATGCTTTACTCCTAATATGACTGTGCCAAAGTGTACCTGTTGTTGTATTCCAAGGTGCATATATAGTATATAAGCTTAGCTATGACTGTAGTGCGTTAGTTCTATCATAAACTGTATAATTCAAGTATAAACTGTATCTCCCCTTTTATGTATTTGGCATCTGACAAGTTTGGTCTCACCGTAAAGCTATCGTTATGCCCTAACTGAAAATGTATGTCACATTACTGTAAAATGTATTCTTCTATGTGTAATGGTATTTTGAAGAAAATATACTCAGATCTGACACGTCATAAACCATGCAAATTAGGTCATAAATGGAGACAAAGAAAAAAGTTTGCCCGCCAAAATTGCACCCTCATCATTGGCAGACGTACCCAGGGAGGCGTGCTGGTCTGTTGTCCTTAAAACACAATGACACGCGTCTCTTCGTCGCACAAGTTCTTTCTTTTGTCAAGCCTTCCTCATCCACTTTAAGCTCTGTGTAAACTGAGTTTCCTTGCTGGCTCTCAAAGGTTTTAACTGTTTTTGCCATTTCTTTGATCACCTCTGTTTTCTTGACTTTACTTTTGTTTATTCTATGTATTTTTTGTGTTGTATTTTAGTCATATATTTGTAGTTCATATCTATTAAATACATTATATTCATGTTCGATTGTTTCTGCTGCTCATTCAGAAAACCAAGTCACTTCTACGTTTGATTCTGCAAAACTGCTTTACGGTTTAATGCTAGAGGGAAGTTAATTGGGGACAACCTAACATGGCCAGAGAATAAACTTCCTATTATAATAGTCTATGAGAAAACAGATGGTTTGGTGGACAAACTAGGATAGTCTTTCTCAAACAAGAACTAAAACTAGTCATATTTGTAATTAATTATAATCCGTTGTAATTAATTGACAATATATGTGCATAATTCCCTTTTTGTCGATCTATATTATAATTAATCATAACGCGTTATGATCTAATTATAAATATATTTCACCCATGATTTAAGCTAATTGATTAAATACCTGTAATTCGCTACATTATCTAACAAATCACTGCAGCAGTTATACGGTTTGAAAAAGCGTGTGACCAAACAAAATATGCGGCGGCTCGCGAAGCGCCAGTTATCAAAATTTTAAACCAGCTGTCCTGATCTTCCGAAACTGCATGACGTTCGAAGCTTCAAAATGTTAATCAATCAATCAATCAATCAATCAATCAATCAATCAATCAATCAATAAATCAATCACGTGGTATTAATATTTCTATATACAAGCAGCAGCACAGCGTGTGATAAAAGTCTCTATATCTATAGTCTTTGGTGTGATACAATGTGCTTTGAAAACTGCATCAGAGCTTCGGAGTCCCGGTATAACCATACCATCAGTCCATATGCAATGAATCTACTATTTCTGTTTTAAAGCAAAAACAGAGCGTTTGAGCAGTAAGTGACTGTGACTGATATAGTGAACACTTGATGACCGTAAATGAAACACCCTCCAGAGCCAAAGAACCAGTAAAAACGTTTGCCAAAATTATATGACTACAGCATCAATTGTGCTCTTGCTTCGTTGAGAATACCTGGAACTGCCTCGACACACTCTGTAAGTTGAAATAGTATCATTCTTGCGTGACAGCAGTGAAGTCTACCAATACGCTGACGAATACATCATTGTCATAAATCGATGTTTGTCCCATAATTATGAAACTGTATATGCCCAGATATAATCGCTGAAATGTAGCTGCTTGCGTACTTCCTATGTAAATAGATGAATACATTGTTTGCATTTAATCATAAGGTGCAAATAGTAAGCAAACACAGCGTCTACTTAACCGCAAAATCTGCTAGCAATCTATTGCTGGTAATATTCGCTAACATGCAGTCTGAATTTGAAGAGGGAGTAAAATCTTTGACACATGACCGAAATTCAACGTTGAAATATGGTAACGTCAGTTGGTGTTTCAACAGTGAAACAGTTATTAAATGTAAAATGGTTGAAATAGGTTAAGAAAATCACTTATAAATCATTGCTGAAATAAGCTTGTATAGGCTATACCTTAAAAAACAAGTGTTTAACCATATTATAGAATAATAATAATAATAATAGTAATAATGTTTATGAAATAAAAATGTGTCGATTTAGGCCTAGTTTGCCACTTCTGTGTCAGTTTGTTGGTACATCGATATTTCAGAAAATGGAAATTATATGCTCATTTTAATTTTTTGTGGTCTGAAGAGATATCACAAGATTACATGAGACTACCCAGATAGCAAACACTGGAGCGGATCTGAGTTACCATGGAAACAGGGAAACGTCAGTTTTCACTGATTTTAGGTACGTTTAGGTAGTTTGAGTTGGTTGACCTGCTTGGTGATGGTAAAGGGGCCAATGGTGGGACTTCTGAATCTGGCTTCTTGCAGGGCAGACGCAGTCTGATGTCCCGAGTAGACAGCCAGACCTTCTGTCCTAGTGGTAGACTGGAGTGTTGGAACGTTGAAGGTCGGCTGTCATCCTGCGTCTGCACAAGGCCCGTTGAAGTTGATGGTGAGTCCCAGACCCTCTCGGAATCAGTAGTCGACAGCTGGCACATCTGATGGTTCAATGTTACCAGGGGAAGAGAAGGGGTTGGTGGCCGAGCATGCACAGGAAGGGAGTGAGTCCGGTTGGCGGGAGTGAGTGGTAGGTTGGCGTAGGGAGTTCTGTGCGTACTCGGCCCAACCCAGGAACTGGTTCCAAGAGTTCTGGTGGCTATGGCAGAAGGTATGGAGGAATCGGCCGATCTCCTGGATCTTCCTCTCCGTCTGCCCGTTTGACTGTGGGTGGTATCCAGACGAGAGGCTCACGGTCACACCTAGGAGAGAGAAGAATGCCTTCCATACTCTGGAAATGAATTGAGGTCCTCGATCCGATACTATGTCCTCAGGAATTCCGTAATATCTGAAAACGTGGTTGAACATTATCTCAGCAGTTTCCATTGCAGTAGGTAGGCCTCTTAAGGGGATCAGACGGCAAGACCAGGATACAGGTACAGTTGTCAGATACTGGCAGGTCATTGATGAAGTCCACTCCTAGGTGTGACTATGGTCTGTTGGGAACGGGCAGAGGATGGAGTTTGCCAGAGGGAAGATGACGAGGGCTTTTCGAGATAGCGCACTCCTGGCATCCTTGTGCGTACCTTCTCACATCCCTTGCCATGTTTGGCCACCAGAAGCGCTCCTTCAGCAGCGAGAGGGATTCATTGACCCCGGGGTGGCCAGTGCCCAGCGACGTGTGGGAAGAGTGAATGAGTGGAGTGCTCATGGAGTGAATGAGTGGACTGTCCTGTTGATGTACTGCAAACCTGGGGGGCAGCCCGGCGGAGTGTTGGTGGAGGCATTGGAGGAGGGAATGGTGGCTTTAGACCAGCTGATGGGACTCACGATAATCTTTTCGGGTAGGATTGGCTCGGGTTCTTCGGAGTTCTCTTTGGGGGCATAGAGACGAGATAAGGCGTCTGCCTTAACATTTTTTGGGACCTGGACAATAGGAGATGGAGAAGTGAAAACGTGTGAAGAATAGCGCCCAACGGGCCTGTCGGGGACTTAACCTCTTGGCATCTCGGAGATACTCCAAGTTCCTATGGTCAGTAAGAACAAAGAAGAGGTGCTTGGCTCCCTCCAACCAATGCCTCCATTCTTCCAGGGCAAGCTTGATGGCCAGAAGTTCTCTGTTGCCGATGTCATAGTTTCTCTCTGCCGGGCTGAGTTTGCGAGAGAAGAAGGCACTTGGATGGAGTCTACTTGGATTCCCCTGCTGCTGAGATAACACTGCTCCCACTCCTGTGGTTGAAGCATCCACCTTGACTACGAAGGGTTTTTCTGGATCAGGATGAACAAGGAGGGGAGCGGTGATGAAGGCTTCTTTCAAGGTGTTGAAGGCTTCGGTGATGGCAGGTGACCAGGACAGAGACTTGGGCTTGTTGCAGAGGAGGTTGGTTAATGGGTTTGTGATGGAACTGTAATTTTGGATGAACCTGTGGTAGAAATTAGCGAATCCTAGGAATTCTTTGATGGTGGATGGAGTTGGCCAGTTCTTGATGGCTTCGACCTTCCCCTCGTCCATCTGGATGACACTGCTGTCGATGTTATAGCCAAGGAACTGCACTGAGGGTTGATAGAAAGAGCATTTTTCAGCCTTGAGGAACAGATGGAATTCCCTTTCGTTTCAGGACCTCCGCAACGTAGTGGCGATGTTCGCCCATGCTCCGGGAGTATATCAGAATGTCATCAATATAGACCAGAACAGACTTGTGAAGAAACTCCCGGAGCATCTCGTGGATGAAGTCCTGAAATACGGAGGGGGCGTTAACCAGGCCATATGGCATGACGCAGTACTCGTAGTGACCGGTAGGGGTCACCAAGGCTGTCTTCCATTCATCCCCCTCACGTATTTGGATGAGGTTATAGGCACTGCAGAGGTCCAACTTGGTGAACACAGTGGCACCGCGGAGATGTTCCAAAGCCGCTGGGACGAGGGGAAGTGGATAGCGGAACTTGACTGTAATCTTGTTGAGTGCCCAATAATCGATACAAGGCCGCAAGCCTCCTTCCTTTTTTGCCACAAAGAAGAAGCTCGAAGCAGCAGGGGAAGTAGATGGGTGGATGTAGCCTTGTTGTAGTGCCTCTTTGATGTACTCCTCCATGGCCTTCTCCTTGGGAATTGACAGAGGGTAGATCTTCCCACGAGGCACTGACTCACCCGGAAGCAGATTGATGGCACAGTCCCATGGCCGGTGTGGAGGCAGCTTGGAGGCTTTCCTTGGACAGAAGACATCACTGAAGGGAGCGTAACAAGGAGGGATATCCACCGAACGCTTCTCCACAGGGCTTTCGTTGGAGGTGGCGCAGATGGGAAGAGACTCTGGAGGAAGAGAGGAATGCAGAGGTAGCGCCGGGAAACAGTTCGGAAAACAGTTATCGCCCCACTTCAGGATTTCGCCGGTTTTCCATGAGATGACAGGATTGTGCTGCTCCAACCAGGGGCGCCCTAAAACCACATCAGCGGTGGACTCCTCCAGAACCAGCAGATGTTAATGTTCAACATGCAGAAGGCCAACCTGGAGTTGCACTGGTTCAACACACCGATGTACCTGTCGACGACTGAGAGTTTTTCCAGTTATTGAGTGTATCTGGTAGATCGACGGCGTGACTGTGGTTTGGAGTTGAATCTGGCGCAGAGGGCGCCTGAGATGAAGTTCCCCCGCTGACCCAGAGTCGAGAAGAGCACTGACTGGGATGAAAACATTGGAAGCAGTAAGAATTACTATGGTAGTGAGAGGCTTCATCTTATTGATAGGAGGAAGAATGGCACTCACCATAGGACGAGGAGGACGAGAGGGGCATGCAGAGATGCCCAGAAGCACCACAATATAAGCATAACCCCTGGGTCAGCCGCCTCTGCCGCTCAGTGAAAGTCAGCCAGGTGTTTTCCAGTTGCATGGGTTCGTTGGCTGGTTCTTGAGGGCTGATGGATTCTGGACGGCGGAGGGATGATGTTAGTAGCGACTGGCCCTGGTGCTCTTCGAGACACGACTGCATACGAGTGACGAAGCGAATGGAGAGTTGGATGAATCGCTCTAGTCCGATGGAATCCTCGTATGCAGCGAGATGCAACCACACTCGTGGATCCAGGCCTTGACTATAGGTGGTTAACAAAGACTGCTCATTCCATCCACTAGCGGCAGCGAAGGTTCTGAACTTGAGGGCATATTCATTCACAGTCATAGTACCTCGCTTTAAATGGTATAATTGCTCACCAATCGATGAAACTCTGGCTGGTCTACTAAACACTTCCTTGAAGTGGTTCACAAAACTGGTGAGAAAGTGGGTAACCGTACTATTCTGTGACCAGATGGTTTCAGCCCATTGAAGCACTCTGCCATTTAACTGTGAAATGATGAATGCTACCTTTGAGTGGTCTTCGGGGTATAAGTGCGGTTGCATCTCCAGGACCAGCGAACATTGCAAAAGGAAGCCGTTGCAATCCTCCGCCGAACCAGAGAAGGGGCGCCGGTTTGGCCATGGGACTGGCATACACGGACGGTGAAGGAGTGACGGTAGTGTTGGCAGAGGTGATCGCTGGTGGAGACGCTGGTGGACTGAAGGTGAGTGCTCGGCGTAAGACATCCACAAACTCTTGGAATGGATCTGGAGTGCTCATTCTGGTGTTTTCACGGTTTTGGTCCGGCCTTCTATTATAGTACAGAAGGAACGGAGACAACGGGAAACAGGTAAGTGATGTTTATTCAACAACCAGAAGAGCATGTAGTGAAGCAGGTGAGTAAATGGCAAAGTAGCAGATAGAATGGAGGATAACTGAGTGGTAATACTGTCCTTTTGTGTGGTAGGAGCGGAGATCGTGGATGGCTGAGGAGTGGAGACTGTAGCAGCGATGAGACAACACTGGGGAACTCACACGAAGACTAGAACATGGAAGGAGACAAGGAGCACGCTGGAGAGGAGACGGTAAGTATGTTGGAGTCCTTGAGGTAAGCATAGAAGTAGAACTACATGCAAATGAGACCGGATGCTGACTGAAGTGTGGGTGAGTCTTTATATCGTGGTTGATTAGGGTGATGATTGGTGACAGGTGCGTGTGCTCAGAACTCTGGTGAGGGATTGCGCTGTGATTGGGTGATGGTTGAGCCTGGCGTGTCTGTGACACCCGCGCCCTGCCACGGATAATCGCGCTTTTCAGTTGACCTGCCACGGCTATACCCGCCTGCCCCGTGCCCTGCCACAGATATATGCGCATGTCACTCGACCTGCCACGGCTATACCCACCTGCCACTTGACCTGTCACGGATAAACGCGCCTGTCACTGGAACCGTCACAGCTGTATGCATCTGCCTTGTGCCTCTCACTCGTATAGCCTACCACCATGGGCGGATTGGCCATCGGGCAATTCTGGCAAATGCCAGAGGGGCCAAACCATTTTTTTTTAATGTGGGCCGATCAGTTTTATTTTTAAAATATATAAATAAATAGTTTTTACAGGCTGACAGCGCATAGGACGGGTTTTTATTGCTTGCACGATTTCACTATGGTTATAATAATATTAATAATAATAAATGTTAAGCATTTGGCCCAGTCGGCAGCGGCCGGCCCGGTCCAGAGATGGGCCGACCGGCCCGCCCCCTTTAGTTACTGTCCGTGCCGCCATGCCGCTCTCATGCCACACATCATGCTCTCAGAGTGAAAAAATACATTGGAGCAAAGAGGACACTGAAAATGCGTCGACAAACAAGAGAAATTTAAACAATAAATACCGTTTTGTGGCTCTTTAATGTGTCTTGACAGATAGTGCCTCGTGACACTACACACCATTTTTCAAGTTCATGTCCATATTATTCTAACTGCTTTGTTGGACATAAATGTGGATACGGCGTTATGATTGGTTAGATCGCCTGTCAATCAAACTCCCTGCGAAGGGTCAGACAAAATCAAGCACGTCATCAGAGAGAGTGCAACACGAGCAAATTGTCAGTAAAAGTTAGATGATGGACCATGAAAAAAAGGAAATGCGGTGCAGAAAAGGTTCGAGAAAGCAAAAAAAAAGGCTCTTAAGTTGGACGTTGACAAATACGTAAAATTAACCGAAATCTTCTCAAAAGGTTTAAATTCGGCTGCTGCAGCGGAGGACAGTAGTGCCGTAGAGGTAAGAAAAAACAGAAAATAAAGCTAGCTCAAGTCATTTTCATGCTGTTTCTGCCAGTTAGCTCCAGTGTTTTTTTGTTTTGTTTACAGTTGAGTACACTTGATGCTCTTAAAATTATCTTAAGAAGTACTAAAGAAGAATTTTTAGTATATTAAGTACAAAAAATAGTGTTTGAAAATAGAACACTAAGTACATTATGAAAGTATACTTTTTTCACCTGGGAATCCGCGTGTCCGTGGGTGGGGCTGTGTGGGTGTGGTAATGTGGGCTGGTGTGGCTACAGTGCCAGGGCTGAATTTTTGTCCCAGTCCACCCCTACCTACCATAGTATACCTGTCACAGTTATATTTTCTTAAGTAACTATTAAGTAATAAAAGATGACTAGGAAAACAAATTCTTATTTTAAAGGTCTGTTTTGTTATTAAAGTCTAACAATGTTTAGGCAAGATTTGACAATATATTTCAATGTAAAGTATGACACTGTTACCTATTTTGCATTAATAAGGCCAGGTTATAACAGTAGGCTAACCCAAAAAAATTATAAAATAAAAAAAAGACAAAAATGCAATACATGTATATAAAAAGAATGTTTATTAGCGTTTCAGTATTTCACCAACAATTTGTTGTGATAAAACTTCCAAAAAGTCCCCTATTGCAATTTGCATGTATTTCTAAGATTAGAAATAAGTGTTATTTACATACATTTTATAAATATATTGCTATAAATATGTATAAATATTTATAGTACTGGTCAAAAGTTTGGACACATTGCTATTTGTAATGTTTGGACAGTTGGGACAATCATCAGCGAATCAACTGTACAGAATGTGTTTTACTGCAATTTCGAAAATCCTATTCTCACACCCCACACCAAACAACCGCACCCCCCATGATTATGGTCTTTTTTGAAAGACTGCTGAAAATGAACTTTCTTTGTCACAAAATAAATGCCCGATTCCTGTGTCCATTCGGACTAGTGTTTTGAACGTTGGAAGGTCCACTTACTAGATAGTGTGCACGTGCTGAACACGTCCTTCGGCACTCACAGTCAATAAACTTTGGTCAATACACTCTGGGCCTCTAGTTAAGCTAGGCCTACGCTTTTGTTGTTTTTACAGAGCGATATTCTCATATGCCTATGTACCGCGCTGTCGTGCATAAATGGGCTGCATCTCCCCGGCGCCACTAGACGTAGGCTAGGCTACACAGTGTAGCCTCTAGGTTCGGCAGAACAACTTTTTTTATATTAATTACAATTATTCATAGGCTAACTGTTTCTTATGTTATATAGCCTATGTAACAATAGACTTATTTGGTCTTCGATTTCAGTTCAAGTAGTTTTATTTTCATTTCTGTCCTGCGTGTAAACAATGACATACTGTACAGACAAAAGCTAAAAACAACACAGTTTTTCAAAGAAAAACAAAACATAGCAAAAAACAATGACTACAAATATGTGTGACTGACGTGCCTTAGTCCGAACAGTAGGCAAATTTACCTTAAGATAGCATGAGCGAGAGGTAGGCGTTAATATTATTATTACTACTACTAGACTACTACTTTGATCTGCTATTGTGTATACATACTTAAGGAATTTTCTACAATAAACAAATGTCCAAACATAACAGTAAGGCTTATTGGCAATAGCCTACTACTAGCATACATATTCAAAGCTGAAGACAAGCCAAACAGAACCTGGGTCGAGTGACAGGTGGGTATACCCAGGTGAAAAAAAAAGTACATTTCTACAGTATCTCACAGAAGTGAGTACACCCCTCACATTTTTTAAATATTTTTTTATCTTTTCATGTGACAACACTGAAGAAACGACACTTTGCTACAATGTAAAGTAGTGAGTGAAACTGAGCTGCAGCATGGTGGCCAAGACCATACAGCGGTTTTAACAGGACAGGTTCCACTCAGAACAGGCCTCGCCATGGTCGACCAAAGAAGTTGAGTGCACGTGCTCAGCGTCATATCCAGAGGTTGTGTTTGGGAAATAGATGTATGAGTGCTGCCAGCATTGCTGCAGAGGTTGAAGGGGTGGGGGGTCAGCCTGTCAGTCTGAGCGACCATACGCCGCACACTGCATCAAAACTGCCGGCACTGGGGAGCTACAGTCCATTGAGGGAACCATGAATGCCAACAGAGCATGATCCCCTCCCTTCGGAGACTGGGCCACAGGGCAGTATTCCAACATGATAACGACCCCAAACACACCTCCAAGACGACCACTGCCTTGCTAAAGAATGTCTCCAGACCTAAACCCTATTGAGCATCTGTGGGGCATCCTCAAATGGAAGGTGGAGGAGCGCAAGGTCTCCAACATCCACCAGCTCCGTGATGTCGTCATGGAGGAGTGGAAGAGGACTCCAGTGGCAACCTGTGAAGCTCTGGTGAACTCCATGCCCAAGGGGGTTAAGGCAGTGCTGGAAAATAATGGTGGCCACACAAAATATTGACACTTTGGGCCCAATTTGGACATTTTCACTTAGGGGTGTACTCACTTTTGTGGCCAGCGGTTTAGACATTAATGTCTGTGTGTTATTTTGAGAGGACAACAAATTTACACTGTTACACAAGCTGTACACTCACTACTTTACATTGTAGCAAAGTATAATTTCTTCAGTGTTGTCACATGAAAAGATATAATAAAATATTTACAAAAATGTGAGGAGTGTACTCACTTCTGTGAGATATTGTATAATTTACTTAAAGTGCTCTATTTTTGTGCATTAATTTCTAACTTAATATACTAAACAAATCTTCTTTAGCACTTCTTAAGATAATAATAATAAGAACATCTAAGTGCACTCAAGTGCGCTATTTTGAGACACCATAAAACTAAAATGTGCTTTTAATATACTATCTCTGTGTTTTAAAAAAATATGTATTTAGATACCACTTATAGTACATTTGAACCCATACTACAAGTGGTAACTAAATACATTTTTTAAATACAGAGATAGTATATTAAAAGCACATTTTAGTTCATATTTCATGGTGTCTCAAAATAGCACAGTTGAGTACACTTAGATGCTCTTAAGATTATCTTAAGAAGTACTAAAGAAGAATTTTTAGTAGCCTATGTTAAGTACGAAATTAGTGCGCGAAAATAGAGCACTTTAAGTACATTATAGAAGTGTATTTTTTTTCACCTGGGTATCCGTGACAGGTCGCGGGGCAGGCGGGCAGGCGGGTAGCCTATAGCCGTGATAGGTCAACTGACAGGTGTGTTTATCCGTGGCAGGTCGACTGACAGGTGCGTTTATCCATGACAGGTCGACTGACAGGCGCGTTTATCCATGGCAGGTCGCGGGGCAGGCGGGTATAACCGTGGCAGGTCAAGTGACAGGCGCGTTTATCTGTGACAGGTCGCGGGGCAAGCGAGTATAGCCATGGCAGGTCGAGTGACAGGCGCGTTTATAGATACTTTAGATACTGACTTAAATCTAACGGGTTTGGTGTCTCATGTTTCAAATCCAATGACGCTGGTAGTGACGATTCTCTCTGACCAATCAGTGATCTGCAGTGTTTACACATCACATTTAGTATCGGTACGGCACACTTGGAACCTCCATCGAGGTGGTACTATAGTGAGCCGTACCGAACTGTACCATGCAGTGAAAAAGCACCATCTGTCCGTAACAGTGGACAAAGGTTTGCTACATTTTGATTGGATCTTGGTGGACTAACACAAACAAACTGTCCAACGCCATCAGATAAAGATGCTAGAACAACAGCCAGATACCTCTTAGAGGGCAAAAAGAAGACCTCTTGTACCAAGCCCAGGAAGGACAGGACTTCTCATTGGTCCACGTGCAGTTTCTGCCCTTCAGCCAGAGACTAATTCTTAAGGTTGGCCAGTTACTGCCATAAAAATTCCTCAAGACCTCACCAGAAGTCAGTAAAACAAAGAGAGATCACAAAGAGCCATCCAAATCCATTCATAACTATGTTTGGAAACCTTGAAACTGATGTAATCTACACACATCCATTTCATACTTATTCACAGAAGTAAGTATTCTCAGTGACAGTTATTTGTAATGCAACATCTTACACAAGTTCAGCTTTTAATGTACAAATGAATGAATGCATGACAGTTCAATCTTTTACCATCATGTTTGGTCTCCATTTGTTTAGACTATTGCCAAAGGTATTCTGGTGTTGGTTTGGAAAGTGAGAAATGCATTGGTAAACTTTAAAGACTTTAAAGACTTCCAACTGTGTTCTTTATGCAAATGAGTTCCACAGGACAAAGAAGGGTGGACCAAACCATGTGTGCCCCCTCAAATGCAGCAGCCAGATGCAGCAGCCAATCACAGCACTGGAATGGTGAAGCTTGTAATATTGTAATTGTAAGTTGTAATAACCTCTTCATCGGAAAGGGATAAAGGTATTAGGTGAGAAAATTAGGTGAGACAGATACTGTATAGTTCTGAGTCTCCGGTTCGTCCAGTGAGACATTAATAGATACATTCGCCTTTCTGAGTCTCAGGCCTGTGAAGGTGAGACTGTATCAGATTCAATGTTCTGAGTCTGTCCTTTAAGGGGATAGACAGGAACAGATCAACAAAGTTTTGAGCCTCTGATTCACCCAGAGAGACAACAACAGATCCCATGATCTGAGTCTACAGCTTGTGAGGCAGCAACAGATATTCTGAACCTCCAGCCTGTGGGGAAAGAGACATTAACAACACTACATTCAGATTGCAGGGGACCTTCTGCACAGGGCCTTATCTGCATGTTCCAGATTTCAGGAGATCAGCATCCCACAGAACTTCGTGTTCAAGGCTGTTGAAACAAAAATACATCCACACATCATTGTGTAGAACGTCATGGCATTGTGCACTACGTTGCCGAAGTTAACACTTTTTGGACGTACATCAAATGCATATGGCTGTCACGCCAGAAGCTCATTATTTTAAATAAGGACACTTGTCTTACACAAACGCATCGATTCACACCAGAAGGCCTTTATTAACCCCCTGGAGTTGTATGGATTCATTTTTTTTTTAATGGATGGATGCATTTTTTTTATTTATTTTTTTGTCTTCAGAATTTGGGTTACCATTCACAACCATTATAACTCTTGGAGGACTAAGGGTATTTTTAAATATGTCTCTGATTGTGTTCGTCTGAAAGAAGATAGTCATATACACCTAGGATGGCTTGAGGGTGTCACGGTCACCATCTATCTCATCTTCCCCGGACTCCATTTCCCATCATCCCTTCTGTCACTCACCTGCTCACACACAGCAATTACCTGCACCTGATCTCCATCACCTCATCAGCACAGCAGTATTTAAGCACACACTTCACCACAGCACTTTGTCTGGTCTCGTTTGTTTGTTGGTACCTGTCAGCACTTACCTGTCAGCACTTACCTGTCAGCACTTACCTGTCAGCACTTACCTGTCAGCACTTACCTGTCAGCACTTACCTGTCAGCACTTACCTGTATGTTCCAGCACTCCTTTGCCTCTCCCACTCCTTTGTGTCTCCAGCGTCTCCTGTTCTCCAGTGTCTACAGCGTCTTCCAAATACCACATTCAGCTATACTCACCGAGGTGTGTGCCCTACTGCTCTGCTCCACGATCGCCATCCTCCATCTCCATGACTGTCAGTATTCTTTCTTAATATTACTGATTACCATACTCACCATCACTTCTGTGTCCTCTCAAACATTGTAAAAAAAAAACTCATCTTCATTCTAACTTCTCTGTGAGTCTATATTCCGTAACAGAGGGTGAGTAAATCGTGGAATAATTTTCATTTTTGGGTGAACTATCCCTTTAAAGGGCGCTTCACTAATAAAGCTTTTTTCCAGCCTAGCACTGAACTGGCCTCCTCAACAAAACCAGGCCACAAACAAAATATCCCTTACCCAAGAACAGAACAAAGATTTGTTCCAAGAACTCAAAAATGAGCTAGCTGATCTGCATAGGGATAATTTGACATTAAGGACTAAAATATGTAGATTGTCATCAGAGACAAAAAGCTTAATCCATTACTGACAGTCAGGAAGTTGAACTTAAAAGAGTCAAAACTGACATGCAAACAGAGTTGGCCCATACTCAAAATGACCTGTTTGAACAGACAAACAAGTTAAATTCTCTAAGCTCTACTGAGACTAGGACTAAAGCAGATAAGTTCAGTTTTACTTGAAATTGTGGGCGGGGCAACTGGCCCACATATAGGCGACTGGCTATATAAGCGGGCGCTTTGCCATAGGATTTTAGGTCAATCGACTGAAGCAACGACTCTGAGTCGTGCAGCCCCGTGGCACAGCAATAAACGCAGTACTCATTCCGTATCTCAGGGAATCGAGGTTACGTTCATAACCGAGTACGTTCCCTTTCGATACTTCACTAAACCTAAACCTACTTCACTTGCTAAACAGGGAGCTAGCTCCCTAAGTATGGTATGATGATGGGGCTCATTAGAGGCCGTCGTATCATACTGAGAGGACCCGAGCGTGTAAGGTCGGTACGTCCAGGTTATAAAATCTGACAAAAGTGGACGGCGAGGACCAGCCGGCCGCCTCACAGATGTCTTTCATAGAGACACCACTAGACCAGGCCCACGAGGAGGCCATGCCTCTAGTGGAGTGGGCTCTTACTCCTATGGGGAAATCCAGGCCCACAGACAAGTAGCATAGAGCAATAGCGTTGACTATCCAACGCAAGAGTCGTTGCTTTGTGACCGGAAGCCCTTTGGTGCGGCCGCCAAAGCAGACGAAGAGCTGGTCAGACTGCCGAAACGGCTGGGACCGCTCGATGTAGGTCCTCAATACCCTAACTGGGCAGAGTAAATTCAACTCTTGCTCGTCCGTCGAGGGAGGTAGCGCTGAGAGGGAAATGACCTGCGCTCTGAACAGCAACCGCCTAGAACCTCTTAAGAAACGCACTACAAGGCTGTTTCGTCCCACTGACTGGCCAGCGATAGGTGCTTGGAACGCTGCTATGGCTGCTACGTATACTTTGAGCGTGGAAGGGGTGAGGCCCTTGTCCAGACGCTCCTAGAGAAATGACAATATTGGAGATATGTCACACTCCACAGGGTCCTCGTTTCAAGCTGCACACCAGTTGACGAAGTCTGAACATTTCTGGACATAGAGGCATCTAGTAGATAGGGCTCTCGCCTGAGAAATGGTATTCAGCACGTCCCCTGGGAGGTTAACAGGCTCCCATCGAGGGACCACAGGTGCAGAGCCCAGTTCTCTGGCTGGGGGTGCCAGATTGTCCTGTTCGCCTGAGAGAGGAGGTTCCGTCTCAGGGGGATCGGCCATGGTGCTTTTGTTGAAAGCCTGAACAGCTCCGAGGACCAAGGTTGGTTCCTCCAGAGTAGGGCCACCAGGAGGACTCTGTGATTGTCTTCCCTGATTCATCTGATGACCTGAGGGATCAGAGCGATCGGGGGAAAAGCATAAAGAAGGAGGCTGGGCCAGTCATGGGCCAGCGCATCTATGTCCTTCGAAAAGAAGATTGGGCAGTGAGAGTTGTCTTCTGAGTCGAAGAGGTCGATCTCTGCCCTCCCGAAGATCTCCCAGATTCCGAGAATCGTCTGGGGATGGAGCATCCACTCGTCTGAGGGGATATTGCTCCGAGATAGCATGTCTGCTCCCAGATTCAATCTGCCTGGTATGTGCGATGCTCTTAGCGATCGCAGCCTGGGCAGGGCCTATTCCAAGAGCTGCTTCACCAGTGCACAGAGGCAACTGGATGAAAGCCTGCCTTGGTGATTTATGTAGGACACCACTGTCATGCTGTCAGACCGGACCAAGACGTGGTGTCCCCTCAGGACCATCTGAAAAGAGTGAAGGGCTCGACTCATTGCTAGCATTTCTAGATAGTTGATGTGCAGATGGCTCTCGTTGCTCGACCATGAGCCGAAGGCTGGTCTGTCCTCGCACAGAGTGCCCCAACCCCAGTTGGACGCATCTGTTGAGACCACCGTCCTTCTGGATACCGCTCCCAAGGGAACCCCATGGCTGAACCACAGAGTGTCCTTCCAGGGTTTCAGGGCTGCTATACAGGCCTGATTTACCCTGACAAAAAAGCGTCCGTGCCGCCAAGTGTAAGGTGGGACCCGAAGGTTTAGCAAGTATTGCAGAGGCCGCATCCGAGCTGCAAACCGGGGAGGTGGAAGCCATCAGCCCTAGCATCCTCTGGAAAAACTTCAGAGGGAGACGGGTTTTGATCCTGACAGAGTGCGCTCTGGCGAGACTACAGCCCTCATATGGGCTGAGTCGAAAATTGCACCCAGGAACAATATGCGTTGGCTGGGAAGCAGTGAGCTCTTGATCACTATCAACACCTTTGTCTTCTAAATGGCCCCTGTAACAAGAGAGAGGGGATTGAAACAGTAAAGCAAATGTCTTTGTTCATTTTAAAATATCATATAGATATTTTCAATCTTACACTTTCAACAGTGCCAACTGGGTTTCTAAATTGCCTATTTTCTTAAGCAAATCATGAGAGCCCATCTTTCTTTTATGTGAAAAGTGACACTCTCTTGCCTTGTGTCCTGTCTTTCCCCATGCAAAGCAAACAACTTCCTGATCTTTCCTTCTTATTTTCAAACAATGCCTTGCAATGTGACCATAGCTTCCACATACATGACAGACAAATCTTTGAAGAGATCTTTCATTGTCTTGACAATGTCTAGCAGTGTGACCAGCTTTTCCACATGCAAAACAAACAGCCTCCTGATCTTCCCTTCTTTTCTCCAAACAATGCCTCCAAACATGCTTTCCACGTGCATGACAGACAAAGCTTTCATGAGATCTCTCATTCTCTTGACAATGTCTAGCAATGTGACCAGCTTTTCCACATGCATAGCAAAGAGTAACACTTGAATTTTTTTCTTGCAAATCTCCTTGTTCTATGATGGAAACAATCAGATAATCCAGAACATTCACTTCTGCCAAAGGCAGCAACTGATTTAGAGTCTAGATTTAGCTTCTTTCATTTGACTTCTTTCATGTGCATTAGCAGTTGTACAACTGTGTCATATTAGCAATAATGTCATTATATTCAGAGAGAGGTGTCACAAACATTGACACAGCAGAACGAGTGAGTGGGTCACATTTGTTAATCAAGGCAGACTTGAAACAGACATCATTCTTAGTAATATCAGTATTGCCACTGAAAGTTTTAAACACCTCAAATAATCGTTCTGAAAACGCTGCTGGGTGCTCCCCTTTCCTCATGTGCAGCTCAGATATTTTATCTCAATTAACTGACATCACACCTAAAACTTCAAGTAGTGCCTGTTTCCTCTCTGACTTATTTGCAGTTCTGTCCTTTACTTTCTGAGTTAAGGCTCAGATCATGATTTATGATATATGACATTATTTCATATCACCATAGTATGAGAAAGAAAATGAAAGGACAGTATCCTATTGTTATCAGTATCATAACAAGACATACTTGTAATTACAGAAGGTGTTATTGTTCATGCAGTTGTATGATAACTAAATGACACTGCTGTGATATTTTAATGTATTTATGTCGTCGCTTTAGAATTATAATGTTCTATCTGCATTCTGAGCAGTTTTGAGATATTGAGCTTCAAAGTTTTTGCATTCCATATAGCAAAAATTATATGGGTTATATAAATTATACAAGTTTTTTTCATGCATAAAAATGACAGAGACCCTAAATGTATTCTAACTGTACAATATCAAAATCCTCTCAAATTTGTAAATTGTGATTGTTGGAATGGGTCAAATGCAGATAGAACCTTGGAATTATAAGGTTCTATCTTGCAAAAGATAGAAGCAATTCTTAAGCAATAATTTTCAAGACACACTAACAGTTTACTTATCATTTGTGTTGTAACAATGTATTGACATGCAGGAGAAATTTACATTTAATGGTTTCTATGACATTTATTTCATATTTTAGAATTTTTTTTTCTTGTTCAAGTTAAGCATAAAAGGCAGTGCTAAATATTTTGTCCAGTGCAGATGTTAACTTACCCACCATATTCCTACCTAAATTTAACTCATTATTGCAGGAACCATTTAAGTTTAAGTTTCCTTTTGTTTAGACAGAAAGCAGCTACTGTAATACATCTGAACAGGACTTTATGCCACAGAAAGTGGGACAGGTAAAATGGCTTTCTCTCTAGGCATCAGTATGGCTAAAATAACATGCTAATGTTTATGGTTGTAATTAAGACCCCATCAATTAAATTGTTAACTATTTGACCTTTAAGGCTTAATGTTGTAAAATTTAAGACATATTAAGACTAAAAAAAATGCAAGAAAACAGACAATGCTTCAGCAAATGTGTTTAACACAGTTTAATAAACATTGAAAAATGTTTCACTAACTATACATAATTAAAAATATTTCACATTTAAAATCTTTCAAGGTTTATCACAAGTAGCTTTTCCACAAGCTGAAGTATATACTAATATAAAGAAGGTAATTCACGCAAACGCAAAACACCATCATGGTAACCCCCAACACAAATAATGCAATAAACATTAATTAAACAACAGAAGGTGTAACATAAAACACTAATGTACATAACTGATAACAAAATCTATTAAGAAACATGATTTTTTAAACTACAAATACTTTCAAATGTGGAGTGTCTTACAGGGAATTGTCGGAATATCAGTTTACAGTTTTTGACTGTAAATTATACATTGATTAGTTCTTTTTTACGTCTAAAAATTGTAAAATTTACAGCATTTTACTGTGAAAATTACATATAATGTCTGGTTAGAGCTTTTACAGTTTTTCCCTATATATATATATATATATATATATATATATATATAGTACGGGAACTTACTGTTAACCTATTTACAATTTTTTTCCCATAGCATTTTTACAATATTTTACCGTTAAAATCACATTCATTTCTTACAGTACATTCATTTCATCCATTCATAACATAGATCTGTATGAGCTGACTGCAGTAAATTGGAGTGCTGACCCCACATTGCTACCTCCATCATCATACTTTGATATTGTAAATTAACAAGATAGTTTATGGTATAAGCGCATATACTAGTGAACAATTTAAAAACTATAAATCCTTCAAAGCCCACGGTCATTTCACTAATGGCTGGGTGCAGGATTTATTTACATTCTGACCGAATTACTGCGACAACACAGTAGTAACAGCAGAGATGTGTTGTGATGATGATGATGATGATGATGATGATGATGTTGTCATGTTAACTGTATATCATAAGTGCCTGATTAAGGATGGTTTAATGTTGTGATCAGGAAGAATTTTGAATTATGTAATACTACCCCTTTTTCATGCATTTTTTCTTTATTGCATTAAGTACACAAACCAATGCATAACACAAACATTGTTCCAATAAAACAAGTCATCATCATAAACTGTCTGACATCTTATTGAAGAAAATATTATGTAGAATTTAATAGTGTATTTTATTATAGCACATTTTAGTATATTATACCTTTTAGAGCCAAAATAATTTGTAAATTATTACCCTCCATCTACCTCTGTGTTGTCTGGTTCAGTGATGTGATGGGTCATTTTTTTTTTTTTTTTTTTTTGTCCAAAGGTTTTTGTCCTTAATAATAATAAAAGCAAAGGTATGACATCCAAAGTATGTAAGGAACTAGATCTCTTTTATTGTACCCAAAAGGTTTTAATTATATTTTGCTACAAATAAAGGTATTTTAAAGATTTTGAAGTGTCAAAAGTTCATTTGGTTTAACCGTCCAAAGGCCAATACAGCCATTTCATTTGTGATTAAAATATCTTAAAATGTAAAAGATGTATATATTTTTTACTCTGGCATGATTTTTATATCATCACTGCATCCATCCTCATTCATGGATAAGTGGATATTATTAATTTTCTTGTTAACGCTAAGTGCATATACCTGTGAATTCATAAAATAAAATAAATCTACAAATCTCTTAGCCTGTGCATTTGGTTTGCATACTTCATTTGGCTGTTGTTGAGTTTCTGTATAATTTCCATATGATTTTACTTATATGCTTATGGTTAAATGATTTTGTTTTTCTCAGAAGTGCTTAAGTATGCATACTTTGGGTGACTTAGGGTGACAGGTGGAAAAACACTTAAGTGGTAAACATGTTCCTAATATGATAAAAGGACAGAGGCTTCAGCCTTGGAGGTTAGAGATATAAAAGTGAGGGGAAGCTTTCAGTCTTTGTCTTACAGAAGTACAAGTAGCTGCTGAGTGTACGACTGTCTGACCTTTTTTGCAAGAAATAAAACTTTGAAAGACATTTGGATGAGTTTGTCTCTTATGCAGTAAGTCCTGTTGATTTTTGCCACAACAGCTGTTGAAATGTTGATTACAAGAAGACAAACAACAATTTGAAAATTTTTATTATACATGCTTTATTGTTCATGCAAGACTGGATAAACATCAGCACAAAATTATATAAAACTATATATAGGTGCAATACATCAGCACATTTCCACTTTCTCCAGCCTGAGTTTTTCCCTCTGTGTGTGCACTGCAATCAGCTCTGAGCTCTTGAATCAGTATATTGTGTACACAAATGTAGTCACTGGCAAGGACCCTGGCTCAGTACACATTAGGAAACTGGAGACTCTATTTCCATCAACATGACAACATCCTCTTTATATAATGTCATCACTGGTATTAATGTTTTTAAAGACCAGAAATGATATTTTTTTCTTTGCAACTGAGACAGTCCAGTTGGGGTCAGTCTCAGTAATCTTTAAGTAGGTTGACCTGCAATGACATGAAAAGGTTTTTAGCTACATAACATAGGACCACAGCTGTAAAAAGTAGCCAGAAAATTATAATCAGGATATGAATACTGAGCAAAAATATGTCATACCTAAGTATATAAAATAAAAATGTAAAAAGCCTTAGCAAAATTTTAAGAATTAAAAAAATAGACATATTTAAGTAAAGGGATTCAGTTTAAATTGATTGTTGTTTCATAGCACATACAATCCAAAACAATGCGTTGATATAACGTTTGCTACTTCAGAAAACAGAAATCTTTAACATCCCTTTGTGAAAATGTAGAGAGCAATATATATATATATATATTTGAATTATCCTATAAATGTGTACCGTTGAGTTAATTAACCTTCTAGCAAAGCGCTTCAGTTTACGGGTTTCGATTCTCTTTGGCTTCAGCGCACGCTTCTCAAACAGCAATGATGAAAAAAATAATAATAACAAAAAAAAATTGATATTTGGAAAAACATTTTATTGTTTGTGATCCTTATTTTATTACCTCCAACTGTGTTTTGTCCAGTAAAAACATTTCTACAGTAGTGCCCACAAGAATAAGGTGGATATCTTGTACATAATCCATCGCCATACACCAGAGAAAGGTGTTACCAAAACATAACAAAAAATAACAAAATACTTAAATACAAAAAAGTCATTTGACAACATTACTTAGACTATAAAGAAACAAAATGCATATGCCATGGATAAATAAAATTAAATAGCCTCAGTATGGACAACAAGTCAATGATTTTATCAAACCATATGTTATAACAGGCTTGTGCCTGTTGTTTACAAGGATTATTTCTCCATGGGCTTCACCTGTTGTCATTGTGTTACAGTATACACGGGCCGGAGACAGATGATGTTAGAGTAGGTAGTTTATTCGAGTATCCGAGTATGCACTGGAAAGGAGTAAGTCCGGTGGAAGGTTGGTGAAGGGAGTTCTGTGCGTACTCGGCCCAACCCAGGTACTGGCTCCAAGAGTCCTGGTGGCCATGGCAGAAGGTACGTAGGAAGCGACCAATTTCTTGGATCTTCCGTTCCATCTGACCATTAGATTGCGGATGATACCCGGATGGTAGATAGATGGTAGATGGTGTGAACTTTTAGAAATGGCGCATTCCCTGCATCCCTGCACGTACCTTCTCACGTCAGATGCCATATTGGGCCACCAGAAGCGGTCTTTCAACAACGAGAGGGTTTCATTGACCAGTGCCAAGTGAAGCGTGTGCTGAGTGAATAAGTGGAATGCGCCGTGTCCGGGTGATATATTGCAAGCCCGGTGGACAACCCGACGGAGTGTTGGAGGAGGCATTGGAGGAAGGTAAGGTTTCCGTAGACCAGGTGATTGGGCTGACAGTGATTCCTTCTGGAAGGATGGATTCCGGTTCCTCAGTTATTTCCTCAGGAGTGTGAAGTCTAGAAAGGGCATCTGCTTTAACGTTCTTGGAACCTGGTCGGTAGGATATTGAAAAACGTGTGAAGAATAAAGCCCAGCGGGCTTGTCTAGGGTTGAGTCTCTTGGCTGTTCGGAGGTATTCCAGGTTCTTGTGGTCGGTGAGGACTAGGAAGGGATGTATGGCTCCCTCCAACCAATGCCTCCACTCCTCGAGGGCCAATTTGACTGCTAGAAGTTCTCGGTTTCCGATGTCATAGTTCATCTCAGCCGGGTTGAGCTTGTGGGAGAAGAAGGCACATGGATGAAGGCGGCTTGGGTTCCCCTGCTGCTGTGATAGGACTTCTCCTACTCCTGTAGTGGAAGCATCCACCTTCACTATGAAGGGTTTGTTGGGATCTGGATGAACCAGGAGAGGAGCAGCAGTGAAGGCCTCCTTGAGAGAGTTAAAGGCTTCAGTGGACAGAGATTTGGGTTTGCTATGGAGAAGATTGGTAAGTGGACTGGTGATGGAGCTGTAACCCTGGATGAAGCATCTGTAGAAGTTAGCGAAGCCGAGGAAATGTTGAAGTTCTTTTAAAGTCTTGGGAATGGGCCAGTTTTTAACTGCTTCCACCTTCCCCTCGTCCATCCGGATGCCATTGCTGTCGATGTTGTATCCCAGGAATTGTACTGAGGGTTGATGGAATGTGCATTTTTCTGCTTTGAGGAATAGCTGGAACTCTCTCAGGCGTCTCAGGACCTCCGCAACGTGATGGCGGTGTTCGGCCATACTCTGGGAGTAAATTAGAATATCATCGATATAGACTAAAACAAACTTATGGAGGAACTCCCGGAGCACCTCATGGATGAAGTCCTGAAATATGGAGGCCATACGGCCATACGGCATAACCAAATATTCGTAGTGTCCTGCAGGCGTAACGAAAGCTGTCTTCCACTCATCCCCCTCACGTATCCGGATGAGGTTGTACGCGCTGCGGAGGTCCAACTTGGTGAAGACAGTGGCACCTCGGAGATGTTCTAGGGCTGCAGGGACGAGAGGAAGGGGGTACCTGAATTTGACAGTTATGGCGTTTAATGCCCGATAATCTATGCAAGGCCGCAAGCCTCCGTCCTTTTTTGCCACGAAGAAGAATCTGGAGGCAGCAGGGGAAGTCAATGGACGGATGTAGCCTTGTGCAAGAGCCTCCTTGATGTACTCCTCCATGGCCTTCTCCTCCGGGATGGACAAGGGGTAGATCTTTCCCCTGGGCACTGACACACCCGGAAGCAGATCGATGGCACAGTCCCTTGGCCGGTGTGGAGGCAGCTTGGAAGCTCTCTTAGGGCAGAAGACGTCTCTGAAGGGGGCGTCTGGAACGTCTGGAACTGGGAGAGCGAGGAACAGGTAGAGCAGAGAAACAACCAGGGAAGCAAGTGTCACCCCACTTCAGGACTTCGCCGGTCTTCCAGGAGATGATGGGGTTATGTTGTACCATCCACGGATGCCCTAGAATTATGTCAGCGGTGGACCCCTCCAGAACCAGCAACTGGATGTTCTCCATGTGCAGTATTCCGACCTGAAGTTGTAATGGTCCTACAATACGGATGACCAGTTTTCGGCTGATGGGCTTTCCGGTCACTGAGTGGATCTGGTAGGTTGATGGCGTTGACTTAGATTTGAGGTTAAGTTGGCAGCAGAGGCTGCCGGAGATGAAATTGCCTGCTGACCCAGAGTCGGAGTACTCAGGAGATGGAGTGCGCTGTGATTGGTGGGTGTTGGAGCCTGGCGTGTCTGTGACACATTGTACCTAAAAAAAAGGAGGCTATTTAAGACTGTGTGGATTATCGGGGACTGAATGCAAAAACCCACTTGGATGGAGTTTTTACATGGAGCATCAATATTCAGTACACTAGATTTGAAGAGCGGATACTGGCAGTTGGAAATGGAACCTGACAGTATTCCAAAGACTGCATTTGTAACAGCAGCAGGACAATTCGAATTCTTGTGTCTTCCATTTGGTCTCAAACTCTGCAGCATCCTTTCAAAGGTTGATGGATTGTGTTCTCAAAGACATTAGAGGGAAGTGTTGCTTTGTTTACATAGACGATATAGTAGTGTACTCAAAAAATGAACAAGAACACAAGAACTGTCTCCAACAAGCCGGTCTTACATTGAATCTCAAGAAGTGTAACCTTGTGCAACGATCCCTCTCCTTTCTAGGCCATGTGGTGTCCGCTGAAGGAGTAAAAACAGACCCTTCTAAGGTTGCAGCTATATGTGATTTCCCAGTACCTCAGTTTCTCAAAGAGTTACAAAGATTCTTAGGATTGGCTGGATGGTACCACTGCTTTATTCCAAATCTATCTGAAAAAACCACACCACTCCATTCACTAAAGAAGAAGCAAGCCACGTGGACATGGACTGAAGAACGTCAGCAGTCATTTGAAAGAATCAAACAAGACTTGTCCTGAGCCCCGGTGCTCATCCCTCCTTTCAGGTTACAAACTGATTTGAGCGAAGTTGGTCTCGGAGCCGTGCTGACACAAGAGATTGATGGACAAGAACATGTGATTGCATATGCATCTAGACTGCTTCGAGGAGCAGAGCAGTCATACTCCGTATCCAAAAAGGAATGTCTTGGAGTGGTGTGGGCTATAGAAAAATGGAAAGCGTATTTGGAAGGAACACCATTTAAGGTAATCACTGATCATGCCGCTTTAATTTGGGTCTTCCAACATCCCAAACCTTCATCCAGATTAACTCGCTGGACAATTCGACTTCAAGGCTATGAGTTCCAGGTTAAGTACACTGCAAAAAATGCTGTTCTTAATTAGAGTTCTTGTTTTTTAGTCAAAATATCTTAAAGTTCTTAATTAAAAAAGCATTTTCTTGACAAGTAAAAATTATTTTCTTGTTTTCAGAAAAAAATAAGTAAAAATTAAGTTCGTTTTTCCTTAACCACTTCAGCTCTGCAGCATTTTTTTTTTTTTTTTGAGAATTAGTTATATCTGAATTTAAAAGAGCACCCTACCCACATACACTGGAGAAAACCCTCTATGTTTTAACACAGTGGTGGAATATTGTATATATTTTATTGTATTTATTCACAATTGTATGATAAACACAGATAAAAAGTGACATTTTTATATAATTTTTTATAAAAAAATTATAAATAAAATTACGTTTTATTTTGAGATTCTGTAGTGTAGGATACGTTTGGTCTAAATCCCTGCAGAAAGTTTCTTTTGATTCCACTAGGTGGCACTAAACAGGGGAAAAAAGAATCTAGTTATCTCCTTCTAAACAAAAGTTAGAGATGTTACTGAAAGGAAGTATTAGTGTCTCCATGCGTACCTTTACAGTCTCCATTTTTGATTTCTGATAGAATTGGGCATACCTGAATTAAAAAGAGTGCCTTACCCATTGGAGTAAAAGGATAAAAATGGTCTCATTTAACAGAAAACCCTCACACAATTTTAACACAGAAAAATTTTAACACAATATTAGAATATTGCATATATTTTATTGTATTTATTCACACTTTTATGATTAAAAAAATAAGATTTTTATTTATTTTTCAAATCAAGTTTTTATTTGAGAGTCTGTAATTTAGGATCTGTTTGGTCTATGTCCCTGCAAAATCTTTTGATTCCACTGGGTAGCAGTAAACAGGAGAAAAAAGAATCAACTCGATATCTCCTTCTGAACAAAAGTTATTGAGATTTAACTGAAAGGAGGCACTGGTGCCTCCGTGTGCACTTATACTGAAAAAATTGGGTATTCCTGAATTAAAAAGAGCGCCCTACTCATATATGTTGGAGAAAATGGTCTCATTTTACAGAAAACCCCCTAAATGTTAACACATCGGTGGAATAATTTATATTTTTTATTGTATTTGTTCACAATTTTATGATAGAGATGGAGGTGGGAGGTGTGCTGGTGGCCAAACCACTTCCTTGTAGGTGCCTGGCTGACTTGGAAGCTGCTCAAATGCATGCTAAAATAATTATACATATGCACAAAGGTAATTCACATGTACACGTAACAGATACACAAATGCAATTCACATATGCACATAACATACACGAAGGCAATTCGCATATCCACAAAACAGATACACAAATACAAGTGTGTGCAAAAAAATAAATGAGCACAACCAATGCACAAATGCAAGCAATTATTAAAATACGCACGCAACAGAAACAGATATGTAAAATGCAATTTGCGTATACACGAAATGGATGCATGTATAAAGTGCACAAAGCAATGCACTTCTGAACGCAACCGATGAACAAATGCGTGAAACAATACAAATATGCATGCAAAATACAAATATGCATGCAACACACAATATGAAATGCACAAAGACAACGCTTATGTGTAAAAGTTACTTACTCAAAATGAGGATCTTCTCCCACGCAGCTTTTCTGACCGTGTCAAAGCTAGCGTTGCTGAAAGATTCAGTCACTCAGACGATCAAGTTCCTAAAACCGTATTCAGACCAAAAAACCATTCAAATCGTGAAGCCATTGTGCAAAGACAAAGGGTTCCAACCAGTTTCAACGCAATAATATGGGGAAAAAACACTGTCCGTACTCGCCAACTAGCTTCCTGACTGAACCGGACGTCCTGCATAGCGCCAGGCAGACGCACTCAGTGGTCCCGCCTCCTCAACTTTAGAAATTTAGACTTTATTATGTTCTTTTATGTAACATAAATACAAAAGTGACGGGATAGTCAAGAAAGCTGAGGTTCTAAGCTTTTAAAAGATACCCTATATGGCTAGTTTTGTGCTCCTCAACTTATAGATTTCTGTAAATAATTATGATGATGCAATATTGGACCCATATGTGGGTTCGATTGAGGGCGCAGAGTTAAAACAAGCAAAATAACCTGCCAGTGGGGTAAGCAAAATAATCTTATATCAAACCAAAAATAAACTATAATCTTGTTTTCAGTTTGGATTAAGATTATTTTGCTTAGCCCACTGGCAGATTATTTTGCTTGTTTTAAGGAAAAACTAACTTAATTTTGACTTATTTTTCCTAAAAACAAGAAAATAATTATTACTTGTCAAGAAAATGCTTCTTGATCTAAGAATTTTTAGATATTTGGACTGGAAACAAGACAAAAATTCTAAGTAAGAACAGCATTTTTTGCAGTGTATAGAAAAGGACAGTGTAACATTGTCCCAGATAATTTATCTCGAAGTTTAGACACTACCTCAACACACATGCTTGCTATGGTTAAAGCCACCAGAGATTCTGGAGTCCTTTACATGTTGACTGGTCAGACATTGCAACAGCACAACAGAATGACCCAGAAATACAAGAGTTGTGCCAAAAGGCTAATTTACAGACAAGTCCAGATCCATCTAGAGTTAACTATGTTATTCAAAATGGATTCCTGTTCCATGTCCTGGATGGATAAAAAGGGCCCAAATTACTGCTGATAATACCTGCTTGTTTACGACCTGAGTTTTTAAGCTATGCACATGACAACCCACTTAGTGGACACTTAGGTCTACTTAAAACGCTGTTGAGATTGATGGAAGTTGCCTACTGGCCAAGTTTTAGAAATGATGTTTGGAAATATTGCAAGGAATGCCAAACATGCCAGAAGTATAAACCAACCCTCTCCAAGTTGTCAGGCTACCTACAGTCTACTCCTGTCATTGAGCCTAGATACATTTTGGGTGTAGACCTGATGGGGCCTTTTCCAAAGAGTCCAAAACAGAATGTTGGTCATAGTAGACTATTGTTCAAAATGGGTTGAACTGTTTCCATTACGTGTGGCCAAAGCACCTCAGATAGCACGTATCCTCATTGATGAGATTTTCACGAGATGGGGAACTCCGGTCTATTTAGTATCGGACAGCAGGGCACAATTCACCTCGAATCTCATAAATCTTTTATGCAATCAATGGGGTGTCAAAAGTTGACTACTGCATATCATCTGCAAACCAACCTAACAGAATATATTAATAGGACCCTTAAAACCATGATTGCTTCATATGTCAAAGACAATCATTGTAACTGGGATAAGTGGCTATCAGAGTTCAGGTTTGCCGTTAACACTGCCTGGCAAGAGAGTACTGGGTTTACCCCAGCTGAAATTGCTTTGGGACGTAAACTGAAAGGACCACTAGAAAGAGCTCTAACAAAACCACCCAATCCTAGCAATCCCACATATGATACAGTGGAGAGACAGGAGAACCTCATCCAGCTTGTTAAAGAGAATGTGCAATGAGCTCAGGCTAAGCAGAGACACTACTATAACCTGAGAAGAAAACAGGCTATCTATAAAGAAGGTGATCTCGTCTGGGTTTGTACCCACCCTCTGTTGAAAGCTGATGATGGTTTCATGGCTAAGCTGTCTCCAAAATGGAAAGGTCCTGCTAAAGTGTGTAAGTGTTTGAGCCCTGTAAATTATACTATTTCTTTTCTTGATAATACTGACATTTTTGATACTTGTCATGTTCAAAACTTGAAGCCTTTCTATGAGAGTATCCAGTCATCCACTGAGGGGGGTGATATATAACAGACACAAGCCTGTAATAGGGTTGTTGATCTTCCTCACCGCTAGGGGCACTAGAGGGTTTTGATAGAAGTCAGGTTATAGGGTAGAAGGAGTGGGTGTAGCATGCAAAAGCTAAAGCTAATGTGTTTAACTTATCTTTTCATTTAGTTTTGGAAGTGTTTGAATTTATAATATATTATTTGGATTATTTGTTTGTAGAAGGACTTTTTGTGGGTGTCTCGGATCTATCACGAACTTTGATGTTTGAGTACAGCAAGCAACTGGCTGGAGTAGTTATTGGACATTGTGAGAACTTGAATGGAACTCAGATAAGACTTTATTCACTCCATTTCATACCATCATAATTCATGACCACACATGAATTCTGTCTTGAATTCTGTTTACTTTTTTGTTCTTTTTATGTTTTTTGATTTAGTGGGAATTATTTGGATGGAAGGTCAAAATTAAATAACCATTGCTATGCTTATTTGAATGTTTTTTCTTAATATAAATGATATTTTGCATTCCATTTGAGTCTCTGAGTTGTGTTATGTTTTGTTAGACAGATTACGTTATTGCAGTAGGTTTCCTTTTTATAAGTAAGTTGTATGACTAGTTTTGGGTTTAGTTAAATCAGAAACGGTTATATAAATGCCTTAATGGAAACAGTTCAACCCATTTTGAACAATAGTCTACTCTGACCAACAAATGTTCATTCCTGTTTTGGACTCTTTGGAAAAGGCCCCATCAGGTCTACACCCAACATGTGTCCAAGCTCAATAACGGGAGCAGACTGTAGGTAGCCTGACAACTTGGAGAGGGTTGGTTTATGCTTCTGGCATGTTTGGCATTCCTTGCAGTATTTCCAAACATCATTTCTCAAACTTGGCCAGTAGGCAACTTCCATCAATCTCAACAGTGTTTTAAGTCGACCCAAGTGTCCACTAAGTGGGTTGTCATGTGTATATCTTAAAAACCCTTTTTGTCCATCCGGGACACTACAGAACAGGAATCCATTTTGAAAAACATAGTGAACTCTAGATGGATCTGGACTTGTCTGTAAATTAGCCTTTTGGCACAACTCTTGTATTTCTGGGTCATTCTGTTGTGCTGTTGCGATGTCTGACCAGTCAACAGGTAAATTGGCCAGGACTCCAGAATCTCTGGTGGCTTTAACCATAGCAAGCATGTGTGTTGAGGTAGTGTCTAGACTTCGAGATAATGTATCTGGGACAATGTTACACTGTCCTTTTCTATACTTCACCTGGAACTCATAGCCTTGAAGTCGAATTGTCCAGCGAGTTAATCTGGATGAAGGTTTGGGATGTTGGAAGACCCAAGTTAAAGTGGTATGATCAGTGATTACCTCAAATGGTGTTCCTTCCAAATACGCTCTCCATTTTTCTATAGCCCACACCACTCCAAGACATTCCTTTTCGGATACGGAGTATGACTGCTCTGCTCCTCGAAGCAGTCTAGATGCATATGTGATCACATGTTCTTGTCCATCAATCTCTTGTGTCAACACAGCTCCGAGACCAACTTTGCTCACATCAGTTTGTACCCTGAAAGGCTTATTGAAATCAGGAGGGATGAGCACCGGGGCTCTGGACAAGTCTTGTTTGATTCTTTCAAATGACTGCAGACATTCTTCAGTCCATGTCCACGTGGCTTGCTTCTTCTTTAGTGAATGGAGCGATGCGGCTTTTTCAGATAGATTTAGAATAAAGCGGTGGTACCATCCAGCCAATCCTAAGAATCTTTGTAACTCTTTGAGAAACTGAGGTACTGGGAAATCACATATAGCTGCAACCTTAGAAGGGTCTGTTTTTACTCCTTCAGCAGATACCACATGGCCTAGAAAGGAGAGGGATCGCTGCACAAGGTTACACTTCTTGAGATTCAATGTAAGACCAGCTTGTTGGAGACAGCTGAAGACTTGATTCAGGTGTTGTAAGTGTTCTTGTTCATTTTTTGAATACACTACTATATCGTCTATGTAAACAAAGCAACACTACTCTCCACTTCTACCTGAGAAAAACCTTCACCCACCTTATTATATTCTTCCAGCCCTTTTTTCATATTTATAAGTCTCTTCTCTAGCTGTTCCAAACTGTCCATAACCGGAGATAAAGAGTTGAACTCTGGTCTTTCTTCCATTTCGAGTGGTGGAGGTGGTGGAAAAGAAAGGTCATCAACAGACTCAACAACTCTTTTCTCCTCATCTTCAGAATCGATATACAGTTCACTGAACGTGCTGATGAGCTCTCTAATAGGTTTCTTAGTAACTTGTATACGGAAGGAGGTCTGGCGGAAGCTCAATATTCAACTTCATAACTTGTTTAAATATGGATATTTTTTTACACAAACGCATCGCTTCACTTCAGAAGGCCTTTATTAACACTCCGGAGCCATGTGGAGTACACGTTTATGATGGATGAATGTGGATGGAAGCACTTTGTTCAGCTCATACTCACTGAACCCTATCACTGCCATTATAAAGCTTGGATGCGTCAGGATATTTATTAATATTAACAAGTTATTAACTTGGATATAGGTCATTTCCAGGGCTTACTGCACAAGGAAAAATCAATAGGATATTTCTGGTCTCGTCCACTTTCCTATACAGTCTAAACTTTCCTATAAACGTAAACTACTATCTGTGCTCAGCCACTTAAACTTCATGATGCATTTAATTTTGCCACACTAGAAGACTACTCTTAATCTTGCCCACTCTCCTCCTCCCTCCACTCAGCCATACACCATGGCTGTTCCTGGCACCGCTCCTCACACAACAATGCCCTCCCCTTTCAAAGAATGCCTTCCTCCTAGTGTGAGGTTGCCTTCACTAGTGGAGCAAGATAACACTTCTTTCTCATTCCGCTGCCTTTTCCCCCACCAGTGGCCTACAGCTCTTTCAGAAGATCCCTGCGTGAGCCTTCCTCCACTAGCAGCACAGGCCCAGATGGACTATTTTCCATCCCAGCTTCCTCTTTCCTTTACCTTCCCCGTTACAACCCAAGCCCCAGGGGCTGACCTAAGTGCGAGGCTGCCTCCGCAAACAACTTTTCCCCAGAGCATTCCCTTCCTAACCTCCTCTCTTCTCTGCAACACAGATGCTCATACCACCAATGCCATTGCTTTGGAATCGCACCCTGTCGCCAGCAACATTAGAGCACAGATTTTATTAGAAATTCAGCTACCATTCCATCAACACCGTCTGCACACTCGACACAATGTTTATACTGGCTTTTTTGTTTTCCTCAGATGTTCAGAACTCACCATCACTTCCAGCTTCAATTCAAAAGTCCATCCCACAATCTCGGATTTATCAGTACTTGACGACGACAACCATTTCTTACGTAATAAAGCAGAGCAAGACAGATCAAATGGAAAAATGCCATTTCATCTACATTTTCAATCTTCCATCACCAGTCCAACCATACAATCCCTCTTAGCCTATCTGCATTTCAGAAGCTTGCAGGCTAAACTCCCATCTGACCAACTTTTTCAGATGACTCAAATCACCCCGTCACACGTTTCTGGCTCCAAAGAAACCTTATGTCCATTTTGCTCCAATCTGGCATCCCAGCAGAGCATTTTTCCAGCCATTTATTTCGTATAGGTGCAGCAAACACAGCTACCCAAAAAGGCTTTCCCAGCAGCAGATCCAAGCACTTAGACGCTGGTCATCGGAGGCTTTCAGAAGTTACATTCGATCAAATCGCTCCCACATCAAAGAAGCTCAACAATCTCTCATTAGCGAAATTCTTCAACACCAGCTTGTTCTCATACGCCCAAAACTACAGACTCACCCTCATCCACTTAACACCACCAATCCACTTAGAGTGGAAATATTTCCATATTCGAGGCTCACGTTTCTGACGATCAAACTCTCATGACACAAGAAGCCTTCCCGATCCAGTGACTAACCCCTCCCTACGATTAGCACACTTTCAGGGATCGCAAATCTCGTTTGCTGCACTGAGGTGCTTCAAGCTGATTGGAGGAAATAGTGATTACCCTGTCTTTTTTGTCTTTGGGAAGGAAAGCTTGGAATTTAATGGTGTCAAGATTAATTCCAAGGAACTCTAGGATATGGCCCAATGTTTTCTCTAGGGACAGTGGATCTCCCAATTCAGAAAAAACTTCCTGAAATGTAGAAAGTTTAGCGGCTGGAGGAAAAAAGCTTAGGGAAATGGTGAGAAAGTCATCCAGAAGATACACACGGTAAGCGACCGCATAGTTGTTTTGCAGGAACCAGCAAAGGGCTTCTGACAGCATGTAAAAAATCTTTGGACTACTTTTGCAGCCAAAAGTTAAACACACTGCAAAATACAATTTTCCTTTCCAGCGAATGCCAAAAAGGTGCCAAAAATCTGGATGCATGGGCATGACTTTGAATGCTGAAGTAATGTCAACTTTTGCTAACCAGGCTCCGTAACTGGCATTTTTGATTAGATGTATGGCTTAGTCTATGTTATGGTAGCACAAGGAGAATTCTTCTAGCGGGATGAGGCTGTTTATGCTTGAATGAGTGCTGTTGTGGGGAGCAGAGAGATCAATGATCATTTGCTTTTTCCCTGAAAATTTCCCTGAAAATTTGGGACTTATACGAAATAATTTGAAAGGAGGGGAGTCAAAGGGACTCTTTGGCTATTAAGGTGTTGGCTGCTTCAGGTTCAGCTTTTGCAGACTGTAGGTTTTTGCAAATAAGGCTAGTAGTAGGTAAGCTTTCCAAACCAGGATTAAAACCTTCTTTTAAACCTGTAAGTAGATACTGTGTGAAGTTTTGGTCTGGGTGATTTGAAGAGGAGACAATGATAGGAGAAGACAGATACTTTCTCAGTTCTTTATTGGAGTTTGCTGAGGAGCGATAGACAGGGCATCCAGAGCGAGCATGAGCTCCACCACAGAAAAACACACATGTAGATATTTGCAGCATTGTCTAGTACAGCCAAACTGGTTGAAATTATTAGACACTTGTCTGCCTGAAGTGAACCTGAAATTGTGGCAAGAGGTGCCATTTGCAAAGGTAGCCTCAAATTTTGATTTATTCCATGGCTAAATGGATTTAACTGAGACTGAAAGATAGGAGGAAGAGAAATATTGGAAGCGTGGACAGAGGAAGCTGTGAGAGACTTACCTATGGGAGGAGGAAAGGTAACAGTCATGGTTGGAGGGGCCGCAGAACTATTACGAGTGGCTGCAGAACTATTGTGTACGGCCGCAATAGACTGCCGGCTGGAATGAGCGGTGGATGAGGAAGCAGTGGCTACAGGCTGAAACCGGTTTGGAGGCGAACCATATGGATCGTGCCGCTGTTTACTTTGAAACATCCGTGGTGCTGGCAGGACGCGGAGAGTTATGGTGAGAGTGAGCAGATTGTGAAGTTGCGCTTTTGAATGCCCCCGGGAGAAATGGATACCCGCATTGGATAGCGCTTGCCTGAGTGTGTTGACAGACCATTTCTCAACAGGAGGGACGGAAGGGCTTGCTGCTGAAGAGGATGATGATAAAGGACGAGATGCATCATGGCGAGATTAGAGCTGTTAATTGGAAGATTAGATGGGTATACACCTGAAATTAAATTTAATAACTTCACTTGGAAATCATCACATTTTGACTCATTTTTAGCTCAAATTGTATCCGAAAAGCTCACTGCCCCCGCATCAAATATTGTGATTTACTTTATACCTATATTAAAAAGAGATCTCTGAGACCCGTGTCGTGACCAAACCTTTTGAACAGATTTGTTTAATCAACTGGTTCACAAAACATTGAATGATTCATTTGTGAACTCGACAGACATTGTGAGTTAAATTTGCCTAAATTTGTCTCAGATTCTCAGATTAATGCTCTAGACTGAGCTCAACTTTTCAAGCTGTCTTATTTGTGTGGCATTAGACACTTCTCTTTTACAGTTTTGTAACTGGATTGATGACAATCAGGGTGGGTCGACACGTGCAGCCCTGCCCCAGGTGTAGCCCCACCCTGATCTGCAGGCTGCTGCTAGGTGTACTTGGAATTTTCAGGCTATCTGTGTTTTCACTGTTATACGGTACATTTCTGAAAGAGTACAGAATCTCCGGATCAAAACACAGGAGAAGCTGAAACAACGATAGAAGATTGCTCATGCAAATCTAAAATAATGCATTCATCAAACATTAAGCAGCATGTAAATCAAAACTAACAGCCTAACGTTACTGAATGAAATGTTGAACCCATGAAAAGGAAACGACTGTGAAGCTTTGGGGGTGATAATGGACTCAATCTACTCCATCTGTGTTTTGTTTATCGTTCTGAATCCCATCTGGATGTAGCCTTTGACAAAAATGCAATTTTCTCAGCTTTTTGTTTAAAATGTTGCCTTTTTTTTTATTTTTATTTTTTTTTTACAAAACTTACCCACATTTAAGTGTAGATAAAAAAAGATTCATGAAGCTAGAATAAAATGTTTTTAAAATGGAAGGAATACTGTACAGTAAAAGTACAGTTAAAAGTAAATTTCAAGTATAAAAATTAATACCTAAATAGGAACATGGTAGTATACTTAAAGAATAAAAAAAATAGGATGAGAAAATAATCCATATTACATATAAAACAATACAAATATTACAAATTATGACATTAAAAAGCATGTAAGTCACTCATATTCCTAAAGTAACACTGCCGAACAGCGACACCTGCAGGTAACATTACAGCAGGAGTCATGCCTCCCTTTCCACTCATAGAAAACCATTAGACTCCCTATAGCGTGTGGTGGGTTTTGTGGGGGGTAATTGAGAATGAATGGGGGAAAGTCACATGAGAGAAGGCAATGTCTCAATCGCGCTATGACTGGATGTAATTGGTTATGATTGGATATGATTGGTTTGTGCGATAAATCCCACATCTTGTTTACATGCACGTTCCGCGCATCAGTTTGAATGAATAAATGATGGCGTCAATGGGAAGACTAATTGAAAAGTAAGTGAACAGATCACCCAGTTAGATATCACCGCTTTGTCACGTCAAAGTCAAACTTGAAATGGACTGAAAACATCATGACTTGCAGGGGTTTTTAGTGCAATCAGCTTGGTGAAATTAAAAATACATCTTCGTGTCTGTGACAGATGGTGTTTACAGAGCATGACTGATGATCCAAAATAGCCTAAGTTGACTAATAAAAAGAAAAACATTAACACACAAATGAAATATATTGTTTAAATGGTTACAGCCATTAGTTATTATTTTAAAATGAATGTAGAAATGCTTAAAACACTAACTTGATGAGATTGACTTGGTTTTGATAAATAGAACATTTATTACAATACATTGTTAATGTAAAATTACAAAATAGAATTGTATTTGGTTTATGTTTTGTTTTTTTTTGATGTAAAGTAATGTTCATTTAACAAGGAAGATGTGTCAACGTTAAGAGTAATGCACATGAATTTACATTTGATTCATAAATAAAAAATGTGCCTCCTCATTTCAGAACACCACTGTACGCCACTGGTTCACAAGTATACTTGTACTAAACTAGTAGTTTACTAAGAGTATACTTCAAAGTGTACTTTCATATACTAAAAAAACTACTAGTATTAAAATAGTAAATTACAAGTATACATATAAGTTCACCTGTAGTACAGATGCAGTACAAATGAGAAACGTAGCTGTGAACTAGTTGTGCACTGTTGAGCACACCTTGTTCTATGAAGCCCCTCCCTCCAAAATACGCAATGGACTGAGATTGGTTAGCTGGCCCTGTGTATTGTGATTCGCTGTCCGGAATACGTTGTCACGATTCATGTTTTCCGGAAACGCCATGCCCCTTACCATTATGGGCAGATGTTGCATGTGCTTCGGTCAAAGCCCAGTCTTTGCTTCTGTGGAAATGTAAATAATGACATCAATATTGCCGTATCAATTTGAGCCAGAATCAGACCCAGATAGCAGTAATAATGAAGAGGGACAAGCAGAACCTCTGCAAGCACAGCTTTTAATGGATGTTTATTAATGTTAAGTATTTTTGTTTGTATTTGTGTCAAAGTGTTTAGATATGCTGTCACTTGTAAATGTTACTGCTGTTTGTTAGCTTTCAATACACTGGTTTCTCCTGATTAAAACTTTACTGTAGCTGAATACATGACTGAGTAGTAGTATTTTTGTAAAAGTATTGTTTAATTTATGGCATGAACGAGCATGTGGATAAACACAATGTAAAAGCCGTAATGAAACAATGCTGTATGCTGATAACAGGAACGCCAACAAACACCAACAGAACTTCGCTGGTGTGATTACATAGAAGTTTGTTGGTGTTTGTAGGCGTATACGTACAGGTTGGGGCCCATAAACAGCAGCTTCTGCTTTTAAAGTGGGAACTGCTTCATCTTTCAGTAATAGCCTTTGTGTAAATCCAGCATTGAACTCGTGTAGATTCTGGAAGCTGACTTCCGTAAAATGTGCAGCACAGACAACTAAATCAGCATTATAATTGTCAGGAACAAAATTAAACATACATTTTAAACATTGTTCCCGAAGTCCAGCATCCCTAGGAAGAAAACTTGTATGCACGCAACATGGCCTCGCTCACTTTTTTGCGTGTTGCTGGGGGCAGTGTTTATGTTAATTGCAGGGTTTATGATCTCACCAACCTGGGAAGAAGCTTGTTGTAGTCCAAACCGGCCGTAATTGTAGGCATTAAACTGCCATAACTTTAAAAGACTATCTCTGTTTGCATTGAACTTTCAGCACTGTAACTTTGCAGATACTGTTTATGCTCATACTGTCATGATCACCAGTTTGGAGTGCCCTGGTTAGCCACCAGAGGGTACTCCATCCCGGACTATTTGTATCACCATTTTTGACTTCATTCCCCATGAATCCTTTGTTCCAGACTCATTATCACTTCATGGCACCCAGCTGTCTTGACTTATGTTATTAGTGTCTGTCTGTTTATACTGAATTGTTTCAGCCTTTGTTGTCGAGTTTTAATTTGTTACCTGCACATCTGAGCACTTGTTCCTGTTTTGTTTTCTTGTTATTGTTTTCTGGTTTTTCTTGTTGTTCTGGATTATGTTTTGACTCATGCCTGGCTGTATTACGTTGATTTCTGGATTTAACAATAAAGCTGCACTTGGATCTTACCTGCAAGTCTCAGAGCACAGTGACAAAAAAGCTCGACCCATGAATAGAGCCAGCAGCAGGAGAATCCGGCCATCGGGTAGCACCCGGGGAGTCAGACCTGTCCCCGAGATCTGACTACGCTTCGTCAGAGAGGTATGGAGGTGCGGGCGTTCACCTAGAAATTTAGGTCTAGAGTGGAGAATTTAAATTACCTAGATGCAGTCCTTAAAGAAATCTTTAATCACTGTTTAGATGATCCTCTGCCGCAGTGGGAGATGGAGCTGGTAAAGACTCTAAACTTTTGGAATTTCGCCAATTACTTGTACCTCCGCAAGAATGGGAAGGTTTGGATACCTCCAGTGCCCGCTCCAGCCCGTGAGTCCGCTCCAGAGCCATTGTGGCCACAGCCATTTGGTGTGTGTGGGCTGCGCACACATCAGCTCCAGTCCATAAACCCGCTCCAGAGCTCGCTCCAGTCCATGAGTTCTGATATCTGATACGGCTACAAGGGTCGACCATGAGTGCTCTGTCTGCCCTAAGGTGACCACATAGGTGGTCCCTGAGTTTCCTGTCTGTCTTGACATGACTGTAGAGGTCGTTCCTGAACTGTCTGCCTGTCCTTTTGCGGCCCTAGTGGTCACCCTTAACTTCTCTGTGCTTAATGTTCCAGTTTTGTCTGGTCAGCTGTGTTGGCCTCTAGATCTACCTGATCCGCCCAGAGAGTCTTCAGTTCCGTCTGCACGGCAGTGGTGGTCATCTGCGCCACTGTGGGGTTCTTCAAGCCCATCTGCACTGCTGTGGTGGTCATCTGCGCCACCGTGGGGATCTTCAAGCTCGTCTGCACTGCTGTGGTGGTCGTCTGCGCCACTGTGGGGATCTTCAAGCTCGTCTGCACTGCTGTGGTGGTCATCTGCGCCACCGTGGGGATCTTCAAGCTCGTCTGCACTGCTGTGGTGGTCGTCTGCGCCACCGTGGGGATCTTCAAGCTCGTCTGCACTGCTGTGGTGGTCGTCTGCGCCACCGTGGGGATCTTCAAGCCCGTTTGCACTGCTTTGGTGGCAGCTTTCCCCGCACTGGCCACCCGACTGTTCTGTTCCGCCCTGGCCGTCTGGTAGGCCTTCGCCTCTAGTTCCCCTGCCCCTACACGGACAATACTTTTAATACTTTAAAATAATTGTTATCCAGTATATTTTCTAAAAATATATTTTATATAAAGTGTACTTATTTGAACATTACTTAAATTTTTAGGTATATTTTAAACTGTATGCTCAAAATAGTCATTGTAACAATGCACTGAAAGTATATTTAAAAAAAATACATTATTTATTATCCTGAAGTTGTAGTGTTTAAAGTTACATTTCATTTTTAAGTTTACTTATTCATGCTTTAAATTCATTTAATTACCTGTGCTTATTTCTTTCCTCAAGTGTTAAAATTAAAAGCGTTAAAAGCCCATTTTTTTAATATGCAGTGTAGCCTACAATTTGCAAATGTATGTTTAATAAGCTTACACTGGCAGAAAAGAATCATGTTACAATAGTACACACAAATCTATATTAAACAACATACCAGCAGCAAGTACATGGCATGCAAGAAAATATGAGTTAAGTGTTTGTCTTATTGGAATTCAAATGTCTCTTCAACTTGGTCTGTGACCAATCAGATTTTGTTGCTCACTGCCTTCAGCCAATCAGAGGTGCTGACGTCACGGTACTCCTCTGAATCCTCCTAGCTCACTCACGGGAGGCTTGCAGGTGAAGTACAATGTTGCAATGCATTATTTATTTAATTAAATATTGAAAGCCAATTAGCCTTTTTCACACTTCCAGGTTTTTGGCTTCCGGAATGATCCACGCTGGGTAAAATTTTTTCCGGTTACAGTGATAGATAGAAAGTCTTTTTACGAAATGGTCTTGGTGATTTATTGGTGAGACTACAGAGCTCTCATTAAGAGCTAAATTTAAGAAATTATTTGAAGTGATGGCGGTTAAACTGGTTATATTCTTCGTGTCTGTTTTGCGCGGCTGTGCATTATCGCGCTCCATGTGCAGTAAAGACAGTGCCTGCGTCTCAACGTGCATACTATCTATCCTAAATAGTAGGCTATGTGACATTAGTAATATTCAATACTATTTAGGGTGGATAGTATGCACATTGGGATGCAGGGAGTGTTTTTCGCGCTGTGCTAGGGAAATGATCGGCTGGCAGCTCCCTTGTCACGCAGGCCTGTTCTGATTCATAATGAATCACTGGCGTGCACGGTTTATTGCTTGAGCCACTGCCTCTTTGATCACGAAAGTGAAAGTGCCTTTTGCGGTCGCATCGCGGTGCCTCCATGTTCCCATTTCTCCCTCCCGGAACGCGATTTCTACCGCGGGACAACAATTTCCCCCCCACAACACCCAGCCCCTCCTCCTCACCCCCTCACCATCTAGTGGAGTATTGCGATATTCCAGCAATGCAATATATGGATCTCTATTCTCACTTTGTGACTTTGTGTATTTTCTTGATGGTTTGAACCATTCTTTCTGCTTGTCTTTAGACTGAGCATATCCCGGACTAGACGTTTTGTGTTCGAACTCCCAGTTTTCTGCAAAACACTTATTCTCAAATGGCATGTTGTGGACCATTATCTAATATTACCATATCAGGGATACCATGTCTTGCAAACCGTGATTTCATTGCAATAATTACACTTTTGCTGGTAATGTCATTCAGCTTGGCAGCCTCTGAAAACTAGTAGTCTACACACACATTGAGATACAATTTTCTCAATTTCAGCACATTCCTGGCCAATAAATGATGTCTCTAGCTCTTTCTTAGATGCAACTCATGAATTTTGTCCAACATGTCCTTTCTTATTCTGCTTGAAATGAGTTTTGATGCTTTGAACACAAGTCCGGACATATAACTAATTTCCTCTTTAAATGTCCAATACTTCTGAACATCTTTGTGCGCTAAACTTTTCTCTGCAGGCCATCCTTTCATGATGTAGTCTTTCAGTCTCTGCATTTCAGGATCTTCAGCTGTTGCTTTTTTAAACTCTTTCAGTTTATTTTCAGACACAGGCAGTTGAAGTGTGACACAGTTTACCTCTAATTCTTCTTCAAGCAAGTCTTCGTTGTGTTCATCAAGGTAAGCACGACTCAATGCATCTGCAATGTGCATTTCTTTGCCTGGCTTGTAAATGACTTTTAGATTGTACCTTAGAAGTCTGAGCAACATCCTTTGCAATCTCAATGGCGTCTGATGTAGAGGTTTTTTGAAGATACTCTCAAGTGGCTTGTGATCGCTTTCTACTTGAACTTCTCTGCCATATACATATTGATGGAACTTTTTTACATCTATATACGATTGCAAGCAGTTCTTTCTCAATTTGCGCATATCGCCGTTGGCAATCTGTGAGCGCTCTTGATCCATATGCTACTGGTCTCTGGTCTTGTACCAAAACTGCACCCATGCCTTCAGCGCTGACATCAACTGACAATGTTAATGGTTTGTTGACATTGTAATATTTCAGCGTTGGTGCATTCGTTTCTGAAAACTTTTCTCTTGTTCTCTTCCCTAGAACCATTCAACATTATGCTCCAGCAGCTGTCTGAGAGGTGCACTTACTTCCGACAAGTTGGGAATGAACTTGGAAAGATACTGCAGCATACCCAGAAATCTTTGAAGAGCTTGTTTGTCTTCTGGTGGAGGTAGCTGAACTACAGCTCTCACATTCCCTTAATCTGGTTTCAGTCCTTCTGCTGTCAATACATGACCAATGTACTTAATTTGTGATGTTCTGATTTGGCATTTCTTTTTGTTTAGCTTGAGGTTGTATTTTCTTGCCCCCTGGAGTAGTTTTCTCAGTCTGGCATCATGCTCTTGTACGGTTTCACCCCAAACCAGCAGATCATCCACAAAGTTTATAACACCATCCAGATCTTCAATCACCTGTGCTACAGCTCTTTGGAATACTTCCGATGCTGATAATATTCCGAATGGTAAATGCAGGAATCTGTATGTGCCTATGGGCATGTTGAATGTACACAACTTCACTGCAAAAAATGCTGTTCTTACTTAGTTTTTGTCTTGTTTCTAGTCAAAATATCTTAAAGTTCTTAAATCAAGAAGCATTTTAGTAAGGAAAAAATCTTGTTTTCAGAAAGAATAAGTCAAAATTAAGTGAGGTTTTTCCTTAAAACAAGCAAAATAATCTGCCAGTGGGGTAAGCAAAATAATCTTATATCAAACCAAAAATAAACTATATAATCTTGTTTTCAATTTGGATTAAGATTATTTTGCTTACCCCCACTGGCAGATTATTTTGCTTGTTTTAAGGAAAAACTCACTTAATTTTTTCTTGTTTTTAGGAAAATTTTTACTTGTCAAGAAAGTGCTTCTTGATCTAAGAATTTTTAGATATTTGGACTGGAAACAAAAATTCTAAGTAAGAACAGCATTTTTTGCAGTGTTGGAGCTGTCCTCATCCAATTTAATCTGCCAGAACCCTTAGTTGGCATCGAGCACAGCAAACACTTTGGCATTTGGCATGTTAGATAATACTTCTTCAGCCGTGAGTCGTGGGTAGTGTTCACGTTTAATTGCCCTATTCAAATCTTGTGGGTCGAGACACATGCAAATCGTGTCTGGTTTGACAATTGTTACCATACTATTCACCCAATCAGTTGGCTCTGTTTGTCTTGCAATGACATTAATCTCTTCCATTCTGTAGACTTCTTCGATTATTCTTTCTTTCAGTGCAACAGGAACTCTCTGTGGAGCATGTACAACAGGCTTTACTGATGGATCAACTTGAATGTGATGATATCCTGGCATGCATCCTAGACCACTGAACAAATCTTCATACTGTTTGAGAATATCATCAGCAGCAGCAGGCACTTCTTGTATTCTTTTTATCATGCCTAATGCTTGACATGTGGATCTTCCTAGAATTGCAGGAGCATCTCTTTCAAAGATCTGTGTTTTTGACCTTTGTACTCACGTTAGCGGTTTCGGTCCCAATGGCGACATCTGGTGTCCAGAGTACCTAAGTAACTTACAGGTAAATTTACTCAGCTTTTCCGTTATAGCCAGCAAATTGTACGTTTTCAGCGAGAGAACGTTACATTCTGCACTAGTGTCCAACTTGAATTTCACTTGCTTGTTTCTTATCTTGAGCAATTCAGACCACTTTTTTCCCCCTTGCGTTTCTGTGGTGACAGTTGGAATACTTTTCACTTTTTCACTTCTACCATGTCCAGGAACATAGTCATCATTATCAGTCTGTTCCTGAAGGATGGATCAGTACCTCCAGAATACACGAGTAATGTTATAGGTTTTTTTTATTTTTATGAATCTTTGCAAATCACCTTTCCTAATAATGTGCTAGTTAACATGTTCCACGACGAATGTGGCTAAAGTTAAAGGCCAGTTCACACCGCACAGATAAACGCCAAGAAACACGTCTGTTGGAGTTTGTTGGATCAGAACGCAGCCTCCGAAATGAGACGCAGCTAGTGTGATACCCCTGTCGGCGTCTGTTGCCGTTGGTCGGAGTTTGTTTTCACTCGACTGAACGTGTTTAATCGGCGTTTGTTGGGTCGGGGAGTGTCTGAGCAGTGTGGTATGATTTTCCAACAAATGACAACAAACCCTGACGTAATCTGACCTGGCCATGAACCGTTGCCATGACGATGAGGCAAGTTCCTTGCAAAGACTGCTGTTTGATCACACCGGCGCCTCATGCACACACTGGCTTGCTGTGAATGGAGCTGTTTTTGACAAGGTAAAAAGGGTGTTTTTTATTTTATTTTACACAACCATTCAGAAATTTTAATCAAAGTGTGTTATAGACTTTTCATGAAGACCCTAAAGAATCATACTAATGTAACCACATCATCTCACAAGGGATGAGGAGAACTCCAAAAGGGAAACAACCACAGTGTTTCTTTGCAAATATTGTAAAGTTTATTATACAGCATTCAAAAGTAGCACCACGGGGAATCAAAATGGCAAAGAGACAAAACAAACAAACAAACTTGTAACCAATACAGACAACAGTGTTCCCAATCTTATCCCATGGCAATTGCTCTGCAAATAAGTGCATACTCAATCACAAATAAAACAAACCATTTCACTCCACACTCCAAAGCAAAAGTAAATCATGACATCAAACCACTACAATTTATCCCCCCCATGCTCTTCATTAATCAACTGGTCTTTTCATCTGCTATTACGCAGCCTTGAAAAACATCACACAGCTTCTCCTGCTTAGCACATGGTACCACAAAGAGGAAGTCCCAAAATGTTTGGTTTCCTTTTATAGTGTTTTGACTCCTGGGATTTGTAGTCCTACACCTTCTACCCCATTACACTAACTTGTGGAAAATTGGCTTCCGATGTTCCCTTTAATGTGAGATCTGCTCTTAGCAATCTGGCTCTTACTGTATCATCTCTTATGCCACAAACACCTTCCAGCCCCATCAGAAACATAAGTGGCCTGGTCAGCTCGCTCCCCGCCGGCTCCCTCCACATACCCCTCCAATGAATCGGTCCATTTCTGTCCTCCGGTACTGGCCCACGTCCTCAGGCCATGGAGCCTGACCCGCCATGGCGTCCCGAACGGCCCGACACGCCGTGAACATATTTAAAACCGTTCATGTTACTTCAGTGTTTCAACCTTAATATTATAAAGCGACAAGAATACTTTTTTTTTTTTCTGCTTCAGGAAGCTTTGAATCTTTACGAATCATTTGTTTGAATCAGTGGTTTAGAGTGGCAAAATCACATGAATTCAGTAAACGAGGCTTCGTTTTGAAACTTCAATAGTTCACGTGACTTTGGCAGTTTGATACGCGCTCCGAATCATTGATTCAAAACCTATGATTCGTAAAGAATCGAAGCTTCAAAAATATCTTAATTTGTGTTCCAAAGATCAACAAAAGTCTTACAGGTGTGGAACGACATGAGGGTGAGTAATTAATGATATAATTTTTGGGTAAGCTAACCCTTTAACTAATCATTAACAGACTTGAAGTATACTGATAATTAATCTGGCTGCAAGTATACTTAGCATACTTTTTTTTTTTTTTTTTTTTTTTTTTCACCAGGGAGTATTAAATATACTTTTTCCACATAGTTTTAGATGCAGTCTTACAAACTTACATTGTTTGAAAATTTCGATTCATAAAGAAAAAGATATGTTCTTAATTCTGAGTATCTGATGTTTTTTGGCTAGTCCACTGGTCAAGAGTTCACTTCACTCTTACGAAAAAGAAGTATACTTCAAGTTCATTTTATGAAGTATACTTGAGTAATGTTCAAGTATATTTTTAAGTATACTAGTATCAGTGTACTAGTAGTAAACTTGTAAGTGTACTATTTCAGTACTGCTTGGGACTAAATTGGCCCAATTAAAGTATATGTTTAAGTGTACTATTAGTGTAACAGCAGTAAACGTTAAGTGCACAACTAGTTCACAGCTACGTTTCTCATTTGTACTGCATCTGTACTTAAGTGAACTTATAAGTATACTACTAGTTTACTATTTTAATACTAGTAGTACTTTTTTTTTTTTTTTTTTTAATATATGAAAGTACACATTGAAGTATACTAGTGTATATATAGGTGGAGCGTGTGTAAGGCTTAGTCTTCCCCTGGCCATGGGTCAAAAATTAACGGGGGCTTGGCCAAAAATGCACCTGCACATTTAAACTAAATCTATTAATCAAGCGAAAATTAAATGAAAAGTGTCGATTGCGGCATTAAATATAGATCTGCTCATGTTGTGTTTTACTTTTTACATGTTTTCAGCATTGCGCACTATAACCAATCACACACGAATCTGTTGAGCTTATAATTAAAATGGCCAAAATGGCCAAAACGTTTTTGTCCAGTGTTGAGATCTGCACATTTAAATCCTCTCGTTATAATTAAACTTTTAGTTGTATAGATATTATGTAGGCTTAAAAAAGATATTTATTGTACAGTCAGCTTAATCGACTAGCAGAACTTTGTGAGATAGCGATGAATTAAGATGAGTGAGAGCTTAGTGGTTTTAAAGGGAGCGCTTTTATGCATGCTTTCTAGGCGATAAATTTCATTCAGAATTTGAAAATAATGTGTTTTTTTTTTTTTTTTTTTTTTTTTTTTTTTTTGCTGCATTAGGTAAGGCAATGGTTAGGCTATTTATTATTCGAACTGGCTGTCATGTCAAATCACCCATACAGTATGCTTGCCTGTTCAAATTATAGTGGTTTGTGAATAACCACTTTAATAACAAGAGCGTTTATGCTGGGATATGTAGGTTGCTGATAGGCGACATGTAACTATTTCATGACATTCTATTTAAATGTGTTTTTATGGAGGAATCGCATCTAGCCTTACCCTAGAGTTGGTTCACCCTCCGCCTATGTATACTCTCAGTAAACTACTAGTGCAGTGCAAGTATACTTGCAAGTTTTCTTTAAGTGAACATAGTATCACAATTATAGTTTACTTTTATATCTTACTTTTGCACTTTAAGTGTACTATGTTCCTATTTAGGTATTCTTTTATTTTATACTTGAAATGTACTTTAACTCTTTCCATTTTAAAAATATTTTATTATAGCTTCATGAATCCTTTTTTATCAACACTTAAGTGCGGGTAAGTTTCATTAAAATACAGCTGTGCGAGCAGGCTCACTGGGGGAAACGCATACTTGCGAAGGTCCTGGGGCCAGCTGTGTGCCAGTGCGTCTGTGCCGAGAGTGCCCTCGGTCAGGGAGTAAAACAAGTGGCAATGGGCTGTGTCCGGAGAGGCAAACAGATCTATCTGTGCGGCCCCGAAATGCTGTCAAATCAGCTGGACCACCTGGGGATGGAGTTTCCATTCTCCCAGAAGTGGAGGCTGCCGTGAAAGCTCGTCGGCTTATTTGATACAGTGGCTAAATTAACGAGAAATAAAGCTTCAACTTCTAATATTTCCAAACAGCACAGCAGTAATGACTTTATGAACTTCTTTACTTGCAAGATTGACAATATTAGAGAGAAAATTAACCATGCAACTGTCTACTACAGTATCACGTTAGACAGTGCATTGTAGTATACCTGAGGAAAAATTCAATCAATGCTCTGCTATAGGTGAGGAAGAATTGTCTAAACTTGTTAAATCATCAAAATCAACAACATGTATGTTAGACCATATACCGACTAAGCTATTGAAAGAGATGCTTCCAGAGATCAGAGATCCTCTTCTTAATATCATTAATTCATCTTTATCACTAGGATATGTACCAAAAACTTTTAAGCTGGCTGTTATTAAACATCTTATTAAAAAACCACAACTTGATCCTAGAGAATTAGTCAATTACAGGACGATCTCGAATCTACCTTTTCTGTCAAAAATACTAGAAAAGGCAGTATCATGAAATAAATGTTTTTCTCCAAAACACGCTGGCCACAATTATTGGCACCCTTTTATTCAATACTTTTTTGTAACCTCCTTTTGCCAAGATAACTGCTGAGTCTTCATCTATAATGCCTGATGAGTTTGAAAAACACATGACAAGAGATCAGAGACTATTCCTTCATGCAGAATCTCTACAGATCCTTCAGATTCCCAGCTCAATGTTGGTGTTCCAAGTTCATTTCTTGAACCAATTTCTTTACTCATTGTGATGAATGATTAAGGGAATTTGGCCTTTGTGTTTCCTCATGTTTATACTCCTGTGGAACAGGAAGTCATGGCTAGACAATTTCATGTTCATGATCACCCTGGTGTGCTAAAAAATGTAAATATGAATGGTAATATATCATAGATATTTTACTCATAAAAAAATTCTAGGGGTGGCAATAATTGTGGCCAACGTGTTTTGGAGAAAAACATTTATTTCATAATGTGATTAACTTTAAATTCTTTTTAAAATCTTTAAATTCTTTTCCTTCAATGAAAGGTTAGATTTTTGCTAATTTTATGAATTAAAGATTAAAAGGATAAACAATGCAGATTTATTTTTATAGTCATCTTTGATCATATTTACCAAGGGTGCCAATAATTCTGACCACAACTGTATGTTTCTTTTTAGAAAGAAATGGTATCTGTGAGGATTTCCAGTCAGGATTTAGACCGTACCATAGTACTGAGACTGCTCTCATTAGAGTTACAAATTATTTGCTCTTATCATCAGATTGTGGTTGTATCTCTCTATTAGTGTTACTGGATCTTAGTGCTGCATTTGACATCATCGATCACAACATTCTTTTAAATAGACTCAAATTATGTTGGCATCAGTGGAATTGCATAGGCATGGTTCAAATCATACTTATCTGACCGTTATCAGTTTGCATCAGTAAACAAAGAGATATATCAATCACAAGTTCAGTGTGAAGTACCGCAAGGCTCAGTACTAGGACCGTTGCTGTTCACTCTGTACATGCTACCCTTGGGAGATTAGGAAGCATGGCGTTAGTTTTCACTGTTATGCTGATGATACTCAGCTCTATATTTCTTCGCGCCCCGACGAAACTTACCAATTCACAAAATTAACGGAATGCATAGCTGATATAAAAAAATTGGATGACCAGTAATTTCCTACTACTAAATTCAGAAAAAACCTTTGCATGTAATAACCTAGAATACTGTCTAACACTTGATGGCTGCTCTGTTAAGTTTTCGTTGTCAGTTAGGAACCTGGGTGTGATCTTTGATACCAATCTTTCATTTGAAAGCCACATTTCTAGCATTTGTAAAGCCACATTCTTCCATCTTAAAGATGTATCTAAACTACTACATATGCTCTCACTGACAAATGTGGAACAGTTCATGCGTTCATGACCTCAAGGCTAAATTACTGTAATGCTCTACTGAGTGGTTGCCCTGCTCGCTTGATAAACAAACTACAGCTCGTACAAAACGCAGCAGCTAGAGTTCTTACTAGAACCAAGAGGTATGACCATATTAGCCCGGTTCTGTCAACACTGCATTGGCTCCCTCTTAAATATCGTATAGATTTCAAAATCTTGCTAATTACTTAAAAACACTAAATGGTTTAGCTCCCCAGTACCTAAGTGAACTCTTAACGCATTATAGTCCTTCATGTCTATTGCAATCTCAGAATTCAGGCCAGTTGATAATACCTAGAATATCAAAATCAACTGCAGGTGGTAGATCCTTCTCCTATTTGGCACCTAATCTCTGGAACAATCTTCCTACCATTGTTCGGGAAGCAGACACACTCTGTCAGTTTAAATCTAGACTAAAAACGCATCTTTACCCTGACATACACATTATCAATTTATGTTTTCAAATCCATTAAAGGATTGTTAGGCTGTATAAATTAGGTCAGCCGGAACCGGGAACACTTCCTATAACACCAGATGTACTCGATACATCAGAACAAGAATAACGGCATCTACAATAATATTAGTCTCTCTGTTTATCCTGAGGTTTACCGTAGTCAGCTGGATCCGGGCCGTATCCAGGTGAGATCGAGGACGTTCGCTTAGACATGATGACAACGCAGCTCTGAAGTGTCAGCAGAGATTATGTCAACTAAATCATCCCCTGTGAAGGCCTAATCGACACGACAGCTAGCAGCACAAACCGTCCCATACCGGTGTGATGAATACGATCCTCAACTAGATGGAACTGGAATAAATACTTTGACTGTTGCGATCCCAATCGGACTGATGAAAGCTGCCTGAATCATAATCATGCACTGTTCACTGTTGGCCAGAGGAGAACTGGCCCCCCGACTGAGCCTGGTTTCTCCCAAGGTTTTTTTTCTCTGTTTTAACACCTGTTTGCTACCTGATTTCACCTGTTGGAGTTTGGGTTCCTTGCCGCCGTTGCCTTTGACTTGCTTAGTTGGGGACACTTGACATTTGATATTCAACAATGTTTTACTCCAGTGCTGATGTAGATAAATTAACTAAATTAATAACTATTGATTCTTACAACGGAATGAATCAATACTGAATTTACTTAAGCTGAACAATGACACCGCTGCCACCTGCTGGCGAGGTGAGAGGGGGCTGAGGGTGGCGAGGCAGAGCATCGCACACCACCAGACGTGCCCTCTTGGGATTTGGGAAACAGCTCTTTCTTTTGAAGTAGTGGGTACCGCTGGACTCCGGAGAGCCAGCGGCGGAACAGAAACAAAATAAAACCGAGGATTCTCCACCCGGCCCCCCTCCAGGGGGGAGTGATGCCTACATTGTCTCCCAAAGAGCTGCTTCTTCCTCCTCCAGGTCGCCCGTCTCAGGGCAGCTTATGAGATCTTTTGCCAACGGGCTTGGCTGGGTGCCACGTCCACGACCGGCTTCCCTCATGTCGGCCCTCGTGGTTTCCCTCATGTCGGCCAGGTTCAGCCAGAGATGGCGCTGCTGGACCACCAAGGTGGACATTGCCTGACCAATGGAGCGCGCTGTTACCTTAGTCACTCAGAGAGCGAGGTCGGTGGCAGTGCGCAGCTCCCCCAGAAGCTGTTGGTCAAGACCACCCTGTGGCATGTCCATGAGTGCCTTGGCCTGACAGACCTGCAGCAACACCATGGCATGCAGGGCAGAGGCGGCCTGTCCGCAGGCTCTGTAAGCCTTCTCCGTTAGATTGGAGGAGAACTTACAGGCCTGGGATGGGAGACGTGGGTCACCAGTTGGCGGCAGTTGGACACAACTGCATCGTGACGGCACGCTCAACTGGGGGGATCCCGGCGTACCCCTTAGCCGCCCCACCATCCAGGTTGGTGAAGGCAGAGGAGGGACCTGACTGGCTTTGGACACTGAAGGGCATCTTCCACGATCTAGTCACCTCCTCATGCACCTCCAGGAAGAATGGCACCGGGGCGGGCCGCCCCGAGAAACCAATTATCCAACCAAGAAGGCATGGGATGCGGTGCGAGCGCATTTATACCTGCTCGCGGGAGCAGTGCACGTGACACAAAGCTCACACGCCAATGTCCATTGGCTTGTTTAGTTACACTCGAAGGTAATAGGGGTCTCTTGCGATATCCCAATTCGTCGGTTCACTTCTGACATATGCCGAACATGACCGACTGAAAGGGAACTGGACATAAGTTATCTATTTTATTTGTCCGTTAGTACTGTTGATAAATTAAGGAACATTTGTTTTGGATGAGAAGTGAGAATCAGCAACTACCTCAACATTTAAATGTAGTTTTGAACACATAAATCTCAGAGGTAACTTGAATCTTGTCTGGATGTTACAGAGACAGACGAGCATGTGTGTTTATCCGGTGCAGAGAAGCTGATGAAGGAATGCTGCCGTCAAAGGCTTTGAGTGAGTATACTACAGAAATGAATAAAAAACCGTTTTTATAATATAAGTTTATTATAATTATTGTAATTTCAAACAGTTATTACAACACTTTTCTGATTCTTGATTTGTGTGCATTTGCTGCAGAGCTTTTATGGTGGAGCAGGGCCTGCAAGGCAAGGTGATGGCAGCATTTGTAAGAAAAAAAAAAAGGGGAAAAAGTTGACCAAAAGCACCTTTTGTCTTACAAAAATCCCATTTAGATTTATTTACAGTTATGCTTTTGGCAGATGCTTTTATCCAGAGTAACTTACAGTGCTGTGTGTGTTGTTGACTTGTATGTATTTATTGTTGTCAGTAAATAAAATGTTATTAATTCATGCATTAATTCATTGCTTAACTGAAAATTGAGATGTATTTGTCTAGTGCAGGGGTGGGGAACGTTGATCCTGGAGGGCCACTCTTCCTGGAGGTGCATGTGGAGGTGACTAGATCGTGGAAGATGCCCTCCAGTTGTCCTGCAGAGTGTAGCGTCTGTACAAGATCAGATCTGCCAGCCAACTTTAGAATCTTCAGAATGCTTTTAGCCTCCTGAACTGTGCATGTGAATCACGAATTGGCTCCAGCAAGTCCGGGACAAATTGCCCCATTGGCACCTTTAAGTGAAGTCAAGTCACCTTTTATTTATATAGCGCTTTTAAAATGTAGATTGTGTCAAAGCAGCTTTACATTGATAACTGGTACATTATTTTGGCTGCACAGCAGCTCTTAAAGAATAGTGTCAAAGAATAGGCAGATCAAAGCACTGTTGAATATCAAATATCAGTTGTCAAGTGTCCCCAACTAAGCAAGCCAAAGGCGACAGCGGCAAGGAACCCAAACTCCAACAGGTGACATCAGGTGGCAAACAGGTGTTAAAAAGTAGAAAAAAACCTTGGGAGAAACCAGGCTTAGTCGGGGGGCCAGTTCTCCTCTGGCAAACAGTGCTTTGTTACAATTCAGGTTGCTATCATAAGTCAGATAGGATCGCAACATTCAAAATATCCATCCAGCTGAGGATCGTATTCATCACACCGGTATGGACGGTTGTTGAGATGTGCCACTGGTTGTCATGTTGATGAGGCCTTCACAGTGGATGATCTAGTTGATTCAATCTATGCTGATACTTCAGGGCTGCGTTGTGGTCGTGTCAAGGCGCAGGTCCTTGGTCTCACCTGGATGCGGCCCGGACCCGGTTGACTACGGTAAACCTCGGGATAAACAGAAAGACTAATATTAGTGTAGATGCCATTCTTCTTCTGATGTAACGAGTACATCTGGTGTTATAGGAAGTGTTCCCGGTTCTGGCTGACCTAATTTATGCAGCCTAATAACACATTAACAATTTATTTTTTCAAATCCGTTAAAGGATTATGTGTATGCCAGGTTAAAGAGATGTGTTTTTAGTTTAGATTTAAACTGACAGAGAGTGTCTGCTTTCTGAACAATGCTAGGAAGATTGTTCCAGAGTTTAGGTGCCAAATAGGAGAAGGATCTACCACCTGCAGTTGATTTTGATATTCTAGGTATTATCAACTGGCCTGAATTCTGCGATCGCAATAGACGCGAAGGACTATAATGCATTAATAGCTCGCTCAGGTACTGGGGAGCTAAACCATTTAGTTCTTTGTAAGTAATTAGCAAGATTTTCAAATCTATACGATGTTTAACAGGAAGCCAATGCAGTGTTGACAGAACTGGGCTAATATGGTCATACTTCCTAGTTCTAGTAAGAACTCTAGCTGCTGCATTTTGTACGAGCTGTAGTTTATTTATCAGGCGAGCAGAACAACCACCCAGTAGAGCGTTACAGTAATCTAGCCTTGAGGTCACGAACGCATGAACTAACTGTTCCACATTTGTCATCGAGAGCATATGTCGTAATTTAGATATATTTTTAAGATGGAAGAATGCGGTTTTAAAGATGCTAGAAACATGGTATTCAAATGAAAGATTGATATCTAAGAGCACACCCAGGTTCCTAACTGACGACGAAGACTTAACAGAGCAGCCATCAAGTGTTAGACAATATTCTAGGTTATTACGTGAGGAAGTTTTTGGTCCAAAAATTAGAATATCTGTTTTTTCTGAATTTAGTAGTAGGAATTTATTGGTCATCCAATTTTTTATATCAGCTATGCATTCCGTTAATTTTGTGAATTGGTAAGTTTCGTCAGGGCGCGAAGAAATATAGAGCTGAGTATCATCAGCGTAACAGTGAAAACTAACGCCATGCTTCCTAATGATATCTCCCAAGGGTAGCATGTACAGAGTGAAAAGCAATGGTCCTAGTACTGAGCCTTGCGGTACTCCATATTCAACTTGTGATCGATATGATTTATTCGATCTCTTCATTTACTACTACAAACTGATAACGGTCAGATAAGTATGATTTGAACCATGACAATGCAATTCCACTAATGCCAACATAATTTTCGAGTCTATTTAAAAGAATATTGTGATCAATAATGTCAAATGCAGCACTAAGATCCAGTAACACTAATAGAAAGATAGAACCACGATCTGATGATAAGAGCAAATCATTAGTAACTCTAATGAGAGCAGTCTCCGTACTATGGTACAGTCTAAATCCTGACTGGAAATCCGCATAGATAGTTCTTTTGTTGTATTTTAGTCATACATTCATAGTTCGTATCTATTAAATACATTATATTCATGCTCGATTGTTTCTGTTGCCCATTCAGAAAATCAAGTCACTTTTACGTTCTGATTCTGCAAGCTGCTTTAAGCTTTAATGCTAGAATAGAGAATTATTTCAGAGGAAATAATCCCCTTTTATAATAGTCGATAGGAAAAACTGATAGTTTGCCTGACAAACTAGACCAGTCTTTCTATTAACTATTAAACTAGAACTAATCCTGAACCATATATGTAATTAATTATAATCCGTTGTAATTAATTCACAATATATGTGCATAATTCCATTTTTGGTATATTTATATTATAATTGATCATAACGCGTTATGATTTAATTATAAATATATTTCGCCCATCATTTGAATGAATGAATTAATTCGTTCAGACGTTACAAGAGTTTAGCTCCAATGCTAATTAAACACACCTGAAGCTAATCAAGGTCTTCAGGATTACTAAAGTTACAGGCAGGGGAGTGTTTTTTTTTTTTTTTTTTTTTTTTTTTTTTCAGGGTTGGAGCTAAACTGCAGGACAATGGCCCTCCAGGATCAACGTTCCCCACCCCTGGTCTAGTGTGTGCTCATGCATAGCTATGTCATATGACAAAACATTTTGCTTGTATTACTAAAACTTAATTTTCAATAAAGAAGGTAATATAAATATTATATTAAGTATTGTATTAAGTATCAATATTAAGTATTGGTCAGCATTTATTATTATTGTGTAAAAGTGTTGGGGTGGGCTAGCAATGCAATTCATTCTGGGGTAATATTATCTTTAGTAGTAATACTTACATTTCCTGAGTACAAAATCAACAGTCTTCTCCAAAGGCGACATCTTTTAGCAGCTGCCCGAAGTCTCCTTTGTTTTATCTTTAAGGATAAAACTTTGAGTCACATTAGTAGGGTTACATATATAAGAACTGAAATTAACCCAAAATTTATTGGTTATACTGCAATCACAAAATAAATGGGCAGCTGTTTCTTTAACAAGACCACAAAATGAGCAAGTTTAATCAATATCAAGATATTTACAGAGTTATTTTTGGGAATATAAATTATTGTTATTATTATTATATAAATAATATTCATTAGCATTCAGATGGACTATACATCGTTTTATTAATATAAACGATGCATAAACAATAATCAGAGAGAAAAACATATAACCATGCTGATAGAGCAAGTGAAATGGTGGCTAACAAAGAAATCTCTAGCGTTAATTTTGATCACTGCTTATCTTGAAAAATAAAGACAATTTGACGTTTGTCGTAGAAGTCACGCTGCAGGATTGTGCGCCAAATCTTCTGACACTGCCAGAATTTCGTCGGAGGTAAAATTTGATTGCAACGGTCATTAATCCGCTGTCTGTGAACATGTCAAACTAGCTATCAAAAACTACAGATTTTTGCCTAGAATTATAGGAATCTTTTAGGATTCTCAAAATTTGTCTCAGACGACCAAATCGTGGCCAAAATCACACAGCGTGCACCCGCCTTAAGTAACCTATTGTAAAGCACCGCTCACTCGATGCGCCTATTTTAACACTTCTACAGACACGTGACCGCGCTCATTTCATGATGAGGTGCATGAGCGCCAGGCGGGTTCTCTACGAGTCGTCCTAACCATAAATATCTATGGTTCTAATAACGTACTGGTTCTATTACTAATGCATGCGCATAATCTTTAGGAACATCAGCTGTGACCCAATTCAGGGGCTGCGTACTTGGAAGTGCATGAAAGGGACAGAGCCTTTGAAGTGGAGGAAAGTAACTGAGGTTCAGGGTTGCCAGGTCCGCACAACAAAACCTACCCACCAATAGGCAATACATGTAGTTCCAAACGTAGGTTCAAGAGGAGCCTAAACATTAAGTCCTGTCAATCATCATTACGAGCGTATATAAGCAGCATATATTGTGTTGTCCCAGTGACAATTCTTCCAGCATTTGGTCCCGCCCTGTCGTTTGACTGCATGTCCCAACCCGACGACGAGTTCTAGCAGCATTTTACCATGGCATGCAGGGCAGAGGCGGCCTGTCCGCAGGCTCTGTAAGCCTTCTCCGTTAGATTGGAGGAGAACTTACAGGCCTGGGATGGGAGATCCCAGCAACCCTGCTCCAGGATTTAGACCATACCATAGTACTGAAACTGCTCTCATTAGAGTTACTAATGATTTGCTCTTATCATCAGATCGTAGTTGTATCTCTCTATTAGTGTTACTGGATCTTAGTGCTGCATTTGACACTATTGATCACAATATTCTTTTAAATAGACTCGAAAATTATGTTGGCATTAGTGGAATTGCATTGTCATGGTTCAAATCATACTTATCTGACCATTATCAGTTTGTAGAAGTAAATGAAGAGAGGTCATATCGATCACAAGTTGAATATGGAGTACCGCAAGGCTCGGTACTAGGACCATTGCTTTTCATTCTGTACATGCTACCCTTAGGAGATATCATCAGGAAGCATGGCGTTAGTTTTCACTGTTACGCTGATGATACTCAGCTCTATATTTCTTCGCGCCCTGACGAAACTTACCAATTCACAAAATTAACGGAATGCATAGCTGATATAAAAAATTGGATGACCAGTAATTTCCTACTACTAAATTCAGAAAAAACAGATATTCTAATTTTTGGACCAAAAACTTCCTCACGTAATAACCTAGAATACTGTCTAACACTTGATGGCTGCTCTGTTAAGTCTTCGTCGTCAGTTAGGAACCTGGGTGTGCTCTTTGATACCAATCTTTCATTTGAAGGCCATGTTTCTAGCATCTGTAAAACCGCATTCTTCCATCTTAAAAATATATCTAAATTACGACATATGCTCTCGATGACAAATGCGGAACAGTTAGTTCATGCGTTCATGACCTCAAGGCTTGATTACTGTAACGCTCTACTAGGTGGTTGTTCTGCTCGCCTGATAAATAAACTACAGCTCGTACAAAATGCAGCAGCTAGAGTTCTTACTAGAACTAGGAAGTATGACCATATTAGCCCGGTTCTGTCAACACTGCATTGGCTTCCTGTTAAACATTGTATAGATTTTAAAATCTTGCTAATTACCTACAAAGCACTAAATGGTTTAGCTCCCCAGTACCTGAGCGAGCTCTTAATGCATTATAGTCCTTCGCGTCTATTACGATCTCAGAATTCAGGCCAGCTAATAATACCTAGAATATCAAAATCAACTGCAGGTGGTAGATCCTTCTCCTATTTGGCACCTAAACTCTGGAACAATCTTCCTAGCATTGTTCGGGAAACAGACACACTCTGTCAGTTTAAATCTAAACTAAAAACACATCTCTTTAACCTGGCATACACATAACACATTATCAATTTTTTTCAAATCCGTTAAAGGATTATTAGGCTGCATAAATTAGGTCAGCCGGAACCGGGAACACTTCCAATAACACCAGATGTACTCGTTACATCAGAAGAAGAATGGCATCTACGCTAATATTAGTCTTTCTGTTTATCCCGAGGTTTACCGTAGTCAGCCGGATCCGGGCCGTATCCGGGTGAGATCGAGGACCTGCGCCATGACACAACCACAACACAGCCCTGAAGTATCAGCAGAGATTGAGTCAACTAGATCATCCACTGTGAAGGCCTCATCAACATGACAACCAGTGGCACATCTCCTCAACAACCGTCCATACCGGTGTGATGAATACGATCCTCAACTGGATGGAACTGAATTAAATACTTTGAACGTTGTGATCGTATCTGACTTATGATAGCAACCTGAGTCGTAACAAAGCACTGTTCGCCATAGGAGAACTGGCCCCCCGACTAAGCCTGGTTTCTCCCAAGGTTTTTTCTCCATTTTAACACCTGTTTGCCACCTGATGTCACCTGTTGGAGTTTGGGTTCCTTGCCGCTGTCGCCTTTTGCTTGCTTAGTTGGGGACACTTGACAATTGACATTTGATATTCAACAGTGCTTTGATCTACCTGCATTGACACTATTCCTTAAGAGCTGCTGTGCAGCCAAAATAATGTACCAGTTATCACTGTAAAGCTGCTTTGACACAATCTACATTGTAAAAAGCGCTATATAAATAATGGTGACTTGACTTGACTTCAATGAAGAGTGTTCCGCAGAATACTCTTCCGTTTGCAAGTTACACCAGGATCCTCTATCTCGTAGGCCTTCCGCACATAACAAGGGAATTTGAGCATGTCATCCTCGGCGTCCTCCTGCAAATTTGTTCAGTCACGGCCATTAAAACCCGCTCCTCCCATCCTCGGCTAGGCATCCACACACCCCAGCTCAGCCGCTTTCATCTAGTCAAGTGATTTGCCGCAGCGAACTTCCAATTTCCACGTAAAACGAACAAAAATCCCAGCTCTCTTTCACATCGATTCGCAAACTGGCCAATTGATGCGTCGCTCCTCGCGCTCCCTGTCTCTTCCAAGCATTTTAACCCGATTATTTTTTATTTATTTATTTTTTTTATGATTTCAAGCCTAAATGGTAAAGCTATAATAGACCTCATGGGCCGCTCGTTGCATTGTCTTCCGGGATGTATTTCCACACACAGAACGAAGGTAAAAGATCTACGTTTTTTAATGAATAAACTATGACGTCCACTCCAAACATTACAAAGCTCATGATAGCTTTCGTTAACTCAGAGTAATTTCACTTCACCATCAGTGGACTAGACGATGTTTTTCAAAAATATGTTTTTCAAAAATATGTTTTCAACACTGCATCATCTTTGCAATGCAATCGGATCCCTTAAGTCTATGCACCACGTAAAATTTGTGCATAGGCTCGTTTGAATCAAGATCAACTGCCCTAAAATATTTATATGCGATTTACTGTGCTTAAGTAATGTTTCGAGAATTTACGAACTAAAACGTGTTGCAAAGCCTAATGTGTATAATCTTTACATTTGCGTATGTGGCATTTATCTACAAAAACTGTGTAAATTTATCTCTTATTAAAACAAGTATGCTTCTTCTATTCTGCTAGTTAAGATCTTCTTAAACTAGACATAACACAAAAAGACCATCTTTTTACACATTTTCAAGTAAAATGGTAATTGTTTTTTTCATGCCATGAAAATATGAGCATTCTTATTCATGAGCAAATTTAAAAGCTGTTGTTAAAAAGTTGGTCATTCTCTATATTCACTGTAAAGCTAAAGATTCTAAGTCTTAAAATGACACCCCCTCTTTTGCCTGTTCAAACAGGTGGCAATAATTTTTATAGATATACAAAGACGGTGCACTCATATTACTTATGCCTTTTGCAATTTCTACCATTCATAGGAATAAGGTCACTATTCATTATGTCACTACAGCTGCCAAGCTCCGGTTGCTATACAAAAAGACAATGCGTCTCAGAACACTAACTGCATTTGCTCATTGGCTCATCCAGCCAAAATATAAGCTTTTTAACACTATTTGAGCATAAGAAACAATATTTTTGGGATAGTTCAGGGGATAGTTCAGATTTGTTGCCAAATTGAATCATGCTATTTAAATATGCTTGCAGTTTTTGCAATTTCAGGATTTTCCTCATTCAGATATATAGGACTTCTTCTTGGATGTCCAAAATAGCTACTCGGTGACGTCGCAAATATGGCTGCCAAATGTGAACAGAATTTCCTTGACCAAGTCTGCACTCCTACCCACTGCTGATTTACTTCAGCCCAAATTTACCTCGCCCAAACACTCCCATCTCCGCTCCTCTCCATTTTCCTCTTGCCTTCTTCCCAGCCATCTCCGGATTGGCCCTAAGCGTGAGGCTGCCTCCGCAACAAGGAACTGCTCTGGCTTCTCCTTTCTCCCTATAACTTTCCTTTCAGTAGCACTAAAACCTAGCGTGAGGCTGCCTCTGCAAATATCCACTACCTACATCAACTCAAATGCCATCTTACCCCTTCTTTACAGCTGCCCTAGTACCAACCCCAACCCACAACACTGCTATGGAACTTCTGCTTGTTCTCATTTTCAGGAGCCTAAGCATGGTTCGCTGGATGTTTTGGCCCATATGTTGAGCATTCCAAAGATCTCAGATTCTTCTAAAAGGGAACCGTTAGCATCTTTGCTGGTGGTCTGAGTATGGTTTGCTTTCAGCTACAGGTACATTTCACTAAAATGTTCATCGTGAACGCAAATCACTCTCCTGACATTTTTTCATTTGCTAATTCCAACTGGTTTGGTCATCAGATGCTTCTGTACAAGTCTTAATTGTCATGGCTGCTGCTTCTGACAGATCTCCACAAATTGTTTGTTTATGACAAACATGTGCCAGCCACATCCAGATTGCAAGAGAGATAGCCTCTCGTGTTAATTTTGTGTTAAGTCCACAAGATGATATTTATTGATGTTCTTAAACCATTGTGTGAATACTTCCATGCTGATGTCACCATTGCTTTTTGCAATAAATAAACATGATGAAAACAATCCAAAATAAATATGTAATATTTAATAATAATAATAAATAATAATAATAATTCTCCCCATTTAGACTGTATATACAAAAACAGCATGAGTAAATCAGTGCTACCACATCGTTCTATTTCTAAAAATAGACTGCTCCGTTCAGGCTAAGTAATCCGCGTCTGTGCTACAAGCTGGCCGCTTAACAAAATTGGCGACAAGGATGTTTTTTTTTTTTTTTTACAAGATTTCCTGAAGATGGCATCAGTAAGTGCTCCATTTCCCAGTCCTTTTTTGCCTTGTCCCGGTGAGCCTGCTATACCACTAGTAACATGGCTGAAGATGTTTCAGAACTACATGCTCGTCATCAATGTTACTGGGGATTCTTATTCTTTGAAAGAGCAATTCATTCCAAAAAGAAATGTGGTCGTGGAAAGACATGCCTTTAGGAAACGAGTGCAGAGGACAGATGAAACCGCAAATCTCTCAACTGCATTGAGAGATTTGGCGACTACTTGTGAATTTGCTGACAATCTTGATGGTATGCTGCATGACCAGCTTGTAGAAAACATTGCTAACCCTCACATTCGTGAAAGATTATTAGTGGAATCTAAATTGACACTGGAGACTGCAATTACAATTGCCACACAGCTAGAGGCTGCTGATGCCCAGGCAAAATCAATGGCTACAAGCAACCCTGCTCCAGTACAAGCCGTAAATGCCACTCCTGCTTCTGGACGACAACGTCCTCTGCTTCTGCTCCGTCAGCTCGGACATGCTTCTGCTGTGGCTCCGCTGGACATCTTTCAAATGCACAGAACTGCCCCGCTGCATCTGCTAAATGTAAAAATTGCAATAAAACTGGACAGTTTGCACGAGTCTGCCATTCTGCTCCTACTCGTTCAGTGCATTCAGTTGAATTACCAGAGGTCTGTATTCTCTATCTACCTGGAGCAACTGACCATTTGATGTGTGATGTGACCATAAATGCCACACCTGCTGCCCACCCCTCTGTCCCATCAACTCCTAGTTAGATGGTATTCATCCCTCCCGGGATGGTGCTGCTCTTCTCTCTAGTAATATGGCACATAGTCTTAGAGCTGAAACATGACAAACTGGGGTCCAGGTCAGGAAGCAGACAGACCGGCTAAACTGACCGTCTGCTAGCTGCCTCACGTTACAGAAGTCAGATAATTCCCAAAACATAGAAACCCTTACACCTAGATATTATCACATAGAGACTGTGTCTGTACCCCGAATTAGTAAAAACAAAAAACTTCCAAACCCATTTCATGGTAAAAATTTAATTGATGTTCAACAAATAAAAAATAGAGATAATACTGATAAACAAATGATAAAGCTTGGGTTGTTAAATATTAGATCCCTTTCTTCAAAAGCACTTATTGTAAATGATATCACAGACAATAATCTAGATTTGCTGTGTTTGACAGAAACTTGGCTAAAATCAGACGATTACATTACTTTAAATGAGTCTAGCCCTCAAGGTTACGATTATCGACACAATCCTCGTCAGAAAGGCAAAGGGGGAGGTGTTGCTGTAATTTAAAGTAATATTTACAGTATTAGTCAAAAGTCTTTCAAATATAATTCCTTTCAACTTTATGTAACATTATGTAAGTAGACATTTGTGTTGGCTACTGTATACAGGCCACCAGGACACCATACAGTCTTTATCAGAGAATCTGCTGATTTTCTATCGGAGTTAGTACTAGCTGCAGATAAAGTCCTTGTTGTTGGTGATTTTAATATCCATGTAGATAATGAAAAAGACGCATTAGGATTGGCATTCTTCTTCTGATGTAACGAGTACATCTGGTGTTATTGGAAGTGTTCCCAGTTCCGGCTGACCTAATTTATGCAGCCTAATAATCCTTTAACAGATTTGAAAAAATAAATTGTTAATGTGTTATGTGTATGCCAGGTTAAAGAGATGTGTTTTTAGTTTAGATTTAAACTGACAGAGTGTGTCTGCTTTCCGAACAATGCTAGGAAGATTGTTCCAGAGTTTAGGTGCCAAATAGGAGAAGGATCTACCACCTGCAGTTGATTTTGATATTCTAGGTATTATCAACTGGCCTGAATTCTGAGATCGCAATAGACGCGAAGGACTATAATGCATTAATAGCTCGCTCAGGTACTGGGAAACTAAACCATTTAGTACTTTGTAGGTAATTAGCAAGATTTTAAAATCTATACGATGTTTAATAGAAAGCCAATGAAGTGTTGACAGAACTGGGCTAATATGGTCATACTTCCTAGTTCTAGTAAGAACTCTAGCTGCTGCATTTTGTACGAGCTGTAGTTTATTTATCAGGCGAGCAGAACAACCACCCAGTAGAGCGTTACAGTAATCTAGCCTTGAGGTCATGAACGCATGAACTAACTGTTCTGCATTTGTCATTGAGAGCATATGTTGTAATTTAGATATATTTTTAAGATGGAAGAATGCGGTTTTACAGATGCTAGAAACATGGTCTTCAAATGAAAGATTGGTATCAAAGAGCACACCCAGGTTCCTAACTGATGACGAAGACTTAACAAAGCAGCCATCAAGTGTTAGACAACATTCTAGGTTATTACGTGAGGAAGTTTTTGGTCCAAAAATTAGAATATCTGTTTTTTCTGAATTTAGTAGTAGGAAATTACTGGTCATCCAATTTTTTATATCAGCTATGCATTCCGTTAATTTTGTGAATTGGTAAGTTTCTGAGATGATCTGAGATGTCGTCGCTCTGAATTTCAAAGCAAATTCTTTGATAAAGTCTGTATGGTGTCCTGGTGGCCTGTATAAAGTAGCCAACACAAATGTGAACTTACATAATGTTACGTAAAGTACCATCACTTCGAAGGAATTATATTTGAGAGACTTTTGACTAATACTGTAAATATTACTATAAATTACAGCAACACCTCCCCCTTTGCCTTTCTGACGAGGATTGTGTCGATAATCATAACCTTGAGGGCTAGACTCATTTAAAGTAATGTAATCGTCTGGTTTTAGCCAAGTTTCTGTCAAACACAGCACATCTAGATTATTGTCTGTGATAATATCATTTACAATAAGTGATTTTGAAGAAAGGGATCTAATATTTAACAACCTAAGCTTTATCATTTGTTTATTATTATTTTCTCTATTTTTTATTTGTTGAACATCAATTAAATTTTTACCATTAAATGGGTTTGGTAGTTTTTTGTTTTTACTAATTCGGGGTACAGACACAGTCTCTATGTGATAATATCTAGGTGTAAGAGTTTCTATGTGTTGGGAATTATCTGACTTCTGTCCACTTCCTCAGTTCACTTCCCCAGAGTTCGCTGCGTTCCTGAAAGAGAGCAACATTAAGCACATTCGTAGTGTATCATCCTGCTGCAAATGGAGCTATTGAACGCTTCCTGAGAGTTCTTAAATGTATAATTCAATCAGCAATCCTACAATCAGCACCATGGAAAACAACAGTGACTGACTTCCTGCAGATCTATCGTGCTACACCTCATGCTGTGACAGGCGTTTTCCCCTTCGAATGTCTTGAAACCCTCACTTTCTGGTCATGAGCCTAAACAACTGCAGCAATGTGTTTCATCATGTCAGGATGTCATGAAATCTCGCTTTGACCAGAAGCATAGAGTGCGCCATTTTTCTTTCCAAAAAGGGGATAAAAGTCAGTACATGTACCAGTAGCCCATCCAAAATTCACTCCTCCAGTTGAGGTTAGGAAAAAAGTTGGCCCTTACACCTACCTCTTGGATGATAGAAGTGTCATGCATTGTGTCTCGCACCCCTGCCGACTAAAGCGCTGGATAATGGACTGACCACTAATGCTGAAAACTTGATTCCCTCTCATGTTCCATTGTCTGGAAATTCAGTGTCTTCTGATGCTTGTCCACGGGAGAAACGTCAAAGACATGAGCCAGGTTGGCTAAAGGACTATGTCCATTAGTCACAGAAACTGACATGGACTTTTGCAACATACATTACACATACTCACATGAAAATTTAAGTACTGAATAGTAGTTTTGTTTTTTGTTTGTTTGTAGTTTTGTAGTTTGTAGTTTTGAATTTGTAGTTTTGTTCATATTGCTTATTATTTTAAATGTTCTTTTGCATTCATTTAATGTGTTGCTTAGTGTATAATTCATGTGAATACATGTGAAATTGTTGATACATTGCAGATTTGATGTTCTTTATTGCTATTTAATGCCAATTGTCGCCTACAGAAAGAATTCATTTAACTAAGAGGGTAATATGTGATGTCCTTACATTAATGCACGACTAGATGGCACTCAAGCTTCTTGAGTTAGATATATACATAGGAAGTAAGTGAGAAGAGTGAGAAAGAATGCTGAACATGTGCATGCATGTTATCCTGCTTGTTCATAGTAGTTATTAAAGTTTCCTAAGAGGAATACACAGTTTTGTGCATCTTGTCTACATGAAGACTTAACAACATTACCGTTACATATGTAGCTTTTTGATTAAACCGTGCTGCCGCAGCAGATATTTCTTCCTCCACTTTTCATGGCCACTACCCTGTGGGGGAAACAATGGGCCTCCAAAGCATTCTCTTCTATTTGCAACAACTTCAATGCAGCGTATTGCATCAACAGGTCAAGTTCCTCCAAACTAATGCCATTCCTGTGACGGCTAATCTGGTCTTCCACTAGCGATTAGTTTATAAATAAAGCAGAACATATAGCAGAATTTAAAAATCAATTGCCCAAATTCTGCCTTTCAGAAATTTAGGACATTGGCTCCATATGCAAGCTCGTCATGCACCCCAGTGCCACTCTACGTGGATCCTATAAACACTCTTACTCTAGCGTTCCAATAAATAATCTTCTCAATCATCTCCATTTTTTCTACAAGATAGTTTTTGCCAGCAGAGCTCCGGCTGTTAATATCCTGCAAATTCAAATATCTGAACCCAGACTTTTAGATTCTCGTTTGTTACTCGTAAAGTATTAAGCAAATGCAGGAAATCACAAGTCCAATATGGAGTACCGCACGGCTCAATACTAGTACCGTTGCTTTTCACTCTATACATGCTACCCTTAGGAGATATCATTAGAAAGCATGACGTTAGTTTTCACTGTTACGCTGATGATACTCAGCTCTATATTTCTTCACGCCCTGATGAAACTTGGCAATTCACAAAATGAGCGGAATGCATAGCTGATATAAAAAATTGGATGACCAGTCATTTCCTACTACTAAATTCAGAAAAAAGGAACCTGGGTGTGCTCTTTGATACCAATCTTTCATTTGAAGGCCATGTTTCTAGCATCTGTAAAGCCGCATTCTTCCATCGTAAAAATATATCTAAACTACGACATATGCTCTCAATGAAGAACTAACTGTTCTGCATTTATGTGTTCATGACCTCAAGGCTAGATTACTGTTACACTCTACTGGGTGGTTGTTCCGCTCGCTTGATAAATAAACTACAGCTCGTGCAAAATGCAGCAGCTAGATTTCTTACTAGATCTAGGAAGTATAACCATATTAGCCCAGTTCTGTCAACACTGCATTGGCTTCCTGTTAAACATATATAGATTTTAAAATCTTACTAATTACTTACAAAGCACTAAATGGTTTAGCTCCCCAGTACCTGAGCGAGCTCTTAATGCATTATAGTCCTTCACGTCTATTGCGATCTCAAAATTCAGGCCAGCTGATAATACCTAGAATATCAAAATCAATTGCAGGCGGTAGATCCTTCTCATATAAACTCTGGAACAATCTTCTTAGCATTGTTCGGGAAGCAGACACACTCTGTCAGTTTAAATCTAGACTTAAAAACCCATCTCTTTAACCTGGCATACACATAACACATTGTCAATTTATATTTATTATAAAGGATTATTAGGCTGCATAAATTAGGTCAGCCGGAACCGGGAACACTTCCTATATCACCAGATGTACTTGTTACATCAGAAAAAGAATGGCATCTACGCTAATATTAGTCTCTCTGTTTATCCCGAGGTTTACCATAGTCAGCCGTATCTGGGCCGTATGGAGGTGAGATCGAGGACCTGCGCCTTGACATGACCACAACACAGCCCTGAAGTATCAGCAGAGATTGAGTCAACTAGATCATCCATTGTGAAGGCCTCATCGACACGACAGCCAGTGGCACAGTTCCTCAACAAACCGTCCATACCGGCGTGATGAATACGATCCTCAAATGGATGGAACTGGAATAAATACTTTGAATGTTGCGATCCCATTGGATTTATGATAGCTACCTGAATCGTAACAAAGCACTGTTTGCCAGAGGAGAACTGGCCCCCCGACTAAGCCTGGTTTCTCCCAAGGTTTTTTTCTCCATTTTAACACCTGTTTGCCACCTGATGTCACCTGTTGGAGTTTGCGTTCCTTGCCGCTGTCGCCTTTGGCTTGCTTAGTTGGGGACACTGATATTTGATATTCAACAGTGCTTTGATCTACCTGCATTGACACTATTCCTTAAGAGCTGCTGTGCAGCCAAAATAATGTACCAGTTATCACTGTAAAGCTGCTTTGACACAATCTACATTGTAAAAAGCGCTATATAAATAAAGGTGACTTGACTTGACTGGATCTGACCATACCCAGTGCTTTACGCTCCCTGTAGGGGTATCTCTACACAGATACACCACTTTTGTGGCTCCCAGTGACTTCTTATACTATCAGAACTATATGATCATAAATATCATAAAGCTAGTATAATTAATGTACCTTCCTGTCCACCTGCCAGTTCCGCGGTACTCTTTACTCACATCTGAGTGAAGCTCTGCCGCTCTCCTTTCCCTATTTCTTCCACTCAGGCAGCCCTAACAAAATAAAACAACTTAATAAAAATGAAATGCAAAGGAAAAAATAAAAAGAGGAAGCATAAAAGATTGAAATAAAATGCATTAAAAGCAATAAAAATTAAAAATAATTAAAAGAATATATTTAAAATAAAGTGCATTAAGTTTCGGACGTAGCACAGTGCTCATTCAGTAAATGCATAGCTAAAAATATATGTTTTGAGTCTGGATTTGACTGTGGCTACTGTTGGAGCACCTATGATCTCTTCTGGAAGCTGGTTCCAGCTGCGGCTGGTATAATAGTTAAAAGCAGACTCTCCTTGTTTAGAGCGAATCCTTGATATTTGATATAACCTTGATATATCCTTGATATAACTGATTTGATCCTATTGATCTGAGTGATCTGTTAGGTTTATATTCTATGAGCATATCTGCAATGTATTGAGGTCCAAGGCCATTGAGTAATTTATAATTCTAAATGCAAATGGAAGCCAGTGCAAGGACCTCAGGATGGGTGATATGTTCATATTTTCTGGTTCTGCTCAGAACCCTGGCAGCAGCGTTCTGTACGAGCTGCAGCTGTCTTATGGTCTTTTTGGGAAGGCCAGTGAGGAGTCCTTTACAATAATCCACCCTGCTGGTGATGAAAGCATGAACAAGTTTCTCTAAGTCTTGACTGGAGACAAAGCATCTAATTCTTGCAATATTTTTGAGATGTTAATATGCTGATTTAGTTATTGCTTTTACATGACTACTGAAACTCAGGTCTGACTCCAAAATCACACCAAGATTCCTGACTTGATTTTTAGTTGTTTGACCCCTAGAGAGAAGGTATGCAATTATTTCAGTTTTGTCTCTGTTTAACTGAAGGAAGTTTTGGCACATCCAATTTTTAATTTCATCAATGCATTGGCACAGGGAGTCAATGGGGCTGTAGTCATTAGGTGATAGGGCTACGTAAATCTGGGTGTCATCTGCATAGCTATGATATGCAATTTGATTCTTTCTCATTATTTGGCTCAGTGGCAGCATATATAGGTTAAACAGGAGCGGTGCAAGTATTGAACCTTAAGGGACTCCGCATGTCATGGATGTCCATTCAGACTTATGGTCACCGATACTCACATAATAACCTCTCCCTTCTACGTATGACCTGAACCATTCCTGACCATCCCAGAAAGCCCGACTCAGTTTTCCAGCCTGTCAAGAAGTATGTTGTGATCAACAGTGTCAAATGCAGCACTGAGATCAAGTAGTACCAGCACTGATAATTTGCCTGTAGCTGTATTTAAGGTGCTGTCTCTATGCTGTGATGCTGTCGGAAACCAGATTGAAAGTTGTCGAAGTATCCATTTGAGCTTAAGGATTTGTTCAGCTGATTGAAAACAACTTTTTCAAGGATCTTGCCTATGAAAGGAAGATTTGAGATTGGTCTGTAGTTGCTCAATATGGTGTTATCCAGATTGCTCTTTTTCAGCAGGGGCTTAATAACTGCAGTTTTCTTTTGCCATATTGATTTCTGCATTATCTATGTGGATGTTAAAGTCCCCAGTAATAGCAAAACAGTCAAACTCTGAGGAAATTGTTGATAACAGTTCTGTAAAGTCCTCAGCAAAGGCTGGAGAGTATTTTGGAGGCCTGTAAATAACGATTAGTAGAATGCGTGGAGCACCTTTTAACACAATACCCAAATATTCGAAAGACAAGTAATCACCAAATGACACTTGCACTGATAGACATCTTTCAATAGAACAGCTACACCTCCACCTCTCCTAACAGCTCTGCAGACACTCATAAAAGCAAAGTTAGGAGGGGCTGTTTCATTAAGGACTGTTGCACTACAGTTGTCTTTAAGCCACATTTCATTTAGAAGCATAAAATCTAGGTTGGTTGTGGTTATTAAGTCATTGACTAGAAGTAATTTATTTTTAAGTGAGCGGATGTTTAAAAGTGCTAATTTAACAGTCTTACTTTCTGTCTCCCCAGTAATCTTAGCTTTATGTGTAATAGGCAGCAGATTAGATGGGTTTGCCAAGCTTCTTGAAAAGGCCTTCGATTTTCTATCACGTAATAATACAGAAATAGAGAAAGCAACAGGCACACTTGGGGCTGGGCCCACAGGCTTTGGGGGCTTGCAGCAAAAGAGTGGGAGAGTATGGTTCCCGCATTACCAGTTCCTCCATTTTCTCTGAGAAGCACAGAAGAGGGGATGCTAGAGAGAGGGATAACGTGTCCAGTGAGAGGGGGTGTCATTCTGGTGTTACTGTAATGTGTTTTCCTGGCTTTCCTGGCTGTTTTCCCGAAAGTCGTCATTTGGATGCTGAATCTTGGAGCAGTTCTAATACGTCATAGTCTATCTGCAGTGAGCTCTGTGGGCAGGGCTTCGTCGGGATTGTGTCTGTGAGCAGTAGTTGTTGTGGCTGCGTGGTCTTATCATTGTCTATGTGGGATGTGTCAAATGCATGTCCATTCAGGTGCTGAAATGAAGTCCTGTGGTAGATTGTACTCTGTCCAGGTGTATTTGTGCCATTCAGGTTGAGTGGATTGGCATACACTGTTGAAGGATAATGGAGGGAGAAGTCCTTTATTGTTCTTGAGCATTCTTGACCCTAGTTTGTTTGGGTGCAGGGCATCATGTGTAAACATTTGTCTCTGACTACAGAAGAGATTGAAGTTGTCGATAAAGTTCAGTCCCTTTATGTTGTAGGTTTTTTTGCAGCCATGTATTGAGCCCAAGCAACCGTGAAAACCTATTTGTTCCTCTTGCTGGGAGTGGTCCACTGATGAACGACTGAACTTTCAGTCTTAAAAGTGTATCAAAGAGTTCATTGAAATCCCTTTTAAGGAGTTCTGACTGCTCTTTCCAAATATCATTCTACCCACATGAATGATTAGTCGATTTGCAGTCTTTTATTTAATCAGAATGTTCTTAAGTTCCCTGTTTACATCAGAAACTGTTGCTTGTGGAAGGCAGCACGTAGTTGTATCCCTGCTTCTAATGTTTCTGATTATGGAGTCACCCTCTATCAGGGTCCTGGGCTCGGCAGCACTCTGAGCTGTCTGAGCTAATAAAGAGTTTTCCCTTCAGAAGGAAACTTTTACGAGTCTTTGTCCTGTAGCAAGATATTAGCATAAGACATTGGATTGGATATCTGAGAGAATCTGAGATATCTTGCAAATCCTTTTTGATGAGGCCTGGGCCTTCTGTGTCAAGTCACGTAGTTGGTGAATAGACATTGTGCAGGGGCAGGCCGTAATCCCTAAATGGTGACTTACAGTTGGATGGAGATTTTGGAGGAAAAGGCTCTTGAAGCTCGTGTCCTTCTCCATCCCAGGCTCATTGCGAGCTCTGAAGTAAGCTTGTCTGAGTCTGTGGTAGTAGGCGTAGGGAATTTCATGTCTGCCTTGTCTGGTGTCTAGGGTAGCAATCAGTCCGCTTTCAGACTCTTGAGTCTGAGAATTCCTTGACGATGGCTTGTTTCAACTGCCGGTAGTCAGATTGGATGTTTTCTGACTGCCGAGCCAGAAAGCACCGCACCTCTGGTCCAGAAGTGATCCAGAGAAGATAGAGTTTATCTTGGTGGGTCGCACTCGTCAAAGACAGCAGGTGAAAGTCAATGTCTCGTAGATAGGCATGGACGTCGTGGTCTCCTGCAAGCTCTGGGGTGAATGCAGGGATGTGCCTGGCTATTCGTTGGAGGTCTTTGAATGTCGCTTTACATGCCGTTTCAGGGTCTGTCTGAATTAATCCTTCTCCTTCTGCGACCACAGAGGCTCTCAGGAAATGGGCTGGTGAAGTGTTTAGAAGCAGGCTCTGGCTCTTCCCCCCTTTTGTGTCTATCCTGAACCTCCATCTCTAGCTGGTCTATGCGGCTTTTAGCATGTGTCAGCTCCTTGTGACTCTCTGTGATCTGGAGTTTGAGGTTGTTCACCTCCTGTTTCAAACCTGTGAGGTTGTGGGCCTGGTAGAAGATGACCTCAGTCAGATCTTTGTGATCATACCTCTGGTTTGAGTCATCTGCCTTTAGTTCTCTTCCATCAATGTCCAGTTGCTTTTGGCTCTGGTGCTTCAAATGATCAGCAGCCCTGGTTAGAAGGGTGTTCCTCACAACACCTAACCCGTCCTTTTGGTCTGCCATCTGGGCAATTAGCCTGAGCATCTGCAACATTTAGGCACGCTTGTGGTGAGAGTAAGGGCAAGAGACTAAGGCAAAATCAAACAGAATTTGGAGCTGAACGCACAGTGGGCAGCTAGGTTTAATAAATTACTTAAGATGGTTCTTATGGTCAAAATTATTTCTCAGAACATACTGATGGCTCACAACAGGCTTGATCTCTGAACAAATGGAAGAAAGAAAGGGAGAGGAAGAGGAGAGCTTTCCTATTAGATTGTGTTTATTAGTGGTGCTCAAAATTATGCCATAGCAATCGTTCAGATTACTTTTGTAGATGGCTCATAAAATTGAGGTGACTGTTGTAATGAACAAAACCAAGGAGTATTAAAGCTGCATGAAAGGGCCCTCGCACCCGGGCTCACCGCCACCCGTTGGCCTCAGGAAAACAGTGAACAATGGGCGACATGCATGTAAGTGAGTAAATACAGGAGAATTATGGGAAAGTCATTTCAAAGTGCCAGACTTCCTGCTGCCAACAGGTGGTGCTCTGAGCGTAACTGAATATTGCCATGTTGATGTCTCCAGGCCAGGACTATTATCGAACATGTGAAGTTTGGAGCAGATCGGACATCGTATGCCTGAGTTACAACAACTTCCTGTTTCATGGCGTTAATTGCAAACATTAGCACTTAGCCAAGTGTTGCATGTTTTAACATGTTTCTAGTATGTGTGCTACTCAGTGGCATATCGAAATGTGTTCCAGGGAGTGAATTACAGTGTAAAGCATGCCATTTCCTGTTGCCAGCAGATGGCGCTATGACTAACTGAATATTGGCAAATAGATGTCTTTAGGCCAGGACTTTTATCACACATGTGAAGTTTGGGGCTGATCATGCTTGAGTTACAACAACTTCCTGTTTCATGACGATAATAACATGCTTTAGCAGTCAGCTAGGTGTTGCTAGCATGATTTAGAATGTTACTAGCATGTTTAGTACTCAATTGCATATTTTAGTATGTTGCTAATAGTGCATCATATTGTTATACATCATATTGTTATCATATTGTTATACAGTAGGTGGTGCTATTACTATAACCGAATATTGTCATGTAGATGTGTTCAGGGCAGGACTCTTATCAAATGTGTGCCGTTTGGGGCAGATCTGACATTTTTGTAGGTAATGGGACGGTATGTATGTCCTAACCAGTCCTGAAACGTGTGCAAAGTTTCGTGAGTTTTTGAGCATGTTTAGGCCCTCAAAAATGCGATAATGTTTGGAAAAGAATAATAATAATAATAATAAACGTCATTGTCAAAGACAGAGAGAGAGAGAGTGTGAAAAATCCACATTCAAACCAAAATATCTGACTTCTTGTTGGTCGGAGCTAATGACTGTAAATTAAAAAGTTGTCCGACTTAACGAGAACAATATGTGTACCGAGTTTGGTGACTGCAGTTAAAACTAACCCCCCCCCACTTTTGTCAAAAGGTGGCGCTATAGAGGCCCTCCTCCCGTCCATTTCTAGGGTTTTGCTCATGTCTATGGGTGACATCTCTGACGTGTGTATTGAGTTTCATGCAATTTGAAGCATGCTAAGAGTCTCAAAAGCACCCAGAACAAATATTAAAGTTTGATGCGTTGCCATGGCAACAGTGTTTGAGATATCACAATTCTTTTTACATGTCTATATTCGCCATGTCTTGACATTATTCTGATGAAGTTTGAAGCAAATCGGGTAAAAATAAGAGGTTGATCTCAAAGCATTTTGAAAGTGACACACTTCCTGCTGCCAGTTGGTGGCGCTATAACTTTGACTCACAATAGTCACATCCATGTGATCTGACTCCTTCAACGAACACACTGCTGAAGTTTCATAATTATCAATCAATGTATGTAGAAGTTATAACACACTTCCTGATTCCCTTTTCTCGCCATAAATTTGTTGCCTCACCACGGCTAAACCGTTCGAGATATCAAAAATCCGCTGGCAATGTTTCATCATCAATGTCTTGACTTCATGCTGACCGAGATTGGTGGTGATCGGATTAATCGCCTAGGAGGAGTATATCAAATTCCAGAGCATGCGTTTTTCAAACAACCCGTAATAGTTGACTTCCTGTTGAGCCAGTGTATAACTTAGAGCACGAAAGTTGTTAGGCCAGATGAGATCTATATGTTTACCGAGTTTCATACTAATGCGTGCAAGCGTGTTTGATATATGGACCAAGATTTCGGACTCCATTCAAGGGGGCGCTGTTGAGCACCCCTACCACACCCAGGTAACAGCCTCTGTGGCGTCCTAATGGCCGCAGATTCCAATGTGTGTGCCAATTTTCAAGAGTTTTTGAGCATGTTAAGGCCCCCCAAAAGCCCAGGATGACAGGAAAAAAAATAAAAATAAATATAGCTGCAAGCAGCGATGGCGGGCCCAAGCCCAGTGGCACCGCCACCCCAGTGGCTTCACGGCAATTGTGCATGGTGGGCAATAGGCATTTAAGACGGTTAAACATAAAAGGACTATCTCAAATCCATTTGAATACACCACATTTACTGCAGCAGTTGGTGCCCATATGATCACACACACACAGAGAGAGAGAGAGAGAGAAAGAGTGAGACTGAGGGGGGAGGGGTTAGGACAGAGAGAGAGAGTGAAAAATCCACATTCAAACCAAAATAGCTGACTTGCTGTTGGTCGGAGCTAATGACTGTAAATTAGAAAGTTGTCGGGCTTAATGAGAACAATATGTGTACCGAGTTTGGTGACTGTAGGTTAAAGTAACCCCCTCACTTTTGTCAAAAGGTGGCGCTGTAGAGCACCTGCTCCCCGCCCGTTTCTAAGGCTTTGCCCATGTCTACGGGATGACAATATTGATGTGTGTGTCGAGCTTCATGCAATTTGAAGCATGTTAAAAGCCTCTAAAAAACCCAAGAATATTATTAAAGTTTGACTTGTTGCCATGGCAACAATATTTCAGATATCACACATACATTCACAGGTCTACATCTGCCATGTTTTGACATTATTCTGATGAAGTTTGAAGCAAAATGGGTAAAAGTAAGAGGGTGATCTGAAAGCATTTTGAAAGTGACACACTTCTTGCTGCCAGTTGGTAGCGCTATAACTTTGACTCACAATAGTCACATCCATGTGATCTGGCTCCCACAATGAACACACAGCTGAAGTTTCATAAAAATGACCGCAGATTCCAATGTGTGTGCCAGTTTTTCAGCATGTTAAGGCCCCCATAAAGTCCCGTTTGACGAAAAAAAAAAAAAAAAATGAATATAGCTGCAAGCAACGATGACGGGTTATAGCCTGGTGGCTCCGCCACCACGGTGGCTTCGGGGCAACTGTGCACGGGGGGCAATGGGCATTTAAAACAGTTAAACATAAAAGGACTATGTCAAATTCACACCACATTTACTGCAGCAGCTGATGCTCCTATGATCACAAACCACAACAGCCACATCCATGAAATAATTTAAAATTAGATGAATTTCATGTCATAGAATGTCATAGGTCGCTTTGAAATGAGTGCAAAGTTTTCTTTTGCAGCTCAAAATTTTAAGCCTATGTCCAGTGTTAATCTAAGTCCAGTATTTGTCTTAAGGTTTTTATTATATATTTTTCTAAACCATTTTATTATATATTTTTCTAAACCTTTAAAAGTGCCACTGACACCCCCCCCCCCCCCCCCCCCCCACCACCACCACCACCACTACACACACACACACACACACAGACACATAGAGGCAGAGTGAGATTTAAGAACCAGTTGGAGACTGACCAGTTAGTTGAGCCAGATTATTCAAAAACATTTTCAACAATAAGAATAAAATATTGATAATCTCTTAATATATACATTTAAATATAATACTAACCAAAACTATTTATAGCAAAATTATCATTCGCTGTTAAAAATATTATACGTTCAGATAAATTTATGAAAGGTATTTTATTAATAAATTTATCAAACTAATTATATAAAACTATATAGTCAGTGAACTACAAATGAACTGGTTCTTTGCCTTAATTTCATTATACAAATTTAAAGAAGAGAAGGCCTAAGACATTTCCTATCCTATAATGCAGAAAAAGGACACAGCGATGAAGGGGTTAAACCTGCAAGACTGTAACACACACACACACACACACACACACACACACACAAAGAGAGAGAGAGAGAGAGAAAGAGACACTTTTATCAGCAAGTTGCTTCAGAAGATTCAACATTTAAATAAAAAATAAAATCTATTAGTCTTTGATAATGTATATATATATATATATATATATACATATAAACAAGGTACCCACTGAATATAATTATACCTTTAAACTGTGTTTAAAAAGAAAGTTTTGTAAAAACTGTTGTTTTCTCAACCATGTTTAAAAATAGGTATTTGCTGCCCTCTAGTGCTTATTCTATATATGACATTTGGATATTATTTGAAATATTTTACCAAAGAGCAGTTATTTGCCTAATTTTAACTTACACATACTTATTGAAATGAAAAATTGAATTAAAATGTGCTTATTTATAATATTTGTATTATTTTATATTGAAATAAAGGATGTATAATTCCGTGGTTAGTAAATATGTCTTTTCCTGTTTCCCTTTTTGTTCTTATTTTAAACCATTGCCATGGAAGCACCATTCAAGATATCCTATAATCGTTTGCATTTTAGCATCTTCAGTGTCTTGTCATCATATTCAGAAAGTTTGATGGTGATTGCATGAATCCCCTAAGAGGAGTAGTTAAAATTTCAGAGCTTGTTTATTCAAAAATTCCACATTCAAACCAAAATAGCTGACTTCTTGTTGGTCGAAGCTAATGACTGTAAATTAGAAAGTTGTCCGGCTTAATGAGATCAATATGTGTGGTTAGTTTGGTGACTGTAGGTTAAAGTAACCCCCTCACTTTTGTCAAAAGGTGGCGCTGTAGAGCCCCCGCTCCCCGCCCATTTCTAAAGCTTTGCCCATGTCTACTGGATGACAATATTGACGTGTGTGTCAAGTTTCATGCAATTTGAAGTTTGTTAAGAGCCTCAAAAACACCCAAGAATATTATTAAAGTTCGACTTGTTGCCATGGCAACATTATTTAAGATATCACACATACATTCACAGGTCTACATCTGCCATGTTTTGACATTTTTCTGATGAAGCTTGAAGCAAATCGGGTAAAAGTAAGAGGATGATCTCAAACCATTTTGAAAGTGACACACTTCCTGCTGCCAGTTGGTGGCGCTATAACTTTGACTCATAATAGTCACATCCATGTGATCGGGCTCCTACAACGAACACACAGCTGAAGTTTCATAAAAATCAATCAGTGTACGCAGACGTTATAACACATTTCGCGTTTCCCTTTTCTCGCCATAAATTCGTGGCCTCGCTACGGCCAAACCGTTCGAGATATGAAAAATTCACTGGCAATTTTTCATCCTCAATGTCTTGGCTTCATGCTGACCGAGTTCGGTGGTGATCGGATTAATCGCCTAGGAGGAGTATATCAAATTCCAGAGCATGCATTTTTCAAGCAACACATAACAACTGACTTCCTGTTAAGCTGCCGTATAACTTAGAGCACGAAAGTTGTTAGGCCCAATGAGGTCCTAACTAGTGGACTAGTTCTATGCCTTTATTTTGTTATACAAATTTATAGAAGAGAAGGCCTAAGAGATTTCCTGTCCTATAATACAGTCAAAAGGACACAGCAATGAAAGGGTTAAACCTGCAAGACTCTAAAACAGACACACAGAGAGATAGACACACACACACACACACACACACACAGAGAGGCAGAACAGTTGGAGCCTGACCAGTAAGTTGAGTCAGATAATTCAATAATATTTTAAACAATAAGAATAAACTATATACTGTAACAGAAATTAGTCTTTGATCATCTCTAAATATATACATTAAAATATAAAACTAACTAAAGTCTTTTATAACTAAAATGTGTTCTTGTCTTCTCAACCCTGTTTAAAGTTTGCTGCCCTCTAGTGCTTATTCTATATATGACATTTGAATATTATTTTAATTATTTTAACCAAAGAGCAGTTATCTGCCTAATTTCAACTTACACATACTTCTTGTAATTAAAAAATTATTTAAAATGTGTATAATATTTGTATTATTATATACTGAAATAACGGGTGTATATTTATAAAATAAGGGTGTATATTCCCTTCTTTGTCCTTAATTTAATCACTTACCATGGCAACAATGTTTGAGATATCCAACATCCGTTTTCAACTTCAATGTCTTAGCAACAAGTTAAAAAAAAGTTTTGTATAAATTGCATAAAGCCTGTAGGAGTAGTAGTATAAAATCGATAGCCTGTTTTTTCAAAAAATCCACATTCAAACCAATGAATTTGAGCTAATGACTATAAATTAGAAAGTTGTCCGGCTTAATGAGACCAATATGTGTACAGAGTTTGGTGACTGTAGGTAAAAATAATCCCCTCACTTTTGTCAAAAGGTGGCGCTACTGAGCCCATCCACCACGCCCATTTCTAAGGCTTTGTCCATGTCTAATGGTTTACAATACTGATGTGTGTGTCGAGTTTCATGCAATTTGAAGCATGTTAAGAGCCTCAAAAATACCCAAGAATATTATTAAAGTTTGACTTGTTGCCATGGCAACAATATTTAAGATATCACACATACATTCACAGGTCTACATCTGCCATGTTTTGACATTATTCTGATGAAGTTTGAAGCAAATCGGGTACAAGTAAGAGGATGATCTCAAACCATTTTGAAAGTGACACACTTCTTGCTGCCAGTTGGTAGCGCTATAACTTTGACTCACAATAGTCACATCTATGTGATCAGACTCCTATGTCGAACACACAAGTGACGTTTCATAAGAATCAATCAATGTATGCATAAGTTATAACACACAGTTATAACACACTTCCTGATTCCTGATTCCCTTTTCTCGCCATAGATTGCCTCGCCACGGCCAAACCGTTCGAGATATCAAAAATCAGCTGGCAATTTTACATCCTCAATATCTTGACTTCATGCTGACTGAGTTTGGTGATGATCAGATTAATCGGCTAGGAGGAGTATATCAAATTCCAGAGCATGCGTTTTTCAAACAACCCTTAATAGGCAACTTCCTGTTGGGGTGGTGTATAACTTAGTTGTTAGGCCCGATGAGGTCTATATGTGTACCGAGTTTCATACAAATACGTGTAAGCGTGTTTGATATATGGACCAAGTTTTCAAATCCCATTCAAGGGGGCGCTGTCGAGCCCACCTGCCACGCCCGGGTACCAGCTTCTGCCCGGCCCTGTTGGCCGCGGGTTCCAATGTATGTGCAAAGTTTCATAAGTTTTCGATCATGGTAAGGGCCCCAAAAGTGTTAGAATAGTCAGAAAAAATTTATAATAATAATAACAATCCTAAAGAAAACAATAGGGCTTCAGCCCTTTACAGGGCTTTGGCCCTAATAATAATAATAATAATCCTAAAGAAAACAATAGGGCTTCAGCCCTTTACAGGGCTTTGGCCCTAATAATAATCCTTAGAAAAACAATAGGCCCCTGCGCCTTATTGGCTTGGGCCCTAATAATCCTAGAGAAAACAATAGGGCTTCAGCCCTTTACGTGGCCCTAATAATTCGTAGGGGATCAAGAGGGCCCTGCGCCATTAGGGCTTGGGCCCTAATAATAATAATAATCCTTAGAAAAACAATAATAATAATTCAATTCACATTCAATTCACATTTATTTGTATAGCGCTTTTCACAATACATATCGTTTTAAAGCAGCTTTACAGAGAATGCATGTCAACATTACAATTTAGAAAATGCAATTAGCTAATAATGTAATAATTTAACAATTTATTTACAGTCACTGTTAGCAATTTAATTGAAGGTAGAAGCAATGAGCTCCTGGAAAAATGAATTACATATTAACAATAATTAGGATATATAGAAATTTGGGAATGTGCGTGTTGATCCAGATGTTGCATCTTCTGAAGTCCTCGCAGAAGTTGGTGCTGTCTCTTCACAGGTGATGGTCATCTGAGGTCTTCTTAAGAGGCTGGATCCAAACTTAAGCTGATGTACTCTCTAGTCAATGGAAAAACGGAAAAGCAAATGGCAAAGCAAATGGAGAATAATTAGCGTACCTGCTGTTCAAAACATTAAGCAAATATAGTCATGTGTAATTGATCTGATATGAGATGCATTATGCGAATGCTTGGCTAAAGAGATGCGTCTTTAATCTAGATTTAAACTGGGCGATTGAGTCTGAGCTCCGAGCATTATCAGGAAGGCTATTCCAGAGTTTAGGAGCCAAATGTGAAAACGCTCTCCCTCCTTTAGAGGACTTAGCTATCCTAGGTACAACCAGAAGTCCAGAGTTTTGGGATCTTAAAGAGCGTGAAGGATTGTAGGGCGATAGAAGATCGGTTAAGTACACAGGAGCTAAACCATTTAGAGCCTTATAGGTCATTAGCAGTACTTTATAATCGATACAGAACTTAATAGGTAACCAGTGAAGAGATGATAAAATTGGTGTTATATGATCATATTTTCTTGACCTGGTAAGGACTAATTGTAGCTTGTTTATTGAGGAAGCAGGGCAACCAGCTAGTAATGCATTACAGTAATCTAGTCTAGACGTCATGAATGCATGAACTAACTTTTCTGCATCAGAAACAGATAACATTTTCCGTATCTTAGCAATGTTTCTGAGGTGGAAGAAGGCTGTTTTTGTAACATATGAAATATGATTTTCGAAGGACAAATTGCTGTCTAATATAACACCCAGGTCTTTAACTGTGGAGGATGGAGTAACAGTACATCCTTCTAAATGCAGATTGTAGTATGAGAAATTCTGTGTGCAGGTTTTTGGCCCAATAAGTAATACTTCAGTCTTATCTGAATTTAGTATAAGAAAATTACTAGTCATCCAATGTTTTACTTCTTTAACACACTCTGTCAGATTGGATAATTTAGAGATTTCATCATCATGTATAACTGAGTATCACCGGCATAGCAGTGGAAACTAATTCCATGTCGTCTTATAATATTACCAAGTGGCAGCATGTATATTAAAAATAGCAGAGGGCCTAACACAGATCCTTGCGGCACTCCATAATTTACTATCATTATCTTAGATTTTTCCCCGTTTAAATAAACAAAATTGTGACGGTCTGATAGATACGACCTAAACCACCGTAATGCCTGTCCCTGAATACCAGTATAATTTTGTAGCCGATCTAAGAGTATTTTATGATCTATAGTGTCGAACGCAGCACTGAGATCAAGTAACACTAGTATTGAGATATAGCCTTGGTCAGAAGCTAGTAAGTCATTTGTAATTTTAACGAGCGCAGTTTCTGTGCTATGATGAGGCCTGAATCCTGACTGAAATTTTTCATAGATAGCGTTTTTTTGCAAGAAGGAGCACAATTGAGCAGATACAACTTTTTCTAGTATTTTAGACATAAATGGAAGATTTGAAATGGGTCTGTAATTTTCCAATACATTTGGATCTAATTGTGGTTTCTTAATGAGAGGCTTAATAACTGCTAGCTTGAACGGTCTTGGGACATGACCTAGAGATAAAGACGAGTTAATAATATTGAGAAGAGGCTCTTCTGCTACAGGTAACAGTTTTTTTAGTAGTTTAGTGGGTATTGGATCTAATAAACATGTTGTTGGTTTAGACGCAATGATACGTTTATTTAGCTCTTCCTGTCCTATAGTTGTAAAGCACTGCAACTGTTCTTGAGGGGTGATAATTGAGGCTGAATCCTAAAACTCTGTCAAAGGTTGTACATTTACGATTGTATTTCTGATGCTTTCGATTTTTTCAGTGAAGAAATTCATAAAGTCTTCGCTACTAAACTGTAACGAAATGTTTTGTTCTGGTGATGTCTGTTTATTTGTCAATCTAGCCACTGTACTAAACAAGAACCTTTTGTTTTGGTTATTTTCTATGAGTTTGCGGAGATGCTCGGCCCTGGCTGCTTTTAGAGTCTTTCTATAACAGGACGAGCTGTCTTTCCACGCGATTCTGAAGACCTCTAAGCGAGTTTGTCTCCATTTGCGTTCTAGATTATGAGTTTCTCTTTTGATAGCGTGAGTAATACTGTTGTACCATGGTACAGTATTTTTCTCTCTAACCTTTTTTAATCTCATGGGTGCAACAGTATCTAATGTACTAGTGAAAATGGTGCACATACTGCTAGTCATTTCCTCAAGTTCATTTGTGTTTTAGGTACACTGAGCAGCTGAGACAGATCAGGCAGGTTATTTGTGAATTTATCTATAGTTGTCGGGAGAATTGTTCTACGTAGTCGATATCATGGCGCAATTTGACAAATATCATCAGTATGCAGTACGCATGTTACAAGGTAGTGATCAGTGACATCATCACTTTGCGGTAGAATTTCTATATCGGTAGGATTGATTCCATGTGATATAATTAAATCTAGTGTATGATTAAGACGGTGAGTGGGTCCAGTGACGTTTTGTTTGACCCCAAACGAGTTTAGTAAATCTGTAAACGCAGCCCCTAATGCACCATTTGTATTGTCTACATGAATATTAAAATCTCCAACAATCAGCGCTTTATCAACCTTGACCAATAGGTCTGAGAGAAAGTCTGCAAACTCTTTTAGGAAATCAACATAGAGTCCTGGAGGTCTATAAACGGAAGCCAAAGCAAGAGATATTAGCGACTTTTTACTTATATCTGAGAGTGTAACGTTTAGCAAGAATTTCAAATGAATAATATATATAATAATATATATGCAATAATATATACTCTGTCATGTAGTAGTTAAACTGACTGATCCAATACAAACTGCTACATAGAACACATATTACAACGCACAAACTTTACCAAATGGGATATATATAGACAACAACAAATGTACACACTGTCCAACTTACATTGATAATCATTTTCATTTTGGTCAGAGGTCATGGGCAGGCTATCAGAGATTCTTGGGCTCACCATCCAAGCTTGTCCGAAAATAGCGTTACTTGGAGATTTATCTACACTAACTACAGTAGTCAACATTTGAAGTGGATCAAAACCTTTCATCAAAGTTGTCCTAAAACCTTCTTCTTAGGACAACTTAGTTCTTAGGACAAATTTGATTAACTTTTTTGATCTGCTTCAAATGTTGACTACTATATATCCAATCATCAAGAACAATTTATACTCATTGCACTAACTACAGCAAAAACAACAACAACAAAAACAATCTTACTTAAAGGGTTAGTTCACCCAAAAATGAAAATTCTATCATTTATTACTTACCCTCGTGTCTTTCTACATCCGTAAGACATCTCATCTTCGGAACACAAGTTAAGATCTTTTTGATGGAGTCTGAGAGGTTTCTGTCTCTCCATAGAGATCCAACACAACTACCACTCCAAGGTCCAGAAAGGTAGGAAAAAGACATCATTAAAGTACTCCATGTGACTCCAGTGGCTTAAACTGAATTTTATGAAGCAATTTAAGTGCTTTGTTTGTGCAAAAAAAAACAACAACATAATTTACCACTTTATTTACACAATAATATTATCCAAAGCGTGTTCACACAACTCCAGCTCTCGCGTGAACACAAAACACATACGTTGTGATACTCTTGTGAACACTCGTGCATGTGCATTGTGTTGATGCGCAAATCTGAACACAACACGCATGTGTCGTGAAGTTCATCAGACTTCATCAAAACGATCATAATTTGTGTTACGAAAATGAACAAAGGTCTTACAGATGTGGAATGGCGCAAGGGTGAGTAATAAATGACATAATTTTCATTTTTGGGTGAACTAAACCTTGAACTAGAAAGACAGAACAAAGCTATCAAACCTTTGGTTCAATCTCCTAACAACACATTGCAATATGGAAAAACTTACAGCATCTGTATAATCTAAACTTGGTATCTTCAACCGGATTTGGTCTCTGTTCCTTCACTACATAGATGCCTGATTCCTCATTGCATTCCAATATTATACTATTACGACTATCACATATTATGAAATGTGTCTATATGTGTATATATACATATGTGTTTCCCTTTCAAATGGGAACTCAACTCTGCGTTCGAAAACGCATTGGGGAACGCCTCTGCGTGAACTGGTGTCTGAAAACAATATCAACTCACGACAATCCTATTGGCCTAGAGAACCAGTCAGTATCTTTTTCGTCTTCAGGGACTGTTTTGTTTGAAACAATATCAAACCGATATTAAGGTAAGACTATTTATGTCTGACAAACGTTTCAGGAAGTATGTGTATCCATGTCCCATAGAGTTGACATCTAATCACATACATTACACATACACAGACACATACACGTTGTCTTTTATGAGAACAAAGAGCATGTACAGGCAGCTCTTGTGGGATCTGTCTGTTTGTTATTGTGAGTGTGTTTTACTTGTAAAATGCTCTCTTCTCGTCTTTTCCTCGAGAGGAAAAGGACCGGCAGCTGCACCTAATGGTTCGCCACTGTTAGCCACCTTTTGGTTTATTAGCTTTCTCCTCTGGTAAATGCTAGAGTTTTGAGAATAACTTTCACTAAATTCAGATAGATCTATGTTTAGCATCGGCCTTACAGGCCGCCTGACATTTTGTGCTTGGGTTGAGCTTTGCTCCTCTGAGCTTTACTTAGGAATTTAGTATTCTCAGAGTTTGCCTCCTCTCAGTTGAGAGTCATTGGTAGAGGTTGGTGTTTCGTAGCTCCAGGCCCACAGCTATAGCTGGCCTAGGCTAGAACTAGGGTTTAGGCACTGCTAGTAGCATTTTACGCCCTTTTTATACTACCCTTTATTATGTGAGTGTAGTTTTCCTAGTTCTGGCCTCCTCTTATCAGAGTTGTCAGGTCAAGGCCCATCGTCCCTTCAGTGTAGGTGCAAAATATATAGCAGCTAAGGTAGCAGACTATTGCTAAGTCTCCCTGGTGCCGTTGTCTCAGGCGGTGTAGGCCCTTTTCACTATGTGAATAGAAACTTAGTTCTGGGGGAGCGGGGCCACAGCAACAATCTAGTGGTACTTTGACTTCAGTGTTTCCCTACCCATTTACTACACACAACTTACATTAGTAAATTGCCATGGCTATTCCCAAACTGTATTAAATAAAATGTGTTATTGCCTGTTAGCCTGTTAATGTATTAAACTGCACATTAACATTTAGGCTATATATATATATATATATAATATAAAATACCATAGAGGTAATATGAATGTTTAGGCGCTTTGCATCACAGAAATACATTATTTTTTAAAGTATAGAAAAACATTTTAAAATGTAATAATATTTCACAGTATTGCGTTTTTTTGTTTGTTTGTTTTTTCTGTATTTTTGATCAAATAAATGCAGGCTTGATGATCATGAGACTTTTTTCAAAAACATGTGTCCAATCTTTTGACTGGTACTATAATTTTACATTTATGCCTATACAATCATGTTTTCTGTTAAGAGTGGACATTATATTAACGTGATATGATCCTGTTGCTCACTGAGGTTTTTTTTTATTTTTTATTTTATCTCACAAATTTGAGAATCATAGTGACCAGATATTAGCCCACACTGGATATTCTGAATGAATATAATGGTGAGATCACTGACTGGAAGCAGGAAAGTTTTTTTTTTTTTTTTTCTCCAGTGCAGAAACACCAAACACATTGGAATCCCAGGTAAGTAATGTTCACTTATATATTTGAACAGGATTTATTTCCAGTTAAATCTCTACATAAAAATGTGCCCTCGTTTATTCAAAATGTCTCATTTATATTGTTAACTATATTCTGAATAAAATACCAACAACAACAAAACTTTGTACTTTGATTTTTTTTTGTGTCCTCTCACATAGCCTACCTGACTGAAAGGGCTCATTAAGGGGTCATTATGCAGGTCATTATGCGGGTCTTTGTCTTCTCAGGTGTGAATCACAGCATTATTTATGAAGATTCACACCTCCCGCATACTGTCTTTCTTGACAAAAAGTGTCTTACAAAATTTAAATCAATATATTGTTTTATATGAACGAGTAGGCAAGATAATATTTTTCATTTTGAAGCAAAAATTCTAGTCTACAACCTCCAATACCCAGAAGTCTTGTAAACACATATTTTGTATTTGTTTTGTGGACGTATTTCAGTGACTTAAATTTTTTGTTTTTTCAATAACCACGCATAAACGTTATTCTCTCAAATACAAACATGTACATACATGTTGTTCACATATTATGGTAGCCTTGTTCGTGCTGAATACAGTGTAATGACACTTTTGCCATTAATATGTTTATAAGCAACTGAAAAAAGCACAAATGTCAGGGCATGTCAAAACTTCTTCTTCAAAAATCCTCAGACCCCAGAGGGTTAATATGTTAGTTTTGGTTCTTGCCCTACACTTTGTGAGCTCAGTAACTCTAATACTGCCACAGGCTAGCACTTGTGTGTTCTGGAGTAGTAGGCCTGACTTAGGCCTCCTTTAGAGTATGGTGACGTAGTTTATACTCACTACATAGTTTGGTTTCATTTTTGGCTCCCTTAGAGCTTGAACACTGCCACAAGCTGACACTCATGTCATGTGAAGTAGAAGGCTCTGTTTGGGCCTCCTTCAGAGCACAATAGCTTGTTGTATTACAAGGCTTGTTGGTAGATGTTTCAGTTAGAGTTTGCTCACTTGGAAACTAGCACTGCCACAGGTTGACACGCCCGTGTCATTCTGAAGTTGCAGGTCCTGTTTGGACCTCCCTCAGAGCATGATGGTGTAAGTTTGTACTTCTCTTGCTTAAAGAGTAAAAACAGTTTTTACTGAGTACATTGCCTGTTGGAATGTGTGCTCAGGTTGAGCTAAACTAGTCATCCTCCTTGGAAAGTTTGGTTCTCAGATTTGGCTCCCTTAGAGCTTAGACACTGCCACTAGCTGACACATGTGGCATTCTGAAGTTGCAGGTCTTGTTTGGACCTCATCTAGAGCACAATGGCGTAAGTTGTACTCCTCTTGCTTAAAGAGTAAAAGGTGTTTTTACTGAGTACACTGCTTGTTGGAATGTGTTGAGGTAAACTGTAATATGTGGGCACTCTAAAAGTCTTATCTGCTTGTTAAACTCGGTTCATTCTGAGCGAGTTCCATGTTTGTGGGATCTTGCTTATCAGCAAGTGAGCTGTTCTAGGTGTGTGGCCTTCACAGGCCGCCCTTTAAGCTCCCCCTCCCCCACATTCTACACAATGTAGAATTTGCGTCATGTTGCTGGCCCCTTCTGGGGCCTCCAAGATTCTGTGCCTACAGTACGGTTTATCTGTTAGGTTGAGCTCTGTACTCCCCTCGTTTGAGGGTTGTCCTGCATAGTACTTAGCTCCCTAAGCTGGTCAGTGGTTGAAGGCCTCTCCGAGGCCTCCCTATTGAGGATCAGCCCCCAGGCTGGTAATGTGCTCCCCTTGCTGGGTTCCTTTAGAGTGCACAGCCTCCTCAGTGCAAATAATCAAGCGCTGAGTAGATCCTAGGATTGAGCAGAGTATTACTCCCCTCATTGGTAAGGGTAAAAAGCGCTTAGCTTAGTCGTGCTTTCTAGGATGCCCGTCTCTACGCTCTGGTCTGAGTTGGTTACTGCCTCTTATGCAGTCACTCTTACTGGATATCTTCTCTGAAGAAATGTGATTGGAGACTCTGTGATCAGACAGGTTGTTGGCCAAGACTAGGTTTCTGTAAAGTAGACCAGGTCAGGGCTCCCTGGTGGCAATCGGGGTCGAGTACGTTCCCCTGACTAGTGACTGGCTAGGGTTCCTTCTGGCCCCCTGGCCACATTCTCTTTAAAGGTACCCTCTTTTCTTTGTAGAGAGGTTGGTTCCAGAAGCCTTTGAACGGCCTTGGTAGGCCTTCTGTTTTGAGGCTTTTAGCTTGGGCTGTTGGCCATAGGGAATGACAGCCTATGTATGACCCATAGCGGGAGTGGTTCTGACATTTGTCTAGCCATTTGTGGCATGCACTCCCCTTAAGCATGGCGGCGTTAGTATATAGTTCCCCAATGCGTTTCAAACACAGAGTTGAGTTCCCTTTCGAAAGGGAACGTCTCAGGTTACATATGTAACCATGGTTCCCTGAGAACAGGGAACGAGACTCTTTTATACTGTAATTTTATACTTCCGGGTCACGCTATGATGACGTCATAGGCTGTCGCTGGCCAATAGATTGTCGTGAGTTGATATTGTTTTCAGACACCGGTTCACACGGAGGCGTTCCCCAATGCGTTTTCGAACGCAGAGTCTCGTTCCCTGTTCTCAGGGAACCATGGTTACATAAGTAACCTGAAACAATTTGTGTATGCATGTTTGTATAATAATAATAATAATTTGTTTATTTTAGCGCCTTTCTGCAAACTCAAGGACGCTTTACAATCATTGTAACAACATACAATATGTCCCTTTTTACCTTTCTTTTTTCTTGTTTATCTATGGAACTTGTAACCTTTTGTTATGTTAACTCATATTCAATAAAAAAATGCTGTCTGCTATGCCATTAGAAACATGTTCTTGACCCTTAAAGTTTATGCCATCATGTAGGTTATTGCCAATCTGCTTCATGTGTAAATTTAAATGAACTGATAATTACAATAGGCTACTCTTGACACTGAAAAAAAGTGTAAAGCCTGTACAAATACTATAAATTGTGAAAAATGGAAATAATTGGGAATAACAGTCATTTACTGTAAACTTTTCACTTTTATATCATTTTGCCTGCTTGGCTTTTTCCTTTTCAAATTATGATGTCATTATGTTGCTGTCTTGACACCAGCCAGTCGCTGATCATGGTTTTGAGTATCGATCTGCCTTTTCCAATGAACACAAGATCACCTGACTACTTAATCCAGATATTTTAATCAAATCCACAAATTCAGCTGAAGAACCAAATGAACAAGAGATCAATTATCACAATTAGAAGAGACAGGATCGCTTTATATGATGAACAGTTTGAATTTAGGCTTTTTGAGTTTGTTTTTGTAGCAAGGATATGATGGACAAGTTACTTGGCAGGTGCTAAACCTTACTCCCTTTTATTGCACCACATTACTGACCTCTCACATATCACTAGCACCTACTTATCCACATTTTGTTGTCCTTCAGAGTCCAGCTGAAAATCCCTTGCTCTTTTAATGGCAAAGTTCACAGCAAATACCTCAGACATCAAAAGACTGTCACATGTGAAACAAGAACTGTTTGAATAGAGGTGTGACTTTTGTGTGGCTCCACTTAGCCTTACTTCTTAACATTCAACCAAGAAAGCATCTATCCATCAACTTGTGTTGGACCTCAAATGCACACAAGACACCCTAAATTCAGATGCATTGAGATGTCATTGTAAAAGTCTGCTGAACTTCAGGTCATTAGAACAACAGTGAGCAAAATGTAGGAACATAAAGACAGTAGAGCTGGAGGACACTGATTGCAATTAGGTTCATTGTCTTCTATTTATATGGTTATTGGGTGGTACCACTTCGACTGAAAGTTCAAAGTGTCAAAGTTCTCACACTCATTAAGTGAAGTCTCCCGCAGTGGAGCTGGCAAGTCCTCTACAGGCAATTATCTGTTAACTAGGTTACTCTCACCTTGGTGACAAGCTTGTTAGGTGGGTTTCTGCTCTGTGAAAACAGACAATTTCCCTCAGCCTGAGGGTGAGGTTCTTAGCTACTGTCTCTTCCAGCTCAGATTTTTCCCTTTTTTTCCTGGTTCTGGATTCTATCTGGCTAATGCCAGAAATCTTTTTTACATTAGTAAATAAATGACAGGCTTTGGTGTTATCTGATTGAATGTATTATTAATTTTTTTTTTTTGCATTAGTCTCCTTGATCAACGCAATGAAAAACAGCTTAAACACAGAAAATATACTTTTAATGTTATTATTTTATAAAAAGCTATATTTAATATGAAACTTAAGGATAATCTTTATAGGTAAAGGCTATTACTTTATATAGGTGGCCAAGGAATTGCCTGTTAAATATGTTCATGTATAAAATCTGTCCTTCAGTATCACGCTTTTGTCCTTCAGCACAACAAACGTTTCATGTTATACCACAATGTCACCCGTTATGCTGAATGACAGTGGTTTTGTTATCCAACGTTTTCAGTAGGGGTTCCCAACACTGCATGTTTTCCTTGTCTCCTTAATCAAACACGCCTGATTCAGATCATCAGCTCATTAGTAGAGACTCCAAGATCTGAAATGGGTGTGTCAGACAAAGGAGAGATACAAAATATGCAGTGTTGGGGGTCTCCAGGAACATGGTTGGGAACCACTGGTTTACAACATTTATATTCATGCAATTATTTTATGGCATTTTAAGGTATTTCAAGGCACATTATCTTTATACTGTAGATGCCATTGTCTAATAAGGAGCGGGCTGCACTCAACTTTTTTTTTTCTTTTCTTTTTTTAGTTATCAGAGAAGAAAGAAGGATATCAATCCTGATCATCCACCAATCCATACAAGTAAACAATTTGATGCTGAAAAAAAGAGAACAATGGAGATTAAATCAAAGGAGGCGCTGTGAAAAAATAAAACAAATGAATGTGGTGATGAACTTAACTCCAGTATCCTCTGGAGGAAACTCTTTTAAGTAGCCCCCTGAACAACGTGTACAAGTACAACATGAACCTGCACCTCCAGAGCTGGAGCAACCATCTGAGTCCTTGATTCCAGAACTAGAGCAATCCCTTGAGCCTCAATCTCAAACTCCGGACCAACCACTTGCTTCCTCCACTCCTGAAAAAGTAAAAAAGCTATCAAAGCTTTGCAAGCGGCTGCAAAAAGAAAAACGCAAACTAAAGAGGAAAATTCTACAACTGGAAATGAGACTAAAACAATCAAAACAAAAAAATGAGAAATTACGAAAGACTATGCAAAGGTCAAATAAATTCAAACACAATCTAAGTGAAAAAATTAGCATGGGTCATTGCTTTTCTAATTAGAGATGAAAATAGTCGCCTTCTCTCAGGGAAGAAAGACACTGTCACGCAAAAGAAGATGAAGTTTCAGAGGTGCATACTCATGAAATCTCTAAAAGAACTCCATGCAGAATACAATTCAGAGGTGGATGGGAAACTCTCACTCTCATACAGACAGTTTTTACGACTGCGGTCATTTTTTACATTACAGAGCCGAAGGCACATGACCACAATACCTGTGCGTGTCTCGATCACAAGAATGTGAAACGTCTAGTTGACAGGTTGAGCCGAAGCGGGTTGCTAAAAACCTCAAGCGTTTGTAAATTACTGTCTTCTATTGTCTGTGATCTCAAGAACAAAAAATGCATGTACCGTGTTTGTACAAAGTGTTGCTATCATGAAATAGAGCTGGCCCTACCAGAAGAGAATGCATCGATTTCATGGCAACAGTGGCAAAGGGAGAAGTCAAGCAACGGAGAAAAGTTGTTCACAAATTTTGTGAAAAAAAAAAAAAAACAGAGTCGGGCATGTGGCTTGACCTGGTTAAGAACTTCAACAGGAAATTGGATGCTATTGCGAGGCACGAGTTTACTGGCTGCATCAAGTTGAGCAGTGTCGAAACTTAAAAAACACACTTAAGGAAAATAAGTTTGTAATCCATATGAACTTCTTTTAAAATTATGCGTGTCAGCTGCATACAGAGATTCAGGTTTTCCATTTTGGGGGTAGCCGTAAGCAGGCAACTATACACACAAGTGTTGTGTACAAGTTACAGGAATGCCAATCCTACGCCTCCATTTCAAGAGTCCCTCTGGCATGACGAGCGTGCCGTGTGGGCTCATCTGAAGTCTGTTTTAGGTGATATAAAGGAAAAAAAACATCCCTGACCACACTACACTGCATGGGTGATGGCCCCGTCACACAATATAGAAATAAAAAGAATTTCTACCTCCTGAGCACTGTGCCATTTCTCATGGGTTTCAAAGAGGTAACATGGAATTTTTTTGAAAAGTCCCATGGAAAAGGTGCACTAGACAGAGTTGGTGGTTCTGTGAAATGTTGTGCAGATGAGTTTGTCAAAAAGGGCGGTGACCTCTAGAGCCCAAAGGATCTCTACACCATGCTGGAGAAAACAAAGTCAAATGTAAAGTACTTCTGGATTGCTGAGGATGAGATTAACAAATTTGATGAAGAAGTTACAAATGAGTTGCCAGCTGTCAAAGGAACCTTAAAAATCCACCAGATCATCACAAAGGAACCTGGAAAGATCCACCATCGGGAGGTGTCCTGCTTCTGCTCTCGAGCAGGCATCTCCTGTCAGTGCGATGCTTCAACAGAAGTGGATTTTCAGAACCAAAATGCAAAAGCAGAAACAGAGGAAAGCCTTTCCATGACAGTGAAACCACAAGAGGACTTGATAGGAAAGTTCGTAATAGTCAATTACGATAACCAGCCATTTGTCTGTCATGTTCTGAAAGTTGTGGGAGAGGAGATGAAAATTAGTTGCATGCAACAAGCAGCTGAAAAAAAGAATTAATTTGCGTGGCCTCAAGTTAAGGACATCACATACTACTTCAAGTCGGATATCCAAGCAGTGATCTCCAAACCAGAGCCATTTTCTACAAGACAAAGGAATTCCAAACTCTAACTGGTTACACACCAGTTAGGCTACAGAATACTATAGATCTACACAAGAAAGTAACAATGTTTTGTGATGATTTCAATGAAGTTTTTTTTTTTTTGCACAATGTTTCTGAAATGTTTTGTAATTAATAGCTTTGTTTCAAATGTTCAATGCTGATTTAATCCTACATGAATGAAATTCATCATGTGTCAGATGAACTGTTGCATAGTAAAATCCATGTTCCTTATGTGTGTGGCGGATCATCTCTCTCACATTTTTAAACATCTCAAGTTTTTTTTTTTTTATAAATTAAAAAATAGTTACAAGAAAATAATATTATTAATATTAATATTAGCCAATAATACTAATATTGAATATATCTAATATAATTGCATACGTGACATTCCAATGAACATAAAAAAGCTTTTTAGGGAACTGTAATTGCTGTTTTATTTTTTGCTACTTTGAAAACCTTATACGTCTTTGACCCATATATGTTTCTCTTTGTATTGATTTGGTTAATTCTCTTCTTCCGAGGGTAAGCTCCGCCCCTGTACACCTGCGGCCTGTTCAGTAATTGCGCTCTGGGTTGAATATAAGTATAAATGTTTTTCTCCAAAACACGTTGGCCACAATTATTGGCACCCCTAGAATTAAACATACATACATACAAACACACACATATGTATATATATGTGATTTGGGCACTTTTTACAGCAAGGCGGGAAGATAATTAAATAATATAAATTCACTTTTTGTCAGTTTTTACTCAAATTTTACACCCACTGTGAACATAAAACTGGATGCCACTCAGTAAATGAAAAATGCTATCTAGAAAGGTTATTTCACTTGTTTAGAATCTAAGAATCTATTTTAATAATAATAATCATAATAATAATAGGCCATACTGTGCAGTATGCGATAATCAGTATGCTAGCATTACATTCCAAACATTGCTTTATTTTAGCTATATAGACATGAGGGGGCCATGTATATCAATATTTTTTGGATAGTGGGGTAAGACAATACTAAGACCTAGCTTCTGACAGGGACATTGTGAGAGGAAGAATGAGTTATCAGGGGTCCTCTATTAGCCCCTGGTATTGGTGGGCTCTATTCACTTTGGTCTATAATCTGCTTCAGGGGCTGATCAGTGATGCAGTCCTGTCCCCACAGAGAATTTTTTCCCTTATTGTCCCCCAGAGAACTAAGCTGGCTCCTGAGCTTTCTCAAAAGAATCAAGTTATTATCAAGGGATTTTTCCCCTTCCTTTCTCTCACACTGAAATCAAGAAAGAATGATGCCATTGTGTCCTGTGTGCTTGCAGATCCTAATTGTGGACAAGTCTGACAACTATCCCAAGTTTTAATCTGGTCTATTTATTGGATGATTTGCTCTTCAGTGAGTCAGTGGGGGACAGATTCCATATAGATTGATGTTATAATAACCTCTAAGCTCTATAAAGGCCTGTACATGGTTTTAGCTTTTTCAGTTTCATATTTTTCACACCTTTCCCTGATCTTTTTCTTAATTTGGACAGAATGGCACTTGCATCTGTCAGGTTTGTCATAAGCAGAGGATAACTGAACTGAAACTTTATTGAGTTTTCATAGAAAACAACAAAAATCTGGCAGGTCGCTGAATCCCTTACCAGCTCCAAACAGCAGGGAGAAGGATAAAGTGGTAGTCCTAGTCAGACAAAGGTCAGCATCGAGAGAGCAGTCCAATCCATCAAAAGTACCAGGGGTGAGGCAGAGATAAAGTCAATAACAGGCAGAGTTCAGTAACATAGACCAGTCCATGATAGCAAACAATGATCAGACCATGAGCAGATCGATAAACAGGGTGAGCAGACCAATAAACAGGAGCAATCTAATGAACTAGAGACACAGCATGAGAACAGACCAATATAGGAAACAATATCCCAATCCATCAGATACTGGAATCTCCATCCACATTGACTGGAACCAATAATCCTCCTAATGATGCTCCATTGCTGGACCAATCACTGTAGTGATAGAGTATAGCCCGATGAAGCAGGGAGCCAACTTATGAGCGGTAACCCAAAGAGGCCGTCTTTGGTGTACACCCTTTGTCCACAAATGTAACAAGACACCACAGTCTGACTGTAACGATGTATGCAGAGGATTCAAAGAAGGCAGAGGAAACAGGTAATCCAAAACTCAAAGACTTTAATTAAACTTAAAAGGCAGGCAAACGGACAGTGCAGACACATCTATTGACAACAGAGACTGGACCAAGAGTGCAGGGAAGAGTGGATGTTAAATAATAAACAGAATTGAGATGATTAATGATAAACAGCTGACACTACTAAACTAATGAAGGCAACCACAGAAACAAAGTACTGGCGAGAAACTGAACAAAGGAACACAGGAATTAATCAAAATGCAAACAGAAAGTCCAAACATGTGACATTACCTCCCCCTCCCAATAAAAGTCCAACCAGGGAGGGAAAGGCGGGCACCCTGAAGTCCTGGAGGCATTTCAGGACGCCATGGCAGATCAGACAGTTCAGGATACCATGGCGAATCAGACAGTTCAGGAGGCCATGGCGGTGAGACCTTGGCCCGGACCCCAGGCTCGGCCACTATGGCCACAGGTGTATCAGCCATAAATCCTCCATTAGCTCTGAAGAGAACTCAGGCAGGGCGGCCATTTTGGAAAGAGTCTCATTCTCGGCGGCGGCCATCTTGACTGAGGGCTCAGGCGTGGTGGCGGCCATCTTAACCGAGGGCTCAGGCGTGGCGGTGGCCATCTTGACCGAGGGCTCAGGTGTGGAGGTAGACCAGACATGGTCATTGGACTGGGGATTGAATCCTGACAATCTGCCCACAGAAAGTAAGAGATGAACTGGGGTTCCCTGTCATCGACACAAGAAAATGAAATGACTTGTTTTGAACACAGATCGAGCATGCACCCACAACCACAACATCCTCTGTCACGGCTGACCACCAAAACCACAGACCAGTTTAGAGCAATGACCCACCTGACAAACACAGAGCAAACTGACCTACCGGACAATTCCCAGGCACCTCGATTCCGCTCAAAACCCTCCTCCAAGACCCTCGATACCCCAAGCAGTGGCCCCCATCAAGATGATATAAGGATGAAGAACATTGCCTGAAGCAAAGAAGCATCGCAACAAGGTACCTGGCTTGCCGTTCTTAAAGCCAGTCTTTTAGCGAATGTACTCCAGATTCCTCTGTTCTGCCCTCTCCACGAATAGCCCCCTTCAGCCAGTGAGGCCACCCACCCCAAAGCTAGATGCACTGCCCCATTAGATCCCAGTTGCTAATGTTGATGTTGTTACAGATGTTTTGACCGAAGGTCAAAGCTTTGTTCCAGGCAAATGGTGAGAGTCAACCCATGACCTTGGCTGAGACAAAGATGTTGGAGCTGGTCGGAGATCTCGGTGACCCAAGAAACCAAAGGATCCACAGTTAGACACACTAAAGCAAGCTAATCCTCCAGATGACCTAACATGACTTCACTGCAGCCTAGAATCCCCTGCTGGATTCATACTGTTCTATTAGGTTTGCTGTAAGGAGGACCCAAGAGCAGATGATTACTGAACTAAAACTTTAGTCTGCAGAGAAAACAACAACAATCGGGTTGCCGAGTCCCGAACCAGCTTGAGACAACAGGACAGATAATTAAAGGGAAGTCAGAGTCAGGCAAAGGTCAGTGCTGAGAGATCAGTCCAATCCAACAAAAGTACCAGTGGTGAAGCAGAGGCGAAGTCACTGACAGACAGTGTTCAGTACCATAGACCTTAATAGCAAACAATCCAGAGGGTAGATCACAGACCCAAGTCAGGATGAATCACGGGTTCAGACCGGGATGAGCAGACTGATGTACAGGAGCAATCTAGCAAACTGAGCAGAGACACAGCATAAGAACAGACCAGACCAACAGGAAACAAGACCGACAGGATACAAGACTGACAGGATAGGCAGAGTAGAAAGAAAAGTAGAGCAGAGAGAACAGCTGACAAACCCGAGCCCTGACAGCGTCAGCTTTGGATGCACTACAAGTAAAGAATGTAAACATTTCTCTGATGACAATTTAACCAGCAACAAGCAGAAAATCAGACATTTGTACCCCATTGCACTATAAGAGTGCTTCACTTTCACATTAGTCTGGATTACTTTCACAACAGATCAATACAGATGAAATTAAATGAACACTACTTAACAAAAAACAGAAGTTAATTTAAGTGCGCTAATAGTATACTTCTATACGGTGGCTGAGAAAGCTCAACGCGCTGCAAATGAAGAAAACACATGCAAATAGAGAAAACACCAGCAAATAAAGAAAACATCTTCATCAGTTTGACAACAAAAGTCCACAACACATACAAATAGAGAAACATGCTGCAAAAGTCCACAACACATGCAAATAGAGAAACACGCTGCAAAAATTCACAACACATGCAAATAGAGAAACGCGCTGCAAATAGGCCTGCTCATAATGCACATACGATCAGAATTTTAAGATAAACAAAAAAAAAAACTCACCCGAAGAGCAAACATTGAACAATAAGCGGTCCCAGCCAGGTACGTCACTTGTTGGTGTTCCCTTATAACATTTTCGTTGTGGTCTGTGCCAGTCCCGGCGCCAGGACAAACTATTTGGGGGGTATTATTTTGTGTTAAAATTTTTTATTAATAAATTATTAATAATAAATAATATATATTTTTTATAATTTACTTGATTTTATGTCTGAAATCTTAATCAATTATTCACTGCAGAAAGTGAAACTAAAAACTCAGCGATGAGAGCTCTACTTCAACATGTTCTGATAACACTTTTTAACCTTAATTTATTTCCTAATATTTCTCTTGTGGCCCATACGTATTGAAAAAAATGAGAAGAGATGTAGGTGTTACAAATTGTTGTTATTTTTTTAAATGAGGAGTTAGCTAGACGTGCTTATTACAGCGCGTCAGTTATGCGTGATGCGCTATAAATTATTGCGGGGCAAATTAAGATTTATTTAATTTAAATTAATTTAATTCTAAAAGTAGCCTAATCATCATCATTATCATCATCATCATTCAGATCATCACAGAAGGGGCTTGAGATCGCCAGGCCTGTTATATGCTATTTGCAGCGCGTTTCTCTATTTGCATGTGTTGTGGACTTTTGCAGTGCGTTTCTCTATTTGCATGTGTTGTGGACTTTTGCAGTGCGTTTCTCTATTTGCATGTGTTGTGGACTTTTGCAGCGCGTTTCTCTATTTGCATGTGTTGTGGACTTTTGCAGCGCGTTTCTCTATTTGTATGTGTTGTGGACTTTTGCAGCGCGTTAAGCTCTCTCGGCCACCGTACTTCTACCAGAAAGACTCGGGAGGCAAGATAACGTGACAACGATATTTATTAACAATCAGCAAGCAAAATATTGTAAGAAGTTCTTTGGTGTAGGCCCCATCCGTAGCTCACATCCTAAAGGGTTGCAGACTCTGCATATCCTGCCTGAAGATGAAAGCAGGGGCGTAGCCGACCCCCTGGGGAGGTATGGACAGGGACCATCCTGGTGGTGGTGGGGAGGATGGAGGTGAAGGTTGGCATCAGCATCTGCAGACTCAAACATGTGTCAGCAATCTTTTATACTCCATGTGTAAGATAATGATTGGTTAAATCTAAACTAATAGGTGACGTAACATTGAGTCTTCCTGGCAGAACATACGCTAGAGCTTACATTTCTTTTAAACTTTAAAATAAGAGAGTACATTTTCAGTCTACTTTTTATCTATCAGAAATATACTTAAATGGCTCCTATTATGCTAATTTACAAGTTCAGAATTTTGTTCAGTCATAGATTTACATGATGTAATGTAGAAAAAAAAATCTTATAATTTACATAATTGTAGCACCTGATTTCACCATATCTATGAAAGGTCTGTTTTAGTTTTGGCTTTCTTAAAACCCACCTTCGTAAAAGCCCAGTTTCTCTGATTGATTGTTTGGCCCCAGTTTGTGATTAGTCTACTGCTTATAGTATGAGTTGGAAATGTAACGGCATGTATGAACTCTGGAGGCTGCTTGAGACACTGTAAATACCACTGTAACTACGACAACTATGGTGTCAGTTTTGCTGTATCAGTTTGAGCCTGAGTCTAATAATGACTTGATCATGATAGTGACCTTTGCAAGCAAAACTATAACTGTTATTAAAGTGCCCCATTATGCTTTTTAAAATGTTACCTTTCATGCAGTGTTTATTGTAGCTGTTAACTCACGTTATTACTGTCTTAACTGAAATGGTTAATCAGCTGTGGGCCCACTATTGTCTAAAATTGTGTTTATTAATGCAGATTGTCTGTTGTTCTTATTACTTTGAGTAATAATAAAGTTTGGAGCAAGATGTTGGTTTACAAACTGTAATGTTTTATCAGTCATTCATGTTTGTGCTCGGCTAATGTATGTACCGTTATTGTTTGGGTAACCACCGTTACCGTAAGTGTTTACTTTTAGCTTTGGGCCAGGCTTTCTTACATAAGTGTAATACAAAGCATTCTTTCTCTGAGTCTTTGTTATTATAACAGAGTGGAGCACTATCTGTATCATAATAGTATGTAAAGATGTGAGCACTGTCCATGGTACTCCTCACGAACTTGCTCAAGTATTCTCTCTGTAAACACCCCCAGTAATTTCAAACTGTGATACAGTTCCCACACGTGCACCCTGATAAATTAGAAATAGAATGACACTGCTATTACATCTCATAATGTACCACAAACTAGGTAGAAACTTACAATTGAAAAATGTCCTGCTCAAGTCATGCTAAAGTTTGTGGTTGATTGACAAATTCTTCCAATGATTCATCATCGGACTCATGCTCAAATTGATACGATAAAATCGATTCCATCTTTCTTACAGTGTGTACAATCTCTTGAGGAAGCCTCTGGAGCTGAAATTCAGATATGGTAATGGGAGTTTTGTTTCCAGCATGAGTTGTAAGTGGTAGACCAATCACTATAGACTGGGCCATCTGACCAATCAGAGCAGAGTAGGCTGACAAAAAGGAAGGGTTTAGACAGATTGAATCTTCTAACTGCTTTGAGCAAATAGTTTCAGACTCTTTGAGAAATTAGGTAATAAATGTATATTATGAGAAAATGAAAGTGTTATTTGACCTCGGATGCATGTAAACCTGTTGTAGGAGACGTCCAAAACAAAATTAGGAACCTTTAAAATAGCATAATAGGGGCAATTTAAGTATTGTATGTATACTTGCCTTGTAATTGTGTTTATTCTTTTGATAGATCAACTTAAATACTTTTTCACACAGATCGGCTTGTTTGTATTAATGCTCAATAGTAAATAGTACATGGGTGAAACTGAACCTGATCTTTTTTGTACACAGTGTTAATCCACACAGAACAAGATAAACATTTAGATTATTTTATTGACAATTGAATAGACTTGATTCACATTGGCTTCTATTTTTAAGCTGTTAGAATAAATCATATGAGAAATCTTAAAGAAAACATACTATACTTGCAGTACAGAAACTATTAAACTGGTAGTTTTCTAAGAGTATGCTTCAAATGCTTTTAGCTTATGCTTTCATAAACTAAAAAGTGGGCTACAAGTATATAGCCACTAAACAGTGTATACATATAAATTCACTTGTAGTAGGCTATAGTTAATAGTATAGTTGCAAATTGACAGTACACAAATTACTGTTAAACTTTAAATTCTTTTTTTGTAAGGGCTTATGTAACAATATATACACTATATACATACAAAGAAAGTGTAAAACTCTTGCATTTCAAAAAGCTTACACTACATCCTATGCCTTCCCTATTTAACTTACAGAAAAAGTGTAACTGACGCAACGCCAGATTACACTTCCTTCGTAACTTAAATACGGAAGGCGGTCTGGTGGAAGCTAGATATTTTACTTCATAACTTGTTAAACATGGATATCTTTTTACACAAACGCATTGCTTCACTTCAGAAGGCCTTTATTAACCCCCTGGGGCCGTCTAGAAGGACTTTCAGCAGCTCATACTCGTGGATCCCGTTCACTGCCATTATAAAGCTCGGACGTGTCAGGATATTTATTAAAATATCTCTGAGAGTGTTTATCAGAAAGAAGAAAGTCATATACACCTAGGATGGCTTGAGGGTGAGTAAAACGTGAGCTAATTTTCATTTGAAACGGAACTAATCCTTAAACTTTGACTTGATGTCTAATGTCAAATCTGGGTCCATGAAGCAAAAACACATTTAAATCAAAAATCAATGATGAAAAATGAGAATTTGTTTGTATTTTTATTTAATTTGGTTATAACATTAACAGCTAGAATTCTAATAACAGAGAGCAGGACATACAGTGCATCCTATGTGGTCAGTTTCTGGTTGCTGGTAAAACTGTTACACAAAACAACATTTTCCACACAAGTAATAATCTTTTCTGAGCAAATATATACTCTTACTAATATATACATTACAGTAAAATAAATAATCATAAAAAATCCTCATACTTTAGAAATCCATAAACACAGAACTAGTCTGTACAAAACTTTGGAATTTAAGACCATGTTTAAAATACAAACTGAACTGTGTGTAAGCAAACAATTGAAATTTAGATGCAGTGATGTACACATAAAAACGCTGAATAGGGAATGTACTTTGAAATTATCCCTGATTGATGAGAGATTAAATCAGTGTGAGATGGGCAAGAGGAAACTTGAGTTTATTTTCTTTGAGGAAAGATCTGCAAAAAGAACTTCTGCCAAAGAATTTTACAAGCTGGGGTTTTATCTTTGCCTTCTCACATTTCCCTGTGATATTACACTGACTTATAGTTAATATTTTGCAGAGTATGCTTGCTAGATACAAACATATATATATATATATATATATATATATATATATATATATATATATATAATTTTTTTTAAATGTAATATTAATTGTGAATTGACCATAGGTATGATCACAAAGTATTTTTGAAAAAGTTGGTTGCATATAATTTTTCAATGCTACTTTATCAAAATATACAGTGGCTTTTAATAACACCATATTCAATGCATCTCAGTTTTCATACAGTATATATTTTACAAGCTATTGTTCAAAAATAAATGCAAAAGTGTTAGAATATCTCTATTTGGTTAACGAATACACACTCTCTATCAAGATTCAATTAGTAGAAAACTTCACATTTTAGTTGTTAATTATGCTTACAGTGTCTTTCACAGAAAGAAGAAAACAAAGAGTCATGCACATACAGATACATTGACATACAAACATCATGACACTTACAGTAGATTTACACAGAGAAACACAAATGCACAAGCACATAATCACACATAAATATAACAACAAACCTGTTATTAGTTAGCAGCATTATAAATGAGAGTAGTTCATTTAGTTTCTGCACTGCTGCTAACATTCATGTACAACTGGGTAGGTAAAGTCAGAATAATAAAAACACATAAATTTTGGTCATGGATTCACATATAATGGCTATTAAAGACAGATGTGAAAAATACTTGAGTATTTCAATTGTGAATAAAAACGAAATAATTCATTTTTGTCATAGCAGAAACAAAACCTGTCATCATGGTTAAAAATTAACCTTTTGCCAAACAAAAATAATATTAATAAAAAAAATAAAAATAAAAAAAAACCCGCCTGTCAAAGGTGGGTGGACTGACAAAATGATCATCTGTTTTGCATTAGTTTCTTTTGAAAATAATAAAAATAATAATTATTTGCTCGCATTTGACACATGGCACATTTGAGTGTTAATTTTGGACCCTGCATGTAGTGTTTCAGCTAGTGAATAAAGACACAATTACTTGTGAAATGTCATAAACCTGTCTTTCTGTGAAGAATCAATAATACTGTCAAACACCAATAAGGCAAATTAATAGCATGTTTAATAAAGGCCTTCTGAAGCAAAGCGATGCGTTTGTGTAAAAAATATCCATATTTAACAAGTTATGAAGTAAAATATCTAGCTTTCGCCAGACCGCCTTCCATATTCTACTTATGAAGAAAGTGTAAAACTCTCGCAGTTCAAAACGCTTATGCTACATCCTACGCATTCCGTTACGGAATGAAAGCTTGAACTTACGGAAAAAAAACTTGAAGTGTTACAGTTTACACGTAACTTGAAGGTGGTCGGGCGGAAGCTAGATATTTTACTTCATAGCTTGTTTAATATTTTTTTTTTTTTTTTTTTTTTTTTTTTTCTTTTACACAAATGCATCGCTTCGCTTTAGAAGCCCTTTATTAACCCCCCCGGAGCCGTGTGGAATATGTTTATGATGGATGGATGTGGATGGAGACACTTTCTTCAGCTCATACTCGTTGATCCCACTCACTGCCATTATAAAGCTCGGATGCGTCAGGATATTTATTAATATTTCTCTGATTGTGTTCATCAGAAAGAAGAACGTTATATAGACCTAGGATGGCTTGAGGGTGAGTAAAGCTTGGGGTAATTTTCATTTGAAAGTGAACTAATCCTTGGGTGTTTTCACTCTAGCCCTTTGATCCACACCCGGGTTAGTTTGTTGTCAGTGTTCAGTTTGTTTGGATGATGTGAACGCTGTTTTCCGACCTTAGGTGCACACTCATGAAGCGAACCCGAGTCTAGTAAAAAAAGGTATTTTGTGATGTGGTTTCATATGAACTCTGATATGGTGGCTGAACAATCGTCCTAAATCACTGAAGTGAGCCGCTATTGATGGTATGATATGGTTAAATTATATTTGTGTCTACTTACTCCACTGATCTAAAATAAAGAATATATACAGGCTCACTGCAAGCAGATGCTCTTTGGAACCTTTGCAATACATTCACTGCAGATAGACGCAAGTGCCTTTCTGTGTTGATGCTTTGGAAATAAAACCAAAGATTTAAAAAACAAAGTACAAAACTGAGCTTGGCTGTCCATTTTGCAGCCTTCTTCTGTGTAGTTGTTACCTGACAACAGGGGTAAACAGCTGGTGCATTGATGATGCAAACATACCATGGTTTGGATCCAAAAATACAGTGTTAACACAATCCAGCAAGGTCAGGGAAAAAGGTGAACTCTGGTTTGGACCAAGCAATCGAAATGAAGTGTGCTTTCGAAGTGTGAAAGCAGCCTAAACAACATTAGCTAGAAGAGGTCTTGATATGTGCAATGAGTTCTAAAATCATATCAAGAAAACAATGACATATACAATGTATGAACATTCATACAAACCCATACAAGTGCATTCATAACCTGTTAGTAACTTACTATAAACTCAACCTAATATAAGTTCAGTGTTTGGTCTTACACACAGAGACAATATAAAGTGTATTATATGTTGTAAAGGAATTTCTTAGTTGGTTGTTTGCTGGTACTCAGGTATGCACTTTGTATTAAAATGATGCAAATAGCTTTTTAATGGTGTTAGTAGTAAAGCTATTGTTAAAAATGCAACTATTAACATATTTCAGAGGCACTTGTGGGCAAACCCTGGTATTCGGTTTGTGCTGCATTTGTTGTCACAGAGTTGTCCCATTTGCGTTTGCTGCTACGTGTGGACAAATCCTCCCCCTTTCCCCTTTTCTGTTCTTTTCTTGGAGACACAATTGGTCAAGGTCCCAGGGCCTGAGTCTCTAGTAGTCAGATCCATCACTTATCCCCTCCCATATCAAACTGGAAATGATTAGTCCCTTCTAAAGCTGAGCCACAGGCCTGTGTTTGTCCTCAACAATGGTCCAGGTGGGGAACAAAGCCTTTAGGGGTTTATCTTTTTCTCTGTTTAAACAGCATTCTTATTGAAAGTCTTTTAGAATGACTTTACTGTCCACTGTATCTTTTTGTGATGTCTTATTAGTGAAACCATTTCAGTTTGGTCCACAAGTTTCAGCAAAAGGCTTGTGCATGTTCACAACCCCAAATGTCTAATCTGGTCCAATCTGGTTTTAGTTTGGTGCAGGTGCTCACTTGCAGGTGTGGACATCATAAACTCGCGTACACTCCTGGCAACTTACGTAGCAGCACCAGTGGAAAATGCAGTGACATTTCTCCTTGCGTTTCTCAGTTCGAGTATTGTGGCCTCGGCCACAACAAAGCAAGTCACAGCCATCGATACCGTGCGATGTCACGTTACACATACGGTCACGGGTGCCAAAGGAACCAGTTTCTGGGTTGGGTTCACAGAAGTTAGGTGAGCTTTCATAGTAGACAAGGTCAGTTTCAGTAGGGGGCTTGAAGAAGGTGTATTTTGGCCGTAAGGTCTCGACCCAGCCTCGTGATTCCCGGTGTTTCTCCACCACCATTTCTGATGCGCTGTCATACTTATCCTTCATGTAGTCGCCTATCACCCGAAAGTCAGGCTGCGACCACCAGCAAGTTTTCACCTCACAGCTGCCCGAAAGTCCATGACATTTGCATTTCAGATACATGTGGTCAGTGATTGACTAGGGGAAAAAAGGAAAACATATTATTGATCTTGATTTGATACTGATCAAGTTACAGTTTTACCTTTCTGAAACCCCCCCCCAAAAAACAGCGTTTTGGATGTTGGTCCCTTGGTTTCCTGACCAGGCATTCTTAAATTATTTGAAAAGACTTGTTTTCAGAAAAGATATGCTTATTCACCAGAAATCAGCATAAACTAACCTGAGCACAAACGAACCCACCAACAAGCAGAATAAACTAACCTGAACACTAACCTGGACCAAAGTGGAAAAGCATTTTGGTCTTTTCTGCAGGGTTTTGTTAGTACCAGGCCAGCATAACCTGGAAAAAAGTGCTCACCACACGTCCAGCTTCGTTGTTGTGACGATTCATAGCAGAGCGAGCGTCTGGCCGATTCTCACGAGCATCGGCAAACTCTCGTGATACCATGCTGCCGAACTCCACATCCTCACTGCAGCCACCCCACTTCCAGCCCTCGCCTGGCGGTCCTTTCCTCCGTGTGTCACAGCCACAGATGGTGGCAGAGCCCTCGGAGCAAGCCCGTGTCACAGCAAATGCTACCCCCGCTGAGGCAATTGCATGGACAAATGCCGATTCTCTGGTGGCTATGGAAATGTACAGAGAAAATAAGCAATGTAACATGTCTTACATCTCAGGATGTTATAGAGAAGTTATGGTTAATTGGGAGATTAAATTCTTTGTCCTGACATTGTCGTTCCCATAAAAATACTCAATTCAATTAAACATCTCATGAGCATGTGGTCAAATTTGTAGGTAGAGCCAGTTCACCCAGGTCTCATTGTGGACAAGGTGAAGCATTACTGAGGCATGAGTCAGGGAAGACCAAGCATATCCTTTCAGATGAGGTAAATACAAGGCTGACAAGTCTATAATTAGAAAGACTCAATTAAGCAACTCTGAGGTAAAAAAATAAACCTGTATTACTCATAGATAAGACTCACTGTCGAATTGTGGTTACAAGACCCAGCGTGTTACTTTCAGAATTAATTTGAAGAATGAACAATGCTTTTGGTTGATTTTAATCTCAAAGATGATCCAACATTCTGTCTAACAGGGGATTTTGTGACGAATCTTGCCGACGAGGGCCCCATACAAACTTAAAAGCATTTTCCAACAGACAGCTAATGAGGTTGGTAATTTTGATAAATACTCTGTGGTCTTGTGCAGTCTTGCCATTGCAGGAGAGAGGAAATGGCTGCGGAGATGTGAATCAAATCTTCCTTTGTTGCAGGTTTCAACTGGTTATAGAAATCAAGGCTAGAGATAATGATGTTGCAAAACTGGACACAAGTCTTTCTAATTCCTTAATGCTAATTATAATGACAAAGAAATTTGGTGCCTTTGAATGTTTTGATTGACCATCCAAACAATGTTTCTTTGTTCTTAACTACAAAAATATTAAAAACTACACTGATAAAAATGATTCTGTGGTTAAGTAAATACTACAGAAAAAAAACAAAAAACAAAAAAACAAAACAAAAAACAAAAAAACAAAAACAAATGTAATTTCTACCTTAATAAGTTAGTTCAGGCAAAATGAAAACAGTAAAGTAAATTCTATATTAGTACTTAATTTAAGCTTGTAGAAATTAAAGCATAAATATCAATGTTATAAAATTAAGTACAACCTACTTAACTTTCTAATACTGGTGTTCCCATCATGCACTGGGGCATGAATAATTAATAAGGTTGAGTTTTTCACTGTTTTCCAGCTGTATTTACACTATTTTATCATTGATTTTGTTGTTAGGTTTAGTAACTTGCTGTTTTGTGACATCTGAAGTTCAATTTCTACTTAAAATGACATTCATACTCAAAATAATCCAACAAATGTTACCGTTATTGTGTATAGTGTACCAAGTATTGAGATCTCTGTGTTTGGATGGGAACCGCATTACTTCTATTACTTATGTATGCTGTCTACACAATAGCTTCTCTATCACTCACTTGGATGTTCTAAATAAAGCCTACACTTTAAAAGCATGGCTTAATTCAGTATTATATTGTTTGAGTAAAATGTACTTAAAACAGAGTATTGCTTGATAAACTTATAAACGTATACAGTGGCTGGGGGTACGAGTAGTCAGGTCTAAAAGGGTCATTCAATTACAATTTAAAACCAACTGAGCCTATGTTTTATGATCAGGAAGCCAATAAAATGTGGGTCAAATACGGCTGGCTGACAATGACATGACAGACTGGTCGGGGGAATAAAGGAGAGACAACGTTGAGGGAAAGAGGGGGCAGATTAATATCCAGAGGAAGAATGGATCAAAAATGGATAAACAGGAGATATAGAGACACCTTAGAGTGGTAGGGAGTCTTTACCTGAGAACAGAATGTAGGTGATTAGACTGATTATTTGTGAAAACAGTTGGCCCCTGCTGCCCACCTTCTGGCTAACTTTGCTGGACCCTCACATGGCAAGTGGTCCCTGTTACCTGCTGGGTTCCTGAATCCCCCATTGTGCTGCCACTGTCATGGTGAATTACACACACAAAAGCCCCCCGATATTTTATATGAAATTTGCCCTTGCCAGTGATTAGTGGGGACCAAGTTAAGTCATAGCAACAGAGAACTATGCATTGGCTGGACCCCACTTGTCGGTAGACGGGGAAATCCCCATTGAAATGGTTTAATAAAACAATCTAAAGGGCGTGTGAATTGTGAAAGGAGCTTTCTCTCTGGCTTAATCTTATGGTCGCCCAGATATTGTGTGGTGAGTTGGGCCCAGCAGGAGGCGGGGCTAAGGTCCCACCAACAACTCTGTTTGCCACACCCCATTCTTTCTTTCTTGGGCAGAGTTAATGATATGCTGGTGAGCTTACCTCCCCCGGCACAGTTAAACATGCATTTGATGAAAGCCACGGTGCTCTCAGTACATCCTAAAATGTAACAGTTTCTCCTCCTGAGGGCAGAGGTCATAACCCGGGTAGCCTGACCTCATGCAAAGTTGGTTTAGATGAGGGTGTTAGCATTAAGAGTCATGGAATTCTTTTACTTCACTTTGTAGTGGTGGCCAACGTAGTGATGGCCCTTAAGGAATTCCAATGAAAAGGGTTTCATTAAGACCCAGATGCAATTTTATTGCTTGTTAAATGTCTGAGGAAATTGCAAAGAAAAGCTATTTTTAACAAATATCACAAAAACAATATAGTGGTACTTGTATGTAAAAGGCCACTATAGGCCATACAGTTATTTGTGTGTAATCAGTCAGGACATAAATCAATGCTTTTTAGTTTAACTGTCTGATTTCAGTAACAACAGAAATCTTAAGTGACAGTAAGAACAAGTTAATTCTGGTGTCCAATTACAGCTCGCATGCGACTGGCAACGTTATCTGCTAAAGGTGTGTTCATCAAACTCTTCTAGAACACCTGCGCTGACTCTCCTTTCATCGCGAGCAGATTCCAGTGGGCCATGTTTTGACACTTTGGTTAATGTAAATTAATGAGCGCTGATGCAGACGTAGCCTAAGGCAACACTGTAAAATAGATAGATGAGGCTGAGATTGGAGAGGCAGTTTACTTTTGCAAAACAATGCAATACTGTAGGCGACACAGATTTATGAAAGGTACAAAGCAAGCAAAGCTAGGTGGCAAAATGGACTGATTTTCCATGCATAAGTTTGTGACTAATTAACCAAAGAAAGCTGTCAAACAGTATACATCAGTACAAGTATCAAGATAAAGGCCTTTAAAGAAGAAGTAAGCACTTTCTGCTACTGTGTCACCATTGGAATTAGAAAAAAATGACTTTTTTAGTCAGTGATTGGGATGCTTACACAAACATTTTCTGATAGCGATACGGGGCCAGACTGTCACTTCATATAAAGCTGGAATAGGAGAAAGTACATTTCTCTGCTATCACCTCAAATGCTGAAGAAACATCATCCATGTCTGCTGAAAGTACCAGAGGAGATGTCAGGCAGTTGTGTAATTGTCAGTAATAAGCCACTGAAGACCTATTAAAGATCAGCTCTCCATTTAGTCGAGGACAAAACAGAGGAGGAAACCGACACACATCCGTCTGCACCGTAGACATTAACACTACCACACCGTAGACACCGTAGACAATAGCACTACCTCTACAAAAGTGACAGCATAAGTCACAAAGTCACAAAGGAGCGAAAGTGAGAGGTGCTCTTCTTTAAACTCTATGAAAAGCTTCTGAGCTTCGAAGCGGCCCTTAAACCACCCCCAACAAAGCACTTAATCCAGCCGCTTTGACCTCTCACATTATTAAGAGCTTCAGAAGCTTTAATCCAATCAAAATGATTTACTAAAGCCACCCCTGGACCCTGATGACTGACCTGGTTTAAACCTCCATCACCCCTGTCTCTGACCAGTCTCTCCTTTAATTTAGACTGGAGGAGGGGGAACTGCAGGGGATATGGAGTGGCTATTAACACTACAATGGAGAAGACCTGAGTAGTACTCCTATCATCAGTGGCCTGCTTGGGCTCAAGCCCTCTCCATCAATGTAACAATTGCTCGAGAGTTTATTAAAAGCAATTGGCTTGGCTGACACCATCTTGCACTGTAGCCGGTTATCAGCATTCATCCCACCTGCAGCCCCTCGATGGGCTCTGGCCCCTTGTAACCTGAGCCCTCGTTTCTTCACTGTGAAATGTGAAATGATACAACAGTTCTGACAGTGCTATTTTTGTAATGAGACGGAAATAAAAGCAGCATCATTGAACACATCTCTACTCTTTCAAAATCTAGACATACCAGACCAATATCTAGTGACTGACGAATCAAAAACCTAACTATATTCTTCAGTACAGTAGCTGAACATTTAAAAAAACAAAGCAAACAAACAAACAAACAAACAAACAAAAGTATTTTTTTTCCAGTAGCTACTCCTCAAGTTACTTCTACAAAGTGTAATGGTGTTGTGTGAAAAAACATTACATCACTATTTTGTAATATTTTATTTCACACACAGCTTTAAGCCAAGTGAACCGGTAATAAAATCAAACCCAAAAACTGTCGCAAAATGCCCTTTTTCTTATTGGAAGTCAGATTTGTTTAAGTGAAGCAGTTTATTTTTAAACCAGATAAAAAAAGAAAAGAAAAATGAAGAAAAGTTTAATCCATTTTACTGAGACTTTGTGTCTTCTTTTTATTTTATTTATTTAGCCAGGAGAAATATTACTATGGTATAATCATTTTAATAGTAATATTATATTTACTTAAATGTGGCTATTCATCACTATGTAAAATAAATTAATAAATCACTTCATAATTTATTAAAAAAAAACAAAAAACCCAACACACCAACTACCTTAAACTGTAGTTTACCTCAATATTTATGAGTAACTTGTTAAGTTATAGATGTTTAATGTATGAGCAATAGCAATAATGCTTACCTTAGTAAAACAGTTGATTAGGACTTTTGCTGAAAATGCCAAAATCTATATAACCCTAAACTATGTGTTATGCACAGACTTGTGCCTTAGACAAGAATCCCGACTGATTAAAGACCAAAACAACACATTCATAACTTAATCTTAGACAAACACACAAGCTGGCAATGTAATCCATTTGAACGGTGAAGTATGTCTGTAAATGTGTGCGTGTTACACACACTGTGAAATACGAAGTGCCTTTTAGGAACATCAGTGTGTTGCTGCTGTGAGATGTATTACTTTTACTGTGCTGGGACAAATACAATGAGAAATGTGGGGATTCCCTTCAACAGAAACAAACAAAACATGTCCCACCCACTTTAGACGCGTGCATCACTACATCTGTACAAACTGTCATAGTCCAGTGCACCTGACTAATGCCCATTGAGAATGGGATTAGAGAGCAGCAAATAAATAATGTGCACAGAACAACAGAGTAATCTCAGTAATCAGAGCTGTGTGCAAACAAGGATTTTTGTTGTAATTGAGAAGCCATAATGTTACATTGTCACTGAATACAAAGAGGCACTGAGTGAAATATGATTTTCAGGTAGCTTTCATTATGGGGTGGATAAAGACTGATCACATTCCTGTTCTTAAAAATGTAGAAACTATGGCTTTTTTTGAAGTACATAAGCGATTTTTACATCTATAAGAATCAGCCAAATCATTTAAAGGCAGTGTATGTATTTGGAACCATCTGTTTTATAATTAATATTGCATAGTATTGATAGACTGATTAATAAACCTGTATCACAAACCAATGCAAAAACCAGTGCAAAATACCATTGCAAAACAGTGATAACTTCCTGTATATACTGGGGCACGGTCACTTGTAGTGGCAATTCCTGTTCTGTTCCTGACTATCTTCTTATTCTCTCTGTCTCTAATTACCATTAATTCCCACTGATTCTCTGCCTACCTTTATCCAGCACTGGTCCGAAGATGGCCAGGTTATCATTGATAGTAGTGCAATTCCATCTGCGGCCACGGAACTGATGCTGACACTCTTGGATGCCGATTTTCACCCCTTCTGCCATACTAGGCATGATTTCCACATAATTGCGGCAGAAGCGGAGCTGTTTGGGCACCAGACCAGGAATTGAGCTGCACAGGATGGGCTGGGTACCCAGAGAAGTGTACTGGTGTCCCACCGCCAAAGACCTGCCAAGGAAAACATGGAGGTGAGCAATTGACTTGTACAAACCAGATTTTGGTCGCTGCTTTTTTGGCAGAATTTAATTTTATAGTCCTTTTCTGCATGTGCATACTGTGTAATAACTTAGTACTAACCCTGACTCAAACCCCAAACCTTATAGCTCTCAGTACTATATTAGGTAATGCACTACATGTACTAGAAAATAAAGTGCAACTCTTTTCCCTTGCTTTCTCTTGCTTTTACTAAACTTAATTGCTACCTAAAATATATGAATGTTGTCTTGATTACTGTGCAAAATGTGCAGATCTGAAACAAATCTAACAGCCTCTATGTGTAGCCAGAGATAAAATGCTGAATGAATGAATATAATACATCCCTACTGAAAAGACCAAATTAGAACATAACTGCTAATCAGTCTCTTTATGGTGGTTTGCTGCTGGTCTAGCAGATGGACCTGTTTAGCGGAATGTCTCTGGTGGAGATGGTTTACTCACTGGTTTAGCTAGTTAAGAGGCCTGTCGGGGATTGAAGTAGACTAGCATTTATTTTCTTGTTCCCTCATACAAACCAGAACATCCGATGCTCATATTTTAGATGGAATTCAATTTAAAACTAGCTTGAAACACAAACACTTTACTAACTACTCGTGCTTACAGCATTATAATGGGTGTATCATTTACAAAGTTGGATGAAATAGCCAAAACAGTGTAATTACAACAATTATAGGATCAAAGTGTAACATGTGTGGATGGACTCCAGGTCCCACAAGGAGGAGATCATTCTGACACTTGGCATTGTATATGTACCACAGCAGTTCAAAACTTTAGCAGTAAGAACTATTGTTGCCTGTGTTGTTTGGACCTGTTACAGGCATTGAAGATCTTTTGCTTTGTGGGAGGGGTTCAGATAAAGCCATAACATGCTGCTAACTGGTAAACAAACATAAAAGAGCCAGCTGAGACAGGAGTAGTATACTGATTAAGGATTCACAGTGCAGGACATGTACCTTGTCATTAAGGGCCACCGACATTCTTAAACTGTCCAAAAGTGAAATAGGTCTGTGGCTTCCTGTAATGACACAGTGTGCACTGGTCTGGCTGAGCATCAGAGGATAGTTTGAACTCGACCATTCTTTGATGACAGACGGCTCAGATGTGACATGTGCTGACATGCTTTTCACTTACAATTCAGAGTTTCCATTGCAATGTTGTGGAAAGTTTGTCAGCTGTCGGTACTACTGGTCCTTTGCTACTGTTTTTCCAGGTTATGTCATCAATTTCAAATATAGCATATAATCTGTATCCTAACTCTATTCTAACTATGAAATTAAAACAAGACTTTACTTGAAGTACTGCATTTGATATGTTAACAACTCATGTTAAGAACAAGACCCATCTCATTATAACACTTCTGATGATTTTAGAAATACGATTTAAAAAATCACTTTAGAAACAAGTCGGATCCAACATTGTTTCTAATGATTAGGGATGTGCCTGAAGCCAGATATCTTATTTAGAAAGGCATGGATAATGACTTCAAAATAAATAACGAATAATAGAAAAAGTATTCGGTGGACGCAGTCACTCCTTGTTCTTGCTGGATAGCATGATATTTTAGATAAACAACTAAAAATTACAAAGCAATAGTGAGTGTGGAAAGTGAATGAGCGCAAACTCTATGAATGAAAATGAACGCAGTATGATCAGCCACACTGCAGTTTCTGATGTGCAGTACCAATAATTTGAAGTTGTCACTGCAAACTGTTACATTGCATGCTGATTTCCTATAAAAGCTGTGCTAAAAAGGTCACTAGATGCATAGAAATATGTAAGCAGAAGCCAAATTCATTAAGGTGTACGTATTAACATATATATTTACTTAACATTTTGGACTTGAATGAAAGAGAAGTGAAAGAGAAAAGTAAAAAAATAAATAAAAATAAAAATAAAGTGTCTGGAAAGGTGAAAGCAGTCTCCATTAGCTGTGTGTGTTGACCTGTGTTATGAGCTGATTACTAATCACAACAAGTGGGCCCCTCAGTGACCCCTGACCGGTAGTGATTAGACCTGAAGGGCTCTCTCAATGACAAAGACTATGACACTCCCTCATCAGCTGATGTGCCACCAACCAGTTCCTATACCTGCTGCATTCCACATCACTTCCTCTTATTCATTGTTCTGGGGGGAAGTTATGGATCTCTGGTTGTAAAGGAAATGAATGGTAACTTAGATCAACCATGCTGGCCTAAAGCAAATCACTAATTTTATTGTGTGTCACTGTAGAACATTAATTGGAACTTTGTAAAAGAGTACAAAAAGTACTTGTACAATCATGCTCGAGAAATGTGAACGAAAGAAGCACACATACTAGTCATTGCTAAGCAGCTAACAACTTCCTTGTTATTCTGCTGCATGGCATACTCTTTGATGTCGTTTTTATGACCGCTCTTGTCTAAACTGACTTCAATAGGTTATGCTTTGTATAAGTTGATCCCTGGCATTATTATAGTATGAGTCAGGCCTTTTTACATCTTTCTCAGTGAGGAGCTTAATCTGAATTTTACTTTAAAGACTAAGAGAGCACAAAACAAGAAGGAACTTGAATGAAACTGGCTCGAGAGAAGATCTAAACCTCATCTAGCAGGGTGTAGCGAAACTATGAGGATTTGTTCACTAAGTAACTCCTATTACAATTTGACCTTTTCTTAGCCTTTGTCAGTCCTTCGCCTCAGGGGCCAAGTAGCCTCTCAAACCAATGGCACGGGACGTTTACCCATCTACAATGGCTCTAACAATGCTGCGAATGGTTCAGGTAATCAATGAATTGATCTAATGTACGCTTTGAATGCAATGTAAGATGCTTTGAATAAAAGTGCTGCTAAATGCATAAATGTAAATATTTAAGAACATGTCTCTAGACTAAAATATAAGTCTATGTGAGATCACAGTATAAGGCACAAATTTATGTCATTTTTAACTGTAATTTAAAAATTTAATTGATTATATATTATTCAATGAAGGCTGACTAATCTTTGAAACATGTAGTTATCTGCATCTCATCCATGAGAATGCAATGATGAAGAACAAGCTACCACTGAACCAAGCTGACTGAACAAGTTGAACTTTAGCTGTAGTGTGAGCTTTTCTACTAGTGTGCCTGGAGGTGAGGAATAAGACAAATATGGTCAAATTCATGCATTATTATTTAATATATTCCACCACTATCTCAATTACAATCAAGTACAATTAATTGTATTCAGTTGTGTTTTAGGCACTAAAACAATTCATTTTTATGTTGAAACGATGTTGACATTTCTGTGCCACCCCAGACTGGTTGCTGGCCCCTGCCTTGCCACCACTATGAAAATAACCTGGCTCCGCCACTGGTGCTACCATAAGCAGCAAATGACTGCAAATGACTAGAACAATAGGATAAATTGCACAGAAATATGCGCAGGTTGCATTTAACCCCAACATCAAAAGAAAATTCAGCCTATTTTAAACTATTTTATGTTTTACAATGCAAACGTGACATTATTTTTGTGACAGTTAAGCACACCCCACACCCCACACCCCTTTCCCTTAATTCTTATTATTTTAAATGCATTCTAATGTTGATTTTTGTTTATTATTAATTATTATGTAATTATTATTTTTCTCAGTAGTGATTCTCATTACCTTTTCATTACTATATTGTTTAACATGAGTTAATGTAAAAAAAATACTACATTGTAATCCACAATGTTTCATTTGAATCAGCATAAATGATGCAATACAACAAATCATTATGAATACATCATTATTTTTTTCACAGTAATCACAGTAAAAGAGATTTACAGTTTCATTTCAGCTTTAAATAAGATTCGTTATTTCTTTATTATGACCTGGACATATTCTTGAGAGGTTTTGTTATATTCACCCAAAAAGGCAAGAAGAAGCTGTTACCAATCATTTTGTCACAGGTAAGTCTGAAAAGTGACTGCAAGTAATGTTAGATAATTAGGAACAGTATTTGGAACAGTATTAGGAACAGTTTCCAGTTGCCAAGCAACTTATAGAATTCAACATGAAGTCACAGGTGTGCATATACTGGCAGTTTCAATTGTAGTTCATCCGATCATATTTACAGCTAGAACTATATTTAAAAAAAAAAAAAAAAGCTGGCAAATGGTTTGTGGGTTCCATCAATCGTGGACAGTCCTCAGGTATACTGCAGTCAAGACTAAAGTGATAATTAATAGGCTCTGTTGACGGCTAGAATCACCACCTCATACTTTGGTGTAGTACTTTGCCACAAGCTGATGAATTTGAGACGTCACCACCGCTGAGTGAGGTGAACAGGTGTTTCAATGACATTCATGCTCAGCTGTCTTGGGCGAGTGTCTGCCCCGGTCATCTGTTGTAGCTCATGATATTGAGATCATCATTTAGTAAGAACAGAGAACTCAGGGCCTTTAAAACCAACACAACAGAGAATGGAGTATCTTGGCACACTGGGCAAACCGGATTCATTGTTAATGTATTACTGCACTGGATAGCTGTTTTTTTTTTTTTTTTTTTTTTTTTTTTAAAAACAATGATCTGTAGAAATCATCAATCAAATGGAACACAAGCATTTATAAGGTTGTCCTAATTTGTGTCAAGTGTGTGGAACTCATAGCATTCTTACAACTATGTACTTGTGCCAAGTTGTCATATTTTTTGCAATATCCCAAACAAAAGCATGACCAACTGACATGCACCCTCCACCCTGGCAGAACAGTATCATCTTTACCTCCCCCAAATCTCTTAAAGCCATAATTAAAAGACAAAAGGACAGAAATGAACATTTCCATTTGCTCTGGAGTCTTAGATATATTTGCTCACTTTTCATCTGAAGTGTATCCAGTCTAGGTTTTAATGCATATTTCAGCAAGCCCAAGCAAGTGCACCTCTGAATTACCACTTTACTTGTAGGCCCTGGGGCCACAGAGCCGACTTTGACATCAAGAGAGAAGTGTTTGGGAGAAGGAATGTGCGGCAAGCTTTCACCTCCAGGTATTTATCTTTTAAGGTGGAGTGTGGGGGGTGGTGTTTAGGGTGCAGTCAGGCAACACCATCTCATAAGGAGATGCAGGAAGCAATGAACCTGGTCTCTATACCTGAGCCAAGTCAAAAATCCTCCTTCAAATTGGCCTTCACAGTGATACAGTGCAAAATGTAAAGTTAAATTGCCCAGCAATGTCAATATGTTTTCACGCATGTCCCTTCTGTTACGGAAAACTGAAACTCTGTTACTTATTGCACTTGTTTCTGTCTACATAAAAATGTAATCGATCAAACTTTGGTGACTTTATTTTCAGAAGCTGATAGTTTTCTCTAAATGGGAACAATCAGTCAGAAGCAGTCTTTATATCATTCAAGCAAAATGTGGCAGTACTTCTCATAACTAAAACAAACCAACAAACAAACAGCACTGATATACAGGTCAAACTAGACACTTTTCTGATAATTCTAAATTCTCACATGTTACTATGAAGCTGGTGTGGAGGCTGGAACTGAAAAAAACGTGACTCCAGAGGCAATGAACATTCTGTACAGTTTGACAGACATATATTGATGGTTAGATAGCTTTATACCTCATTGTTTTTATAGCTTCTTGTATCTTGTATCATTAGACATTTTTATGCCTTGATTGTAAGTGTAGCACTTCTATTGTGCAACCCCGAGTTCCCTTGTGAAAAAGAAGTACACTTTTGCATACTTTTAACAAGAGTTTTTATTATGGAAATAATATACTTAAATTGCTAAACATACTGTTCTGACAACTAATTGTATGTTATTTACAATAAATTTAAAAAAAGTATTATAATTTTAATATAATGCAATCAATTTAACTTATGAGTGTTTTGACCCACTGGAGTAGAACTTTATATGTACACCTTTATATGTAATTTCATAATTACTATTGTCTTTGAAATATGGTTAAAGTGTAAAAGAGTTGAATGGACAAGCATTCATGGTAAACTGAAATATGCTTTAATGTTATTTCTACTGAAACTTGTATAACTTTAAATGTAATTTCAAATACATATATATATTTTTAAACTACACATCAGTTAAAAAAATAAGAAAGAGCTTTACATGACAAAAGATTATTAAAACATACGTTCAAATGTTCTTTAAAGGGCACCTATTATGCAAAATCCACTTTTACATGGTATTTGGACATAAATGTGTGTTGGCACTGTGTGAACAACCACCCCATGATGATAAAAATTCACCCACTCCTTAAAAAAATAAATAAAAATCCCTATTAACCCTTTAAGACCTGAAATACCTTTTTTTTTCTTCTTCTTCTTTTTCTGAGTGACATACACAAAAGTAAAGATTTATAACTCCAAAAGCAAGGAGAGTCAAAAGGTAGGTATCATTTAATAGAACACTTTTTACATTTTTAGAAAATATAAATTACATTACATTTGGACATTTTTATGCTGAGAAACTGCTGATAAAAGACCATTTAATATTATTATAATTTTTCATATAATATTCAATAACTCAGGAAGGATATAAGATCGAAAAAAATATATCTTTTTTTGGTGAAGCTCTCCTACATGTGAGCTGCATCTGGATCAAATTTTGTGGTGATAGCATAAAGTAATTAAAAGTTACAGCATTTGGAACCAAGTTAGCCTTTTTGTTATGCCGCCTAATGGGCATGATTTTAGGCTCATTTTAATTGTGAAAATCTGCTTTATAACGATGTGCTATTTTCTATGATCTGTGCATGTTGCATGAAGTTATGAGTGAAAATGCCTCGTGAAATCTACATATTTGTTTTTAGTTAAATAAATTATGAAAACATTTTTTTTTTTTTTTTTCAATTTTTCAACAAATAACTCGGCAGTACTTAGGAGTTAATTGAATTGGCTACGTGCATTGTAAAGTTCAGACTCTAAGGTTTCAAATGACACCTATTTTATGTTTATCAATGCAGTAATTTAAAAAAAAAAAAAAAGATTATTCTTTTTTTACATCTAGATGGCGCCCACGGGCGGTACACTCCGGTTTAGAGGGACTTCTCAGCACTCTTTAGGAGTTTATCAAAATGGTTAGATGCATTAAAAAGCTTTCTAAGCTTTAAAATGATACCTATTTTGTGTTATTCAATGTTGGAAAACGAACATGGATGGTTCTGGAAACATTGGATACACATTGCATCCCGGAAAGATGAGTGACATGTTTTTAGCCAAATATGTTACATCATTCCATGAGTAATATCTTGTGATCAACACAACAGATTGTTATATTAGGTATATAGATATAGATATATTATGTATATTTCATTTTAATTGTGAGAATCTGCTTTAAATAATGATGTGCCATTTTCTATGATCTATGCATTTTTCATGAAGCCACGTGAAATCTACATATTCACAGGTGCACATAAATGGTACACAGGTGCGCATGCGCGGTAAAAATAAACGATGCACACCAAAAAACATGGAGGGAAGCGCTTTTGAGTACCAACATTTTCAAGGAAACGTTTACTTACTGTAGGATTTTTCTCCATCTCTGGTAAGATAGCAACCATGATGATAAGTGTGTTCTTTAATTATGAGGTGTGCAACGGATCACAGTTAATCTGTACGGATAAGGTCAACGGTTCGGCACGCATGTGATTCGCTTATTAACTGCTGAATTTAACCATCATAGAGTGAAAGTTTATCATTTGGACGTGTTTTGTCTCACCAATTAACGCATTCAAATGAGAAGAGGCGAAAATCGGGACTCGCGAGCTGTTGTGCACACAGCCTCACACCCCCGAAATGCGCGCATGCAGAGAGAGAGAGTCAGACAGCACGCAAACACCGAATTAATTCCTCTTTCGCGTTTACTTGTGCTTGAACGGATACATACACACAAAATGATGTCAAAATACATGTCTCGACAAGTATTCTCGGTTATGTCATAAGTGAACAGTTGAGGCTGTCCTCATCACTTTCCTCCTGACTGCTCTCCTTACTATCTTCTTTTCTCTCGAACATGGTAGATGATGATAATGATTTTTTATTTTATTTTATTTTACTAACATTAATGACACAGACAACAGCAAAGGCTGCTGTCACTTTAAGAAGGAAAGCACAGACCGAATAACTGACACACATCCAGTTTCTTTCTGCTTTTAGGATAAGCGTGTTGCATAAAGTGTTTATATTGGTTCTTAAACAGAGACACGCAAAGGTCTTAAAGGGTTAAACCAAAGCAGTCTCATTAGACATGCCATTTTGTGTGATGTCACACTGCTCAGGACCCACCCACGGCCGCTGACTGACAGTCCTGCATTACCATAGTTTCCGCCCTCAGCGAGTTGTACACTGTCCGCCATTTTCTCCACGCTTGAGCAGCTTTACCGACAACAATGTCTTGTAAGCAATACCAGTGTTCTGTTGTTGGATGTAAGAGTGTAAGAGTTTTCTCCCAACATCTGAGCCACTGAGGATGCAGTGGGTTAATTTTTGAAGGTAATATGCCCCAAAATATACCTAAATTCGTTTATATCTGCGCAAATCATTTCACTCCAGACTGCTTTGTGAATGAGGGTCAATGCAAAGAGACTATACAAAACACAGGTTTTGCTAAAAAGTTGTTACTGAAGGATAGATCAGTACGAACTGTTCGTGATCCAGCTTATAGTCTCTGGAGTGATACTGGTTATGGCAACAGTGAAGGGAAGAGTGCACACTTCATTACAGTTCATCTGAGATATTTTACAGATATAAAGTTTACCAGTTTATTTAGCACCTCCATCGAAAAAAAGAATAAGGTCTGTATATATTTATTTACTGTTAGTAATGAGTGTTTTGTGTAATTCGATTGCTGTGTATGTTAATGCAAGGGAGAGAGAGTTTATGGATAACCCTTTAATGCACACTTCTTGTACTGTGTTTTATTCAGCTCTTACGATGATTTTCTAGAGTGAAAATGGACGCTTCATCTTTTGTGTGATGTACAATAAACTTCATAAAACTCATCAGTAAAGTTTTGGCCATTATTCGGACGGGGTCCGCTACAACAGGCTTGTACTAATAGTGGACAAAAGCAAGATGACAACATAATTTATAACTGTAAATAAACTATACCTGTTCTAACTCCATGCAGTGCAGCATATATTCTCTGGCTCTGTAGGCATCATTGTCTGTTCAAACTGAACACAATTACTGACCATTTCTATCATTTTCAGTGCATTAGATTGTCCTGTTTGTTTGTTGCCTAAGCTCTTGAAGCTCTGCCCTCTTCTAAAAAAGGGGGCCAGGGATCAGCAGCTCATTTGCAATTAAAGGGACACACACAAAAATGGCTTGATTTTGCTCAACCCCCAAAACTATTTTAACATGCTATAAAAAAATTATCTGTGGGGTATTTTGAGCTAAAACTTCACATACACACTCTGGAGAGACATATTTGACATCTTGTAAAAAGGGGCATAATAGGTGCCCTTTAAAGTGAAACATTTCATCTGACTTTATTTCAAAGTGCACTTTTTAAAAGTGAATTGTGTTAAGAAACTCTCTTTAAGTCCACCTAAGTGACCTTATTCCATTAATATTATATTATGTGCAAGTCCAGTTTAAAAAAAAAAAAAAGAACTTTAAAGTTAGGTTTTAAAGTTTAAGTACACTACAAGTGCACATTCAATACAATTAAGTGTACTTCTTTTTCACAAGGGTTGGCTACTCATAATAAGCAACAGAAGTTTCTGGATGCTGTTCTCTGAATTGGCATTGTGAATGAGAAGGAAAGCACAGCTTTTAAAATCTCAAGAGGGTCAGACAGACAACAATTAACAAAAAAGACTGGCCTGGACTGTGACTAATGACCTACTCAATTACAGCTTTTACAACCACTGAGAAAACTCTGCTTTATTGTCTTGCCTCCCTGAAACAATGATCTTTTAGGTTTGTGGGTGAAATCTGTGGAACACCTTGAATGTTTCTGTCAGTTATGAACTTGTGTGAAATTTTTGTACAAGAATAAAGTTATTTCAAGAGAAATACCTTCTATTCTTTTAAATATAGGCCTAGTCTTAAATGATTATGCATTTCTGTATATTCTTAACAATCAGTAATTTTCCAACCACCTCAGCTACAATTGCCTATTTTATTTTACTATTTATTTAAATTACAACAGCAAAGCGTTCAATAGCCTATAAAATAACGTTAATAACATTACTAACCAACTACTACTACGCTAAAATTCATTGTTGAATATGCTATGGGCCGAATTTAAATGAATTCAGATAAAGTCTCTGATTAATGAAACAAATTGAACAGCTACATATAACAGCATTGATCGATTAAAAAATTCACGTAGTTACAACTATGAATTCCTCACAGTTTTATTTAAAGATAACTCCCTTTAAGAGTCCTCTCTTCAAGAAGTTTGACATCCAGTCTGTCATAAAATGTAGCCATCAGTGACAAAAAGACAATATCTGAATCACTGAGAGAATTTTTCAACTAGGCTAGTTGAAAACTAATTATACTAACTCCTTTAATGAATCAGCTGAACATTTTAACGAACAAACTGAACATGAGTTGTTACACAGATCATAGGTCTATGCTGATAAAATTTGAACCTGCAATTTACTTATGGTAGCTTACTACTCCAAACTATTAACAGGTGCACGACAGACAGACAGACAGACAGACAGATAGATAGATAGATAGATAGATGACGTGATATCTATCTATCTATCTATCTATCTATCTATCTATCTATCTATCTATCTATCTATCTATCTATCTATCTATCTATCTTATCAACACCGGTTACAGCTGACGTCATGGACATTTTCAATCCCCAAATCATTGTCAAGTTGAAAGCTTGTCATTTACCCTTTCTAGACTACCAATCTAATTGTATTTCACATAGAAAGGTTAGAAAAGTAATAAACTTACCACCATATCGGGTAACTTGCCATGACACGCGTGAGCCCACAAAAAAGAAACAGGAAATATCCAAGATATATCATCCTTTAAAAAGTTAGGCTTAAACAGACACGCACGCACACACGCACGCACACGCACGCACACACACGCACGCATACACACGCATACACACTCGCCCGCGTGTGTCAATAAGAAAACACGAGGTGATTATGAGCGATATTTCTCTTCGATAATCCTACAGCCTTCTTCTGTGCGCGTTCATGAGGCACATATTAAAGTTGAGAACGGCTTTTCATTCGGACCCAATCACAGGCTTTTGCCACGGGCGAAATTCTGATGATAGAGTCACTCAGTCAGCCTGAACTGCAATGCTCAGGATACTCACTGTTTTAATAGTTATTGGGACATGCAAGACTTTGTGTGTTATATATATAAGGTTGTCTACTGGTGGGTGGGGGGACCCCTGTGGATTGGGTAGCTATAACAACCTGTCCGGATTTCACCCCCCGATTTAAAGCCGCTCATATGCAAAAATGAAAACGTGTGAATTGCTTGCTTGCCTTGTGTTAAGTTTTTATTGCAATATTGCTTGCTTCGCTCTGTTCAAATTATTTGATTCAAGCTATTTTCTTATTTAAAAACTAATAAATCGAATAAATTATTTAATAAATGTTTAATGTAGGCTATCTTACTATTATAAATGCTACATTATCTACATAAATGAAATGCCGAACTGAAGATATACTAGTACATACATAGTCTACATAAGTTGTCTTGTTTCCAATTCGAATATCATATCCAATTAAAACATTTTTAACATGGAAAACTATGGATAAGGCTGATCATGTTTTCAACTTCAACTTAATCTTAATGATGACAATATGAAGAAAAAAATTATATAGGCCTAATACAGACCTATATCTATATTATGCTAAAATAATGCAATAATACTGTTTTCCATGTCGTATTTCCCAAATCGGAAGCCTTCTTTTAAGCGGCTGCAGTATTTCTCTCACGAGTTGTCTTTCCGACTGGAAGTGTATTCATCCAGTATATACATATTTTGATCCTCTACACACATGATCAAATGCGGTTTGTGGTGAAACAGGTCCTTTACAGAGACTTATCTAGATCTAAAGGATAAGCTCAAATCGAGTATAGTATAGGAAATGCTGATAAATGAATTAATGAATCTTTCGTTCTCCCTAATCATAAAGTCTTAAAATATAATTGCATATCTAATCAGCGAATTCTTTCCGACCATTAACTGATAAATAATTAGATCAACTGTTACATAAAACTGCATATTTCTCTTTTAACATAATAACATAATAGGACACTACAATAACGAGACAACTAATGACCATAGGCCTACATTTCCTCAAAGGTCATTGGCTATAAACTTTCATTGTCATGTTGTCATATTATAAAAAGTGATTGACTGTATCAACATGCTTTTAGTTTTATCTCTACAGTCATAAGACTCTAAATTTAAAATGAATTTATTATTTCATGTTCACAATCTACTGATAAAAACTCTATAATTATGCCATCTTCACATTCGATTCGGTTCAACCATTTATTACATTTACTTATGTTATACATACATATATATATATATATATATATATATATATATATATATATATATATATATATATATATATTCGTTCATTTTTCATGCATTCTTTATTTAACGAATGCAGCTGATTCATTGTATGTACAGGACTGAAACAGGATTTAAATTTCTGTTTCAGATGTCTCCATCTAGTGGCAATGAGCAGCGGCAAACACAATCTGACTTCATTCATGTTGTTGAGTATATTATATTATACTATTATACATTATATTATTATACCCAAAAATTCTTCATACAGTGGACTACCAGTAAAACTGATAAAAAATTGGAACCAAAAATTATTCAGACACTTTGACCTGACCATGTTTTGCTTAAGTGTTATCTGACATAATTATGATTTTTTTTTTTTCTGACACAGTTTAACTCTGACATCTTGTCATATTTTATTACCATTTTTAAACTATAGTGAATAAGCTGTAATAATGAATGAAATGTTCAAGGTGTCTGAATACATCTTGGTTTGACTGTTTATATATATATATATATATATATATATATATATACGGGTCATTCTACAGAATTGGCTCAAAGTCAGCTGGAAACATCTTGAAAAAAATGTATTTTCCCACAAATTTTGTATTTATGCAAATTGTATAATATCCAAGGTACAAATTTCTAATAATTGTGCAGGTAATTCTCATATTGTATTTTCAAAATGTTTTTTTTTCCCAAATTTGTCACTACGGAAACACAATAATAAATAATTTAATAAGAAGGATTACATTGACCTATTTTGTTTACATCTAATGCTATTTCATGTATTCTGACTTATTTACACTGTTAAAGAGTTGGATTCTCATGCTAAACATGGCCAAAGTCTCAAAACACGAGTTGGACATATGACGGAGTATTTCTGTGCCAAAAATACTCTTCCGAATCCTCATAAATCTTTTTTTAGAGTATGTGCCTGTGTGACATCAGATAGGTCAGAATTCCTTGTACGGGCACTTCTCCCGGAAGAGCGCGTGCACATGTTGACCAGAGCTAGAGAGCAAAAGCACGCCCATCAACGTGCGTTCAGCTTTACGGAAGTCGTCGGCAGCTCTGCACAGGTCACAGGACTTCATGAAATCAACAATGTTACCAAAGAAGGGTGTTTTTGGTTGCTTCCCAAAGAACCCAGCATTGAGTGGAGCTTAGAGTTTTGTGCTCACGCATTACATTGATGCGCTCTCAATATTTGTTATTAATAACGTCTCGGTTACGTATGTAACCCTCATTCCCTAAAGGAGGGAACGGAGACGTACGTCATTAGTGACCGAATTGGCATGCAATATTTGCATAATGCACTCCGCCTTATGGTACCGCCAGGTGGTATAAATAGGAAGCAGATGCAATCGCACTCTGTTTTTCGCTGAGGAGACCCCTACAGACCCCTTCCAGCGCCCCGTGCAAGCTCTATCCACTTGGTGCACCAGAGGGGCGGAGAAGGGGGTGAGCTTACACTGAGAGAGTCTACTGCTGTTCCACAAGACCCACTACAGGAGACTTAGACAACACTGGGGAAGTGAACCCATAGGGGACGCTGCGGAGACCACTACCTACCATGCAGGGGTGGAATTTACGTGGAGAATACACATATGGACTGGCCGAGGGCAGTACACATATGGAGTCCCTGAGATGGCTCCAGCCTAAGCATAGGGGGAGACTCATCTGAAAGGTGACAGCAGAGCTGGCTCTGCTAAGGAAAAGACACAGGCTCACCGTGGGGAGTTGACCGTGGATAATACACATATGGGACCACTCACGTGGAGGGGTCGCAACATATGGTACCCAGCCAAACATCAACATCAATAATGGACGTTTGACCTGGCATCAGACACTCCGCAATGTCCGAGCCGAAAGGGGAGGCGGAGGAACTCGACAGGGTTCGCCAAGCAGGGAACTCGACTGGAGTAATGGATGCTCGTATCCAGCCCAGTGGGCGGGAATGGCATTGCAAGCGGAGAACGGGCTCTTCGCGTCTACCAGCTGCTGGAAGCGAGTACACGGGAAGATACCGGTTCCACACGAAGGCTATAGAATCTAGCGAACGTGTTAGGTGTCGCTCAGCCCGCAGCTCTACAGATATCTGTCAGCGAGGCACAGTGCGTCAGCGCCCAGGAAGAGGCCACTCTTCTGGTGGAGTGGGCTCTCAACCTGAGCGGACAAGGCACGCCCTGGGACTCATACACCAGGGCGATGGCATCCACTATCCAGTGGGCCATCCTCTGCTTGGAGACAGTCTTTCCCTTCTGCTGGCCTCTGTAACAGAAAAAGAGCTGATCTGAGGTCCTGAAACTTCGAGTTCTGTCCACGTACAGGCACAGAGCGCGGACAGGACAGAGCAAAGCTAGGACTGGGTCTGCCTTGCAGGTTCACTACCTGATCTCTGAAGGGAGTGGTAGGAACCTTGGGCACATATCCAGGCACATATCCAGGTCTCAGGATAACATGAGAGTCACCGGGCCCGAATTCCAGGCACAATTCGTCGACTGAAAATGCATGCAGGTCCCCTACCCTCTTGAGCGAGGCCAATGCAACCAGGAGGACGGTCTTTAGAGACAGTGCTTTTAACTCAACTGATTGCAAAGGCTCGAAGGGATGACCCCGGAGAGATGTAAGTACCAGGGTGAGATCCCAAGAGGGTATAGAGGAAGGGCAAGGCGGATTTAGTCTCCTCGCCCCCCTCAGGAACCTGATGATCAGGTCGTGCTTCCCCAACGACTTACCTTCAACTGCGTTGTGATGTGCGGCAATAGCGGCAACATACACCTTAAGGGTGGAGGGAGACAGCCTTCGCTTCAAGCCCTCTTGCAGGAAGGAGAGCACAGATCTGATCGAGCATGATCGGGGTCCTCTCGGTGAGAGGAACACCATTCAACGAACAGATTCCACTTCAATGCATAGAGGCTCCTAGTGGAAGGAGCTCTAGCGGAAGTGAAAGTGTCTACAACTGACTGGGGGGGTATCACTTAGAACCTCCGCGTCCTGTCCAGGGACCACACATGGAGTCTCCACAGGTCGGGACGCGGGTGCCAGAGGGGTCAGAAGGTCCTTCCTCAGAGGAATGGGCCAGGGAGGTGCTGTCGCTAGGAGCATCAGATCTGGAAATCAGGTCTGAGTGGGCCAATACGGAGCCACTAGCAAGACCTGCTCCTTGTCCTCCCTGACTTTGCACAGGAGCTGTGCTAGAAGGCTCACTGGGGGAAACGCGTATTTGCGTAGGTCTCAGGGCCAGCTGTATGCCAGAGCATGCCTCCGGTCAGGGAAAAGAACAACTGGCAGTGAGCAGTGTCCGGGGAGGCAAACAGATCTATCTGTGCCTCGCCGAAGCGCTGCCAAATCAGCTGGACCACCTGGGGATGGAGTCTCCATTCGCCCAGAAGCGGAGGCTGCCGTGAGAGCTCGTCGGCTGCACAGCTGAGCACGCCTGGGACATGAATGGTACGAAGCGACCTCAGATGCTTCTGACTCCATAGCAAGAGATGGCGGGCGAGTTGCGACATGCGGCGGGAGCGTAGACCACCCTGATGGTTGATGTATGCAACGGCCGGAGTGCTGTCCGAGCGGACCAGTACGTGCTTGTCTGTCAACAGCTCCTGGAAGCGGCTCAGCGCAAGACATACTGCTAGCAACTCGAGGCAATTGATATGCCACTGCAGTTGACCCAACACTGCATGCCTGTTGTACGTGGCACCCCACCTCGTGGCAGAGGCATCTGTGTGGACCACAGCATGCCTAGACACTTGTTCGAGGGAAACTCCAGCCCGCAGGAACGAAGGGTCTGACCACTTGGTGAGAGTGCGACGTGGGACACAGGGACACGGCCGTGGAGCAAGTGTTGAAGCGGCCTCATATGAAGCAATCCGAGCGGCATGACTGCGGCTGCGGATGCCATATGCCCCAGGAGTCTCTGAAAAAGTGTCAGTGGGGCCGCTGTCCTGCGCTTGAGCGTACTCAGGCAGTTCAACACTGACTGGACGCGCTCCTCGGTGAGGTCAAGTCACCTTTATTTATATAGCGCTTTTTACAATGTAGATTGTGTCAAAGCAGCTTTACATTGATAACTGGTACATTATTTTGGCTGCACAGAAGCTCTTAAAGAATAGTGTCAATGCAGGCAGATCAAAGCACTGTTGAATATCAAATATCAATTGTCAAGTGTCCCCAACTAAGCAAGCCAAAGGCGACAGCGGCAAGGAACCCAAACTCCAACAGGTGACATCAGGTGGCAAACAGGTGGCAAACAGGTGTTAAAATGGAGAACAAAACTTTGGGAGAAACCAGGCTTAGTCGGGGGGCCAGTTCTCCTCTGACAAACAGTGCTTTGTTACGACTCAGGTTGCTATCATAAGTCAGATAGGATCGCAACATTCAAAGTATTTAATTCAGTTCCATCCAGCTGAGGATCGTATTCATCACACCGGTATGGACGGTGAGGTGTGCTGTCTGGGCGACCGAGTCCAGTACCATACCGAGATAAGAGATCCTCTGCCCAGGGGTGAGTTTGCTCTTGTCCCAGTTGACCCAAAGACCCAACCGGCTGAGGTGAGCTAACACCATGTCCCTGTGTTTGCACAACTGCTCTCGCGAGCTGGCCAGGATGAGCCAGTCCTTGAGGATGCGAACTCCCTGTTCCTTGAGGGGAACAATGGCCGCCTCTGCAACCTTCATAAAGACGTGGGGCGACAGGGCCAGCCCGAAAGGTAGGTACTGATATGCCCGACCCTTGAACGCAAACCGTAGGAAGGGTCTGTGTCAAGGCAGAATCGAGACATGAAAGTACACGTCCTTCAGGTCGATCGCTGCAAACCAATCCTGGGGACGGATGCATTCGAAAATGCGCTTCTGTGTAAGCATCTTGAACGGCAGCCTGTGAAGGGACCGGTTCAGGACATGCAGATCCAGGATTGGCTGTAGCCCACTGCCCTTCTTGGGTACAATGAAGTAGGGGCTGGAGAACCCTGACTCCATATCGGCTGGAGGGACTGGCTCGATTGCATTCTTCGCCAGGAGAACAGCAATCCCTGCCCGGAGAACAGGTGCATTGTCCAGGGACACACGAGTGTAATGGACACCCCTGAACACCGGGGGACGCCGGGTGAACTGAATCGCATAGCCGAGTCTGATGGTACGAATGAGCCAGCGGGAAGGGCTGGGAAGCGCTAGCCAGGCTTCCAGACACCGAGCCAGCGGCGGAACATACCAAAATTCTCCACCTGGCCCTCCTCCGGGAAGGGAACGATGCAGGCATCTCCCAAAGAACAGTTTACTTCAGCTCCAGGTCACCCATTTCTCCAGGACCGCTTCTCGCTAACCAACTGGCTTGGCTGCGGCTGAGCGGGCTGGGTTTTAGGCCAGCTTGTTAGATGAGAGCATCGAGAAAGCGTACTTTGACGATGACACACCTCTGCAAGGCTAGCCAGGGGTGTTTCCGGACCACCATGGTGGACATTGTCTGGCCAGGGACCTGCGTTATGACTTGCATCATGCGTAGCTCAACCCCGACTCAGAACTATCCATATGCAATGAGTGCTTTGGCCTTCCACAGACTTGCCGGGGGCCAAGACCCATGCAGGGCAGAGGTGGTGTGCCCGTAGCACTGCCACCCCACCATAGAGGGTAGTGAGAGAGAAAAAACTTTTAATGCAGATTATGGCCCTTTTGGCATTCCATATTTGGCACCAAAAAAGGCTTCCAAACTGCCAAGTGTTTCATGCACGTCTGGGCTAAAGACAGGGGGCGGGGCAAGGCGAGAACGCGTCGCACCACGCCCCCAGGGACCCGGGAAAACATGGTCGTTAACTGTGAATCTGATTCAGCATGAACGCATCACAACCGTGGGACGCTCAGCCTCATCTTCATGTCCAGAGCCCAACAACCCTCTCTCCAATGTAGCAGTCGACATCTAATCCTCTGCTGGAGCCCTGACTAAGACGCTAGGTCCCCCATGAGAAGGACCAGCAATCCACCCAGAAGCTACCAGCCATGTGGGACAGTGAACGTGGCTGTCTAACTGGACGACACACGGCGTGTTAAGCGCCGACGTGGCCATGTTGTACTAAACATAATCCACCCACGAACACAGTCACAACATGTTTGCGATGCACTAGAGGAGTGGGGGGCCCACGGAGATTGACTCGGTGGGTATTGCCCCACTGTGATCCTCTGGTCAACCTTGCTTATTCACCAAAGGTAGTACTTTTCTGATTCAGAAAAAAAATTAGAACGGGGAATAGGTGAGGGTACTCCACCTCATTTGAGGTGCTAGAATCTCAAGCACGCATCTAGAGCGCCGAACAACGCGCTGGGTTGCCATGGCAACGCGCGCTGTCAGCCGGCAGCTCGATGGCACACGCTGAGCGCTCAAGCCCTTACGAGAAAGGCAAAACGAACAACGCGCCGACGTGGGCATGCTCTCACAAGAGAATATGAACCACCCACAAACACAGTCTCAGCACGCTACATGCTTTTTTGTGCCGAAGCACACAGGCAACAGCCGCGATGTGACTGCAGGTACACTTTTCACTCCCTAAGTCACAGACACAGAGGAACCGGCCCAAATCGCAAACCAAACGGTGTATATAATAATGCTGTGAAAACAGCAGTTGAGAGCTATATAAACAGCTCTGGGAAAGCTTGCGGCCTTGGTGCCATAACGCCAGCACTGTAGAACAAAGCTCTTCAAAGGCTTGAGAAGTCACTCTCAGTCTTATAGCAGGAACACACAGCTTGGCTCCGAAGCGAATGACAGAGTGCGATTGCATCTGCTTCCTATTTATACCACCTGGTAGAGGCAGTGCGCATTATGCAAATATTGCACGCTAATTCCATTGGCTTGTTTTAGTTCACTCGAAGCTGATAGGGCTCTCTGGCGATACCCCAAAAACTGAAAGGGAACTTATGGTTTCATAAATAAGACCCAGTTCTACGCTGGATTTACAGATCGTTTGAAACTGAAAGATGGAGCGGCCACAATGGTAACGATCCTGGTCATGAGTCGGAACCGCAGGTGGTGAGTACTCCTTCAAATGTCAGTTTTGTTGGCAATAGGTGCCTAAGTGCATATAATGTAAACAACACGAATGTAGTGAATTCATAAATTCATTATTCATCATTCACTATATGCTATATTCATTATAGTGATTCAAAAGTTATCCAGGGATAATGCGATGGTGTATTATGTGTGTTTAAATACAGTTGTTTAGCTGACCATTGATAGCTTGCAGACGATTGCTACGCAAAAGCTGCGCATGCTTGTCACTCTTTAGCTCTGCTCACACGGCAGATACGTCACAATATTGGAAATCTTTCCATTTTAAACCAAGAAGGTGAGCCAATAGATATCACACAAGAAGCAACGTGCAAACTTTGCGCGAGAGTTATGCCGGTGAAGGCTTAATCTCGGTCAGTATTCAAAGTGGAAGTAAAAAGTGACAGAGCTGTCTGGTGCTGCATTAACGGAACATTTTCTCAGAGACGAATTTCAACATAATATGCTGATAACAGTATATAACTGTCTTAATTTATTCCATTATTTCTCTTGTGGCCCATACATAGCCTATAGTGAAACAAATGAAAAAAATTGTATTTCGTGTTTAACAGCTTGTTTTTTTCAAGTCAGTGCTTGAATTTAATTTTCATTGATGACTGCAGTGTTAGGAAATATTATAGACTATTAATAATTTTAATTATAGGCCTATAGTTCATTGTATAATAGACCTAAAAGCATGTTTAAAACATTTTTAAAGTTAGCTAATAGCCTAATCTTGTATTATCCTCACAGCACGTCAGTTATGCGGTGATGCACTATGAAATTATTGCAGGGCAAATTTATTATAATATTAATCTAATAATAAAAGTAGCCTAGTAATAATAGACTAGAATAATGTAACAGGCCTACATTAATTGGAAATGCCAAAATGCTTTTGACAATATCTCTGGCTATCGTCAATACATGATCATCGTCTGTTCACGCAACCCGGGTTATTTCGGGGGCCCCCCAACACGCAGGCCCCCCCGCAGTGCGTGCCTGTCCACTACACCACTGCTTCTGAGTATAATGGATTGGTGCAGTCAGTCTTAAAGGGACAGCATCCAAATTTACCTGCTGTCATTATTAATGCTCATCAAACAACAAAAAGGAGAGAAAATCTCTCACTGCGTAACTTTAATAAAAATAAATGTATATTTAATTTACACAGTGAAGACTATGCATTTTTTTATACCTTTGATTACTTTATACATTTTATGTTGTATTTCTAGTCAAGTCAAGTCACCTTTATTTATATAACGCTTTTTACAATGCAGATTCTGTCAAAGCAGCTTTACAGTGATATTTCTAGTGCTCAAAGTTTTTTTCAGGTAGGTCTATTTCGTCTGTCTTTGTTTTATTGTAGTTTGTTTTCTTTGCTCTTTCTTTATCACTTTTTATTTATCTTCAGTAAGCTTGAGGGTTTTTTTAGGCTAGTATACATTTTTTAAACGATATTGAAATAGGTGATAGGAATTATGAAATTTCAGTGTTATAAAAAATTTCATAAAAATCTTATTTAAAGCAAAAATTACTATATCGTGATATATATCGTTATCATGATATAAAATTACTCATATCGTGATATAAGATTGTGGTCATATCGCCCAGCCCTACTTACTGATATTTTAAATATTATTGTGAGATTCAGTAGATAATAGAAGGACGTGTCACGGATTTATTGCATTTTGGGAAAACCTTTGAAAATCAAAATCTAGATTTGAACTTTTTATAACCTAAAGATGCTATGTGAAAGTTTGAAACAGAAAATAGTGGTTTTCATCTTGCCGTTTTCTTGGTAAAGAAAACACATTTTTACTCAAATTAATCAAAATGGATTTATAGCGTTTTGGAACCAAACTCTTCATATATATATATACATATATATATATATATATATATATATATATATATATATATATATATATATATGTATATATATATATATATACAGTATCTCACAGAAGTGAGTACACCCCTCACATTTTTGTAAATATTTTATTATATCTTTTCATGTGACAACACTGAAGAAATGACACTTTGCTACAATGTAAAGTAGTGAGTGTACAGCTTGTGTAACAGTGTAAATTTGCTGTCCCCTCAAAATAACTCAACACACAGCCATTAATGTCTAAACTGCTGTCCACAAAAGTGAGTACACCCCTAAGCGAAAATGTCCAAATTGGGCCCAAAGTTTCAATATTTTGTTTTGCCACCATTATTTTCCAACACTGCCTTAACCCTCTTGGGCATGGAGTTCACCAGAGCTTCACAGGTTGCCACTGGAGTCCTCCTCCACTCCTCCATGACGACTGGTGGATGTTAGAGACCTTGAGCTCCTCCACCTTCCGTTTGAGGATGCCCCACAGATGCTCAATAGGGTTTAGGTCTGGAGACATTCTTGGCCAGTTCATCGCCTTTACCCTCAGCTTTTTTAGCAAGGCAGTGGTCATCTTAGAGGTGTGTTTGGGGTCATTATCATGTTGGAATCCAATATGTTGGATCATGCTCTGCTTCAGTATGTCACAGTACACATTGGCATTCATGGTTCCCTCAATGAACTGTAGCTCCCCAGTGCCCGGCAGCACTCATGCAGCCCTGTACTACAGAAGTGAGCACACCCCTGTACTGTACTTCTGTACTACTTTATTAAATATTATTAAATTACATTGGAAACTCTCATTGCTTTGTCAGGCAGACAGGATCTACATATGAGTCCCTGATGCTTAAAAAAGGTACCCAAAATTGCTATATTGTGATTTGCAAATTACTAGGATTAATAAACAGAAGAATCATGTTTGTAATGAAGAAATCTGTGTTGCCTTGTTATATGCATTTTGAAATATCTCTTCTTTACAAATCAGTTTCCTGGTATGATGGACATTTATTGCCTTTAAATCAGAAACTTTGGAAGTTATTTTTAATGCCTCTTTGTTTGTATGTGACTCACCTGTGTTGAATGAAAAAATTAACTTTTGGATCAGATATTTATCTCATACAAAAATAATCTGTATTGATCCATGTTGTTCCAATGACATCTATGATTTTCTTTCTTCTGTTAAAGCATTTATACGTTTGGGTGAACTATTCCTCTAAGCTTTGAATAATTCATGTTTAGTAAATATTGATTATTGATGTTGAAGAGATACAGGTTTAAAAAAAAAAAGGAAAAAAAAAAAAAGACTGCATTTCTTTATTTAAACAATCAATACTATTAATCCATGTTTGCTTGCAGCTTTTTTTGTCATAATAAATGTACTCTTTTTACTATTCAGGCACGTTTTCACGTGGTGTTGGGAGGTGTTTTGTAGGGCAAAAATAAGTTCTGTGCAGCGTGTTTTTACTTTTTGCTTTTTTTTTTCTGGAGAAGAAACAGCAGAGATGTGGGTAGAGGCACTTTTTCCGCCCGTTGTAATCATGACCTCACAGGCAGAGTCAGCACTCAAAACATACTCAAATGACATGAACAACGTCAGCTGCAATCCTGTCCACAATATCACTGGTGGAGGAGAAATATGAAACAGACAAAAATGTTTGAGGTTCTGCTTCAGAGTCCAGCTAACAGAGCTTGAAGAGGTGTTGTTTAGTCATGGGTTACAGTATACGAGTGTCAGCTCTATTATTCCAGCCATGAGAATGGAATATGATTAATATTGCCCCCAGGTGACTATGAACTCAGTGAACCTTCTCACTTTTTCCTCCTTACGCAACGTGACTACCAGATCATGTTGACAAAGTTTCTCTAAAACTTTTGTCTCACCCTTTTTCTTGACATTTGGGACATTTACATATAGGCTACATAAGGTACTGTAAGAATTGTGATTTTTTTTTTTTTAATTATTATTTTTTTAATTTACATCATAACAGTCATAATTTAGAAATAAATGGCCATTTTCTACCCTGTTTTTGACCTTCTGGTTCAAGGATAGGCAACCCCAGTCCTAGAGGGCCACTGTCATGCAGAGTTTATCCCTAGTCAAACTGTGTCCAAATTCAGAGGCTGTATCCTGCGAAGCTTGTTAAGGTCAAACCGAGCATTGTTAAATGGGATGGTCTAGCCTACAGAGGATTGCTTGTCGCCTGCTGTTACAGATGCCATTGACAAGTGGCAGTAAAGTTTATACTGGACTATCTGAAAACTGTCTGAAAACAAAACAGTGTTGATAACCTGTTTAAATATGTTCTCCTTGATCCATTTGTGTACATACTAAAGAGTATAAACTATATAAAATCACATCTTAGTAATTTATGTCAACATTTGAACCTTTAATTTGAAGCTTTAAAGTTTCTTATATTGTTATTTTGCTGAAAAAACAGTAGAAACCATTACAGAAATTGTAATGGTTTTAATGGTTTTAAAGGGAACTGTATTGGTTTTAATGGAAACTGTAATGGTCCTAGTGGGTCTCTATTGGTAATTTGCTTTCTTCTATTGGTGGCATGATTTGCCAATTGGATACCATTAAGAACCAACTATTTGGCAACCTATAGATTACATGTTGCTATCTACTGGACACCAGTATGAACCATTAGAACTACAATATGTATTGTTTAGTAGAATTCACACAAAATTGATCATTCATATAGGTCATGGGTCAACATAACTTTCCGTTTGTCTCATTTTCCCTTTTGCAGTGTAACTGCATGGGAGACAATGTCGTAACTTTGTTTTAAAAAAAGAGGTGGGACAGGAGTGAATGTGTGGCCTGGTAAACCCAACATTTTGGGGATAAAATGTCCCCACAAAGATGGCAATATCTGAAATCCTTGTCCTTGTGGGGACATGTTTTGGTCCCCATTAGGAAAACAGCTTATAAATCATACTATGTGATGTTTTTTTAAAAATTTAAAATGCAGAAAGTTTTCTGTGATGGGTAGGTTTAGGGGTAGGGTTAGTGTAGGGGGATAGAATATACAATTTGTACAGTATAAAAATCATTATGTATATGGAAAGTCCCCATAAAACATGAAAACACAACACAACGTGTTTGTTTGTGTGTACAAAAAAAGCATAACTATGTCCGGAAACCAATTTTAATTTATCGACATAGAAATCATGTTTAGTGTACAACATTTCACTAATTCCATTCAATCCCATACACACACACACACACACACACACACAATATTAATATTAATATATTATTTTTCTGCAATGGCAAAACAAATAAATAAAATATAAATTATTAGTAATATAACATCATGTGATTAATTCTAACCAGTGAAACTGCTGGAACAGCATCAATGAACTGTCATTCCGGATTCGACTGGTACCGCAAACAGGTAAGCTTTTTAAATTTCTATAGTAATTTGTGAGTTTTCTATTAAAATTAGTGTAACAGGTCAAAATGGTAATGAATTAATTAATTGGAATTATAGATATTGGAATAAATTGGGGGGTGTTGGTTGGTTATATATATATATATATCAGTGGCATGCAGTGGTGTTCTGAAATAAGGAGGCACATTTTTTATTTATTTATGTATCAGTGTAAATTCATGTGCATTACTCTTAACGTTGACAAATCTTCCTTGTTAAATGAACATTACTTTACACTACATCAAAAAAGAAACCAAATACAATTCTATTTTGTAATTTTACATTAACAATATTACAAGTGAGATTCCCGCACTTCCCTTCTCACACCACCGGAGGGAGCCCTCACCTGAATATTGACTATTCATCCGGACTTCATTTCCCAGAGACACTCATTCCTGGGACTGATTGCACACACCTGCACCACATGACACTCACACACCTTATAAGCAGCATGCACACACACACACGAACACCTGACCTTAGCCTGTCCCTGTTTATGCCTCAGCCTAATCCTTGCCTTGTTGTGTTTGCTCTTAATAAAAGCTGCAAATGGATCTTCATTCTGTCGACCCATCATTACAGAAGACTTCGCCAAACAGCGATCCAGCGCCCATCATGCAAGTCACAACCGAGTTATCTGCCCAAGCCAACCAGGTTGCTGTACACCAGCATCAGCTCAATCGGCTGACTTCTCCTACCGAAGAGCTTGTCAAGACGCTGCAGGGCCTGTGTTTCACACCCCCCGAGGCAGCCACCACTCAAGCGCTTGCTCCCGCCAGCCAGGCCGTCACCTCCGCTTAGTCAGTGAACCTGCGGCTCGCTTTCCCCGAGAAGTTCGACGGCAATCCAGCTAAATGCAAGGGGTTTCTGCTGCAATGTTCCCTCTTCGTCAATCAGCAACCCTCTCTATATCCCACGGACTCAAGCTGAATCTCATTTGTATGCTCAATGCGCTTGCCGTGGCTCCAAAGACACAACCCACACATTTCATGGAAGGAAGGACAAATTGTTCAGTGGGACTTCACTTGTCACGAACTATGCTTAAACCAAGTTACCCTGTTATCTGTTCAGTCCATTTCAAAGAAACAAACATCGATGACTCCAACATCCCTGTTGAATACGCTGACCTAGCGATCGCCTTAAGCAAAAGCAAAGCGGCAGAATTACCTCCTCATCGTTCCATTGATTTGTTACCTGGTACCTCTCCTCCCAAAGGTAGAATATTTCCATTGTCTCAGCCCGAGTCTGCCGCCATGAAAAAATACATCGAAGAACTAGCCATGGGTTTCATCCGACCCTCCACCTCACCTGCAGCATCCAGGTTCTTCTTCATGAAGACGAAAGACGGCAGTCTCAGACCCTGTATTGATTATCGTGGTCTCAACGACATGAAATGCATGAATCATGGAACTCCCACGTTTTCTCAGAACCTACTGCCAACAAAACCAGTCTGACTGGAGCAAATACTTAATGTGGGCCAAGTATGCACAAAATTCACTACAGAAACCTGCAACTGGACTAACCCCCTTCAAATGTGTACTGGGTTACCAACCTCCACTATTCCCCTGGTTGGGTGAGCCTTCCAATCTTCCAATGAGAGCGAGGACACTTGGAATCACGCACACATTCACTTGCAACGTGCTGTAAGGAGGCAGGAGGAACAGGTTAACCGCCATCGATATTCAGGACTGGGACACACCGTGGGTCAATGGGTTTAGCTATCCACAAGGGATCTTCACCTCAGACTTTTCCATGCAGAAAACTCAGTCCTAGGTATGTAGGGCCTTTCAAAATTATAAAACAAATTACTCCAGTGTCATTTTGGTTAGACTTGCCTTCTAATTATCGTATTTCTCCCACTATTCATGTTTTGCTCCTGAAACCCTCTGGTGGTCCGAGGGGAGAGTTGGAGGGAGTCGAGGCCCACAGCCCCACACCCATTCTGATCGAGGGCGAGGAGGCTTACCAGGTTCGAGAACTACTCGATTCCAGGCGCCAGGGCAGGAGACTCCAGTATCTGGTCGATTGGGAGGGGTATGGCCCGGAGGAGCAATCCTGGGTCGATGTGGATGATATCCTGGAACCCACACTCATGGAAGAGTTTCATAGGATGCATCCGGAGAGACCGGCCCCTTGACCACGTGGTAGACCCCGGCTCCCGCATTTCCGTCCTCACACCACCGGAGGGAGCCCTCACCTGAATATTGATTATTGTTCATTCGGACTTCATTTCCCAGAGGCCCTCATTCCTGGGACTGATTGCACACACCTGCACCACATGACACTCACACACCTTATAAGCAGCACGCGCGCACACACACACCTTGCAAAGTCTTGATTTGCCCCGGTGATCATTTCTGAGCGTTATTGTGGATTGCTATTCTTGTGTTTGACTGGACTGTTCTACGTATTTGATTCTCTGCTGCCTGCCCCGACCTTTGCCTGTTCCTGGATTGTGTATGTTTACTGCCTGCCCTGATCTCTGCCTGTCCCTGTACTCTGTTTGTTTGCTGCCTGCCCTGACCTCAGCCTGTCTCTCTTTACGCCTCAGCCTAATCCTTGCAATGTTGTGTTTGCTCTTAATAAAAGCTGCAAATGGATCTTCACTCTGTCGACCCATCATTACAAACAATGTATTGTAATAAATGTTCTATTTATCAAAACCAAATCTCATCAAGTTAGTGTTTTAAGCATTTCTACATTCATTCCAAAATAATAACTAAAGGCAATAATAATTTAAACAATATATTTTATTTGTGTATTGATCATCAATCATGCTCCGTAAACACCGTCTGTTACAGACACAAATTGTATTTTTAATTTCACCAAGCTGATTGCACTAAAAACCCCCACAGTCATCGTGTTTTCAGTCCATTTCAAGTATGATTTTGATGTGACATAAAGCAGTGATATCTAACTGGGTGATCTGTTTACTTACTTTTCAATTAGTCTTTCCACTGATGCCATCATTTGTTCATTCAAACTGACGCGCAGAACGTGCACGTCAACAAGAGGCGGGATTTATCGCACAAACCAATCATATCCAATCATAACCAATTACATCCAATCATAGTGCCATATCGATTGGAACGCCCTTCTATCGATTCTATCGATTGGTCGATTGCTCCTGTCTGCCTCGCTGCTCAGAGTGGTTTGCGTCTGTAACTCCGTATAGCTTCGATTTGAATCTCTTACTTTTATTCATTGTTGCTTATATTACTAGTACCTTATATTTAATATTGCCTACTACATTAATCTGACGTCGCTAGCTTTAAATCTTTGAATCTAAATCGCTGTTACAACGCGTTTGCATCTCGCTAGCTTGTTAACTTGTCATCAGTCTCTCGCGCGCTCCTTTTCAACGCGCTCATCAAACAGCTGTGGTAACTCGGATCAGTCTACAAACACGGTGAGTCATGTCATCCTCTCCTAGCATTGTTACCTGTTCCATTTGCCACATGTTCAGTATAGCTCTCTCTGTCAGCGACGAGGGATTTACATGTCATAAATGTAGGGAAATAGTCAGGCTGACAGAGAGAATCTCAGAATTAGAGACACGCATCCAAACTTTAATCGAGGATAGTAAGAACGCAAGGGCTTCAGATACTGTTTTGGATGCGATTAGCTTAGTGAACTCTGTACATTGTTCGGTTCCGGCTGTAGAGCCCGTGCAGCAGGGCACTTGGGTAACGGTGAGGCGGCCTAGCCGCGGAAAACACCACTTTTCCGTTCCAATAATAACATCAAACAGGTTCTCCCCACTCAGTGACACACCCACTGAGAATCCTGTTGAAAGTGCCCTAGTTATTGGCGATTCTATTACACGGAACGTGAAAATAGAGACACCAGCCACCATAGTCACATGTTTGCCGGGAGCCAGAGCACCTGACATCAAAGCAAATTTAAAAGTGCTGGCTAATGCTAATCGTAAATACTCTAAAATTATTATTCACGTCGGCACTAATGATGTTCGACTTCGCCAGTCGGAGATCACTAAAATTAACATTAAAGAGGTGTGTGAACTCGCAAATACAATGTCAGGAGAAGTAATTTGCTCTGGTCCCCTTCCTGTTCGTCGGAGTGATGAGATAGTTAGCAGATTATCATCACTCAATGGCTGGCTGTCTAAGTGGTGTCCGCAAAATAATATAGGTTTTATAGACAATTGGAAAAGTTTTTGGGGCAGACCTGACCTGTTGAAAAAAGATGGTATTCATCCCTCTCGGGATGGTGCTGCTCTTCTCTCTAGTAATATGGCACTTAGTCTTAGAGCTGAAACATGACAAACTGTGGCCCAGGTCAGGAAGCAGACATACTGGCTAAACCGACCGTCTGCTAGCTGCCTCACGTTACAGAAGTCAGATAATTCCCAACACATAGAAACTCTTACACCTAGATATTATCACATAGAGACTGTGTCTGTACCCCGAATTAGTAAAAACAAAAAACTTCCAAACCCATTTAATGGTAAAAATTTAATTGATGTTCAACAAATAAAAAATAGAGATAGTAATGATAAACAAATGATAAAGCTTGGGTTGTTAAATATTAGATCCCTTTCATCAAAATCACTTATTGTAAATGATATTATCACAGACAATAATCTAGATATGCTGTGTTTGACAGAAACTTGGCTAAAACCGGACGATTACATTACTTTAAATGAGTCTAGCCCTCAAGGTTATGATTATCGACACAATCCTCGTCAGAAAGGCAAAGGAGGAGGTGTTGCTGTAATTTATAGTAATATTTATAGTATTAGTCAAAAGTCTCTAAAATATAATTCCTTCGAAGTGATGGTACTTTACGTAACATTATGTAAGTTGACATTTGTGTTGGCTACTGTATACAGGCCACCAGGACACCATACAGACTTTATCAAAGAATTTGCTGATTTTCTGTCGGAGTTAGTACTAGCAGCAGATAAAGTACTTGTTGTTGGTGACTTTAATATCCATGTAGATAATGAAAAAGACTCATTGGGATTGGCATTTGCAGATATTCTAAACTCTATTGGTGTTAGACAACACGTGTCAGGACCCACTCATTGTCGTAACCATACCTTAGATCTAATATTGTCATATGGAATTGATATTGATGCCGTTGAAATTCTGCAGCAGAGTGACGACATCTCAGATCATTACCTAGTCTCGTGTATACTACATTTAGTCAAAACAGCTAAACTGCCTCCCTGCCATAAATTTGGTAGAACCATCACTTCTACCACTAAAGAACGCTTTATAAATAATCTTCCTGATCAGTTTCATCGCCTTAGCATGCCAGACAGCTTAGAAGACCTCGATGTTGCAACGGAAACTATTGCCTCTGTCTTTTCAAGCACATTAGACTCAGTTGCTCCTTTGCGTTTAAAAAAGATTAAGGAAATTAATCCAACGCCATGGTACAACGAGCACACTCAGGCCCTAAAGGTAGCAGCCAGAAAAATGGAACGCAGCTGGAAGAAAACAAAACTAGAAGTATTTCGCATTTTGTGGAGGGAGAGAATGGTTGAGTACAGAAAGGCCTTAAAATCTGCTAGATCTGCCTATTTTTCAAAACTTTTAGAAGAAAATAAACAAAACCCTAGGTATTTATTTGATACAGTGGCTAAATTAACAAGAAATAAAACTTCAACTTCTGATGTTTCCAAAGAGCACAGCAGTGATGACTTCATGAACTTCTTTACTTGCAAGATTGATAATATTAGAAAAAAAATTATAACCACGCAACCGTCTACTACAGTATTGCGTCAGACGGTGCATTGTAGTATCCCTGAGGAAAAATTCAATTCATTTACTCCTTTAAGAGAGGAAGAACTGTCTAAACTTGTTAAATCGTCAAAATCGACAACATGTATGTTAGACCCTATACCAACTAAGCTATTGAAAGAGATGATTCCAGAGGTCATAGATCCTCTTCTTAATATCGTTAATTCATCTTTATCACTAGGATACGTACCAAAAACTTTTAAGTTGGCTATTATTAAACCTCTTATTAAAAAACCACAACTTGATCCTAGAGAATTAGTCAATTACAGGCCAATCTCAAATCTCACTTTTCTGTCAAAAATACTAGAAAAGGCAGTATCATCACAACTATGTTCCTTTTTAGAAAGAAATAGTATCTATGAGGATTTCCAGTCAGGATTTAGACCATACCATAGTACTGAAACTGCTCTCATTAGAGTTACTAATGATTTGCTCTTATCATCAGATCGTGGTTGTATCTCTCTATTAGTGTTACTGGATCTTAGTGCTGCATTTGACACTATTGATCACAATATTCTTTTAAATAGACTCGAAAATTATGTTGGCATTAGTGGAATTGCATTGTCATGGTTCAAATCATACTTATCTGACCGTTATCAGTTTGTAGAAGTAAATGAAGAGAGGTCATATCGATCACAAGTTGAATATGGAGTACCGCAAGGCTCGGTACTAGGACCATTGCTTTTCATTCTGTACATGCTACCCTTAGGAGATATCATCAGGAAGCATGGTGTTAGTTTTCACTGTTACGCTGATGATACTCAGCTCTATATTTCTTCGCGCCCTGACGAAACTTACCAATTCACAAAATTAACGGAATGCATAGCTGATATAAAAAATTGGATGACCAGTAATTTCCTACTACTAAATTCAGAAAAAACAGATATTCTAATTTTTGGACCAAAAACTTCCTCACGTAATAACCTAGAATACTGTCTAACACTTGATGGCTGCTCTGTTAAGTCTTCGTCGTCAGTTAGGAACCTGGGTGTGCTCTTTGATACCAATCTTTCATTTGAAGGCCATGTTTCTAGCATCTGTAAAATCGCATTCTTCCATCTTAAAAATATATCTAAATTACGACATATGCTCTCGATGACAAATGCAGAACAGTTAGTTCATGCGTTCATGACCTCAAGGCTAGATTACTGTAACGCTCTACTAGGTGGTTGTTCTGCTCGCCTGATAAATAAACTACAGCTCGTACAAAATGCAGCAGCTAGAGTTCTTACTAGAACTAGGAAATATGACCATATCAGCCCGGTTCTGTCAACACTGCATTGGCTTCCTGTTAAACATCGTATAGATTTTAAAATCTTGCTAATTACCTACAAAGCACTAAATGGTTTAGCTCCCCAGTACCTGAGCGAGCTCTTAATGCATTATAGTCCTTCGCGTCTATTACGATCTCAGAATTCAGGCCAGCTAATAATACCTAGAATATCAAAATCAACTGCAGGTGGTAGATCCTTCTCCTATTTGGCACCTAAACTCTGGAACAATCTTCCTAGCATTGTTCGGGAAGCAGACACACTCTGTCAGTTTAAATCTAAACTAAAAACACATCTCTTTAACCTGGCATACACATAACACATTATCAATTTATTTTTTCAAATCCGTTAAAGGATTATTAGGCTGCATAAATTAGGTCAGCCGGAACCGGGAACACTTCCAATAACACCAGATGTACTCGTTACATCAGAAGAAGAATGGCATCTACGCTAATATTAGTCTTTCTGTTTATCCCGAGGTTTACCGTAGTCAGCCGGATCCGGGCCGTATCCGGGTGAGATCGAGGACCTGCACCATGACACGACCACAACACAGCCCTGAAGTATCAGCAGAGATTGAGTCAACTAGATCATCCACTATGAAGGCCTCATCAACATGACAACCAGTGGCACATCTCCTAAACAACCGTCCATACCGGTGTGATGAATACGATCCTCAACTGGATGGAACTGAATTAAACACTTTGAATGTTGCGATCATATCTGACTTATGATAGCAACCTGAGTCGTAACAAAGCACTGTTCGCCAGAGGAGAACTGGCCCCCCGACTAAGCCTGGTTTCTCCCAAGGTTTTTTCTCCATTTTAACACCTGTTTGCCACCTGATGTCACCTGTTGGAGTTTGGGTTCCTTGCCGCTGTCGCCTTTGGCTTGCTTAGTTGGGGACACTTGACAATTGACATTTGATATTCAACAGTGCTTTGATCTGCCTGCATTGACACTATTCCTTACGAGCTGCTGTGCAGCCAAAATAATGTACCAACTATCACTGTAAAGCTGCTTTGACACAATCTACATTGTAAAAAGCGCTATATAAATAATGGTGACTTGACTTGACATTGCCTCCGCTCACGTGACTTTCCTGCATTCATTCTCAATTACCCCCCACAAAACCCACCGCAGGCCGGGGGTCTGATGGTTTTCTATGAGAGCAAAGGGAGGCATAACTCCTGCTGTAACTTTACCTGCGGGTGTCGCTGTTGGGCAGTGTTCCTTAAGAAATATGAGTGACTTGCGCTCTTTTTAATGTCATTTGTAATATTTGTGTTGTTTTAAATGTAATATGGATTATTTCTCATCCTATTTTTTTTTTTTTTTTTTTTTTTTGAGGAGGCACTGCCTCCCTTGCCTCCTCGGAGGAAACGCCCCTGATATATATATATATATATACACGTCACACTACCGCCGGTGACACTCCACGACCGCGGTGTCATGCCAACCATCACAGCCCTAAAAGGAGCCTTTGAATTGGGACAGCCTTTGTTGTGACGCTGTGACCCATTCAGCCTTTGAATGCGGCCTTTGAAGGATGCAGCATCTGAATTGGGACGCAGCTTAAGTATTCAGCACTGCTTGAAAATTACCAGCAGGTGTGTTTGATTAATTAAATTCTGCAGGACAGTGGCCCTCCAGTATCGAGCCAGATCAGTCTCAAAAATAACACATTTACAAAACAAAATTCATAAATGCACAGAACAATTCACATTTACAAAATCCAATTTGTAAATTCAAAACACACACACACAATTCATAAATACACAAGTAAAAGCATAAATATTTACCCAAATGCTCACACAAATGCATCTTACCTAATTAAAGTTAAAATGTTTACACATATGTATATCAAGTTCTTGAATTAATTTCCATTACACATTTATGAATGATATTACATGTATTTATGGATCGTTGAATCTGCATTTGCAAATCGTCACACGTGTGTGGACTGCTTTGAATTTGTGTGTGGTATTTTTGAGACCTTCTTGGCACGTTAAGATTCATAAATATCTTTTTTTTTTTGGAGGATGTTCTGTTTAGCCAATCGCGGTCTCTGCAGCTCTGTGCTTGTACTGTGTGTTACATCATCGGGTCCTTAATGTAAAGATTTCAGCATGGAGGAGGAAAAACAGACTCAACGAGTAAGTAAAGTCATTTTTTTTTTTTTTTTTTTTATCTGATGGCATTTTCTTATGATTAAAGGTTGTTTTAGTTAAAGAAGTGCAATTTGCAGTGTTACAAAGTTGTTAGTCCACGCCAGCTTTATTATAACTGTTATAACAGTAACAGTGCATATATGTGTTTAACATATCAGATGAATGTGCAAATGAAGAAATTAATGTGCTAATACACTGCAGAATGAGGTAGAACAGATCGTTATCACTCTGCCTATCGCTTTTGTACATAAACCACTCAAAGCAGAAATAAATTATGTCCAAATAGAGCTAGAACCTAGAGAACCCATTTTTAATGAAACACCGGTACTTTAAAAACATAAAACATAATAGCAAATAATCTGTGGTATCCTTAGCTGCTCGCGATGATAACTTTAGAACCCACTGACTACAAACCGTATTTAAAATTAACTTACTCGATAATTTATCATTGAAATTGTTGTTTTAATGATTGTTTATCGCCCGTTCATACTGTGATTACTAAAGTGTTCCTACAAACACCAGTTATAAGAAATCTGGCGTGGACTAACAACTTTGTAACACTGCAAACTTCATTAACTAAAACAACCTTTAATCATATGCCATATGCCATAATGCCATCAGATAAAAAACGACTTTACTTAGTCGTTGAGTCTGGTTTCATCAACTTTGGTGTAGAAGACAGCAGGCTAACCGGTGTGATGTTTCATGTGCTTTATTAACATCAGAGCTTTTGACTGAACACACAAACAAAATGTGACTACTCATCAAACCCTGGCAGAGGAGACTGTCTTGTTTCAGTTCCTTTAACAATGCAACTCAACTCTTTTCAAGCACTTGGTCGCCCCTAATGGATAAGGGACATATTACTAATAACAACATTAAACTGTTTATATCACAACCGGGGGCCTGTACCATGATGGTAGTTGAACAAACTCAGGGTTATAAGATTAGTTTTGAGTTGACAAAACCAAACTACTCCAATCCGGCTTTGTTGGTACCATGATGCTTATTGTCAACTTTCTTTGTCAACTCAGGCTTTGATCCTGAGTTTGTGGAGCGCATGCACATGAATGTGTGACATCAGTGGTGAACAGCCAATCACATGCTTTGCAACAGAGAGAAACTATGATTCACTTCTCGCAAGACAGCAGCGCGATTCAAAACTCTTTTGCTTAAGGTTAAGAGATTGAAGAAAATGAAGTATTTGAACTCATTTACACTGACAAAAATAATTGTCCATGAAAGAGGACAGATAAAAGAAATGGTCTTGCTCTATCAGTGCAAGTAAAACTTGTGAAGTTAGTTTATATAGTTGATAATAGCGATAGAGACTCAAACATGTAAGTTCACATCATATTTAAAGTTTATTTACAGCTTATTTATATTACACATGATCTGTATATATTAATATTCATTAAAACTAAATGCTTAATAATAACTGCTAAACTAAAATCGCTTGTGTGTAATGAATTAATAATAATAATAATAATAATAATATATTATATATATATATTATATATATTATATTATATTATATATATATATATAAATCATATATAAATTATCATTAAAGCCAGACAATTTTATTGTTAAATATTTTTTTTTGCTATATAGTGATCTTTAATTTGGAGGAAGAGAAACTGGGGGAGTGACTTTATTGTGTTGGATGTGTCAGTGTCAGTTTGCTCACATCTGATTGGCCCAATTTCGGTTTGAGAGCTCTAAACCAGAACATAACCTGCCCCGGAGCAGGTTAGCCATGGTGATGAACACCGCTAAAAGCCAAGTCACTTTCATGGTACCTAAAACCCAGGATTGGTACTAACTAATCTGAAACATACCTGGCTAGCCAACTATTCTTGTTTCAATGTACAGGCCCCGGGTAGCTGTATTTTGTAAGAATGATATAAATCATCATGTGATTTTGTAGAAATTGTAATCAGGTGCTAAAAAAAAAAGAGTACCCATTAAAATGTCCCGATCATGTAACAATGCACAGTACAAGCACAGAGTTGAGCTTCTTGAGTCTGTGAAGGAGCATTTTGATTGGTGGATTAAAAGCTCACCACGACTGGCTAAACAGAACATCCTCTAAAAAAAAGATATTTATGAATCTTAATGTGCCAGGAAGGTCTCAAAAATACCACACACAAATTCAAAGGAGTCAATGCACATGTGACGATTTGCAAATGCAGATTCAATGATCCATAAATACATGTAACATCATTCATAAATTTGTGATGGAAATGAATTAACTTGATATATACAGGTGCATCTTGTAACGTCTGAACGAATTAATTAATAAATTCAAATTATGGGTGAAATATATATATAATTAAATCATAACGTGTTATGATCAATTATAATATACAGTGGGTACGGAAAGTATTCAGACCCCCTTAAATTTTTCACTCTTTGTTATATTGTAGCCATTTGCTAAAATCATTTAAGTTCATTTTTTTTCCTCATTAATGTACACACAGCACCCCATATTGACAGAAAAACACAGAATTGTTGACATTTTTGCAGATTTATTAAAAAAGAAAAACTGAAATATCACTGTTACAGTACTAGGTGTGTAGAAACACGCACGAAGAGGAATATAATATCAAGAGTCAAACTTTACTAGAGAATCCAAAGGAGCATACAGGAACACAGGAGATACACACACTAACATCCAAATGTACAAACAATACCCGACAACATGATCAACAGAAACTGGAACTTAAATACACAGATGATTGAAGTCAAACGAGGAACAGCTGACATGAATGTGATTAGTGTCCATGGTGACAGATTGTGGCGGGAAACTAGAACAAAGGAACACGTGACAGATGAAAACACAAACAGAAAGTCCACGTGAATGTAACATTATGCCCCCTCCCGGAAAGGCGCCCCCTCGCGCCGTAGAGAGAGGGGAAGAGGAAGATAAGATGCTGAAGATGATGTAGGAGGCGGTTCAGGAGGCGGACGGCTAACCGGGAGGAGGCGGAGAAACGGAGTCCAGGGTGGTGCAGGAGGTGGTGAAGTCCGGGAGGTGGCCTTGAACAGGGGCTGCAGGCTGTTGTGCCAGGCACCAGCCAGGGTAGTGCCCCATGGCGGCGTTGATGGAGGGAGGAGCCATGGGAGAGAGTTGATGACGACCGCCATGGGGAGGACAGAAGTCAACAACGGCGAGGATGGAGCCCACTGCGTAGTTGACGAGCTGAGGAGGTGGAGAGATGGTGACGATCCAAGCGGCCGTGACGGAGCCGCAGTAACGACCTCCTGAGATCGAGGAGGGGATCTGGAGGTCTGAAGACGCGCAGGAGCGATCGAGGGCGGAGACGGAGCCTGAGGTAGGGCGGAGCAAGCCGTAGTGGAAGGGGTGGAGGGCCAGAGAGCAGCGAATGGTCCGTAGGTCCGCACCGAAGGCGAAGCAATGTCTGACCCAGGTGGAGCCGACAGGCCGAGGGAGTCCGGCGTGGTCGGAAGGCCGATGGTCAACTCAGAGGTCGAGGGTGGGAGGAGCGCAGGCGCAGGAGTCAGAGCGATGGAAGGAGGCAGCTCGAGACCATCCGAAGCTGGAGGCGGCGCTTCGGGCTCCTCGTGCCCAGGAAGAGGCGGATCCCGACAGGCCAGAGATGGTGCCACACTACTGAGAGGAGGTGGAATCGAGGGACTGGAGGGAGACGGAGATGACTGGGTGGCACAGATGGCTGTGGACTGGGAAACAGGCTGAAGTTCCATGCAAAAATCTAAGATCAGTGGAGAGTCACAGGAATGTTGGTGAGAAGGTGGGAGAGGAACGCTGGACGGGACCAGCGGGGAGACAGGCAGTTCAGGGCTGGACGGAACCAGCGGGGAGACAGGCAGTTCAGGGCTAGACGGAACCAGAGGGAGTGAAGACAGTATAGGGGCAAAACAAGTTTCCTCTGCACACCTTAAGTCCAGCAGTGTCTCAGCAAACTCACTCTCAGTAGCGGGGGGGTGGGCGGGGCTCATTTCCGGACCCTCGAGGTCCACCAACACTCCCTCGGCGATGGAAGACTCGGCCGGCTCACACACCTGGTCAGGTACACACTGCTCGGGCTCCGAGGCGATGATATCCCCGATCGCTCTTGTTGGCGTGGGCGGCTCAATTGCGGCGGTCTCCGTCGTACTACCTGCAGTGGGCTCAGGTCGAATATCCTCGCCGTCTGGGTGGTTCTGGCTGGGCACTGGCTGGGAAGTGGGGCTGGCGTTGTTGTCGTCGAATCCTACGGTCATAGGTGATCCACATGACGCCAGCACCCACTCCATGTAGGACACGAAGCTCCCTCGAGGACCCTCCCCGGACAGCTGTGCACGTGTGGTGGAATTGAGTCCAAAGTACAAGAACGTGCACAGGCAGTAGTCCGGGAAGGTGGTCTGATGTGCGAAAAACAGTTCTAAATGTCTCTCGAGGGAGCTTTCTCCCTGCTCAAGGCACATGAGTTTCACATCTGGGAACATAGTGCAAGCAGGAGTGAAAAAAAGGAAAAAAAAAGACTGAGCACGAAAACCAAAAAGAAAATTCTAAGTAAAAAAAAAAATGTCGCTTACAGTCTTGGTCGGGTATTCTGTTACAGTACTAGGTGTGTAGAAACACGCACGAAGAGGAATATAATATCAAGAGTCAAACTTTACTAGATAATCCAAAGGAGCATACAGGAACACAGGAGATACACACACTAACATCCAAACGTACAAACAATACCCGACAACATGATCAACAGAAACTGGAACTTAAATACACAGATTATTGAACTCAAACGAGGAACAGCTGACATGAATGTGATTAGTGTCCATGGTGACAGATTGTGGCGGGAAACTAGAACAAAGGAACACGTGACAGATGAAAACACAAACAGAAAGTCCATGTGAATGTAACAATCACATGGTCCTAAGTATTCAGACCCTTTGCTGTGACACTCATATTTAACTCAGGTGCTGTCCATTTCTTCTGATCATCCTTGAGATGGTTCTATACCTTCATTTGAGTCCAGCTGTGTTTGATTATACTGATTGGACTTGATTAGGAAAGCCATACACCTGTCTATATAAGACCTTACAGCTCACAGTGCATGTCAGAGCAAATGAGAATCATGAGGTCAAAGGAACTGCCTGAAGAGCTCAGAGACAGAATTGTGGCAAGGCACAGATCTGGCCAAGGTTGGAAAAAAATTTCTGCTGCACTTAAGGTTCCTAAGAGCAGAGTGGCCTCCATAATCCTTAAATGGAAGACGTTTGGGACGACCAGAACCCTTCCTAGAGCTGACCGTCCGGCCAAACTGAGCTATCGGGGGAGAAGAGCCTTGGTGAGAAAGGTAAAGAATAACCCAAAGATCACTGTGGCTGAGCTCCAGAGATGCAGTCGGGAGATGGGAGAAAGTTGTCAAAAGTCAACCATCACTGCAGTCCTCCACCAGTCGGGGCTTTATGGCAGAGTGGCCCCACGGAAGCCTCTCCTCAGTGCAAGACACATGAAAGCCTGCATGGAGTTTGCTAAAAAACACCTGAAGGACTCCTAGATGGTGAGAAATAAGATTCTCTGGTCTGATGAGACCAAGATAGAACTTTTTGGCCTTAATTCTAAGTGGTATGTGTGGAGAAAACCAGGCACTGCTCATCACCTGTCCAATACAGTCCCAACAGTGACGCATGGTGGTGGCAGCATCATGTTGTGGTGGTGTTTTTCAGCTGCAGGGACAGGACGGCTGGTTGCAGTCGAGGGAAAGATGAATGCGGCCAAGTACAGGGATATCCTGGACGAAAACCTTCTCCAGAGTGCTCAGGACCTCAAACTGGGCCGAAGGTTTCCCTTCCAACAAGACAATGACCCTAAGCACACAGCTAAAATAACAAAGGAGTGGCTTCACAACAACTCCGTGACTGTTCTTGAATGGCCCAGCCAGAGCCCTGACTTAAACCCAATTGAGCATCTCTGGAGAGACCTAAAAATGGCTGTCCACCAACGTTTACCATCCAACCTGACAGAACTGGAGAGGATCTGCAAGGAGGAATGGCAGAGGATCCTCAAATCCAGGTGTGTTGCATCTTTCCCAAAAAGACTCATGGCTGTATTAGATCAAAAGGGTGCTTCTACTAAATACTGAGCAAAGGGTCTGAATACTTAGGACCATATGATATTTCAGTTTTTCTTTTTTAATAAATATGCAAAAATGTCAACAATTCTGTGTTTTTCTGTCAATATGGGGTGCTGTGTGTACATTAATGAGGAAAAAAAATGAACTTAAATGATTTTTACTGTGAATTAATTACAACTAATTCTAAATAATTACATATATGGTTTAGGATTAGTTCTAGTTTAATAGTTCATAGAAAGACTGGTTTAGTTTGTCCAGCTAACTATCAGATTTCTTTATTGACTATTATAAAAGGTTGCAAAATCGAAACATAGAAGTGACTTGATTTTCTGAATGAGCAACAGAAACAATCGAGAATGAATATAATGAATTTAATATATGAAACTATGAATACATAGGCTATACGGCTAAATATACACAAAGAATACACACATATATACAAAAGCAAAAGTAAAGTCAAGAAAGCAGAGGTGATCAAAGAAATGGCAAAATTACAAACAGTTAAAAAACTTTTGAGAGCCAGCAAGGAAATTCAAGTCACAAATGGAGCTTAAAACACTTCGAAAGGTATAATTCTGTACTTGCATAGGTTTAGGTGCTTCGTCTTTCTGCAGGAGTTTCTGTGCATGCAGTCTGGAGCGATTGGTCCTTTTCCGAGGAAGGTTTCTTCGGCGGGAACTTAAAAGTAAGATAACCGGAATATAAAGAAGAAACAGTCCTAGGTGATGAAGAGTGAAGGCTTCGGGCGACGGATGAAGAAGGCTTGACAAAAGAAAAACTTGTAGCCTGCTTCGCCGAAGGTGGTCGTCCAGAAAAAGGAGAGGAGCGCGTAATGGGATTGCGGTCACCGAGACGTCCGGGAGGGACGTGCGTGAGATGGCGAGGGACAATCGAGAGGCAGGCGAGGGACAATCGAGAGGCAATCGCGAGACAATCAAGAGACAAAGGAACAGGTTCGTGTGGTTGTCTTTTAAGGACAAATAAGCCAAAATGCCTCCTTGGGTGAACAGCCAATGTCAAGCGTAGATTTTGAGGAGGGAAAAGTTCTCTTTGTCTTGTCTTGCGGCTCAATTTGCATAATATATGATGGTTTTAGAATTGGTAACTTTTACTCCAAAAGATCTTAGAAATAGACTAATGCATGGTATCGTAACAAAACATCCATAGTTAATTAAAACATCCTGAGAGGGTTCATTCAAGCCTAAACATGGCCGGGTGAAAAAAGACAAAGATATAGATACAGTCTTACACTCGCATATAAAGGTTTGGGGTACAATTCACACAACTATAGTTGTAACTTAATATTAAATACATGATTAAAACTGAAATACAGGCTTACAGGATTACATTTTAATCATATATTAATGAATGTGACAAAGAGAGTCCTGATATGTTCTTCTGTGTGCGCGCGTACGTGTATTGAAGTTTGACGACGTCTGGAATGTGGCCACATGGCTTACCGTAATTCAATCGGAGTTGATCGGATCGTTTTAAGTCACAAGGGAGAAATTCGGGGCTCCATCGACACGGCCATAAAATGTGTCAAGTGAGCTGTTAATGTCAGCCAGGCTGGAGCCAATGTGAGATTTACAAACAAAAGTTCAAGAAGGTAAAACATTAACAAAGTTTATAGGTGACTTGCTTATCTGATCCTGTGCAGACGCTACAATCTCAATAAATTAGAATGTTGTGGAAAAGTTCATTTATTTCAGTAATTCAACTCAAATTGTGGAACTCGTGTATTAAATAAATTAAATGCACACAGACTGAAATACTTTAAGTCTTTGGTTCTTTTAATTGTGATGATTTTGGCTCACGTTTAACAAAAACCCACCAATTCACTATCTCAATAAATTAGAATACTTCATAAGATCAATAAAAAAAAGGATATTTTAAACAGAAATGTCAGGCTTCTGAAAAGTATGTTCATTTCTATGCACTTAATACTTGGTTGGGCCTCCTTTTGCATGAATTACTGCATCAATGCAGCGTGGCATGGAGGCAATCAGCCTGTGGCACTGCTCAGGTGTAATGGAAGCCCAGGTTGCTTTGACAGTGGCCTTCAGGTCATCTGTATTGTTGGGTCGGGTGTTTCTCATCTTCCTCTTGACAATACCCCATAGATTCTCTATGGGGTTCAGGTCAGGCGAGTTTGCTGGCCAATCAAGCACAGTAACACCATAGTCACTGAACCAGCTTTTGTTACCTTTGGCAGTGTGGGCAGGTGCCAAATCCTGCTGGAAAATGAAATCAGCATCTCCATAAAGCTTGTCAGCAGAAGGAAGCATGAAGTGTTCTAAAATGTCCTGGTAGATGGCTACGTTGACTGTGGACTTCAGAAAACACAGTGGACCAACACAAGCATATGACATGGCAGCCCAAATCATCACTGACTGTGGAAACTTCACACTGAACTTCAAGCAACATGGTTTCTTCACCTGACAATCTTCTCAAGCCTGCGGTCATTCCTTTCACTTGTACACCTTTTCCAACCACACCAGGGGCGTTGAGGCAGAGGTAATGGTTGCAGGAGGCCAGCAGGCAGTTGATGTGAAGGTTTGTTCATATTGCAGGTAGGGCACTGTTTCACAAATTGAGTCGAGTCTTTGTTTAATGAAGACCACCAGAAGCGGTTCTGCAGGAGATGTATGGTTGCGATACCAGGATGGCCGGACGAGGGTGAATTGTGTGTGAACCACTTTGTCAGGTGGGCAGTCTGACGGGATCTCGTTCTGGGCGTTGGCCTGTTCCAGCTCAGTCATAATGTCCCACTGTATGGGAGCAACGACAAGAGAAGCAGGTAATACAGTCTCAGGATTTTGTGTTGTGAACTCGCCTTTAAACTGACGAGATAGAGCGTCCGCTTTGACATTTTTGGAGCCTGGTCGGTAAATGACGGTAAAATGGAAGTGAGAGAAGAACAGAGACCAGCCGGCTTGACAGGGGTTAAGTCTCTTAGCTGTCCGTAAGTACTCAAGGTTCTGATCTGTAAGCACCACGAAGGAATGTGTGGCCCCCTCCAACCAATGATGCCACTCCTCAAAAGCCGCCTTCATGGCCAGCAACTGCCGGTCTCCGACGTCATAATTCCTCTCTGCTGCTGTGAGTTTCCTGGAATGGTAAGCACATGGATAAAGTTTAGGTGGGTTACCTTGCCTTTGAGAGAGTACTGCCCCAAGACCGGTACTGGATGAACGGGAGTGATGTATCGGGATGATGCAAGATGGGGGCTGTGGTGAAGCGTTCCTTGAGTTGTTGGAAGGCCTGAATGGCAGCAGGGGTCCAACTGAGTTGATTGTTTCCCTTCTTTACCATGCTTGTGGGAGAGCAGGCTATGGAGCTAAAGTTACGGATGAATCATCGATAGAAGTTCGAGAAACCCAGGAAATGCTGAAGCTCTTTGAGGGTAGTGGGTTGTGGCCAGCTGAGAATGGTTGTAACCTTCTTTTCATCCATTGCTACTCCGTCGGTACAATTGTAGCCCAGGAACGAGGTAGAGGTCTGGTGGAACTCACACTTCTCAGCCTTGGCATACAATTGGTACTGGATTAAACGCTTGAGGACCTGTCTGACCTGTTGTACATGTTCCTCCAGGGTGTCGGAGTAGACCAGGATGTCATCGATGTATACGATTACAAATCTGTTTAACATGTCTCTGAAGACGTCGTTGATAAATGCCTGGAAGACAGAAGGACTATTGACTAGCCCGAAGGGCATAACAAGATATTCATACTGTCCAGTTGCAGTTAAAAAAGCAGTTTTCCATTCATCCCCTTCTTTCATTCGGATAAGATTGTAGGCGCTGCGAAGATCTAGTTTGGTGAAATATTTGGCCGTGTGAAGTTGTTCCAATGCTGCTGGAACCAGGGGTAATGGATAATGAAACTTAATGGTAATCTCATTCAAACCTCAATAGTCGATGCATGGACGGAGACCGCCATCCTTCTTGCCGACGAAGAAGAATCCTGCTGATGCTGGTGATGTGGAAGGACGAATGAAACCTTTAGCCAGCTCCTCCTCAATGTAACTTTTCATAGCCTCCGACTCATTTTGTGACAGTGGGACGATATGAGGAGGCAGTTGGGAAGCACGCACCTTGCTGAAGGCTATGACCAAGTCTTCGTATTCGCTGGGTAAGTTGAAGTCAGGCGTGGATTCGGTGGATTCTGCAGCCTGAATCGCTCTGACAGGTAGGGGAGATGGATGAGACAGGCATTTGGACTGACAATGTGCGTTCCAGTGAGTAATTTGTCCTTCTCTCCAGCAGATTTGGGGGTTATGGGTGCATAGCCACGGCAGACCTAGGATGATGGAAGAGGTGGAAGTGGGTAGAATGTGGAATTGAATGATTTGTGTATGGAATATACCGGTTTTCATGGTGAGTTGCTGGGTTATGGCGTTAACACTTCCGGAGCCCAACGGCCGGCCGTCTATTGCCTTCACTGTGAGAGAAGAAGAGCATTCGATTAACGGAATTTGGTTTTGCTGAGTGTAACTTTGGGACATGAAGTTTCCCACTGCCCCGGAATCCAGTAATGCGGTTGTGGTTAAACGGGGGTTGTGGTTAAAATAATGGGTACAGACACACATGTCAGAGCTGTAGTAAGGGTTAGGATCACTCACCGACCGTGGATTTTCTGGACGAGATCATACTGGGCAGTTGTTTCTCACATGACCGGGGTTACCACAGTACAAGCAGAGACGGTGGGTCAGTCGGCAGCTTCTCTCCTCTTTAGATAGATGGTAGGCATTGATCTGCATGGGCTCTGAATATTCTGGGTCCACGGGTGGAGAAGGACGAGTGCTGCGTCTCTGACCAGACTTGCGGGAACGGATGAGATTGTCAATCTGAATAGCGAGTTCAATGAATTGGTCCAGACTCCTGCCCTCATCACGGCAAACTAACTCCGTCTGTAATTCATGGGACAATCCTCTCTGAAAGCATACTTTTAAAGTGTCACTCACCCAGTCAGTTTGTGCAGCAAGCGTGCGGAAGGTGAGTGCATACTCAGCCGCAGTTCTCCGCCTCTGAGTCAGCTCCATGAAGCGATCGCCGGCTCCCTTCCCGTCACTAGGATGATCAAAAACCTCTCTAAATTTCTGCATGAAGTACTCAAACGAGAGAAAGGCAGCCCCATCATCTCTCCAAACAGTAGTAATCCACTCTAGCGCTCTCCCAGTGAACAATGAACAGACAAATACAATCTTACCCGCCTCCATGGCGTATAATGTGGGTTGTTGATTAATGAAAAGGGAGCATTGAAGAATGAAACCCTTACATTTCGTGGGATCACCGTCGAATTTCTCTGGCAGTGATAAACGTGGATTCCCCTGTGACAGCGTTCCTGCCGCGTGGGTAATGGCGGCCGCGGCGGGTGGTAGAGGTGCCGCTGGGGCAGATGTTTGGAGACCTTGCAACACCTTTACCAGTTCCTCCATGAGTGTTGTGAGACGGTTGAGCTGGTGTTGATGTGCTGCGAGCTGGCTGGCTTGGGCTGACATGGCCGCACACAGGTGAGAGAAAGCAGCTGGATCTTGGGCTGGCGAAGTCTTCTGTAATGAATCGTCACTCAGGCTGGGATCCATTTGCATGCTTTTATTAGAGCAGAGCGTGGTCGAACAGGCAAGGTCAAACAGGAGCAAACAGGTATACAGGGGACAGGCAGAATCGTGGTCAGTATACAGGCAGTAGTTCAAGGCTGGCAGATATCACTCACAGGACAGGGAACAAAGCACAGGTCAGAGGTAGGCGGCAGAGAATCGTAAACGGGTGGCAAACAGGATCAGCAACAGGCAGACAGTCAGACAGAATAATAACGCTCAGTAATGTACACCAGGGCAATACAAGACTTCGCAAAGAGGTGGAGTGTGTGGAAATGTAGTGTATGCGCGTGTGTGTCAATATTCGGGCGAGGGCTCCCTCCAATGGTCAGAAGAGGGAACCACGGAGTTCGTCTCAGTGACGATTTATGAATTGTGTTTTGAATTTACAAATCGGATTTTGTAAATGTGAATTGTGCTGTGCATTTATGAATTTTGTTTTGTAAATGTGTTATTTTTTAAACTGATCTGGCTCCATACTCCAGGACCAAAGTTGCCCCATCCCTGCTCTGGTTTGAACCCTTCATTTAAAGGGGTATGTTTTCTTTTTAAGACCTAAATAATAACGGCCAATGCTATGACTGGGTAATATCTTTGCATATGAAATAAGTAGGCTATTATACGTGGAGCTGTTGAAACGTGATTATGATTACAGTTGCTTCTGACACAAAATTAACCAATTTTGGAAAATGTGGATTACAGTGTTATATACAGTGTGATTACTGTACATCTACTCAATGTTTCTATTAACATGTTTTTGCTGCACTGAGCATTGTAACCAATTTTGAATGCATGCATGCAATGGTCAGAGAATTGTTCAGCTCACATACACTCACAAAAGCGTAGACATAATGTGTAGACAGATTCACTGATTATTAGGAAGGTTCGGAGAGAGAGAGCAGAACTTGTGCTGAACTAAAGTGATCGACAGCTTTAGCCATCATAAAGGGCATGATTCTTTGATCGCTTTCTGTATATAATCACAGTTTGAATTAGGGCTCTGAACTGGTTCAACGAACGGAATTTTAACAGGAACAAAAACAAAAACAAGTTTGATCGTTCTGAACTGAAACGCTTATTTGAAATTACCACTTGGCAGTCAACCAATCATGAATTAAAATAGTACAGCCATGCAATGTGATGTTGACTCATCCAGTCCGTGCTCAATTGTCAAGTCATCATTGGTAGCAATGGCAAAGATCTCAGGAGTTTTTCAGAGAATATGTCATTAACCGTTAAAGTCAAGTCAAGTCAAGTCACCTTTATTTATATAGCGCTTTTTACAATGTAGATTGTGTCAAAGCAGCTTTACAGTGATAACTGGTACATTATTTTGGCTGCACAGAAGCTCTTAAAGAATAGTGTCAATGCAGGTAGATCAAAGCACTGTTGAATATCAAATATCAATTGTCAAGTGTCCCCAACTAAGCAAGCCAAAGGCGACAGCGGCAAGGAACCCAAACTCCAACAGGTGACATCAGGTGGCAAACAGGTGGCAAACAGGTGTTAAAATGGAGAAAAAAAACCTTGGGAGAAACCAGGCTTAGTCGGGGGGCCAGTTCTCCTCTGGCAAAAAGTGCTTTGTTATGACTCAGGTTGCTATCATGAGTCAGATAGGATCGCAACATTCAAAGTATTTAATTCAGTTCCATCCAGCTGAGGATCGTATTCATCACACTGGTATGGACGGTTGTTGAGGAGATGCGCCACTGGTTGTCATGTTGATGAGGCCTTCAAAGTGGATGATCTAGTTGACTCAATCTCTGCTGATACATCAGGGCTGCGTTGTGGTCGTGTCAAGGCGCAGGTCCTTGGTCTCACCTGGATGCGGCCCGGATCCGGTTGACTACGGTAAACCTCGGGATAAACAGAAAGACTAATATTAGCGTAGATGCCATTCTTCTTCTGATGTAACGGGCACATCTGGTGTTATTGGAAGTGTTCACGGTTCCGGCTGACCTAATTTATGCAGCCTAATAATCCTTTAACGGATTTGAAAAAATAAATTGATAATGTGTTATGTGTATGCCAGGTTAAAGAGATGTGTTTTTAGTTTAGATTTAAACTGACAGAGTGTGTCTGCTTTCCGAACAATGCTAGGAAGATTGTTCCAGAGTTTAGGTGCCAAATAGGAGAAGGATCTACCACCTGCAGTTGATTTTGATATTCTAGGTATTATCAACTGGCCTGAATTCTGAGATTGCAATAGACGCGAAGGACTATAATGCATTAATAGCTCGCTCAGGTACTGGGGAGCTAAACCATTTAGTGCTTTGTAAGTAATTAGCAAGATTTTAAAATCTATACGATGTTTAACAGGAAGCCAATGCAGTGTTAACAGAACTGGGCTAATATGGTCATACTTCCTAGTTCTAGTAAGAACTCTAGCTGCTGCATTTTGTACGAGCTGTAGTTTATTTATCAGGCGAGCAGAACAACCACCTAGTAGAGCGTTACAGTAATCTAGCCTTGAGGTCATGAACGCATGAACTAACTGTTCCTCATTTGTCATCGAGAGCATATGTTGTAATTTAGATATATTTTTAAGATGGAAGAATGCGGTTTTACAGATGCTAGAAACATGGTCTTCAAATGAAAGATTGGTATCAAAGAGCACACCCAGGTTCCTAACGAAGACGACGAAGACTTAACAGAGCAGCCATCAAGTGTTAGACAACATTCAAGGTTATTACGTGAGGAAGTTTTTGGTCCAAAAATTAGAATATCTGTTTTTTCTGAATTTAGTAGTAGGAAATTACTGGTCATCCAATTTTTTATATCAGCTATGCATTCCGTTAATTTTGTGAATTGGTAAGTTTTGTCAGGGCGCAAAGAAATATAGAGCTGAGTATCATCAGCGTAACAGTGAAATCTAACGCCATGCTTCCTGATGATATCTCCCAAGGGTAGCATGTACAGAGTGAAAAGCAATGGTCCTAGTACTGAGCCTTGCGGTACTCCATATTCAACTTGTGATCGATATGACCTCTCTTCATTTACTTCTACAAACTGATAACGGTCAGATAAGTATGATTTGAACCATGACAATGCAATTCCACTAATGCCAACATAATTTTCGAGTCTATTTAAAAGAATATTGTGATCAATAGTGTCAAATGCAGCACTAAGATCCAGTAACACTAATAGAGAGATACAACCCCGATCTGATGATAAGAGCAAATCATTAGTAACTCTAATGAGAGCAGTTTCAGTACTATGGTACGGTCTAAATCCTGACTGGAAATCCTCATAGATACTATTTCTTTCTAAAAAGGAACATAGTTGTGATGATACTACCTTTTCAAGTATTTTTGACAGAAAAGTGAGATTTGAGATTGGTCTGTAATTGACTAATTCTCTAGGATCAAGTTGTGGTTTTTTAATAAGAGGTTTAATAATAGCCAGCTTAAAAGGTTTTGGTACGTATCCTAGTGATAAAGATGAATTTACGATATTAAGAAGAGAATCTATGACCTCTGGAAGCATCTCTTTCAATAGCTTAGTCGGTATAGGGTCTAACATACATGTTGTTGATTTTTACGATTTAACAAGTTTAGACAATTATTCCTCTCTTAAAGCAGTAAATGAATTGAATTTTTCCTCAGGGACACTACAATGCACTGTCTGACGCAATACTGTAGTAGACGGTTGCATGGTTATAATTTTTTTTCTAATATTATCAATCTGGCAAGTAAAGAAGTTCATAAAGTCATTACTGCTGTGCTCTTTGGGAACATCAGAAGTTGAAGCTTTATTTCTTGTTAATTTAGCCACTGTATCAAATAAATACCTAGGGTTTTGTTTATTTTCTTCTAAAAGTTTTGAAAAATAGGCAGATCTAGTAGATTTTAAGGCCTTTCTGTACTCAATCATTCTCTCTCTCCACAAAATGCGAAATACTTCTAGTTTTGTTTTCTTCCAGCTGTGTTCCATTTTTCTGGCTGCTACCTTCTGGCTGAGTGTGCTCGTTGTACCACGGCGTTGGATTAATTTCCTTAATCTTTTTTAAACGCAAAGGAGCAACTGAGTCTAATGTGCTTGAAAAGACAGAGGCAATAGTTTCTGTTGCAACATCGAGGTCTTCTAAGCTGCCTGGTATGCTAAGGCGATGAAACTGATCAGGAAGATTATTTATAAAGCGTTCTTTAGTGGTAGAAGTGATGGTTCTACCAAATTTATGGCAGGGAGGCAGTTTAGCTGTTTTGACTAAATGTAGTATACACGAGACTAGGTAATGATCTGAGATGTCGTCACACTGCTGCAGAATTTCAACGGCATCAATATCAATTCCATACGACAATATTAGGTCTAAGGTATGGTTACGACAATGAGTGGGTCCTGACACGTGTTGTCTAACACCAATAGAGTTTAGAATATCTGCAAATGCCAATCCCAATGAGTCTTTTTCATTATCTACATGGATATTAAAGTCACCAACAACAAGGACTTTATCTGCAGCTAGTACTAACTCTGATAGAAAATCAGCAAATTCTTTGATAAAGTCTGTATGGTGTCCTGGTGGCCTGTACACAGTAGCCAACACAAATGTCAACTTACATAATGTTACGTAAAGTATCATCTCTTCGAAGGAATTATATTTGAGAGACTTTTGACTAATACTGTAAATATTACTATAAATTACAGCAACACCTCCCCCTTTGCCTTTCTGACGAGGATTGTGTCCATAATCATAACCTTGAGGGCTAGACTCATTTAAAGTAATGTAATCGTCCGGTTTTAGCCAAGTTTCTGTCAAACACAGCACATCTAGATTATTGTCTGTGATAATATCATTTACAATAAGTGATTTTGATGAAAGGGATCTAATATTTAACAACCCAAGCTTTATCATTTGTTTATCATTACTATCTCTATTTTTTATTTGTTGAACATCAATTAAATTTTTACCATTAAATGGGTTTGGAAGTTTTTTGTTTTTACTAATTCGGGGTACAGACACAGTCTCTATGTGATAATATCTAGGTGGAAGAGTTTCTATGTGTTGGGAATTATCTGACTTCTGTAACGTGAGGCAGCTAACAGACGGTTTAGCCGGTCTGTCTGCTTCCTGACCTGGGCCCCAGTTTGTCATGTTTCAGCTCTAAGACTAAGTGCCATATTACTAGAGAGAAGAGCAGCACCATCCCGAGAGGGATGAATACCATCTCTTTTCAACAGGTCAGGTCTGCCCCAAAAACTTTTCCAATTGTCTATAAAACCTATATTATTTTGCGGACACCACTTAGACAGCCAGCCATTGAGTGATGACAATCTGCTAACTATCTCATCACTCCGACGAACAGGAAGGGGACCAGAGCAAATTACTTTTTCTGACATTGTACTTGCGAGTTCACACACCTCTTTAATGTTAATTTTAGTGATCTCCGACTGGCGAAGTCGAACATCATTAGTGCCGACGTGAATAATAATTTTAGAGTATTTACGATTAGCATAAGCCAGCACTTTTAAATTTGCTTTGATGTCAGGTGCTCTGGCTCCCGGCAAACATGTGACTATGGTGGCTGGTGTCTCTATTTTCATGTTCCGTGTAATAGAATCACCAATAACTAGGGCACTTTCAACAGGATTCTCAGTGGGTGCGTCACTGAGTGGGGAGAACCTGTTTGATGTTATTATTGGAACGGAAGAGTGGTGTTTTCCGCGGCTAGGCCGCCTCACCGTTACCCAAGTGCCCTGCTGCACGGGCTCTACAGCCGGAACCGAACAATGTACAGAGTTCACTAAGCTAATCGCATCCAAAACAGTATCTGAAGCCCTTGCATTCTTACTATCCTTGATTTAAGTTTGGATGCGTGTCTCTAATTCTGAGATTCTCTCTGTCAGCCTGACTATTTCCCTACATTTATGACATGTAAATCCCTCATTGCTGACAGAGAGAGCTATGCTGAACATGTGACAAATGGAACAGGTAACAATGCTAGGAGAGGATGACATGACTCACCGTGTTTGTAGACTGATCCGACTTACCACAGCTGTTTGATGAACGCGTTAAAAAAAGAGGCGCGAGAGACTGATGACAAGTTAACAAGCTAGCGAGATGCAAACGCGTTGTAACAGCGATTTAGATTCAAAGATTTCAAGCTAGCGACGTCAGTTACAGACGCAAACCACTCTGAGCAGCGAGGCAGAAAGGAGCAATCGGAGAGGCAGACAGGACAATAGTGGCCCCAACTATTGTAAGCACTGTAAATGTAAAGCATTACATTTAAGTGAAAATGAATTATCCAGTGAATTATCCAGCAGAAAAAAAAAAAAAAAAAAAAAATTATCAGTCAGTCATTATTGGCCACATCTGAGACAGTGAGTGCATAGCATTATGATCTTTTACAGGTTGCATACAAAGTTTATTGTAGCTATGTAGGCACTCAGTTTTTCCTGTCATTTAATATATTTGGCCAAAATTTTGTGTTATAATAGATGAAGTGTTTGTTTGTTTGTTTTTTTGAGTAAAGAAAATGCTGTAGCTATTTAAAGAACCAGTTCTTTATGTACCCTTGCACTGCAAACAAGAGACGGTCTCCAAAATGTGTGCAGCAATTTTTTCACCATGACGAGGTGGGTGCTGCTGATGTATGAGGTTTTGCAGACAGTTTGAAGATCCACAGGACTGATGAGGTTCTAGCTCTTGTATAAAGTATACGCAAAAAAAAAAAAAAAAAATTTCTAATCAAACTTTTCACAATGGTAATGTTTCAGAAGGAACACGTGATAAAAGATGAAGATAAAATAGATAAAATACATTTTAATGTTGGGTATCTGAATTCCTATATTAAACCAGCCGTGAAAAATCTGGGAGTTATATATTATATTGGATTCCTCCCTTAAACTCAATCAACAAATTACTACTGTAGTTAGGACGTGTTTTTCTTTTTTTTCTTTTTCACTTGAAACTTTTGTCCAGAGTTAAGCCCTTCTTATCATTCAAAGATCTTGAAAGAGTTACACATGCCTTTGTTTTATCTCGCCTGGACTAACTCTCTATATTATGGAATATCCCAGTCTACTATGACAAGGTTCAAAACGGAGCAGCTAGTTTTTTGACTGGAGTTCGTAAGCAAGAACATATTACTCCAATTTTAATTGCTATAAATTGGTTGCCAGTGCGTTATAGAGTTGAATTCAAAATAATGTTGTTTGTTTTTAAATCCCTGAATGGTCTGGTGCCTTCCTACTTGTCTGAACTGAACTTTTAAATTTATACACGCCAGATATCTGCGGTCCACAAGGGGATTGTTGTGAGGGGATTGTGCATTCGCAGTTATTGGACCTAGGCTGTGGAATAATGTCTCATTATCCCTGAGATCCCTGTCCTCTGTACATGAGCTTAAATTTAACTTAATGAAGTTTTATTTAACTAAATTCGGGAGGCGCACATTCAGGTAAATCAACCAATCAGTGCAAGAGGAAGCCGGTATATAAGCCGTCTCTCACCTCTATCCGCGACAAGTTTCACAGCATTTGGCCCCGCCCACTTGCTGTCATGTCTGAGTTAGAGCTCTTCCCTTTGGATGATGATTCATTCGTCACGGCTGAGTCTCCATCTCAACCTGCTGTTCCAAGGAATGATCCTTCTCCAACCATCAACATCATGGAGCCCCCGTCCTTAAATAGGGGACGCAGACTCACAAGATCTACTCCACACACGCCAAGACGACGAGGACTCCCCTTGCCTCGGTGAGACAACCACCATCTTCCTCTGCGTCTACCTCCACGCCGGTCCATCTAAACATCCCTGCCATAGGAAAATGGACTGTTAAAGGGCTGAGACAAGCCCTGATGAATTCAGATGTAAATTTCTCATGAAGATTAAATAAAGCAGAACTATACAATCTGTATATCTCTCTGCAATCTACTCATCCATCTCCTACAGCTTCCACTTCATCTGCTCAAGCGAGCAAGGCCCGCCGGGCCCCGACCTCACGTCCAGCAGCTTCTCCACTTTCCTCCCATGCAGTGACGGGTCCTCCCCCTGTGTCACGCCGTCACAGGCCTTCAGCGAGCCTGGGCCGCGCCCCACAGCCCGTCGCAGACGGGCTCCAAACACTGCTCAACTCTTCCCCGCAGCTCCTCCCACCACCGCACCACACACTTCAACCACCTGCAATGCAAGCTACACAACTTCTCAAACCCATCTTTTTCCTCCTACCTCTTACCCTTTTCCCTATCAGTATTTTCCAGTGCCAAACACTCACCCTAGCGTGAGGATGCCTCCACTAGTGACACAAGCGCTGACGTCACTTCTTTCCCTTCCCGTTCCCACCTCTTCACCTTTTCTTGCTCCTCCACCTGTTCTGGGAGCCGTTTTTTGCGTGAGGATGCCTCCGCAAACGGCAACAGCCCCGGTCTCCCTCTCCAATACTTCTCTGCATACTCAATCTCCCTTCTCTCTCTTCTCAGCAAAACCACAACCAGCTCCTCCAAATGCTGTCACCTCAGAACCTTGTCCAGTGGCGAACAATATCAGAGCACAAATCCTTGCAGGTGCGAATGTGGATTTGGGCTCTTTATTGTCCTTATTTCCTCCAACAGAGTCCAATCGTCAGGTGGACTGCAGCAATATTTCTGTAACTTTGAAAAACAATACTCAGACCTCCTCACGCATACTGTCTTTGGCGGAATTTTGTATTGCTTTCAGTCGCTATACCGAAATAATATGCTCTGCTTTTCCCCATAGACGGCGCAAGCTAAACGATTATCTCTCCATCATAGCGGAGCTCGCGCTGTCCTATGGGGGTAGCCATTTCTATACATACCATAAACTCTTTTCTGCTAAATGTGCTGTTCGCGTTTCACAATGGAATCAGTGTCCTTACTGGGGAGCGTTGGACACCAATCTCCATAACAGAGTTTTCCTTGGATGACGAAACATCTCATGTGCAATTTGCAGATCCATTAACCATGCCACCACGATATGCCCTCAAATTAATCCCTCAATTCCACCCTGCCCGGAACAGAACAAATCTACTAGTTATGTTCTGCGACCCGCTAGGGAGGATCACGCTTTCAATAACAGAGTCACAAACGTAGCAGCAAACAGGCAAGTATGTAAAAACTTCAATGAAGGGAAATGCCCAAGACAACGCTACCGCTATCTTCATATCTGCAACTACTGTGGCGGCGCCCATGCCCACGCCTGCACTGTATGTCCGGTACTGAAATCTGTAAATAAAAGTGCAAAAAAACTATCTTTCGACTCCTGTGAATATTTCTCACCTAGCTGATGAATTATCTCATCACCCTGATGTTAACTTTACAAATTATCTGTTGTCTGGTCTCAAACATGGTTTTAAACCTGGGGTAGAATGTCAGCCTACTCAGAATATCATCTGTGATAATCTTCAATCTGCTGCAGCAGAGCCTGAAGTAGTAGACAAACTAATCAAAAAAGAAATCAAATCAGGTTTTATGATCGGTCCATTCGAGCATTTTTGTATCAGCCCCATTGGTGTGGCTACCAGGAAATTTTCAGGGAATGCATGATAATCGATCTCTCAGCGCCTCACAACTCCCAGTTTCCAAGCATCAATAGTCCCACTTGAGGAATTATCTCTTCATTACCACGATATCAAACAAGCAATAACAATAAATAAAATCGTCGGCCGCAGCGCATGGTTGGCAAAAGTAGACATCACATCAGCTTTCAAAGTAATGCCAATTCACCCGGATTCATGGCGTTTATTTGGCGTTCGCTGACGCAATAAATTTTACTTTGCCGTGCGTTTAACCTTCGGTTGCAAAAGCAGCCATATGTTGGATTCTATCCAATAATTATGCAATTATTATCTCCTTCATTTGCTTGATGATTTCTTAATCATTTCACCTCATGACGCCATCCCTACAGCGCATCTCCTCACAGTGCAAAATGTTTTTGCAGAGCTAGGGATTCTGATAGCTCAGGAGAAAACAATGGGTCCAACCACATCCATCGAGTTTCTGGGCATCAATGTAGATGCCCTCCGTTCGACTGCAGGCGGGGTGTACCCGTCCGATGCCGCGAGCAAATTCATCCAAAGCTCCCATTGGACGCTGCAAGGGCCCTCCCAGTCGAACGGCTAAACTCGATCTCGAATCACGCTCGTACAATCTCGTGCTGTAAGCAAGAACTTACCGTTCAACTGCTGGCGAGGCTTACCCGTCCAATGCCGTTGAGCATTAAGCCCCCATTGGATGCTGTGAGAGCCCCCCCCGGTTGAACGGCCCTTCACTTTTTTCGGGGGTTAATTTCACTTCGTCCTATCATTGCTGTCCTGCGCTTACTTGGCTTTTTTGAGGGAGTACTCTGGGTTCGGGCTAAATTCCGAGCTCGGAGCCCTCCCCAGGACAGCACGCCAAATACGCATAAATTACTATACAAATTACTTTATTTTGATTTCATGTACATGTAAACGTGTGAAAAGTCATATCTTTTTACCCAGGCATTTAACTCATCTTAACTATGTTTTATTTCTATTATGTGCCTTTTTCTTTGTTTCTTCCTTTCTTCTTATATATTTTAGATTTGTCCTGTACAGCACAGTGGTCAAATATTGTTGAGTTTATTTGTGCTTTATAAATAAATAAATGAAATGAAACATGGCACACTTAACTGGAAACACTTCAGGATTTTTGAAGTCGTCATCTGGTTGGTTGAATTCTGCAGGATGTCTGGGAAAACTATTTCACGTTCTTTAATGGCCCACTGGAAACAAATGCCGTGATGCCAAACCCCTTTGTGGAAGAAGAATGCCATTGTGTGACAATAAGCGCTTACCAGGATCAACTAAACGCTGGATTTTCAAAAGTGTATGAAGTCCGCAGGTCCATTGTTGCATTAAACTTGCACAATGTTCTTGAATGAATAATTTACTAGATGCATGCCGGTCTGTAATTGTAGGGACATTGACTTTACATTTTCACTCCCCTAAACATGACACGGAACAAAACAAACTGTGATTGGTTGTGTAACATGTCAGTCAAACGTCCTCTTGGTGCTGTCCTTGGCCAATGAAAGCTGCAACAGAGGCCAGACCTTCAGCTGTCAGTCTGAAGGTCTGGCTATGCGAGACTACTGCAGACATACATGAGCGCATGACCTTAGTTAATTTATAAGCATAATGTAACATGGTGAAAGGTGAATATAAAACATTTAGGCATAACTGGTTGTGTCTTCAACTAGAAGGAACTTTTATGTCCCAGTTTTTTTTTTTTTTCAATAACTTATTTTCTTTTCTTTATATGGTCATGCTAAAACTGTCTTTTTAAAACAATGTCTTCATTTTTTGTAAACTTTCAAAAATTGTTCCCTTTCATAAAATATAAAAATCAATTATTAAATGATATCAACTATGCCTACCACAACCAACAAATTTGCCAGTGAAGATCATGCTTGAAAAAAGTTAGCTACGTTTCACAGAATTTTTTTTATTGAACATTATTTCCAATCAAGCTATAATTTTATCAAATTAGACAAAAAGGTATGTAAATATTATTTATGTTATGTATTTAGGACACATAAAATACTATAGCTATTAAAGTAGCTTTAATATGGTAAAAGAGACTGCAATTTTATTCAAAAAATTTGAAAATGTAATTTCTAACACAGAACACAATACATAATTTAAGATTGACATTTGTTAGACAGAGCCAAAAACAAACAAACAAAAAAACAAACAAACAAACCCACAGTTCTTCATTACCCACAACCTGTGGGTACTAAATCAGGAATCTTTTTATATTTTTCCTGATTTCACTGCTTTTAAATGCACACCCTCAATCCTCTTTGGCCCAACCTACACTTTTTCTGTGGGTAACAGAGAGACCTTGTGTCAACATTATAGTGCTGTCATGAGCCTATTCTGACCTCACAGAGACCATGATGTCATGTGGAGAAATGCATAGTCAAGGAGAGTAAAGTGTACTGGGTGGGCCAGACCTCCACACCAGCTGAAAGTCACTCAACCTTCCTCTTTCTCAGTTCTATTTTACCACCTTCTCAAAATTTATTTTCTAACTCATATGGTAGTGGGTCTTCATTTTCATTTTAGCATTATATGAAACAGAAAATATGTTACAATTAATGTGGATATAAAAAATCTGCCTGTATTTACTAATACTTATGTTGTTTTAAATTCCTATAACTTTCTTCAATGGAACTCAAAAGGAAAAGATCTTAAGGATATTCAGACTGCTCTTTTCATTACAATGAAAGCAGATTTGGGAGATGCACCAAAGGGAAAATTTTTCAATGTGAAATACATTTTGATATCGCTAGCACACAAGTTTTATGGACTACTTTTATGGTTCTATTTGGATCCTCTGGTCACTGTTCATAGTTTTCAGTCACATGACTGGCGCGGTGCCCTGGAGGGCGAAACATTCATACAACTGCAGCAAAAGCCTCTCAAAAGCAATTTAAAAATTTTTTTTTTTTTAATATTACTGTCTTACTACATTAGTACTTAGTACAAACTTAGTTAAAATGACTGGCAGGCAATAGAGGAAAGTTTGGACATTCTGCATAACCTCTCATTTGTGTTTCCTGTTTTGTGTTCCCCGTGCTTTTGTTTTGTTGACTCTTAAGGGTATGTTTACACGACAACGATGTATAAAAAAATGTAAAAGTTATTCCTTTGCATTTTTCGCGTACAGATGACATAATTGTCAAAATGATCCCCGTTTACACGGATGTGCTAACATGACTAAGAATGCTGTATTATTCAGGCCAGGCCAGTAGTTGACGATGTCACTTTGTAAAGAAACACTACTCACCTATAGATTGAACACGTAATACGCATATGCATGATGTCACTGTTTTCACAAATTCCCGTTTTTGTAGTTTGCACCGAGACAATATCTGTATGATTTCCAAAACTTGCACTTTGAAACACGTGTAAATGTTTGCTTTTTCAGGCCCCCAAAACACCATTGTCGTGTAAATGAATGGTCAAAACACATACAATTTTTTTTATGTTTTTAGTTGAAAATGGTGTCATGCAAACAGCTCCTTAGTTTGTAGTGTGCTTGGTTCCTTTTTCCTGTGTTCCCTTCATTAATCTTTGGTTGTTTTCTAGGTGTACAGTATCTTTTTAGTCTATTACTTTTTATGTATATAAGCCCTATGTGTTTCCTGTACTTATTGTTGGGTCTTGTCCTTCTATGGCTGTTATGTTGGTGTTTTCAGTTAAGTCTCATTGTGTTTTGTTTTTACCTTAATTTTAGTATTACCTTAATAAACCTTCTACATTCGGATCCAACTTTCTCTTGTATCTGCATTTACTGCATGACAGTTTCAACAAAAAAAGAAATTTATGCTGATTTAGAACAGTGGTTCCCAAACCTGTCCCAGAGGACCCCCAGCCCTGAACACTTTGTATGTCTCCATTATATATTACACCTGATTCAAACAAAATACAAAAATACCTCATACAAAATGTGCAGTGCTGAGGGTCCTCCAGGACAGGTTAATTAGAGATAATTTGATGTTTTGTTGACAGATGTTATAATAAAGAAGGCGTAGTGGGTAAGTCTCTGGGCTGATAATCAACAGGTTGTTGAATTAGTAGAGCACCATGAATTTTGCCCTTAAAGGATTAGTTCACTTTAAAATGAAAATTACCCCAAGCTTTACTCACCCTAAATCCACCCTAGGTACATATGACTTTCTTCTTTCTGATGAACACAATCGGAGTTATATTAATAAATATCCTGACGCAGCCGAGCTTTATAAATGACAGTGAATGGGACCAAAGAGTATGAAGCTTAAGAAAGTGCATCCATCCATTATAAATGTACTCCACGTGGCTCTGGAGGGTTAATAAAGGCCTTCTGAAGTGGAGTAATGTGTTTGAGTAAGAAAAATATACATTATTTATATAATAGATATTTTACTTTAAGTTATAAAGTAAAATATCTAGCTTCCGCCAGACTGCATTCCGTATTCAACTTACGAAGAAAGTGTAATGCCTCTCGCAGTTCAAAACACTTACGCTACGTCCTATGCCTTCCATATTCAAATTACAAAAAAAGAGTAACTGACGCGACGTCAGTTATGCTTTTTTCGTAAGTTGAATATGAAAGGCGATCTGGCGGAAGCTAGATATTTTACTTTATAACTTGTTCAGTATGGATATTTTTCTTACACAAATGCATCGCTTCATTTCAGAAGGCCTTTATTAACTCCCTGGAGCCGTGTGGAGTACGGTTATAATGGATGGATGCACTTTCTTAAGCTTCATACTTTTTGGTCCCATTCACTGCCATTATAAAGCTTGTATGCATCAGGATATTTATTAATATAACTCTAATTGTGTTCATCAGAAAGAAGAAAGTCATATACACTTAGGATGGCTTGAGGGTGAATAAAGCTTGGGGTAATTTTCATTTTAAAGTTAACTAATCCTTTAAATCCACTTTAACCCAGGCTGCTCCATAATAAGGAGAGTGTGTCATTAAGTCTCTGCTAAATAACTTACTGATATTACATATTTGTAGGCAGACAATGTAGAAAGACTCTGACGATTGTTTAAGTTTTCTGACTTCTTTTTGTTTTGCCAAATTCTTAAATCCTGAAGACAGTGTTTACATGTTGAAGATCAGAGTTGAAGAGCCCTGTTCTAAGCTGATATGTGGTTGTGAATTAAAACCACTGGAGGTCAGTATTGTTTGAAAATTTGCTTGACTTCAGCTCATTCATAGCTGTATCATTTTAAAATTATATCTGTTAATATGCAGGGACAACTATAAGTAAATCTTCTCTATGTTGATTCCTTGTACACCCACCAAATAATTAACTGCCTCAACCTTAACCAATGGTGTAGTTTGGGGTGGGAGTATGTGATTGTCCAAACAATAGCTGACAGGGGAGTGTTCGGGAAACCTGTTTTACAACGGTTACCATTATTATAATTCTGTTTTTTAGTTGCACAGAAATTACACACTAAACACAGGTTTAATTTATAGCTAATCCTTTAAATCCACTTTAACCCAGGTTGCTCCATAATAGAGCGTGTCATTAAGTCTCTGCTAAATAACTTACTGATATTACATATTTGTAGGCAGACAATGTAAAAAGACTGACGATTGTTTAAGTTTTCTGACTTCTTTTTGTTTTGCCAAATTCTTCATCAAAAAGTCAAAAACAAAAAATAAAATATATGAAAAAAAAAAAAAAAAAAAAAAGATTTAAATCTACAAGATCAGAAAAAAAAGAAAAACAGTACTTTGCTGCTTTAAAATGTTTTACAACCCTGTTTTTTCTCGTAGGTTTGAACTAATAATTTCCCTTAGATGACATAAATATATTCCACCCTTCACAAACAGCAGGAATAAACTCTACTTTTCCCCCCCAAGAGCAGAGAGCAAAAGCTAACTTAAAAACAGAAAATCATAAGCATCCTGCCTTATATCACCCACTGCTGAGACAAGTGTCCCATCAATCCACTCTGTCTCACTTTCCTTCACAGCAGGCAGATGGCTATGCAGTATATTTCATATTCCTGTTTTGTAAGGTGCTGACTCACTGCCTGGAACTTCTGTGTGGCTTAAGAGGAAAAAAATGTCAGTTTAGGTCTATCTCAAGGGATCAGGTCTGTGGCATAGGATATGTGAAGAAATGAAATGCTACATGCAGGCATTAAGAGAATTATGTAGTTGTTCAAGGTTATAGCAATGGAAAGAGCCAGTTTTGAGGTAGTAGCAGTTTACTTTTAAAATATGTATACTCACTTTAACTTTCCTGGTTGGCTATAAAAAAACAGGTCACTATGGATGCATGCAACTGACTTGAAGGGTCACCATAATGCAGAGTTTAGCTCCAATCCCAATCAAACTCATCTGCCTTTCTAATAATCCTGAAGACCGTGTTTACATGTTGCAGATTAGAGTTGAAGAGCCCTGTTCTAAGCTGATATGTGGTTGTAAATTAAAACCACTGGAGGTCAGTATTGTTTGAAAATTTGCTTGACTTCAGCTCATTCATATCTGTGTCATTTTAAAATTCTATCTCAGTTTAATATGCAGGGACAACTATAAGTAAATGTTCTCTATGTTGATTCCTTGTAAACACCCACCAAATCATTAACTGCCTCAACCTTAACCAATGGAGTAATTTGGGGTGGGAGTATGTGATTGTCCAAACAATAGCAGACAGGGGAATGTTCGGGAACCCTGTTTTACAACAGTTACCATTATTATAATTCTGTTTTTTAGTTGCACAGAAATTACATACTAAATACAGGTTTAATTTATAGCTTCTAAAATGTTTAATTCAGCAGATTCAATAATTAAAGAGACACAATAAACAATCATTTTTAGAACCAAGAACACCAGCAGCAGAAACATTCATGCAGGCTGACATTTAAAAGCTTTTAAATTAAACACAATACTCTAATAACAAATGTTACCTCACTGTTTATGGAATGTGAAAGTTTTGCTATAGGCATTGTTAAATGCAGCATAAAAAATGTAAAGCTTTTGCAATCAAACTGTCAAAAAATCTCCATTTATCATGACTCACTGATAACAGCCTTTTGTTGTTGAACTAAATCTATAAGAGCTTTCTGAATTCCAGAGGATAATGTTAGGACAGAAAACAATTAAATACCTGTAGCAGTCCCTCTCAGGTGTTTGATCTAGGTCTTGCTCTTTTCCCTCCTACCCCTACCAAAGGCCTCAAACCAACATTGGGGCACTGTATAAGTTACTAAGGAGCAAAATGAGGAGTGAATAAAGAACAGATGGGAAAATTACACTGCCCACCAAACCCTGTTGCACAAACATCCGCATTGGTGGGCAAAGCATATGTAACGGGTATAGGAAAGAGCCGTACAAGCCCATACCATGCACAGGGGAACGCTCAATGTGAAATATTTAACTGTACCATGCATGATTTGCTAAGAACCTTGCCACCAGAGAAAAAGAGAGATTGGAAGACTCACCTTCCAGAGCTGGTGATGGCTTACAACAGTCATGTCCATTCATCCACTGGTTATTCCCCGTTCTATCTGATGTTTGGAAGGGATGCATATTTACCAATGGATGTGCTTGGGGAAAAGGATTTAGAAGAGGATGAGGTTGATAACCTGGACGATTGGGTGAAAAGTCATCATGCAAGATTGAAGACTGCTGTGGAGGTTGCAAACGCAGTGTCTCAAGAGGCTTCCAGAAGAAGGAAGAGGATATATGATCGCAAGTTGTTTGGAGCTCTTGTGAGGCCTGGAGATCGGGTGCTACTGCGTAATCACAAACACAGGAGTAGAAACAAAATTCAGGATAAATGGGAAGATACACCATGCATAGTAGTAAAGCAAAACCACTCAGACATACCTGTGTTTACTATTAAACCGGAAAAGGGGGGTTCGGTGAAGGTAGTACACAGGGATCAGCTTCGACACTGTTCATTCCCGTCACCTATGACACCGTGTGCACACCGGCGCAGATTGAGAGACAAGCCAGAGTCAAACACAAACATGTCAGACATTATCTGCTTTCCAGAAACTGCACAACATTCCACTTACCGTGCACACACAGGGGTGGATCAAGGGGAGTCAGGAGAAGTAGGACAACATGATAGCAATAGGGGTCAGGATGTAATATCAGAATCAGAGTTGAGGGTACAAGATGACTCATCTTGATACTTTTTCATTTTTTTGGGATGTTTCATTGAGGCTGAGTGATTCAATTATTTATTTAGTTTATTTCAACGCACGCTACGTCGAGACCACGCATCTCAAATCATTTTTCTATGGACTGTTTTTTTCCCAAGTTTTTTTTTTTTTTTTTTTTTTTTGATATTTTGATCTAATGAACAGTGAACTGTGGGAGTTCATTTGAACTACAGAACCCAGTGTGAACTGTGAATGTGCACCTAAAGAGACGTTTCACGTAAGTGTTTCTAATGTGAAATTTTATTGTATGCCATTGTTTTTTTTCCAAGTGTGACTGTTTAACATTGATGGTGATTGTGGCCTAGTGAGTTTAAAAGAAAACAAAACAAAACTCACTGTTTTTTTGTTTTTTTTTGCTTTTATTTAGTGATTATTTAAATTAAAGTAACACTTCATTACAAGGAAGGTAAATATACACAGAAAATAAATCCTGTTTAATTTTTGTACTTACCTTTAGTGTATTATTTATTTATTTTCTTTTGGTTGAAAGCTGTCAGGGAGTAGGGGCGTCTTACCCACTTTATTAGATCAGGGAAGGGAGGAGTATTTTAGACTGTGTCTCACATATACATTTACTTCAGGAAGCCATCTTGTGACGTTACTCTAACTGAAGCCTACCCTTGTCAGTCTGTAGAGTGCATCTCAATAAAGTAGGACACAACATATATACATTAGTATATAACAAGACTAAAAGCACTGAAAACAGGGACTAAGATCCCTTTCGTTATTCAGTCTTCCAAGGCAGCTCTAACAAATTCCCCCTACAAGACGGGCTAAATACCCCGTTACACATATATGGCGGCAAGTTGGGCTGGTGCTTGCCTGCACACGGTGGCCATCATGCAGGCATACCAGGCCAACCTCCTCAAAAATGTAGATAAAAGCAGGGGGCAGGGTCGAATTAAAGGGGAGGAGCCACCAGCTCCTTATACCTGCAGCAGCAGAAGGAGAGTGTTGCCTCCTGAGCCATTATTCTCATGAAGTCGTTGCGGCCCTGTCGAGTTCGCATTCTCATTTGAGGTCTGTAGAAGTTGGCAACCAGTTGCTTCAGGGTACATAACTTACTATATGCAAAACACCTAAGGTCAAACTCGAGAGACTATTTCACCTAGTAGATTACTTATGCCCCGTCCACATGGAGTCAGACACCGCTAATAGCACAAAACAGCAACAACAACAACAGCGTACTACATGCTGCAGAAGCTACTGAGCCTAAAGCTTTATTTCGAAGCTTTACTAAAGTTTGTATACAGCATGCAAGGTTTATGCGTATGCTCCAAGTCTTATTCTTTGTTTTTAGTGTATTTCTATTGCAGAATTACAGCGCCACATACTGATCTGGCATGTATACTACATAGTTTTGAGTCATTTCAGTGGTTTCATGTGTATGCAGATATTTCTTGAGACAAGGAAAAAAAAAGATCGGATAGGGAAAGCTCTGGCTTTGTGTGGATATAGCCTTAGAAAAATGGAAAAATCTTCCCAAATATATCTCAGTGGGTCCTGTGTACAGTGGAGAAGGGTTACAGAATTCAATTCAGGTACCATCCACTGAAGTTCAATGGGGTGGTGTGGACTATAGTCAACCCTGAGGAGGGTCGGGTGAACTTCCAAGCCCTGAAATGGTGAAGGCCCTATTGTTTTCCTTAGGATTATTAGGGCCCAAGCATCAATGGTGCGAGGACCCTGTTGGAATTGCTTCATTTATTATTATTAGGGCCCGAACACAGATGGTGTGAGGACCCCATTGTAATTACTGAGTCAATTCTTCTTCTTCTCCGAAATGAATCACATTTTTGAGGGCCTAAACATGCTCAAACTCATTAAACTTTGCACATGCATCAGAAGTGGTGAAAATTTCAGAATTTTCGCCCTTCGTGTTATGTTTCATGTACAAGAATGAAATTCGGTAGACACATGTCTTGCCTGTTACAAATAGTCATGGTCAGCAGGTATATTTTAAGTTATGTCAGTTTCTTTAAGTTAAAACAACTGAAACATGAATTTTAGTCTAGGACTAGCTTAAGCCTTCTCAGTGAAAGGGGGGTATAACATTTTTAGTGTTTCTATATAGTGTTCATGTTTTTTCACCAATATGTAATCTAAATCAAACGTCTCGGTTACGACCGTAACCTTAGTTCCCTGAAGAGGGAACGAGACGTTGCATCGAGAAATTGACGCTTTGGGAACGCAACGCGTGATGTCGTCATGAAGCACGTGTGAAATCAGTCCAATGGTGTGTCGAGACGTCAGAAGCGGGTGACGTCACGGCCAGGAAGCTATAAAGCACGCTCAAACAAAGCAACGCTAGCTTAAAGTGTCTGAGGTAAGCGCTGACAGGCGTGCCGGAAGTATGGCAGGGCGACGCAACGTCTCGTTCCCTCTTCAGGGAACTAAGGTTACAGTCGTAACCGAGACGTTCCCTTTCAAGGGAACTCGCGTTGCGTCGAGAAATTGACGCTTTGGGAACGTTAATACCCACGCCGCCATAGTTACAAGGGCCTGTCTGGTGTGGCTCGTCAGTCGCCAGAGAGAACCCGGGCCCCGGGGGAGCTAAGGTCAAGTGAATAAAACCTGACGAATGTGTGCGGTGAGGACCAGCCTGCCGCATCACAGACGTTGTGTAGAGAGGCTCCCGAAAGAAGGGCTTTGGAGGCCGCCATACTTCTGGTAGAGTGGGCTCGGACTGCTAGAGGTGACGGCAGTCCGGCCGACTCGTAAGCAAGTGAGATAGCCTCGACTAACCACTTACTCATCCTCTGCTTAGACGCCGGGGCCCCTTTATTGGGGGACCCGAAGAGGATAAACAATTGCTCAGTCTTACGCCACAGGGCAGCTCTGTGGACGTAAGCATCTAGGGCCCGAACAGGGCAAAGCAAATTAAGGCGTTCCTGGTCTGACGTCCTGAAGGGAGGAGGACAGAAGGCCTGCAGTACAATGGGGCTAACCACATTAGTGGGAACTTTAGGAATGTAGCCAGGTCTGGGATGAAGGAAGGCTTTCACCATACCAGGTGCAAATTCCAAGCACGAGGGAGCAACCGAAAGGGCCTGTAGATCTCCTATTCTTTTCAAGGAAGATATGGCGAGGAGGAACAGTGTTTTTAGGGTCAAAAACTTAACTGGAACCTCCTCAATCGGTTCAAAGGGGGCTAGGGATAGGCCTTGGAGCACCACGGCCAAATCCCATGCCGGAACCCTTGTGCGTACCGCGGGCCTCAGCCTCAGGGTGCCACGGAGGAAGCGAGTAATAAGTGGGTCTCTACCAAGAGAAGAACCAGCCAAGGGTATGTGGTAAGCCGCAATGGCCGCCACATAAACCTTTAGCGTGGAGGGAGATAACCCTGCAGTGAACCGTTCCTGCAGAAATTCCAAGACCGTACCAACGGGACAGGAAACTGGATCAAACTGACGACTACTGCACCAAGAAGTGAAAAGTTTCCACTTCAGGGCGTATAGCTTCCTCGTGGAGGGAGCTCTAGATTGGAGAATGGTCCCTACAACCTCGGTTGAGAGACCGGAATTTATGAGCTGGGCCCCCTCAGAGGCCAAGCCCACAGGCTCCAGAGCTCTGGGCGGGGGTGAAAAATCGTGCCCCCTGCCTGGGACAGAAGGTCCCTCCTGACAGGAATCTCCCAGGGAGAGCCGTCCAGGAGAGATACTAGGTCCGAGAACCACACTCTGCCCGGCCAGCGCGGGGCTATCAAGGTGAGCCGGACGTGGTCCCGGCGAACTCTTTCTAGAACTGCGTTCTAGAAATGCGTACGCATCTAGAAATGCGTACAGACGAAGCCTCGGCCACATCTGTACCATAGCATCCAGTCCGAGAGGAGCTGGATGCGTGAGGGAGAACCAGAGTGGACAGTGAGAAGTCTCTCGAGATGCAAACAGATCCACCTGAGCCTGGCCGAACCTTTCCCATATTTGCTCCACCACCTCGGGGTGCAGCCTCCATTCCCCGGGCCTCAGCCCCTGCCTCGACAGGACGTCTGCTCCAACGTTCTGGACCCTGGGGATATAAGCTGCCCTGAGTGACAGAAATTTCCCCTGGGACCACAGGAGGATTCGGCGCGCCAACTTGGAGAGTGGGCGTGACCGCAGACCCCCCTGATGATTTATATAGGCGACTACCGATGTGTTGTCTGACCGGACAAGAACATGGTGGCCCCTGAGATCTGAGAGAAAAGTCTTGAGGGCCAGAAAGACAGCCAGCATCTCCAGGCAGTTGATGTGCCAGGAGAGGTGGTGAGCGCCCCACAGACCTTGAGTCGAGCGTCCGTCTAAGACCGCTCCCCAGCCCGTGAGGGAAGCATCTGTCGTTAGCATTTTGCGACGACAAGGAGCTCCCAGCATGGGCCCTTGGGATAGAAACCAGGACTTCTTCCAAATGGCCAGGGCACGTAGACAACGCCGCGTGACCTTGATCATGCGAAAAGGATTTCCCCTCGGGGAGAATCCCCTGGTTCTGAGCCACCACTGCAGGGGTCTCATGTGCAGCAGACCAAAAGGTATCACGTTGGATGCCGCTGCCATCAGCCCCAACAGCCTCTGAAACTGTTTTACAGTGAGTGACTGGCCTAGCTTTAACCGGTAGAAAGGATTGATTCGATGCGAGCAGGAGAAAGACGCGCCTGCATCGCAACAGAGTCCCAAACCACGCCCAGAAAAGTGGTTCTCTGAACTGGAGAAAGCATACTCTTCTTGGCGTTGAGCCTCAACCCCAGGCTCTTCATGTGAGCGAGGACGACATCTCGATGCCGAGCCGCTAACTGTTGTGAATGAGCCAGAATCAACCAATCGTCTATATAATTGAGGACGCGAATGCCCTGGAGACGTAGAGGTGCAAGAGCTGCATCCATACATTTGGTGAATGTGCGGGGTGATAACGCTAGGCCGAATGGAAGAACCCGATATTGGTAAGCTTTGCCCCCAAAAGCAAACCTCAGGAACTTCCTGTGATGTGGAAGGATGGAGATATGAAAGTATGCGTCCTTGAGGTCGATCGTAACAAACCAGTCCTCGGACCTGATTTGAGATACGATCTGCCTCAGTGTCAACATCTTAAACTTGAGTTTCATAACAGACTGGTTCAGTTGACGAAGATCTAGAATAGGACGCAGCCCGCCATCCTTCTTTGGAACAATAAAGTAACGGCTGTAGAAACCGTTCTCTGCATCGGAGGGAAGTACATAATCTATGGCTCCTTTCTCCAATAGAGTTTTTACTTCTTGTTCCAGAACCAGAGCCTGCTCGGGGCCCACCACAGTGGGTAGGACCCCCATAAACCGGGGCAGGCGAGACCCGAACTGAATGGCATAACCTTTTTCGATTGTACGCAGGACCCATTGAGAAATATTTGGCAGTAGCTTCCACGCTGTCAGATATTCTACTAAGGGAACCAGTCTCTCGAGACTGGCCTCTGGTATATCTTGAATAACCAGTTCGGTGCCCCGATGCGGCGCACCGGCAGGGGGCAACCGAACTGATCGCTCTGAGACCCTCCTCGGAGGGAGCGAACACCCCAGCACCGCTAAACTTATGGGCGGATGCTTGAGTGAATGTTCGCTGGGGGCCGCTGCGCCCTGGAATACCCGAGATGGCAGGGTTGGCAGAACGGTCCCCTGAGGGCACCGAAGAGAAGTGAGCGCCGTGCGCTGAGGTGTAAAACACCTCTCTCTGGAGGGGACTGCCCTCAAAGTCCTGACGCTGCTGGCGTCAGGGCTTTTTCCCCGCAGCCTTCTTGGCGATAAGGACGGATCGCAGATCCATCCTACCCCTCGAAGGCTGCGGTTGAGACCGACCACCCGTCCCCCCGTGTCGCTGAGGGGGAGTACGGGTGGTAACGCTCTGCTTCTGGGCAGCACGATGCTTTTGTTGTTGTGAGGAGCTGGCTTTAGAAGTGTGGGGCTGCTGGTGTTGTTGAGCAGCCCCGGGGGTATGAGAGCGGCGGGGGAGGAGCTTCTGGAACGCCGCCGCTTGCTTATTAGCCTCCTGGAACCTCTCAACGACCGTATTGACAGCGTCGCCGAAGAGGCCAGGAGGCGTAAGCGGGGCGTCCAGCAGGAAATGCTTGTCTTTATCTTTTATGGAGCTAAGGTTCAGCCATAAATGCCTCTCCGTGGCCACCAGGGCTGCCATGGCACGACCGACAGATTTGGCCGTCTCCTTGGTGGCCCGGAGAGATAAATCAGCTGCCCGACGCAGCTCATCGACTACGTCGGGAGTCATTCCCCCGCCCTCATCAATATCCCCCAAAAGTTCGGCTTGGTAGGCCTGCAGCACGCCCATAGTGTGAAGGCATGCCGCAGCCTGACCAGAGGCCTGATAAGCTTTGCCCACCAAGCTAGATGTAACCCTCACAGGCTTGGTGGGCAGTGTCGGGGCCTTTAGGGGCGATGCCGATTGTGGAGAGAGATAGCTAGCAAGCGTCTCCTCCACTTTTGGCATCGTCCCATACCCGTGCTCCTTGAGCCCCACTATCGATGCATAGTGCGTGGTTTAAGCACTATGCACCCGATAGGAGGCCGGTTTCTTCCAGGACCTCGACACCTCAGTGTGGAGGTCTGGGAAGAACGGGAGACCCCGACGGGGAGGCTGCGCTCGCGAGGGCAGGAAGCGCTCATCCAATTTACTTTTAGGACGAACGTCCTGCCTCTCCGCCGGCCAGTCGATATTTAGTTTGGCCATGGCGCGAGTTATGACCTCTACCAGCTCCTCGTAAGCCGGAGAGTGGGATGGCGAGTCCTCACTCTCTGCTACGTCGGTGCTCTCCACATCCAGCTCCTCGGAGCTGGACACGTTAAGCACCGGTGCTTCACCCAGTGTGGAAGGAACCGCAAAGCGTGCTTCCAGGCACTGAGAAAAAGCACTGGATCTGTCAGGTGAGGGCTGAGATAGGGCGGGGCCCGTCTCAAACCCCTCTGACAAATCCATTTGCGATCCCCAAGATCTGGATCGGCGCTGTGCCTCGGCAGCAGCGGGACCCGAACCCTGGGGAACGCGAGCCTGAGCGCCCTCATCAAACAGCGCCCGCTCCCAAGCAGGCAACACAAAGATCATGTGTATCCCCGCCCGTGATGTAACGTGGGCAGGGAGGAACACAAGATCTGAATTGCTTCTCGGCCATAATAACAAAGGGTAATAATGACAAACAACACCAAATAGGACATACGAGACACAGAGCGCAACTGAAGACACAGAAGCTAGCGTTGCTTTGTTTGAGCGTGCTTTATAGCTTCCTGGCCGTGACGTCACCCGCTTCTGACGTCTCGACACACCATTGGACTGATTTCACACGTGCTTCATGACAACATCACGCGTTGCGTTCCCAAAGCGTCAATTTCTCGACGCAACGCGAGTTCCCTTGAAAGGGAACTGTAATATCCATGATGTCTAAAACATCAGTTTTTCATAAATACGATATTTGTCTCTGAGATGAAGTGAATAAAATCCTAAAGTACTGTACTTTCAATTTAGACTTAAATACAGAGTAATATATATATATATATATATATATATATATATATATATATATTTTATGATATTTATAATATATTTTCACAGTTAACGTTACATTTAACCTAAGAAATAAACAAACTAATAGTTGCAAATGATATAAAAGTGACATTACACAGTTTACATATCTGTTTATATGGTCTGGTGTCCCGTCATCGTCGGCATTGAAGCATGTCAAAACCTAATAGAAAGTCATACAAATTTTCTGCATACATTTCCCTAAAATCTAAACGACCTAACACAGAAATAACAAACAAATTACAAATAAAGTATTCAATTTAACAAAAGAATAAAGAACTGTAAAAGGAGTAAGCAACATTGAGAGTTGGAATTAACACAGTACTAACAAATCTCTATCACAGATTTCAGTATTTGCAATAACTATCAGTTAGTAAACAACAAAGCAACTAGCAACAATTGTCTGGGGCTACAGAGACGGTCCATGTGGAGGAAGACATGGCTCTGTCTCGCTCCTCTCCCCATCTGCGCTTTCTTGATGGCTTTTATAGCTGGTTTCCTCACTGAAAGAGCGAAAGAATGAAGTGCTAGTTGGCTATCAGGAAACGAGATTCAGGTGCTAGCAATCAGCTCCTGTTAGAGCAGCAGCACAGAAGAGAGAAGAAAAAAGAAAACACAACATAGAGAAAAACAAAAACACATAACTGCCCCCAAGTCAGTACACACTACATCACAGGACGTAACACCCCATCACCAAGTTTATAACCCATGGCTTATAAACCCTCAATACTTCACATGTATAGTACATTCTAGACTCCATTACAGGCTCTGGAGAGTGCATCGGCCACCATGTTCTCAGAGCTTTTCTCGAATGTCCAAGTTGTATTCTTGCAGAAATAGTGACGCATCAAACGCTGGCTCAGGTTGCACATGCGAGACAGGAAAACAAGAAGGTTATGGTCAGTGTAAAGAGAGGTACAACTATCTCCAACATAGACTTCAAAATGTGCCATCACTGAGTCCCATCACTAATGCCAGAGCCCCTTTCTCGATGGTACTATAGTAACAGAAGTAACAGACCGGATGCTCAATTCCAGCACTGTCTTCTTGCAGCAGAACTGCACCAGCTCCCACCGCACTTGCATGAACTTGTCATTTTTAAGATAGAGAAAAGTTAGGGGCTGATAAGACAGGACTATGGCAAGGTCTTTGGTAGCAACAAAGGCACATTCACACTCAGGACTCCACTCAAAGTTCTTTGAAGTACTAAGCAGGTCAGTAAGGGGTGACACAATTGTTGCAAAGTTCTCCAAAAAATCAGCTTAACTGACGCTTAGTGCTGGTTGTAGGAAATTCAAGAATAGCAGATGCTTTAGCTGTAATAGGTTTGATATTACCCTGACCAACGTTTTTACCAAGGTAAATTACAACACTTTTAGCAAACTCACATTTGGCTAGGTTAAGTGTCAACTGAGCATCACTTAATCTTGTGAACAGTTCCTCCAAACTGCAGATGTGATCTTTCCACTCATTTGAATAGACTACAATGTCATCCAAGTAAGCTTCACAATTAGGCAGGCCTAGCAGAACTTTTTACCTGAACCGCTGAAACGTGGCAGGCACATTTCACACCCCAAAAGCCATACAGTTATATAAGCCAAATCATTAGATATTACAAATGCAGAGATGTCACATGCGTCTGCAGTTAGCAGAACCTGCCAATAGCCCTTTAACAGGTCTAACTTTGAAATAAACTTTGATGCACCAACCCTATGCACACAGTCTAAAAATGTTTAACAATGCACTGAAATGTTCTATTGACTCCGAGGTGCCCAGAAAGAACATTTTCGTGTGCCACTTTTAAAAATTGGGAACAATAGCTAGCAAGGCAAAACAACCTGATACACAGTCAGCCAGTCATTTTGTTCTAATGATCTTGGTTGCCATTTGCGCATTAAGACCCCATCATTTCAAATGTAGCCTACTCTTGCCATTAAAAGATTGCAATGATCTACTGCAGCACAAACACATTTCACAAGTGTAGGGTCTGATTTCTGTGCAGCAGCAAGATGTTCCTTATCCACCATGGAAGGAAGCTCAGCTGTAAGCGGAGAGTCATGACTAGACACCATTTCCGTTGGGACAGATAATTTACACTCTAAAAACTAAACCTAAAGAATTTCGAAAGATCAACCACATCTTGAAACTTTCATGACTGCAACCGAGTGACTGCACTTGCAGAAAACACTAGAGGAAATTTCTCAACAAGATCTGACGAAGATTGGCTTACTTACAACAATAGGCCTGGCAAAAACATTACCACCTGCAGGGTCATTTCCCAATATAAGGCTGACCTTGTCTACAGGCAATTTCTTACACACAGCCAATTGAACCACAGCCATAACAAGGTCAGACTTTGAAAATCTACTGAAATCTACTGCAGATTTGATTTATTGTGTAAAGAAATAGTAATAAGAACACAAAAAGGCTTCAGTAGGGGACATAGCCAAAGTCTAACTCAATTTTAAATCTAACTTACCCATCACAAAAATAAAAAAGAAACAAAAATGGTGCCCTCCTCCCTACAAATTACAAATAAAGTTTTAACAAAAGAATAAATAAAGATCTGGTAGGGAGTCAGCAACACAGAGTTGGAATTAACACTCTAGGCAAGAGCACAACAACAGCACTAACTGGAATTCTATCACAAATTTCAGTATTTGCACTAACAATCAGTTAGTAAATAACAAAAAAACGTGGCTCTGTCTCGTCTCGTCTCCTCTCCTCTCCTCTCCCCATCTGTGCTTTCTTAATGGCTTTTATAGCTGGTTTCCTTACTGAAAAAGCCAATGAATGAAGTGCTAATTGGCTATCAGCAAACAAGTATCAGGTGCCAGCAATCAGCAGCACAGAAGAGAGAAGAAAAAAGAAAACAACATGGAGAAAAACAAAAACACATAACTGCCCCCAAATCAGTACACACTACGTCACAGGATGTAACTGTTCTGTCTGTAAAGATGACTCATACTTGGACTTATTTTATTTTTTATTGTTCTCGTCAACTTCTCTCACATCAATGAACTGCATGAAAAACATTCTATTATTCTAGTGTCAACGTCATTACTCATTCTGAACTCTTAAAGTGACCGGCGTTCCTTATATCCCACCAATGTAACAAAACACATTACTCTAATGAAACATCAGATTATAAGTCTAACTAAACATGCAACATTCCCCCTCCCCTCCCGGTGAACTAAGTGTGAAAGGACGTTAAGTAGTCCTGAAAGTGAGCAGGCCGAGTGTGTGATCTGGTAGGCCTGCCTTGCAAAACTGCAGATGGTGGTAGGGTTTCTGCTTGCAGCGTCACTGGATGCTGTGCTGGGATCCGAGGGCATGAAGAACTGAACAGAGAGCAAGGGAGCACAGCGTCCCAGGTGTGATCTGCATCAGAAGGGCACAGTACTTTCCTCAGTCGATTGGCATGCCAACGGGAACCATCGGATATCTGGAATGTAACAGGACCTAACTGCTTTTGTACCAGCTGGGGCTGCGACCAGAAAGTGTGGAGCTTGTTTTTCTGGTGTGGCCGCTGAACCCGTATCCAGTCCAATGGAAAGATCCTGGAAATCCGAGCCTTTTTCTTTGCATTGAATCTGCTCTGTGCTTTGAGCTATTGTCCACGTACCCTGGCTTTCACCACAGGGTTTCCACCGTGAGAAGTGGTAGGGCAAAGTCTGTGCAAGGGTAACTCCAGTTCTCGCCCTAGCATCAGTTTTGCTGGTGACACCCCAGTGGTGGCATGTTGAGCTGCTCTGTAGTGTAGAAGAGTCTGAGGCAAGGCCTCATTGAAAGAGCAGCCTTGTGCCAAGTGGGCCATTTTTCAGCAATTGATTGAATCTCTCTACACCCTCGTTTGACTGTGGATGATAGTAAGCTGTTCGTATGTGTTTGATCCCTTTGCTTTGGATGTAGCTGGTAAACTCAGCAGATACTAGTTGAGGGCCATTGTCTGTCGTCAAGGTCCTTGGCAGGCCACAGCAGGCAAAGAGCAACTCCAGAAAATCAATGATGGAACTGGACGTGACAGAACCCATAGATGTAACCTCTGGCCACTTTGAGTGTAGATCATAAACTACTACAAGGAAATGCAAATGATGGGGCACGTCATGGAGTTCACCACAGATATCCAGCTGGATGTGGTCCCAAGGTCGAGTTGGCCAAGGCAAAGACCCCACCCAGATAGCAAAATTGCTGTGGCCTAGATCTGGCTTTTGGCAGGAATGATGGCACTTGGGCGGTCCGCTCCTGTTTTCCAGATTTGGGCAACAAGCAAGCCACAGTAATGCCGCATGTCAGCCATAAACAAAACTAATAAAGCAGAACTGGCCCATGTCTGGGCAACAGTTCATTTTAATTCTGGCCCAGATCCAACACCTTGGTGTTGTCCAGACGTGGGCCAGTTCTGCTTTATTAGTTCTGTTTATGGCACAGGAATGGACCATTATTCCATGCGGTATGTGGGCCAGAGCAAAGTGTTGGATCTGGGCCAGAATTTAAATGAACTGTTAGTCAATATATCGACTATCGTGACAGGCCTAATCGCATGCGTTAACGTTGAAAGCACTAAGTATTTTAATTGATTTACTCTTTCCAAGCTCTGATTTCTGACACATGGAGAGGCAACAGCAATATGGCTCTTTGATTTGCACTCATTTCATTTATAGAGTTTACACTCATTCACTTCACACACTCATTATTGCATAGTGATTTTGGAGGTTTATGTATAATATCATGCTTTCCTCTGGCTCACCTGTTATCCAGCAAACACGAGGAGTAACTGTCAGCCTCAGCAAAATATTATTTGGCAGAATTATGATACCAATCTTTCATTTGAAGACCATGTTTCTAGCATCTGTAAAACCGCATTCTTCCATCTTAAAAATATATCTAAATTACGACATATGCTCTCGATGACAAATGCGGAACAGTTAGTTCATGCGTTCATGACCTCAAGGCTAGATTACTGTAACACTGTAACACTGGTGGTTGTTCTGCTCGCCTGATAAATAAACTACAGCTTGTACAAAATGCAGCAGCTAGAGTTCTTACTAGAACTAGGAAGTATGACCATATTAGCCCAGTTCTGTCAACACTGCATTGGCTTCCTATTAAACATCGTATAGATTTTAAAATCTTGCTAATTACCTACAAAGCACTAAATGGTTTAGCTCCCCAGTACCTAAGCGAGCTATTTATGCATTATAGTCCTTCGCGTCTATTGCGATCTAAGAATTCAGGCCAGTTGATAATACCTAGAATATCAAAATCAACCGCAGGTGGTAGATCCTTCTCCTATTTGGCACCTAAACTCTGGAACAATCTTCCTAGCATTGTTCGGGAAGCAGACGCACTCTGTCAGTTTAAATCTAAACTAAAAACACATCTCTTTAACCTGGCATACACATAACACATTATCAATTTATTTTTTCAAATCCGTTAAAGGATTATTAGGCTGCATAAATTAGAGCAGTCGGAACCGGGAACACTTCCAATAACACCAGATGTACTCGTTACATCAGAAGAAGAATGGCATCTACGCTAATATTAGTCTTTCTGTTTATCCCGAGGTTTACCATAGTCAACCGGATCCGGGCCGCATCCAGGTGAGACCAAGGGCCTGCACCTTGACACGACCACAACGCAGCCCTGACGTATCAGCAGAGATTGAGTCAACTAGATCATCCACTGTGAAGGCCTCATCAACATGACAACCAGTGGCGCATCTCCTCAACAACCATCTATACCGGTGTGATGAATACGATCCTCAGCTGGATGGAACTGAATTAAATACTTTGAATGTTGTGATCCTATCTGACTTATGATAGCAACCTGAGTCGTAACAAAGCACTGTTTGCTGACCGGAACTACCTGTACATTAATAGCAAAACTGTAAGTTTATCTGCTTTAAGAACAGTGGCGTTACCTCACTAGTAAGAAATGTCATGTAGCTTTTAAAAAAAACAACCTGTTTAACACAAATTACTATTCTTTTCATTTGTTTTACTACATTTACGGGCCACAGGAGAAATAATAGAATAAATTAAGACAGTTAGGATAGCCTACCGTTATCAGCCTATTATGCTGAAATTTGTCTCTTGCGAAACGTTTGCACATTGCTTTTTGTGTGATATACATTGGCTCCCCTTCTTGGTTTAAAATGGAAAGATTTCCCAATATTGCGATGTAACAATTTCGGCTCGCTGGGAGCCCTGCGGATTTGTGCTACACCACTGTGTGTGAGTGAGTGATTGAAGAACAATGTACACGGACAGTGCTTACATCTACTGTGTTTATGTGAACACTCACTAGTGCAGGCATTTTGACACTGTGTATTTGACCAATTAGGCACGCAACCAAAAAACAAAGGCTTCAATACTTGTCACGTCACACACCGCAGCGCTGTATGACTGATAATCTGCTTTTATTTCATTTTTTTTATTAAAAATATTCACAAATTTGTTAGCTATAACATGAAATATCTGATATTCCGATTGTCAAATATGAGCAAGTGGATGTGTTTTGCTGTTTAAACACTTTTATATTGATCACGTTAGTTAAGCTATACACGTTATGGGCGCCGCCATGTTAGTTTGTGCCACAGGTTCTGTTGGATTTACAACACGTGAATTCATCCACTTCTCCAGAAATACATTAAAGTAAGTTAGCTTTTAAACTTTGAAGTTACTTACACAATGTGTATCTGATATGAATAAACATGTCGTTTAATTATAATGGAAAGAATTGTTGCCGCTTCTATAGACATCAGTGTGTATTTTACAAACTCTAGTATTGTTTTGTTTGAACTTATGTGTATTTAAACGTCTGAAACCTAAAATAAACATTATGTGGTTGAAACACACACATTCTTGGGCTGTCCATAGAGTTGGCAGAACGGTCCCCTGATGGCCCCGAAGGGAAATGGGCACTGTATAGTGAGGTGTTAACCACTTTTCCCCTGAGGCCAAGAGAACCAGCCTCTCGAGACTGGTCTCTGGTATTACTCAAGCGACCAATTTGGTGCCTTGAAGCGGCGAACCGGCAGGGAACAGCCAAATTGATTGCTCTGAGACTCTCCGCAAAGGGAGTGAGCATCCCAGTGCAGTTACGTTTTTGGGCGGATACTGAGATATGTGCTCACCGGAAACCGCTGCGCCCTGAAGCATGCGAGGTGGCAGGGTTGGCAGAACGGACCCCTGAGGGCACCGAGGGGAAAATGGGCACCGTGTAATGAGGTGTAAACCGCTTCCCCACGGAGGGGACTGCCCTCCCGCAGCCTTCTTGGAGATAATGATGGTCCTCGGATACATTTTACCGCCAGGAGACTTCAAGACTGGTCTCTGGCATAACTCAAGTAGATAGTTCGGTGCCCTGAAGCAGATGACTGCCAGGGAACAACCGAAACTAGAACTCGCTGGAGACCGCTGCACCCCGAAGCACACAAGGTGGCAGGCTTGGCAGAATGGTCCCCTGATTTGCATTTGCATGCTTTGTTTAGATTGACTCCCCCTATACTGTATGTATCCCTCCCCCTTGACTGTATATAAACTACAAAGTATTACTGCTTTAGTTAGACTTGGATGACTACAGCGACGCACAGCGCGTTTCACAATAAAGAGTAACTTCTGCTTGAAAGATATCCCAACGTCTCCTGGTCTCTGCTTTGATGAGGAAAAAGTTTCCTACAGTTCTCAGAAAATGAAGTGTAACTTAGTGAATACTAATGACACAAAAATGAGACTTATGTCTAAAGAAACATTGAAATGTCAGGTTTTAAATCATGTAAGTCAAATGGAAAACAAAAATTCTCTCTTTATGTATTCTGTATGAAAAGAGAGACATGTCAGACATCCGTGAGTCAGCTCATTATCCACTAATTCGGCCACACCCGCGGAGCAAACGCTATTCAGACGCAAATTCTGAGGCAATGTATACGATGTATACATCACCGCAATCGTGTATTTATTATCTTCAAAAGTGTTTATCTGCATGTTATAGCCATGGTTAGCAATCTCTGGAAGCCTATGTTAGTTCCTGGGATGTCACATGGTATGCCTGTTCTTCATTAAGAGTCATTTGTGGACTAAATGTGCACAGAGCGCCCTCCGGCTGCAAGTATGAATGGAAAACACAGTACATCAGAGTATCCAGCGCTCATAGTGATGACAATAAATACTGAATAAATATTACTCCTCTGTATATAAAATTGACATAAACATCTGAGAATCCATCAATATTTCTCCAAATGTGCATGCTTTTAAGCTAAAAGCCTATATGAAATGCCATAGAGGTAACATGAATGTTCAGATGCTTTGCATCACATAAATACATTATATTTTAAAGTATATTAAAATAGAAAAACATTATTTTAAATTGTAATAATATTTCACAGTATTGCTTTTTTTTTTTTGTATGTTTGATATACAGCATGATGAGCTTGAGACTTCTTTTAAGAACATTATAATAGCAATGCGTCCAATCTTTTGACTGGTACTGTAATTTAAACTATAATAGGCCTATACAAATTTTTCTTCATGATGTGCAATATGTGCATGCATGAGATCACAAAAATCATGTTGTTTTTGTCAAAAGTAAACGTTAATACTGTTATCAGCATGATCACAGAGGATTTTTTCACATAGCCTACCTGACTGAAAGGGCTCATTATGCGAAAATTTCAGTCTACAACCTCCAATACCCAGAAGTCTTGTGAACACATATTTAATATTTATTTTTTGGCCTTATTTCAGTGACTTTAAGTTTTTTGTTTTTTCAATAACCATGCATAAACGTTATTCCTTCAAAAATACAAACATGTACATTCATGTTCCTCACAAATTATGGTAGCCTAGTTCGTGCTGAATACAGTGTAATGACACCTTTTCCATTAATATGTTTATGAACAACTGAAAAAAGAACAAATGTCAGGGCATGTCAAAACTTCTCCAGGGCCCCAAATCAGCCTCAGACTCCAGAGGGTTAATTAAATCTAAATTTAATTACATGTAAACTGTTTAGCTAAAGAAGAATTCTTGGATTTATTGAGATTTTTCAATAGCACATTGACTTAACTTCATGGAGGGACACACACAGGGTGCGGTCCTGAACACGCTGCAGCTGTGACCAACTATATAGTGATTTCCAAAGCTAATCTAATTGTTAATCACTAGTGCTATTGATTATTCCCAATACCAGGTCATTTTGCTGTTTTAATCACTTCTTTAAATGTTATTTTATTTTAATCATAATAGCAGACAGCTATTCGTTTTTATTAGTACTATTTCTTTCATCTATATGATTTATTTACATTTTCCTTTTTGTTCTCGTGTGGTTTAATTTCCCAATAGAACCACAAGTAACTAGACATATATTCTTTCTTGATTTTGTTTCTTTACAAGTTGTTTCAATTTTATGAGCCAGTTACAAAAGTAATCTAAACGATTGCTATGGCATAATTTTGAGCACCACTAATAAACCCAATCTAATAGGAAAGGTCTCCTCATCCTTTTTCTTTCTCTTTTTCATTGTTCAGAGATCAAGCCTGTTGTGAGCCATCAGTAAGTTCTGAGAAATAATTTGACCATAAGATCAATTTACATTTTACATTTAGTCATTTAGCCAACGCTTTTCTCCAAAGCGACTTACAAATGAGAATAGTAGAAGCAGTCGAATCAACATGAGTACAATACAAAAACAGTACGTAGGTGCCGTGTCAAGTCACAGTTTCATCAGTAAAGTGCTCGTAGCAAGGTTTTTTTTTTATTTTTTTATAAATATACGCAAATAGATGGAGAAAGAATAGAAAGTTGAAGAAGAAAGAGTAAAATATAAATAAAAAGTGCTATATTACTGGGTCAAGTGTTGACGAAAAGCAGTTTTTTGAAAATGGCTAAAGACTCAGCTGCTTGGATAGAGCGTGGTAGGTCATTCCACCAACCAGGAACCAGGAACGGACCAGGAGAAGGTCCGTGAGAGTGATTTTGTGCCCCTTTGGGATGGCACCACAAGATGCCGTTCACTTGCAGAAAGCAAGCTTCTGGAGGGCGATTAAGTCTGAAGTAGTGAGTTTAGGTATAGTGGTGCAGAGCCAGTGGTTGTTCTGTAGGCAAACATCAGAGCCTTGAATTTTATGCGAGCAGCTATTGGCAGCCAATGCAAACTGATGAAGAGAGGTGTGACATGCGCTCTCTTCGGTTCGTTAAAGACCAGTCTTGCTGTAGCATTCTGGATCAGTTGTAGGGGCTTGACAGTGCATGCTGGAAGGCCTGCCAAGAAAGCATTACAATAGTCCAGTCTAGATAGAACAAGAGCTTGGACAAGAATTTGTGTGGAATGCTCCAATAGGAAGGGTCTAATCTTCCTAATGTTGTATAGAGCAAATCTGCAGGACTGGGCCGTTGTAGCGATGTGATCTGTGAAGCTTAAACCATCATCCATCACCACTCCAAGGTTCCTGGCCGTCCTGGAAGGAGTTATGGTTGACGACCCAAGTTGAATGGAAAGGTTATGATGAAGTGGTGGGTTGGCACTAACCACAAGCAGTTTCGTTTTTGTAAGGTTAAGTTGAAGGTGGTGGTCCTTCATCCAGGCAGAAATGGCTGTCAGGCAGGCTGCGATGTGACCAGCAACCGTCGGATCATCTGAGAGGTAAGACTCGATCCATCTTAAGTCATTTATTAAACCTAGCTGTACTCTATACACCTAGCTGCCCACTGTGCCTTCAGCTCCAAATTCTGTTTGATCTTGCATTAGTCTCTTACTCTTACCACAAGTGTGCCAAAATGTTGCAGAATGCTCAGCCTAACTGCCCAGATGGCAGAACAAAGGACTGGCTAGGTGTCGTGAGGAACACCCTCCTAACCAGGGGTGCTGATCACTTGCAGCACCAGAGCCAAAAGCAACTGGATAACTATGGAAGCGAAGTAAAGACAGATGACTCAAATTAGAGGTATGATCACAGAGATCTGACTGAGGTCAACTTCTTCCTGGCCCACAATCTCACAGGTTTGAAACAGGAGGTAAACAACCTCAAACTCCAGATCGCAGAATCTCACAAGGAGCTGACACGTGCTAAAAGCCGCACAGACCAGGTAGAGATGGAGGCTCAGGACAGAAACAAGGTCCCTGGCAGAGTGGAGTCACAGAAGAAAATCCACAGACTTCAAAGGGCTCTGACAGCTGAAAAGACAGCCAGAGAGAACTATTTCACGATGAGTCACAGTTAAAAACTGCAAATTGGACAAAGATGTCAGAATCAAGGCCTGTGAAGGTCACCTGAATGTGTCCTAGCAGCTGGACAACACAAAAGATGAACTTGACATGGTCCAAAGAGAACTGAGATACTCTTACCGGCTACAGAAATAACTACAGCAGGAGAGACATCTCACTCCCCCACATGGAATCAGCAGAAGAGCCTCCCCCGGCCAAGCACAGAGGTACAAAGGGGGGAGTCAAAGCCTTCTGCTTGACACCTTATCTGCCCATTTCCTGAAATCCTCCGCAGCCGCAGAAGGAGAAGGATTAATTCAGATGAACCCTGAAATGGCACATGAAGTGACATTCAAGGACCTCCAGCAACAACCTCCACATCCTTCACACAGCAGCCATCCAGAGGCTGCACAAGGACGACTGGACATGCCTGCATCGGACCTGCAGGAGCTTCTAACACTAGTAAGAGACCGCTCGCACAACACCACTTAGACCTGCTGAAGTCGGTGCCGCCACGAGAGCAGAGTGACACTGCAAACCTCAGACTCCTTCTGACTGAGAGCAGAGGTAACAATCACCTGCTGCCCCTTTGCCATCAGACCTAGGTGCCTCGACGCCTGCAGCACCACCTCAGAGACCTAAGCTTGTCTACTGTCTACATCACCTGCCATGGAACGACCACCACTCCAGGAGACACAAACAACCAGAGCCCATCACAGCCTTCCAGCCTTGTGTGTCTGATTTTTCTGCACCTTCGACATCGCTCACTGTTGCCATAGGAGGGACAACAATGATCGAAAGGGCGGGATTGTAACGACTGAGAAAAATCAGACAACTATTTGTTATAGTTAACCGGTAATTGTTTAAAACTCACTCTGAGGTCTGTCCCCCATCCCGTGAGAAGACCAGACTTTTGCAAGGGGCCCCAGTTATAAGATTTATTGCACCAAAATATGTGGGAAAAGCAGAGAAGAGCAGAGACAAAGACACACAGAAATCCTGCATCTTTTCTGCATCTTTCCCACAGAAAACAGACTTTCCTGCATTAATTTATAGACAGACTGTTCTATGAATGAACATGCATATCCCCAGGAAATGGTATCTATTATTACTGTTTGTTGTATTGTACTCAGTATTGTATTCACGTTTTATGATACATTTAAGGTAACTTAAATTATGCCATGTTTAGTGTCTATGGGTTTGTACTGAGAAGATTTAAATGCTTGTGTATACAATATGTCGATACCTGTGCAACACATCAGTATTACAAGAATCTTTAATAGTTCCTCTTTAACAACTTAGCCATTTTAATCACGCTCGGTCGTAAAAGGCCTGACAGGAGGAATGTTGTCGCTTGGAGGTCCTACCCATTTCATTGGTCAGGTCAACCCTTAGGGGTGTGACTTCTCCCAGAGCTTAAAGCTAGCACGCAATGCTCCTCCCTCTCTCTCTTGCTTTTCCGACAACACAGCGACTGCAGGGGTTGCCTGCGGGCCTGTGGGCCTGGGCCTGCCCTGCCCCCAACCATGTGCTTGACTAGGAGAGGGAGAACTATTCCCCCACTAAGAGTCAAAATAACAGCTCAAGTTGTTTCATATGTCTTCAGCCAATGCAGAAGATATTGGTTAAAACTCCAGACCGAATCATCAAGGATTTCTCCTCAGCCTGCAGATCCGATGCTCCTCAGCCTTAAGGCATTTTGCAAGTATCATACATTTGAACACTAAACAGTGATTTAGTATTAATTTGTAAACCACCTGTGTCAGCAAAAGTGCTCTATTACTGAGGAAACTGATGATTCTTTTCCAGATTGTCTTCGACTTTTTCCCATAGCTCCATTTCCGGTCCCACTTCCGGTTCAACTCTATCATCGCTCATTTTTACCTACGTATGTGTGTGACCTGCATGTATGTTATGTGTTTGTTAGTGTAGTTATGTGTTTGTGATTTAGTTAATAAAATACATGTTTGGTTCTGACTCCGTCTGCTAATAAATTGCCTCTTAAATGATTTAGATCTTGACTACATGCTCTGAGTAGTACTGTACAATAAGAATGTTGTTTCCCATAACCTGGAAATTAATTAATAAACAATTAACAGTGAGTGTTCACTGGACGAACAGGTTAATTGATTGTAATATTAATTTTAATGTAACTACATCAAGTTAATCTAATTAACTGATTCACATATACATAATTAATCATAATTAATAATCATAATGAGTTATGAATAATTATTAATATTTCCCCTTTTGAGTTAATTCACTACACCGGAGATAGCATTGGCAGAGGTCAAGTTTGGAAAAAATTGTTGAGCCGTCAAAGTGTGTAGTCAGCTCTTCAATTGATGGCAGAGGGTAGCGATCTGGGATTACAGCTTGTAAGATTGAAAATATCAATATGATATTTTAAAATGAACAGACATATGCTTTACTGTTTCAACCCCCTCTCTTGTGTCACAGTTCCCTGCGTTCCCGGACTCCATTTCCCATGATCCTCCTTGTTTCCACACCTGCACTCACTTCCTCGTCATCTCCCCATCAGCACTCATCACCTGCACCTGAACCTCATCATCTGCACACCCTTTATAATGGACTCACTCCTCTCACTCCTTGTCTGTTCTTATTGTGGTATTATTTTTGTCTTGTTGTTGTATTATTGTTAAGACGTGCTTGAGGTTGTTTTCATTCTCCTTCATCGATTGAATACCCTATTCTGTGGAAATCCGTACTTGCCTCATTTCTTCAGCAACCCAGCCGTAACAGAAGAACAGACCAAACCATTGGAATTCCACTAAAGAAAATGGGATTATTCCTGGTTCCTGTGTCTCCAGTGTCCCGCAAACAAACCCCAGCGGAGGATCGTCTGTGTGGGCTATGGCAGGATGGTCGCCTGCTGGAGAGGTATGTGGAGGAATTTACGGAACTTGCCTATTTGGTGAACTGGCCAGATGCCCCGTTAAAACGCTTGTTTTCTGGCCGGTCTGGACGAGGACACGATTCGTTTTAGTGAACCTGCGTGTTTTTTTTTTCCCTAGTCGAGACAATTAATCTGATTCTCTTTCTGAACTGTTCTGATTTTGTTATTGAAGAGGTTCAAGAAAAATCGTGTATTCCTCGTCCAGTCCCCACAGAAATACAAGGGGCCTGGCCAGTTCGGCAACCGCCGGTTTCCTCCTCCTACCCCTACAGTGGGTACTCTCCTATTCCTCAGCCTGCCCCAAATCAACCGCCCAAAAGGAGGTCCAGACGGCCCAGGAGGAGGGCCGCTGCCTCACCGGAACTCCCAAGTGTTTCTGCCAGCCAGCCTAAGCCTTCACCCAAGGAAGACCCCTGGCTAATAGACTTTTGGGTGGAACCATCAGTCCCATCCTTCCACGAGCCCGCTCCGGCCCTCCTCCACGAGCCCGCTCCGGATTTTCTCCACGAGCCCGCTCCGGATTTCCTCCACGAGCCCGCTCCGGCCTTCCTCCATGAGCCCGCTCCGGCCCTCGACGAGCCCGCTCCTGCCCTCAACGAGCCCGCTCCGTCCCACGAACTCACTCCATGCCATGGCCCCTTCCAGTCCTCCCTAAATCTCCCCAAGAAATGTACCTGTACCTGTGGGTGGGGAATTCATGGGCGGGGTTCCAGACCCTCCACGGCCTTCCAAGGCTCCAGACCCTCCACGGCCTTCCAAGGCTCCAGACCCTCCTCGGCCTTCCAAGGCTCCAGACCCTCCTCGGCCTTCCAAGGCTCCAGACCCGCCTCGGCCGCCCACGGCCCCTGACCCGCCCTGGAGATCTCCGTTCCCGTCTGCTACTCTCCCTGCACCTGTGTGAAGGTCTCCAGGGCGCCCACCCCCCCTCCCTGGTTGTTCCTTCTACAGCGCGAGGCCACGCCTACCGGGAGGGGGAGGTAATGTCACAGTTCCCTGCGTTCCCGGACTCCATTTCCCATGATCCTCCTTGTTTCCACACCTGCACTCACTTCCTCGTCATCTCCCCATCAGCACTCATCACCTGCACCTGGACCTCATCATCTGCACACCCTTTATAATGGACTCACTCCTCTCACTCCTTGTCTGTTCTTATTGTGGTATTATTGTTGTCTTGTTGTTGTATTATTGTTAAGACGTGCTTGAGGTTGTTTTCATTCTCCTTCATCGATTAAATACCCTATTCTGTGGAAATCCGTACTTGCCTCATCTCTTCAGCAACCCAGCCATAACATCTTGTTACAAGGGCCATTTGGAAGACAAAGGTGTTGACAGTGATAAAGCCCTGTAGGCCAAAATGTATATACATTGGGGGTCTACGAATTGTCACACCTTTAGTACAGTGGGGGAAGTTTTAATTTCTTGATTGGTCAGTTTGAATGTCTCACATTTGGGTTTCAGTCACATGGTCAAGGAAGGGATAAAAGAAGATCGTAACTGTTGCTCTGGCTCTTTTTATTCTCTGCCTCTTTTCTTGGGCACTCTCTGGCCCCCTCTCTCTCTCTCTATCTCTCAGGTAACTTTTTACATACATGCTGGGTACGATTATGATTTTATCATCTCATACATCTCTTTTGTAACTATTTTAAGTGTAACCATAATCAGATAGTCATTAAACCATTTCAATTACAAATGATATGCTAACTAGTTTTGATTTTTAGTATTAACATTAATGTGCTCCTATTGCAATACAATATTGTCACACTATAGCAACGCTCTCCCACATATTTTGCTATTGTAACTGCGCTTATTTCCGTCGTTGGTATAAGTTGCAGTGGGTGGTAATGGACAAGAAATGTACAGTTCCCTTTCAAGGGAACTCGCGTTGCGTCGAGAAATTGACGCTTTGGGAACGCAACGCGTGATGTCGTCATGAAGCACGTGTGAAATCAGTCCAATGGTGTGTCGAGACGTCAGAAGTGGGTGACGTCACGGCCAGGAAGCTATAAAGCACGCTCAAACAAAGCAACGCTAGCTTCTGTGTCTTCAGTTGCGCTCTGTGTCTCGTATTTCTTATTTGGTGTTGTCTGTCACTATTATCCCTCTTTATCATGGCCGAAAAGCAGTTTAGATCCTGTGTTCATCCCTGCCCACGTTACATCACGGGCGGGGATACACATGATCTTTGTGTTGCCTGCTTGGGAGCGGAGCATGCCCGGTCAGCACTCGAGGGTGCTGGCTGTGAGCACTGTGACCGTCTTCCATTGCGGACGCTCCGCTCCTGCCTGGCGCTCTTTGAGGAGGGCGCTCAGGCTCGCGTTCCCCAGGGTTCGGGTCCCGCTGCTGCCGAGGCACAGCGCCGATCCAGATCTTGGGGATCGCAAATGGATCTGTCAGAGGGGTTTGAGACGGGCCCCGCCCTATCTCAGCCCTCACCTGACAGATCCAGTGCTTTTTCTCAGTGCTTGGAAGCACGCTTTGCGGTTCCTTCCACACTGAGTGAAGCACCGGTGCTCAATGTATCCAGTTCCGAGGAGCTGGATGTGGAGAGCACCGACATAGCAGAGAGTGAGGACTCGCCATCCCACTCTCCGGCCTATGAGGAGCTGGTAGAGGTTATAACTCGTATCTGACAGCGTGGAAGCTACTGCCAAATATTTCTCAATGGGTCCTGCGTACAATCGAAAAAGGTTATGCCATTCAGTTCGGGTCTCGCCCGCCCCGGTTTATGGGGGTCCTACCCATTGTGGTGGGCCCCGAGCAGGCTCTGGTTCTGGAACAAGAAGTAAAAACTCTATTGGAGAAAGGAGCCATAGATTATGTACTTCCCTCCGATGCAGAGAACGGTTTCTACAGCCGTTACTTTATTGTTCCAAAAAAGGATGGCGGGTTGCGTCCTATTCTAGATCTTCGTCAACTGAACCAGTCCGTTATGAAACTCAAGTTCAAGATGTTGACACTGAGGCAGATCGTATCTCAAATCAGGTCCGAGGACTGGTTTGTTACGATCGACCTCAAGGACACATACTTTCATATCTCCATCCTTCCACATCACAGGAAGTTCCTGAGGTTTGCTTTTGGGGGCAAAGCTTACCAATATCGGGTTCTTCCATTCGGCCTAGCGTTGTCACCCCGCACATTCACCAAATGTATGGATGCAGCTCTCGCACCTCTACGTCTTCAGGGCATTCGCGTCCTCAATTATATAGACGATTGGTTGATTCTGGCTCATTCACAACAGTTAGCGGCTCGGCATCGAGATGTCGTCCTCGCTCACATGAAGAGCCTGGGGTTGAGGCTCAACGCCAAGAAGAGTATGCTTTCTCCAGTTCAGAGAACCACTTTTCTGGGCGTGGTTTGGGACTCTGTTGCGATGCAGGCGCGTCTTTCTCCTGCTCGCATCGAATCAATCCTTTCTACCGTAATCCGGTTAAAGCTAGGCCAGTCACTCACTGTAAAACAGTTTCAGAGGCTGTTGGGGCTGATGGCAGCGGCATCCAACGTGATACCTTTTGGTCTGCTGCACATGAGACCCCTGCAGTGGTGGCTCAGAACCAGGGGATTCTCCCCGAGGGGAAACCCTTTTCGCTTGATCAAGGTCACGCGGCGTTGTTTACGTGCCCTGGCCATTTGGAAGAAGTCCTGGTTCCTATCCCAAGGGCCCGTGCTGGGAGCTCCTTGTCGTCGCAAAATGCTAACGACAGATGCTTCCCTCACGGGCTGGGGAGCTGTCCTAGACGGACGCTCGACTCAAGGTCTGTGGGGCGGTCACCACCTCTCCTGGCACATCAACTGCCTGGAGATGCTGGCTGTCTTTCTGGCTCTCAAGACTTTTCTCTCAGATCTCAGGGGCCACCATGTTCTTGTCCGGTCAGACAACACATCGGTAGTCGCCTATATAAATCATCAGGGGGGTCTGCGGTCGCGCCCACTCTCCAAGTTGGCGCGCCGAATCCTCCTGTGGTCCCAGGGGAAATTTCTGTCACTCAGGGCAGCTTATATCCCCGGGGTCCAGAATGTTGGAGCAGACGTCCTGTCGAGGCAGGGGCTGAGGCCCGGGGAATGGAGGCTCCACCCCGAGGTGGTGGAGCAAATTTGAGAAAGGTTCGGCCAGGCTCAGGTGGATCTGTTTGCATCTCGAGAGACTTCTCACTGTCCACTCTGGTTCTCCCTCACGCATCCAGCTCCTCTCGGACTGGATGCTATGGTACAGACGTGGCCGAGGCTTCGTCTGTACGCATTTCCCCCGATCGCTCTGCTCCCGGGAGTTCTAGAAAGAGTTCGCCGGGACCACGTCCGGCTCACCTTGATAGCCCCGCGCTGGCCGGGCAGAGTGTGGTTCTCGGACCTAGTATCTCTCCTGGACGGCTCTCCCTGGGAGATTCCCGTCAGGAGGGTCCTTCTGTCCCAGGCAGGGGGCACGATTTTCCACCCCCGCCCAGAGCTCTGGAGCCTGTGGGCTTGGCCTCTGAGGGGGCCCAGCTCATAAATTCCGGTCTCTCAACCGAGGTTGTAGGGACCATTCTCCAATCTAGAGCTCCCTCCACGAGGAAGCTATACGCCCTGAAGTGGAAACTTTTCACTTCTTGGTGCAGTAGTCGTCAGTTTGATCCAGTTTCCTGTCCCGTTGGTACGGTCTTGGAATTTCTGCAGGAACGGTTCACTGCAGGGTTATCTCCCTCCACGCTAAAGGTTTATGTGGCGGCTATTGCGGCTTACCACATACCCTTGGCTGGTTCTTCTCTTGGTAGAGACCCACTTATTACTCGCTTCCTCCGTGGCACCCTGAGGCTGAGGCCCGCGGTACGTACGAGGATTCCGGCATGGGATTTGGCCGTGGTGCTCCAAGGCCTATCCCTAGCCCCCTTTGAACCGATCGAGGAGGTTCCAGTTAAGTTTTTGACCCTAAAAACACTGTTCCTCCTCGCCATATCTTCCTTGAAAAGAATAGGAGATCTACAGGCCCTTTCGGTTGCCCCCTCGTGCCTGGAATTTGCACCTGGTATGGTGAAAGCCTTCCTTCATCCCAGACCTGGCTACATTCCTAAAGTTCCCACTATTGTGGCTAGCCCCATTGTACTGCAGGCCTTCTGTCCTCCTCCCTTCAGGATGTCAGACCAGGAACACCTTAATTTGCTTTGCCCTGTTCGGGCCCTAGATGCTTACGTCCACAGAGCTGCCCTGTGGCGTAAGACTGAGCAATTGTTTATCCTCTTCGGGTCCCCCAATAAAGGGGCCCCGGCGTCTAAGCAGAGGATGAGTAAGTGGTTAGTCAAGGCTATCTCACTTGCTTACGAGTCGGCCGGACTGCCGTCACATCTAGCAGTCCGAGCCCACTCTACCAGGAGTATGGCGGCCTCCAAAGCCCTTCTTTCGGGAGCCTCTTTACACGACGTCTGTGATGCGGCAGGCTGGTCCTCACCGCACACATTCGTCAGGTTTTATCAACTTGACCTTAGCTCCCCCGGGGCCCGGGTTCTCTCTGGCGACTGACGAGCCACACCAGACAGGCCCTTGTAACTATGGCGGCGTGGGTATTAACGTTCCCAAAGCGTCAATTTCTCGACGCAACGTGAGTTCCCTTGAAAGGGAACGTCTCGGTTACGACTGTAACCTTAGTTCCCTGAAGAGGGAACGAGACGTTGCGTCGCCCTGCCATACTTCCGGCACGCCTGTCAGCGCTTACCTCAGACACTTTAAGCTAGCGTTGCTTTGTTTGAGCGTGCTTTATAGCTTCCTGGCCGTGACGTCACCCGCTTCTGACGTCTCGACACACCATTGGACTGATTTCACCCGTGCTTCATGACGACATCACGCGTTGCGTTCCCAAAGCGTCAATTTCTCTACGCAACGTCTCGTTCCCTCTTCAGGGAACTAAGGTTACAGTCGTAACCGAGACGTTTTATGCCATCTCGCTGATAAAGTTTCTTTAGTCGCTCGGCAACCCTACAGCCTGAACCCCTGTAGGAAGTCCACCCTTACAGCTTTGTTGACGGACCTTAAAACCATGACTCTCAGTCCACCAGTTTTTTCTTAGCCACTGTCAGATTAGACACCCATAGGGAGGCGTCAACAGGTTTGATAATGCTCTCTGCTTGCAGTTTGCCAAGTTCTAACGTGACATCCTCACGCAATGCCAGCGGAATGCAGCGAAGCGGCTGAATGACAGGTTTAACTGTGGGATCCAAGAGAGGCTGTTGAGTGAATGCAGTCATGCACCCAAGGCCTTTAAACAGTCTTGGCCTTCTTGTGTTGCCAGGGACAGCTGACAGTCAGAATTTGAGCCCCCTTATTGTCCAGCAGAGAAAAGTCCAGACTCATAAACAGGTCCAATCCAAGGATATTGCTGCCATGCCATGTAATGTAAAATGGGAAGTTGGGCAGGGCCTTGTTGCCATACTGGATAGGTGCATGTATAAGACCAATAGATTGCAGAACTAATAGATTCAGAGAAGGCGGCTGGAGGGGCAAGTGTGGCAGATGTTCATAAGTGGCCATATTGAGTAGTGAGACTTTAGCCCCTGTGTCCAGGAGCAGAGGAATACAAGAATCCGCTATCTTAACAGCACATGTAGAAAAACCTGCTGAATTGGTGTTTCAGCAGGAGACTGTTTCTTTTCTTTTTTTTCAAAGTGTCAATCTAACAGTGTAATTGCAGCTGCGTAATTGCCCACATCTCAGAGCATGCAAAAAAACATGCTGTGTGAAGGAGTACAGCCAGGCTTTTTGGGGGACTTAACGTGCTGAAACACTCTTGAAAATTGGCACACACATTGGAATGGGACCCGGGCGTGGCACAGGGGCTCTACAGCGCCCCCTTGAATCTAGCTGATTTACATGTCATAAATGTAGGGAAATAGTCAGGCTGACAGAGAGAATCTCAGAATTAGAGACACACATCCAAACTTTAATCGAGGATAGTAAGAACGCAAGGGCTTCAGATACTGTTTTGGATGCAATTAGCTTAGTGAACTCTGTACATTGTTCGGTTCCGGCTGTAGAGCCCATGCAGCAGGGCACTTGGGTAACGATGAGGCGGCCTAGCCGCGGAAAACACCACTTTTCCGTTCCAATAATAACATCAAACAGGTTCTCCCCACTCAGTGATGCACCCACTGAGAATCCTGTTGAAAGTGCCCTAGTTATTGGCGATTCTATTACACGGAACGTGAAAATAGAGACACCAGCCACCATAGTCACATGTTTGCCGGGAGCCAGAGCACCTGACATCAAAGCAAATTTAAAAGTGCTGGCTAATGCTAATCGTAAATACTCTAAAATTATTATTCACGTCGGCACTAATGATGTTCGACTTCGCCAGTCGGAGATCACTAAAATTAACATTAAAGAAGTGTGTGAACTCGCAAATACAATGTCAGGAGAAGTAATTTGCTCTGGTCCCCTTCCTGTTCGTCGGAGTGATGAGATAGTTAGCAGATTATCATCACTCAATGGCTGGGTGTCTAAGTGGTGTCCGCAAAATAATATAGGTTTTATAGACAATTGGAAAAGGTTTTGGGGCAGACCTGACCTGTTGAAAAGTGATGGTATTCATCCCTCTCGGGATGGTGCTGCTCTTCTCTCTAGTAATATGGCACATAGTCTTAGAGCTGAAACATGACAAACTGTGGCCCAGGTCAGGAAGCAGACATACTGGCTAAACCGACCGTCTGCTAGCTGCCTCACGTTACAGAAGTCAAATAATTCCCAACACATAGAAACTCTTACACCTAGATATTATCACATAGAGACTGTGTCTGTACCCCGAATTAGTAAAAACAAAAAACTTCCAAACCCATTTAATGGTAAAAATTTAATTGATGTTCAACAAATAAAAAATAGAGATAGTAATGATAAACAAATGATAAAGCTTGGGTTGTTAAATATTAGATCCCTTTCATCAAAATCACTTATTGTAAATTATATTATCACAGACAATAATCTAGATATGCTGTGTTTGACAGAAACTTGGCTAAAACCGGACGATTACATTACTTTAAAGGAGTCTAGCCCCCAAGGTTATGATTATCGACACAATCCTCGTCAGAAAGGCAAAGGGGGAGGTTTTGCTGTAATTTATAGTAATATTTATAGTATTAGTCAAAAGTCTCTCAAATATAATTCCTTCGAAGTGATGGTACTTTACGTAACATTATGTAAGTTGACATTTGTGTTGGCTACTGTATACAGGCCGCCAGGACACCATACAGACTTTATCAAAGAATTTGCTGATTTTCTATCGGAGTTAGTACTAGCAGCAGATAAAGTACTTGTTGTTGGTGACTTTAATATTTATGTAGATAATGAAAAAGACTCATTGGGATTGGCATTTGCAGATATTCTAAACTCTATTGGTGTTAGACAACACGTGTCAGGACCCACTCATTGTCGTAACCATACCTTAGATCTAATATTGTCATATGGAATTGATATTGATGCCGTTGAAATTCTGCAGCAGAGTGACGACATCTCAGATCATTATATAGTCTCGTGTATACTACATTTAGTCAAAACAGCTAAACTGCCTCCCTGCCATAAATTTGGTAGAACCATCACTTCTACCACTAAAGAACGCTTTATAAATAATCTTCCTGATCAGTTTCATCGCCTTAGCATGCCAGACAGCTTAGAAGACCTTGATGTTGCAACGGAAACTATTGCCTCTGTCTTTTCAAGCACATTAGACTCAGTTGCTCCTTTGCGTTTAAAAAAGATTAAGGAAATTAATCCAACGCCGTGGTACAACGAGCACACTCAGGCCCTAAAGGTAGCAGCCAGAAAAATGGAACGCAGCTGGAAGAAAACAAAACTAGAAGTATTTCGCATTTTGTGGAGGGAGAAAATGGTTGAGTACAGAAAGGCCTTAAAATCTGCTAGATCTGCCTATTTTTCAAAACTTTTAGAAGAAAATAAACGAAACCCTAGGTATTTATTTGATACAGTGGCTAAATTAACAAGAAATAAAACTTCAACTTCTGATGTTCCCAAAGAGCACAGCAGTAATGACTTTATGAAGTTCTTTACTTGCAAGATTGATAATATTAGAAAAAAAATTATAACCACGCAACCGTCTACTACAGTATTGCGTCAGACGGTGCATTGTAGTATCCCTGAGGAAAAATTCAATTCATTTACTCCTTTAAGAGAGGAAGAATTGTCTAAACTTGTTAAATCGTCAAAATCGACAACATGTATGTTAGACCCTATACCAACTAAGCTATTGAAAGAGATGCTTCCAGAGGTCATAGATCCTCTTCTTAATATCGTTAATTCATCTTTATCACTAGGATACGTACCAAAAACTTTTAAGTTGGCTATTATTAAACCTCTTATTAAAAAACCACAACTTGATCCTAGAGAATTAGTCAATTACAGGCCAATCTCAAATCTCACTTTTCTGTCAAAAATACTTGAAAAGGCAGTATCATCACAACTATGTTCCTTTTTAGAAAGAAATAGTATCTATGAGGATTTCCAGTCAGGATTTAGACCATACCATAGTACTGAAACTGCTCTCATTAGAGTTACTAATGATTTGCTCATCATCAGATCGGGGTTGTATCTCTCTATTAGTGTTTCTGGATCTTAGTGCTGCATTTGACACTATTGATCACAATATTCTTTTAAATAGACTCGAAAATTATGTTGGCATTAGTGGAATTGCATTGTCATGGTTCAAATCATACTTATCTGACCGTTATCAGTTTGTAGAAGTAAATGAAGAGAGGTCATATCGATCACAAGTTGAATATGGAGTACCGCAAGGCTTGGTACTAGGACCATTGCTTTTCATTCTGTACATGCTACCCTTAGGAGATATCATCAGGAAGCATGGCGTTAGTTTTCACTGTTACGCTGATGATACTCAGCTCTATATTTCTTCGCGCCCTGACGAAACTTACCAATTCACAAAATTAACGGAATGCATAGCTGATATAAAAAATTGGATGACCAGTAATTTCCTACTACTAAATTCAGAAAAAACAGATATTCTAATTTTTGGACCAAAAACTTCCTCACGTAATAACCTAGAATACTGTCTAACACTTGATGGCTGCTCTGTTAAGTCTTCGTCGTCAGTTAGGAACCTGGGTGTGCTCTTTGATACCAATCTTTCATTTGAAGGCCATGTTTCTAGCATCTGTAAAACCGCATTCTTCCATCTTAAAAATATATCTAAATTACGACATATGCTCTCGATGACAAATGCGGAACAGTTAGTTCATGCGTTCATGACCTCAAGGCTAGATTACTGTAACGCTCTACTAGGTGGTTGTTCTGCTCGCCTGATAAATAAACTACAGCTCGTACAAAATGCAGCAGCTAGAGTTCTTACTAGAACTAGGAAGTATGACCATATTAGCCCGGTTCTGTCAACACTGCATTGGCTTCCTGTTAAACATCGTATAGATTTTAAAATCTTGCTAATTACCTACAAAGCACTAAATGGTTTAGCTCCCCAGTACCTGAGCAAGCTCTTAATGCATTATAGTCCTTCGCGTCTATTACGATCTCAGAATTCAGGCCAGCTAATAATACCTAGAATATCAAAATCAACTGCAGGTGGTAGATCCTTCTCCTATTTGGCACCTAAACTCTGGAACAATCTTCCTAGCATTGTTCGGGAAGCAGACACACTCTGTCAGTTTAAATCTAAACTAAAAACACATCTCTTTAACCTGGCATACACATAACACATTATCAATTTATTTTTTCAAATCCGTTAAAGGATTATTAGGCTGCATAAATTAGGTCAGCCAGAACCAGGAACACTTCCAATAACACCAGATGTACTCGTTACATCAGAAGAAGAATGGCATCTACGCTAATATTAGTCTTTCTGTTTATCCCGAGGTTTACCGTAGTCAGCCGGATCCGGGCAGTATCCAGGTGAGATCGAGGACCTGCGCCTTGACACGACCACAACGCAGCCCTGAAGTATCAGCAGAGATTGAGTCAACTAGATCATCCACTATGAAGGCCTCATCAACATGACAACCAGTGGCGCATCTCCTCAACAACCGTCCATACCGGTGTGATGAATACGATCCTCAACTGGATGGATCTGAATTAAATACTTTGAATGTTGCGATCCTATCTGACTTATGATAGCAACCTGAGTCGTAACAAAGCACTGTTCGCCAGAGGAGAACTGGCACCCCGACTAAGCCTGGTTTCTCCCAAGGTTTTTTCTCCATTTTAACACCTGTTTGCCACCTGATGTCACCTGTTGGAGTTTGGGTTCCTTGCCGCTGTCGCCTTTGGCTTGCTTAGTTGGGGACACTTGACAATTGACATTTGATATTCAACAGTGCTTTGATCTACCTGCATTGACACTATTCCTTAAGAGCTGCTGTGCAGCCAAAATAATGTACCAGTTATCACTGTAAAGCTGCTTTGACACAATCTACATTGTAAAAAGCGCTATATAAATACTGGTGACTTGACTTGACTTGACTTGACATTACTGTAAAATGTATTCTTTTATATGTAACGGTATTTTGAAGAAAATGTACTCAGATCTGACACGTCATAAACCATGCAAATTAGGTCATAAATGGAGACAAAGAAACAAGCATGCCCGCCAAAATTGCACCCTCATCATTGGCAGACGTACCCAAGGAGGCATGCTGGTCTGCTGTCCTTAAAACACAATGACATGCGTCTCTTCGTTGCTCAATTTCCTTTCTCTTGTCAAGCCTCCTTCATCCTTCATCACCTAGGAGACGGACTCTCTCTCTTCTTCATTTTCCGGTCATCTTACTCTTTCAAGTAAAACCTTGTTTGAAAACCCCGCCGAAGAACGCACCCACCTGGAAAAGGACCAATCGACCAAACTACGTGAACGGAAAACTCCTACATAAAGGCGAGCAACCACAGCACCCGAACTAATGCAAGTACCGAATTTCTTTCCACGCACTTTAAGCTCTGTGTAAACTGAAGTTTCCTTGCTGGCTCTCAAAGGTTTTAACTTGTAATTTTGCCATTTCTTTGATCACCGCTGTTTTCTTGACTTTACTTTCGTTTATTCTATGTATGTTTTGTGTTGTATTTTAGTCATATATTCGTAGTTCGTATCTATTAAATACATTATATTCATGCTCGATTGTTTCTGCTGCTCATTCAGAAAACCAAGTCACTTCTACGTTTGATTCTGCAGAACTGCTTTACGGTTTAATGCTAGAGGGAAGTTAATTCTCGTGGCCAGAGAATAAACTTCCTATTATAATAGTCTATGAGAAGACGGATGGTTTGCTGGACAAACTAGGATAGTCTTTCTCAAACAACTCTTAAACTAGAACTAGTCATATTTGTAGTTAATTATAATCCGTTGTAATTAATTCACAATATATGCACATAATTCCCTTTTTGGTCGATCTATATTATAATTAATCATAACGCGTTATGATCTGATTATACATATATTTCACCCATGATTTCAGCTAATAAATTAACCTGTCATAGACTGGTCAAATGTCAAAAATAGATGAAAATAGATATAGGGGTTGTTTTGACACCCTTAAGGGAATTTTGCAGATCTGGCATTATCACATGTCTGAAGAAATGGAAACAGACATATTTTGATATAAAGGTACATCAAGTTCAAATTGTTACGGTGCGGTTGTAGTAGAGATGAGGCATTCACGGAAGTCCAAAAAATAAGGGTATTTATTACAACAGCGGAGAGTAACACAACCAAACACAACTAAACTAACAATAAGAACAGACAAGGAGTGAGAGGAGTGAGTCCATTATAAAGGGTGTGCAGATGACCAGGTCCAGGTGCAGGGGATAGGTGATGATGGGGAGATGACGAGGAAGTGAGTGCAAGTGTGGAAACAGGAGGATAATGGGAAATGGAGTCTGGGAACGAAGGGAACTATGACATTACCTCCCCCTCCCGGTAGGCACGGCCTCGCGCCGTAGAAGGAACAACCAGGGAGGGCGGGTGGGCGCGAAGGTCTCCAGGGCGGGTCTAGGAGTTCAGGCAGCCATGGCGGGTCAGAAGCCATGGGCGGCTATGGCGGGTCAGGAGCCGTGGGCGGCCATGGAGGGTCTGGAATTTTCTTGGGGAGATTTAGGGAGGACTGGAAGGGGCCGTGGCATGGAGCGGGCTTGTAGAAGCCTGGAGAGGGCTCATGGAAGGCTGGAGAGGGCTCGAGGAAGGCTGGAGCGGGTTTGAGGAAGGCTGGAGCGGGCTCGAGGAGGGCTGGTAGAATTGGTTCTGCCCAAAAGTTTATCAGCCATTCATCCTCCTTTAACGGCTCGTGGAAGGTTGAAGCGGGCTCGAGGAAGGCTGGAGCGGGCTTGAGGAAGGTTGGAGGAACTGGTTCTAGCCAAAAGTCTATTAACCAACCGACCTCCTTTGGCGGCTCGTGGAATGCTGGAGCAGGCTCGTGGAAGACTGGAGCGGGCTCGTGGAAGACTGGAGCGGGCTCGTGGAAGACTGGAGCGGGCTCGTGGAGGGCTGGAGCGGGCTCGTGGAGGGCTGGACTCACAGGTGGCTCAGGTGAGGAAGCGACCACTCTCTTGGGCCGCCTAGACCTTTTGGAGGATTTCCTCCTGGACGGCTTGGGTGTAGGATCCGGCAGGGGCCCCGGGGAATGCCCACTGGAGAAAATCGGCAGCTGGTGAACTGGCCAAGCCGCCTGTATTTCTGAGAGGGCTGGTCGAGGAGAATACGACTCTTTTTGAACCTCTTAAATTTCGAACTCGGAACCATTAAGAAGGAGAATCAGATTAATATCCTCGTCCAGACCCCTCAGAAAACAGGAGTTCAAAATTGCATCTGGCCAGCTCACGTTACTAGAAAGCTTGTCGAACTCCTCCACATACTTCTCCAGCAGGCGGCCGTCCTGTCTGGCAGTCCAGAGGCGGCCCTCCGCCGAGAGCTTGCGTCTGTGGGTCTTTGTAGAGGGCACGGGAACAAGGAAAATACCCATATTTTTTTGTGGAAATCCAAAGGTGAGGTCTGTTCTTCTGTTACGGTGCGGTTGTAGTAGAGATGAGGCATTTACGGAAGTCCACAAAATAAGGGTATTTATTACAATGGCGGAGAGTAACACAACTAAACTAACAATAAGAACAGACAAGGAATGAGAGGAATGAGTCCATTATAAAGGATGTGCAGATGATCAGGTCCAGGTGCAGGTGATAGGTGATGATGGGGAGATGACGAGGAAGTGAGTGCAGGTGTGGAAACAGGAGGATAATGGGAAATGGAGTCCGGGAACAAAGGGAACTGTGACACAAATGAGCAACTAATTCTGAAAACACCATCGTGCTTCTGCAGTACTTGGCAGGCGTCCAATATCTAACCACAAAAGTGTCAACATGACCGGTCACATTGGAACACTTTGAAGAACAATTGAATATAGCAAGCATACATACTCTTAAAGATAAATAAAAAAAATAATAACCATAAAGGAGTAAATACTTGAAAATATGATGAGGATTAATATATGGCATAGGAGTGTATGAATATATGAAATCAAAGATAATGTTGAGAAATCATAAGCCATAAATGAAAAAATGATTAACATGAAATATTAATAAAATGCATAAATATGAATGTTGACCATTTTGGATGCACCAAGATCTTAACTTTAGATTGATCTGATTGGTAACCATGGCAATTTCAGTTAGGACCTCATTTAGGACAAAACCTAATAGAGAAAGACTTTTTTTTTCAACTGCATAATCTTATCTTAACTATGGATAAGACACGGGTATTACAGAAGCAACCTAACTCAACAAAAAATCCTAAAAGCTGTCTTAAAAAATCCTTAAAAGCTGTCCCGTTAGGACAACCCCACCTTTTTGAAATCCAACGGTAAAAATCACTGTAACGCTTTAGATTACAGCCCGGAAAGTACTGCGTAATTACAACTTAACTTTCGATAATTATAGTGTACCTATAAAGTAAGTATGTGTGAGTATAGGGGAACAATATGTAAAGTCTTGGAAGTAAAGGGGTATCAACCAGGAAAATAACAAATTATTTATACTGTAAGTATTTTAGAACTAAGGGGTACTTATATTATTATGATCTTACGTTTGGGAGCAATTTAGCGAGAAAGTGCACTAATTAAGTTGTTTCAAGGCAAGTAGAAAGAACTATTGCAATCTTTTTTAATACATGGGGAAATATGCTTTTGTTTCATGTAGTTACAAGGTAAGTATGACATTGCGGGCTGTAAATTATAGTGGTACTTGTTACACTCTTGTTTCATGTAGTTACAGGATAAGTAATAAAAAAACCCACAAACAATCTGATATCACTGACTCCGAAACCTTTATTTGAAAAACAACTTAATTAAAAACAGGTCTACAACACTTATTATTTATTTATTCATTTTTTTAAAATCAACTTTTCATTTCAGATTCTAAAGTCCTGACAGAAAGTAACACATTTTGTCCCTTTTTGTTGTAGTTGTCTCTTGCTTGGCTTCCTCCACTTGTTTCTCAGCTGATGAATCTTAAGAAGGAATCCTATTAAAAGAAAATACAGTACACCCAGAAATTTTTTTTTTCATGGTTTAGGCTATTCATCTTTTCGTTTCCGACCAACTGTCACCAGCGCCTGCATGAGAGTCGACTTTGCGTTCGACGAAGCATATTGTAATGAGCAACGTGAAGCTTTCATGATGTTCTCACATGAATCTCCCGCGAAAACTGCCGTCTCTGTTATTCTGTCTTGTTTGTTTCTCGTTATCATTATCTGTAATTCTGTGCATTTTGTTGTGAGCATTAATAAAAAATAAATTAATTAATTAATTAAAAAAAAGACTGCATCCAACATCCGCGTGAAAAAATGTTTTTATTTTTTTTTTATCAATGCCACAAGAACAAGAGGTATTACATATTCACATTATCATAATAACATTAGCTGCCAGGGAAAAAGAAGAAAAAAAGAAAGAAAAAGGAAATATTACATAAATTTCAGTGCTTTCAGAGCATTACATGTTCCCTTTCAAGGGAACTCGTGTTGCGTCGAGAAATTGACGCTGTGGGAACACGACGTGTGATGTCGTCATGAAGCACGTGTGAAATCCGTCCAATGGTGTGACGAGACATCAGAAGCGGGTGACGTCACGACCAGGAAGCTATAAAGCACACTCAAACAGAGCAACGCTAGCTTCTGTGTCTTCAGTTGCACTTTGTGTGATCTCGTTGTCTTATTTGGTGTTGTATTGTCTCTATCATTATCATTATTATGGCGGACAAGCAATTTAGACCGTGTGTTCATCCCTGCCCACGTTACATCATGAGTGGGGATACACACTATCTTTGTGTAGCTTGTTTGGGAGCGGAGCATGCACAGTCAGCACTCGAGGGTGCTGGCTGTGGGCATTGTGATTTGCTTCCTTTACGGACACTCCCTAAAGGCCCTGACGCTGCCCACCAAGCCTGTCAGAGTCACGTCTGGGCTGGTGGCAAGGCTTATCAAGCCTCCGGTCAGGCTGCAGCATGTCTTCACACTATGGGCGTGCTGCAAGCCTACCAGGCCGAATTATTGGGGGATATTGATGAGGGCGGGGGAATTACTCTGCTGATTTATCTCTCTGGGCCACCAAGGAGACGGCTAGATCTGTGGGCCGTGCTATGGCAGCCCTGGTGGCCACGGAGAGGCATTTATGGCTTAATCTTAGCTCCATCAAAGATAAGGATAAGAACTTCCTTATGGACGCCCCGCTTACGCCCCCTGGCCTCTTCGGCGACGCAGTCAATACTGTCGTCGAGAGGTTTCAGGAAGCCAACAAGCAAGCAACACCAGCAGCCCCAAACATTAAAAGCCAGCTCCGCACAACAACACCGTGCTGCACAAAAACAGAGTGTTACCACCCGCACTCCCCCTCAGAGACACGGGGGCTCGGGTGGGCGCTTTCAACCGCAGCCTTCAAGGGGTAGGTTGGATCTGAGGACCGTCCTTATCGCCAAGAAGGCTGCGGGGAAAAAGTCCTGATGCTATCAGTGTCAGGACCCTGAGGGCAGCCCCCTCTGAAGAGAAGTGGTTTACACCTCAGCATACGGTGCCCACTTCTCTTCGGTGCCCTCAGGGGGCCGTTCTGCCAACGCTGCCACCTCGTGTGTTTCAGGGCGCAGCGGTCCCCGGCGAACATTCACCCAAGTGTCCGCCCGGAAACGTAGCGGTACTGGGATGTTCGCCCCCTCCGAGGAGCTGGTTGTTCAAAAAACACCAGAGGCCAGTCTCGAGAGACTGGTTCCCTTAGTAGAATATCTGACAGCGTGGAAGCTACTGCCAAATATTTCTCAATGGGTCCTGCGTACAGTCGAAAAAGGTTATGCCATTCAGTTTGGGTCTCGCCCACCCAGGTTTATGGGGGTCCTGCCCACCGTGGTGGGCCCCGAACAGGCTCTGGTTCTGGAACAAGAAGTAAAGACTCTATTGGAGAAGGGAGCCATAGATTATGTACTTCCCTCCGACAGAGAGAACGGTTTCTACAGCCGTTCCAAAGAAGGATGGCAGGTTGCGTCCCATTTTGGATCTGTGTCAGCTGAACCAGTCAGTTATGAAGCTCAAATTCAAGATGTTAACTTTGAGACAAATCGTGTCACAGATCAGGTCCGAGGACTGGTTTGTCACGATCTACCTCAAGGACGCATACTTCCATATCTCCATCCTTCCACATCACAGGAAGTTCCTGAGGTTTGTTTTCGGGGGCAAAGCTTACCAATATCGGGTTCTTCCATTTGGCCTAGCGTTATCACCCCGCACATTCATCAAGTGTATGGATGCAGCCCTGGTACCACTTCGTCTCCAGGGCATTCGTGTTCCCAATTACATAGACGATTGGTTAATATTAGCTCAATCGCAACAGTTCACATGAACCTCGCTCACATGAAGAGGCTGGGGTTAAGGTTAAACGCCAAGAAGAGTGTGCTTTCTCCAGCTCAGAGAACCACTTTTCTGGGCGTGGTTTGGGACTCTGTTGTGATGCAGGCGAGTCTTTCTCCTGCTCGCATCGAATCAATCCTTTCTACCGTAAACCGGATAAAGCTAGGCCAGTCACTCACTGTAAAACAGTTTCAGAGACTGTTGAGGCTGATGGCAGCAGCGTCCAACGTGATACCTTTTGGTCTGCTGTACATGAGACCCCTGCAGTGGTGGCTCAGAACCAGGGGGTTTTCCCCGAGGGGAAATCCTTTTCGCATGATCAAGGTCACGCAGCGATGCTTACGTGCCCTGGCCATGTGGAAGAAACCCTGGTTCCTATCCCAAGGGCCCATGTTGGGAGCTCCTTGTCGTCGCAAAACGCTAACGGCAGATGCTTCCCTCACGGGCTGGGGGGCGGTCCTAGATGGACACTCAACTCAGGGTCTGTGGAGTGGTCACCACCTCTCCTGGCACATCAACTGCCTGGAGATGATGGCTGTCTTTCTGGCTCTCAAGAATTTTCTCCCAGACCTCAGGGGCCACCATGTTCTTGTCCGTTCAGACAACACATCGGTGGTCGCCTATATAAATCACCAGGGGGGTTGGCGTTCGCGTCCACTCTCCAAACTGGCGCACCAAATCCTCCTGTGGTCCCTAGGGAAATTGCTGTCACTCAGAGCAGCATATATCCCAGGGGTCCAGAATATCGAAGCAGACGTCCTGTCGAGGCAGGGGCTGAGGCCCGGGGAATGGAGGCTCCATTCCGAGGTGGTGGAGCAAATATGGGGGGTTTTTGGCCAGGCTCAGGTGGATCTGTTTGCGTCTCGAGAGACTTCTCACTGTCCACTCTGGTTCTCCCTCACGCATCCAGCTCCTCTCGGACTGGATGCTATGGTACAGACGTGGCCGAGGCTTCGTCTGTACGCATTTCGCTCTGCTCCCGGGAGTTTTAGAGAGAGTTCGCCGGGACCACATCCGTCTCACCCTGGTAGCGCCGCACTGGCCGGGCAGAGTGTGGTTTTCAGACCTAGTATCTCTCCTAGACAGCTCTCCTTGGGAGATTCCGATCAGGAGGGATCTTTTGTCCCAGGCAGGGGGCACAATTCTCCACCCCCGCCCAGAACTTTGGAACCTGTGGGCTTGGCCTCTGAGGGGGCCCAGCTCATAGACTCTGGTCTCTCAGCTGAGGTTGTGGGTACCATTCTTCACTCTAGAGCTCCCTCCATGAGAAAGTTATATGCTTTGAAGTGGAAGCTTTTCACTTCTTGGTGCACTGTTCGTCAGTTAGATCCAGCTCTCTGTCCTGTTGGTGCGGTTCTGGAATTTCTGCAGGAACGGTTCACTGCAGGGTTATCTCCTTCTACCCTAAAGGTCTATGTGGCGGCCATTGCGGCTTACCACACACCTCTGGCTGGTTCTTCTCTTGGGAGAGATCCTCTTATTACTTGCTTCCTTCGTGGCACTCTGAGGCTGAGGCCTGCGGTACGCACGAGGGTTCCGGCTTGGGATTTGGCAGTGGTACTCCAAGGCCTTTCCCTAGCTCCCTTTGAGCCCATTGAGGAGGTTCCAGTCAAGTTTTTGACCCTCAAAACGCTGTTCCTCCTCGCTATATCTTCCTTAAAGAGAATAGAAGATTTGCAGGCCCTTTCGGTTGCCCCTACGTGCCTGGAATTTGCACCTGGTATGGTGAAGGCCTTCCTTCATCCCAGACCGGGTTATATCCCTAAGGTTCCCACTAATGTGGCCAGGCCTATCGTACTGCAGGCCTTCTGTCCTCCCCCCTTCAGGAACTCAGACCAGGAGCGCCTCAATCTGCTTTGCCCTGATCGGGTGTTGAATGCCTACGTCCACAGAGCTGCCCCGTGGCGTAAATCTGAACAGCTGTTCATCTGCTTTGGGTCCCCTAGCAAGGGGGCCCTGGCATCTAAGCAAAGGATGAGCAAGTGGATATTTGAGGCTATTTCACTTGCTTATGGGTTGGCCGGACTACCTTCACCTCTGGCAGTCTGTGATGCGGCAGGCTGGTCCTCGCCGCACACATTCATCAGGTTCTATGACCTTGACCTTAGCTTCCCTGGGGCCTGGGTTCTCTCTAGTACTGACGAGTCACACTAGACAGGCCTTGGTAACTATGGCTGCGTGGGTATTAACGTTCCCACAGCGTCAATTTCTCGACGCAACGCGAGTTCCCTTAAAAGGGAACGTCTCTGTTACGACTGTAACCCTAGTTCCCTGAAGAGGGAACGAGACGTTGCGTCGCCCTGCCATACTTCCATCAGCGCTTACTTCAGACACTTTAAGCTAGCGTTGCTTTGTTTGAGTGTGCTTTATAGCTTCCTGGTCATGACGTCACCCGCTTCTAACGTCTCGTCACACTATTGGATGGATTTCACACGTGCTTCATGACGACATCACGCGTCTCGTTCCCACAGCGTCAATTTCTCGACGCAACATCTCGTTCCCTCTTCAGGGAACTAGGGTTACAGTCGTAACCGAGACGTTTTTAGTGCTTTTTTGTTTTTAGTTTGTTCCAAAATATTTATATATAATTTAAAGTAATTTATAAAATGAGCCCACTTCTTTTTATGTATATGGTATTTTCCTAATAAAATAAACAAATGTATAATATGTAGTTCTTTACATTTCAAATTTTCATTCTCTGTATAAAAAAGTACATCAAATACACAAATTTCTATCATACAATCAAGTTTTCTATTAATATAGAATTCTAAATCTTTCCAAATCTCTCCAATCTTGTATGAATACAGTGGGGAAAAAAAAAAAAAAAAAAACAGATGCAAAATAGTTTCTTTTTCTTGTCCACAGAATTCACAGGTATAGAAAATATTGAGCTTAAATCATTCCAAAACACGCTTAGCAGGATAAATTCTATTAAGTATTTTATAAGACACTTCCCTAATTTGTTATTGATACAGAACTTATTTGAAAGTTTCCATGCTTTAACCCAAGAGATATTACCAAATAAAGAAGACCAGAAAAAACTTGCAGCAGGAAAGGATGCAGAACAAAGAGCATTTCTTATAACCTTGTTGCTACACTGTTGTTTTAGAACATCACCATTATCAATGAAAATATTTTGACAAGGATTATCCATGTTGATTTCCACTGAAGTAGAGTTCTTTAAAAGTAATGTCACGCTCTTTGGGATTGCGTCAAGAACAATAGCAAACTCTCTTGGTTTAACTGGAAATTGAAATTTTTGGCGAAATTCAGTATATGACAACAAATACCCATGGGAATTAAGCAACTGTCTTACTAACTTAATACCTTCACTGAACCAAGTATGATAGATTAATAATTTGTTTATGAATAGTATGTTTTTGTAGCATCTGGACTAATCAGACACACAATTATTCAATATATTTAATGAATTACCCAGAAACTCACTCTCTCACAAGTCCTGTTAATTCCATCCCCCACAACTGCAACACAGAGACAGAATAGGTGTTTGGTTCCTATTTTATTGCTGTCAGGAATGTGCAGAGAAGACTCAGACTTCATTCTTTCTGAGAAGGACAAATAAACCCTCTTAATTCTATATATTCTATATATAGCCACATGAGAAATTTATAAACGTGTATCCAATTTTCCCCTCTCATGATTTTCTTTTTATAGGGCTTATTCTATGTATTAATTCTCTCCTTTGAATTATTTTTTGGTATTAATGTTTCAGAGTTGCAAAGTTATAATTACCTAAAATCACATGGGTAGCATGTTTGGTATCTACAGACTCCAACTTTCGTTTCCTATTTGGTAATTTATGTTACATGTTACTAACTCTGTGACACATTAGTATTATAAGAATCTAGAAGGTTCTTCTTTCAAACATCCAATCCAATCTCTTATGCTAATATCTTGCTACAGGTCAAAAACTCGTAAAAGTTTCCCTCTGAAGGGAAAACTCCTTATTGGCTCAGACACCTCAAGTGGGTGTGACATCTTCACCCTTTAAAATCACTAATCACAAGATCACAGTCTCTTTTTTTCCTTTACTGAAAAACGCTGATGAGAAGATGATGCTGTTCTAGAAGCTTCTAAGAAACCTCAAGCTTGTGCCAGGCTTCGGCCTAGACCTTCCATTCACCAAAGATCCTCTGAATCCAACTGGTTCTCTTTGAATTAAGACAATATCAGCAAAGATTCAATGGAAGCCTCCACAAATTGCATCAGGACTGCTTAAACTGTTAAAACTAAACTGATGGTTTGCTCAAGGCTGTTGATCCGCTAAATTTCAAACAATGCTGTAAATTCTTGCAACATATTTCTTTTGAGTTAAATATTGTTACATTTTTGTTATTCCACATGAAATAATTATGGGGTGAGAAATTGTGCTTATATACTAATTTTCATGCTAGCAAGGCTTGTCTGTGAAAACCGACAAATTTAACAGGAATTTTGTCGACAGAAAAATTACATTTCAACAAAAAGTCTATGCCTCCAAGAATATTAAATATATAATTAAGAAATAGGTTCCAAGGATTTTCTTTTTTTAATTTTGATAGTGTTATTAAATGTACTATAATCTAAGACCTCAAGTCCCCCTTGCTCTTTACGATTACAAATTACCTCTTTTTTCAAATAATGTTTTTTTTTTTTTTTTTTTCCAAATAAAGTCATAAAGTATCTTATTTAAATCTTTAATAATCTTAGGAGGCACATCTAATGATAAAGACATATACGCCTCTGACAACAATACCCTCCCAAATATTGATTTATCCCTCATTAACCACAAATTAAATTTCTCACTTGTTTTCTTAAGAATTGGTTCAAAATTTAACTGACTCCTTTGTTTTTCATTTTTACAGATTACTACACCTAGATATGTTAAATGGTGTTTAACTGGGATGTTCTCTATTTCTGTAGAGGAACAATCTTTAAGGGGAAACAATACAGATTTATCACAATACAGATTTATCTACAACGCAGCCCTGAAGTATCAGCAGAGATTGAGTCAACTAGATCATCCACTGTGAAGGCCTCATCAACATGACAACCAGTGGCGCAGCTCCTCAACAACCGTCCATACTGGTGTGATAAATACGATCCTCAGCTGGATAGAACTGAATTAAATAATTTGAATGTTGCGATCTGACTTATGATAGCAACCTGAGTCGTAACAAAGCACTGTTTGCCAGAGGAGAACTGGCCCCCCAACTAAGCCTGGTTTCTCCCAAGGTTTTTTTCTCCATTTTAACACCTGTTTGTCACCTGTTGGAGTTTGGGTTCCTTGCCGCTGTCGCCTTTGGCTTGCTTAGTTGGGGACAATTGACATTTGATATTCAACAGTGCTTTGATCTGCCTGCATTGACACTATTCTTTAAGAGCTGCTGTGCAGCCAATATAATGTACCAGTTATCAATGTAAAGCTGCTTTGACACAATCTACATTGTAAAAAGCGCTATATAAATAAAGGTGACTTGACTTGACAATTCATTTTAAGGCCTGAAACAGCAGTGAATGCCTCAATATATCTAATTATTTTTGGTATCTCAAATTTGTTTTTTCAAAAAAAAAACTGCAGTATCATCAGCAAACTGGCTAAGCTTAAATTCTACACCTAAAGCTGTGATACCGTTATACTGATTTCTTTTTACATGCATTGCCAAAACCTGAGTGACTAACAAATATAAAAAAGGAGAGAGGGGGCATCCTTGCCTAATGCCACGATGAATATTAAACCTTTGTGAAGTACCATGAGTGAGTTTAACAGAACTATTACATCCACTATAGTTCACGGTATTAAATGCTTTATAAAAATCAATAAATAAAATAAAACTGTCATCCTCAATAAAGTGATTGTAATCAATCATATCTAAGACTAGTCTAATATTATTCCTGATATGACGACCTTGCATAAAACCAGACTGTTTTATATAAATTATTTTATCTAATCCTTGTTTTAATCTTCTAGCAAAAATCATTGCAAACAACTTACTGTCATTATTGAGCAAACTAATAGGCCTCCAATATACAATACATAACTTGTCCTTGTTAGGTTTGGGAATCAGTGTTATAACTCCTTGTTTTAATGAAACAGGCAATTAATCATTTTGTATAGCTTCTATGAACACTGTAAAGGCTGGAATTGAGACGACAGGGTGGTAGATCCAAATGCAATCTTTATTAAACGAGAGCGTAGTCAAACAGGCAGGAGGTCAAACACCAGCAAACAGGATCAGGAGAGGCAAGGCAAAGAGTAGTCCAAAAACAGGCAAAGGTCAAGGCAGGCAGCAAACGATCATCAACAAGGGTCAAAAACACAGGCTAGGCTTGCCAAGGAACACGGAAACAAGGTCGGAGACAAGGCTAAACAATACTCAGCAATGTGAGTGTCTGTGATTGCAGCTTATAAAGGGTCACTGATGAGAAACAGGTGTGAGTGCAAGATTGGTTCCTAGGTGGGGAATTGTGGGAAATGGAGTCCATGTGAACAAACAGAACACAGATCCAGGACACATGTGACAAATACTAATAACAGAAAAGGTAAAGGTTCCTCAGAAAATGTCTTATAAAATTCTTATAAAAGTTAATGCACTCCCTCAATGTCAATTTCTTTATCACACACATTCTGAAAATGTTGGTCTATTTTTATGGTATCGCTCGCCAAACTATTTAAAAAAGCATCAATGTTGGAAGTAGCTGATGTGGAAGAATACAAATTACTAAAAAAACTGAGTCACATATTTTGAAATAACTGAAGAATGATCTACTATTTTTTTTGTTAATCATTAATTAAGTCACTGTTTCTTTTTTCGAGGCCAAAAAAATATTTTCTTTTTTTTTTTTTTTTTTCCTTTTTCTAACCATTTAAGTCTGGATCTAATAAATGCTCCTCTAGCTTTATCCTCATAAATATTATCTAATTCAATCTGCAGTAAATCTCATTTTTGTAATTCACAATCAGTCAAAACTTCCTTTTTCTTTTTACTCAATTTAAATTGATGCCGTTCTGATATCAAATTTCATTAATTCCCAATACTTTCTATAGGAATTTCTAAACTCGCAATTGTTGTATACTTTCATTTTCATCTTTAAATATAAATTTTCAAGCAATTTATTATTTAATTTCCAATAACTGCTTTTTTTTACTGATTTGTCTTGCCCCATATTTATTCTTATGAATATTCCTTTATGATCAGTCATGATGCAAGGTTCTATCAGCACAGAAGCTACATTTTTAGTTAAATTATTAGACACTAACCAATAGTCAATACGCGAATGAAGAGATGAGTCCTTGTTACTCTACGTATATTCCTCCCTGTCTGGATTCTTATCGACATCGATAAGGCCCAATCTTAAACATATATTATCCAATTCACTAGAAGAACTAGGCCTATTTTTAGGAGGCCATCTATCAATTGTTTCATTAAACACAGTATTGAAATCTCCTCCCCAAATAACTTTGGCTAAAGGATATAGGAAAATAAAAAGTTGAATTCTAGACTCAATATGTGAAAAGTATTTCGTTGTTCACTTTGTTACTGGTGGCATAACAATTGACTAATACAAATCGTTCATTATCTTTATTTAACACAAGCAATATCCATCTACCAAAATCATCTTTTTCGTAATTTAGTAATTGTCCTGTAAATTTATCTTGTAAAATAACACCCCCCGCTGGTCGATTACTGCCAAATGACTTTCCTGAATTAAACAAAAATCTACACATTTCCTTTTGCAAAACAAAAACAAAGCTTTTCTCTTTAGGATATCATGAATACCTCTGGCATTTATAGAAAATAAAGATAGAAAGCAAACAAGTCTTTATTTTCTATGTCGAAAGCAGACAAGTCCTCCTTAAACCGCAGCCCCTTGGTGGTTAGATACTCGTTATTTTTTTAGTTTTTCTAGATTAAATCTCTCGCTGTTCGAGAAATAAATCTCAGGATCACCAGCCTTGGTTTCACTTTTCTACCGTCATCAGATTTTGAGTCTGCCAAGTCGGTGTGTTACATCCAGAGCATCAGTTAATGCACGTTTATCCGTGTCCGGGGCCACCGCTTTGCATACTTCCATGACTCATTTTCACGTTTTCAGTAGATTGCTCCGACAGTCCATATAAACGCAGGCACCATCTGTAACGTTCCTGGTCATGAATTTTCGTGTTCATTTCAATTACCTTTTTTTCTAAGACAGCATTCGCATTTTTCAACTTTTCGTTTTCTTTCTGCAGAACCATTACATCATCATGAACTGAAGTAATTTGAGATTTGCCCAAGGCCTCAATGTTGGAAGAATTCTCCTTAACCACTCTTTCAGTCTGGTTGGACCTCTCATTAATCTTTTCAGAGAGAATTCGGATGATATTCTTCTGCACATCACTCAAAGACAGTTCACTTTGTTTGGAAGATGAAACGACGACACTTTTTTGCCTTTTGGGAGGTTGATTTTTGCTTGGTGTATTTGGACAAGAATCACAAATTCCTCCATTTTTTACTTCATAGGCATACAAGTGAGTATCGGTAAAGTTTCTCTTCTCTTTCGTAGTGTCAATCTCCATCTCTGTGCCAAGATCCTCATCCATGTTTTTGAACTGTGCTGTGAAACTGTTGATTTTGTGATTTAATATCCTTTTTGATGCTCCAAAGGCAATATTTAATAAAATTCAACAGTCAATAGCAATGTTTAGGTAATAGTTAGCAACTTTATGAAATGTTTCTGTAGTTATTGCTGTATGTGCTGTTTGATGCTTCAACTTTTAGAAACACGTGAGCTTGCATTATACGCCGTTCCCAGATTTTTTTTTACTTATCCTGTAACTACATTAAACATGAGTGTAACAAGCACCACTTTATTTTGTGTTAAATTAAATTATGCCATCTCCATTTTGATTTTAGGCTTACCCAAAGGCTTACCTCAGAAGTTTGCGCGTCGTTGGTTGCTTAGTCGTACAGGCAGGGTCAAACAGGAGCAGACAGGAATAACAGGGACAGGCAGAAACATGGTCAGGTAACAGGCAGTAGTTCAGGACAGGCAGAAATCACTCACAGATCAGGACACAAGGCAGAGGTCAAAGGCAGGCAGCAGAGAATCAAGGACGGGTAACAAACAGTATCAGCAACAGGTAATCAGACAGGGTAATAACGCTCAGAAATGTTCACCACGGCAAAACAAGACTTCGCAAAGAGGTGGGGGGTGTGTGAGTCTTAAATAGTCCAGGTAATGTGCTGCAGCTGGGTGTGGTGATTACTGATTGGTAGAGTGAGTGCAGGTGATAACCAGGGAGGATTGTGGGAAATGGAGTCCGGGAATGACTAGAACCGTGACAGTAGCAGACAGTTGATCTCCGAACTCGATGGAGCGGTTTAAGATTTTCTAACTACAGATGAAATGTTGTAAGATAGGATAAGAATCCTAAATCAAGTTAAGATTTGCTTCTGTAATACGAATTTGTGAAAAATCCTAAATTAACTTATCATATCTTATGTTAAGTCCTAAGATAGAATTTTTCTGTAATACACTGTAGTTTAAATTTAGATTTAAATACAGAGTAAATGTATAAATGTGAAAATATATTTTCACAGTTAACATTACATTTAACATAAGAAATAAAGGTTAACTAATAGTTGCTAACGATATGACACTCCCATCGTCCCATCATCGCTGGCGTTGTAGCATGAAGCATGTCAAAACTCAATAAAAAAAATCATAAAACTTTACTGCATCCATTTCCCTAAAATGGACAAATGCTGCCTTACTGTTACAGTCACATGGACTTTCTGTTTGTTGTTATCATCTGTCACTTGTTCCTTTTGTAAGATTGAAAATATCCAGAGATATTTTAAAATGAACAAAGACATTTGCTTTACTGTTTCAACCCCCTCTCTCTTGCTACAAGGGCCATTTGGAAGACAAAGGTGTTGATAGTGATCAAGCCCTGTAGGCCAAAATGTATATACATTGGGAGTCTACAAATTGTCACACCTTTAGTACAGTGGGGGAAGTTTTAATTTCCTGATTGGTCAGTTTGAATGTCTCACATTTGGGTTTCAGTCACATGGTCAAGGAAGGGATAAAAGAAGATTGTAACTGTTGCTCTGGCTCTTTTGATTCTCTGCCTCTTTTCTTGGGCACTCTCTGGCCCTCTCTCTCTCTCTCTCTCTCTCTCTCCCTCTTTCTCTTTCACACTCTCTAACTATCTCTCAGGTAACTTTTTACATACATGCTGGGTACGATTAATGGTATATGATTTTATCATCTCATACATCTATTTTGTAACTATTTTAAGTGGAACCATAATCAGATATTGTCATTAAACCATTTCAATTACAAATGATGTGCTAACTAGTTTTGATTTTAGTAACATTAATGTGCTCCCTATTGCAATACAATATTGTCACACTATAGCAACGCTCTCCCACATATTTTGCTATTGTAACTGCGCTTATTTCCGCCGTTGGTATAAGTTGCAGTGGGTGTGAATGGACAAGAAATGTACAGTTTAATGCCATCTCACTGATAACGTTTCTTTAGACGCTCGGCAACCCTACAGCCTGAACCCCTGTAGGAAGTCCACCCTTACACTTTGTTCTAGTTTCCCGCCACAATCTGTTACCATGGACACTAATCACATTCATCACAGTTGTTTGTCATTTGAGTTCATTCATCAGTGTATTTAAGTTCCAGTTTCTGTTTAGTATGTTGTCGGGTATCGTTTGCTTTTGGATGTTTGTATCTATCCTGGTGTATGTTCCTGTCTGTTCCTGTATTCTCCAGTTGGATTTTCTAGTAAAGACTCTATTTGCTCTATCTCCTCGTTCGTGTGCTTAATAACCAGTAAGATATTGTAACACTTACAAGTCATTGCCTGATAGGGCAGCGAGGCAACAAGTCAGCTGCCTAGGTTTTCGGATGCAGCCCATGTCTCTACCTTTATAAAAAGGAACTTTACACACTCAAAGCAGTCCGTGCTACAACACGAGTGCAGTTCTCCTCTGGCCAACAACAAATGAATGCTATAAGATTATGATTCAGGTGGTATCAGAATTCAGAAATCAGATTGGGTTCTGAGCCAATCTCGGAGCTTTCAAAATATTTAATCCATTTCCTTCTGGTTCAAGATCGTGTTCATGACGGCGGTATGGGCATATAAAGAAAAAATGAACTCTGGTTGGTTGCTTTACATGTCAGTCAGATGATTTCTTCTTGAAATTCTCCAGAATATGTCCTGCAATACGTCAAATGTCTGACTATATACAAGACTTTTCAAGGACCAATAATGGATGTTAATTGAGTGCTACCTCGTCACCTTGGAATTATAAGGTTCTATCTTAGAACCTTAGTTTTGAGTGTTGAGCTTCAAAGGTTTTTGCATTCCATATAGCAAAAATTATATATAGAACAGGTCTCTTTCATATGAAATTGACAGAGACCCTAAATGTATTCTAACTGTATAATATCAAAATCCTCTCAATTTTGTGAATGGGGATTTTTGGGACGGGTTAAATGCAGATAGAACCTTCTAATTCTAAAAAAAAGTCAATTTTTGCTTGGAATTATAAGGACCTTGCAAAACATTAATTGAAGCAATAATTTTCAAGAAACACAAACAGTTTACTTATAATTTGTTTTAAAACATAAAATTAGTGTTGTAACAATGTGTTGACATGCATGAGAAAGTTAAATTTAATGCTTTCTATTACATTTATTTCATATTTTAGATTTTTTTTTTTTTCTTGTTCAAGTTAAGCATAATAGGCTGTGCTAAATATTTTGTCCAGTGCAGATGTTAAATTTAGGTAGGAATATGGTGGGTAATTTAACAGATTATTGCAGGAACCGTTAAAGTTTAATTTTCCTTTTGTTTAGACAGAAAGCAGCTACTGTAATACATCTGACCAGGACTTTATTTCACAGAAAGTGAGACAGGTAAAATGTCTTTCTTTCTTTCTTTCTTTCTTTCTTTCTTTCTTTCTTTCTTTCTTTCTTTCTTTCTCTCTCTCTAGACATCAGTATGGCTGAAATAACATGCTATAATTCTAAAAGGATTTACCTCAGAGAAAGAGCATGACTGGTTTCAATTCCATTTCGAGGATTCACTTGATCAAGCAGAGGATTGTGAATGGTAAGTTTTTTTAGTCTTTATTCTAATTGTGATATAGACTAGTATCTGTTAATATTAAGCTTCAAAAAGACTGTTTAAATATGAATCCTGCATGTTCTGTGTCTCTGTGTGAATGAATCGGGCAGACGCGTGGTTTTGTTTAGCCTCTACACATAACTTACATTAGTAAACATGACTTAAAAATATTAAATAAATTGTAATGCCATCAAATTCAGTAAGCAATTATCATGCAAAAGCTGTTGTAAGTATATAAGCTGCGTACCAACATCATTTGTGTAAAGAAGACCTTTATGTGCTATTACTTGCCAAACTAAGTGCTATTGACTATGGTCCCTTCGAACTTGACTGCTTGCCACCTGCTCATAGAGACCAATTTATATTATAAAGGTTTTCTGAGGAAAATTGGGTGGTTGTAGCTCGTTGTCTGCATCACTATGATTGGAAATAGCTGTCATTTGTGTTTTAACAACGTTTAGCTCACTAATCATTGATTCAGGAAGTTTAAATCTGTGAATATATTGCCAACCTTACTGAACTCCTTGAGTTAAGCACTGACTGAATTTCTTTATATTTGAGTCCAAAAAGTTCAAACTCTATGAGCCGTGCATTATTTGTGTGCATTATTAATGTACGGAGCTGACTGAAACACTACTGCTAGCCAGCGGGACATTAAACAGGAAGTGTTTGTCCAAGCTCACAACAGGTTTTGCAAGGGAACGATAATATCTTTGCGAGGGAACGCAAAAGATTTGAACAAAATAAAACATTTTCTCCCATCACAAATTTTTTCCACCACCATGTCCCTTTAGGGGCTTTGTAGGACTGCATGCATATGATACTGAGATCACTGGCTGGAAGTAGGAAAGCTTTCTTTTTTTCTTTTTTCTCCAGTGCACCAAACACCAAATAATATGATATGTGATGTTCACTTATATCTTTGAACAGGATTTATTTCCGTAACTGTGTACTCAAAATGTGTATTTGACTCTCATTTATATAGTTAACTATATTCTAAATAAACTACAAAGAAAAAATTATATATATATATATATATATATATATATATATATATATATATATTTTTTTTTTTTTTTTTGTCATTGCATTCTTTCTTGGTTCACATTCCTGACTGAATGGCTCTTTATGCAGCTCATTAGGGGCAGGGTCTTAATCTCCTCAGGTGTGAATCACAGCATTATTCATGAAGATTCATGCCTCCCCGCTTATGGCCCTTCTAAACAAAAAGTGTCTTAGAAATTTAAAATCAATACATTGTTTTATGTGTCAGAGTAGGCAGAATGATTTTAACATCACTTTGAAGCAAAAACTCTAGTATAAAAATGTCTCAGGTTACGTATGTAACCATGGTTCTCTGAGAACAGGGAACATTCAAAAACGCTATTGGGGAATGTCATTACGTGAACCGGTGTCTGAATGCAACTATCAAATCTCATCAATCCTATTGGCCAGCGACAGCTTATGATGTCATTATAGACGCGACCCGGAAGTATAAAGGAGCGCCTAGAGAAGTACCTTATTGTCTGCAGGGACTGTTCAGCAGGCAGCCCCGATGCATAGCTAGGAAATGCAGAGTCTCGTTCCCTGTTCTCAGGGAACCATGGTTACATACGTAACCTGAGACATTCCCTTTCGAAAGGGAACTCTACATTCAAAAACGCTATGGGGAATAATATACCCATATACTAGCAACTTCAACTGAAGTGCCAGAACCACTCCCCCCACGGGTCATACATAGGCTGTCAGTGACAGCACTCCCTATGGCCAACAGTTTAAGCTATAAGCCTCAAAGAGGCCTTCCATAGAAGGCCTACCAAGGCCGCTCAAAGGCTTCTGGGACCAAACTTCTTTCCCGCAGAAAGAAAGGGTACCTCTAAGGGAAAGCGGCCAGGGGGCCCGAAGGAACCCTAGCCAGTCACTTGTCAGGAGAACAAAGTAACCCTGTATGCCACCAGGGAGGCCGACCTGGTTAGTTAAAGCACCTAATCTTGGCCAACAACCTGTCTGATCACAGAGTCTCAAAGACACATTTTTCAGAGAAGATATCCAGTAAGAGTGACTGCAATAGGGCAGTAACCAACTCAGACCAGAGTGTAGAGACGGGCATCTTGGAGAACAGGACTCAGCTTAGTGCCTTTTACCCTCAAATGAGGGAAGTAACACTCTGCTCAATCCTAGGATCTACTCAGTGCTTGATTATTTGCACTGAGGAGGCTGTGCACTCTAAAGGAACCCAACACAGGGGAATACAATAAAGGCCACACACCTAGAACAGCTGACTTGCTGATAAGCAAGATCCCACAAACATGGAACTCGTTAGAATGAACGAGTCAAACAGCAGATAAGACTGTAGAGTGCCCACATAACAGTCAACCTTAACACAATCTGACAAGCAGTGTACTCAGTAAAAACACATTTTACTCTTTAAGCAAGAGGAGCACAAACATAGGCCATCACGCTCTGCAGGAGGCCCAAAAGAAGGGCCTACAACTTCCAGAAAGACACGTAGCGTCACCTTGTGGTAGTGCTCCAAGCTCTAGGGAGCTAAACATGATAACCAAACCCTACGGTGAGGTTAAAAATTTAACTCAACCTAAGCTACCTTTCCACCAGGCAAAGAACTCAGTAAAACCCTTTTACTTATACCATCATGTTCTTCAAGGAGGCCCAAATGGGGCCTACGACATGTGGCGTCAGCCAGTGGCGGAATACCAACATACCACCCTGTAATATACTCAGTAAAATAATTTTTACTCTTAAAGCAAGATGAGTACAAACGTACACCACCATGTTTCAAAAAGGAGGCCCAAACGGAGCCTGCGACTTTAGAAGAAACGTGGTGTCAGTTAGTGGCAGTCTGCAAGCTCTAAGGGAGCGATAATAAAACCAAACTATCCAGTGAGGTTAAACATTCTGCTCAACCTGAGCTTGATTCTATTCAACACATTCCAATAGGCAATGTACTTAGTGAAACACTAAAAACCCTCCTAGTAAGAGGAGTACAACTATGCCGACATGCTCTGAAAGAGGTCCAAACAGGACCTAACGTTCCAGAAAACACGGGCGCCAGCCAGTGGCAGCGTCAAACAAACTAAACATACCACCATGCAATGTACTCAGTAAAATAATTTTTACTCTTTAAGCAAGAGGAGTACAAACCTACACCATCATGCTCTTGAAGGAGGCCCAAACGGGGCCTGCGACTCAGAAAGACACGTGGCATCAGCTAGTGGCAGTTTCCAAGCTCTAAGGGAGCTTATAACAGAACCAAACTATCAGTGAGGTTAACTATTTTGCTCAACCAGAGCCTGATTCTTATCCAACACATTCCAACAGGTAATGTACCTAAAAAAACTCTTAAAGCAAAAGGAGTACAACTACACCAACATGCTCTGACAGAGGCCCAAACAGGGCCTACTACTCCAGAAAAACATGGGCGTCAGGCAGTGGCAGTATCTAAGCTCCAAGAGAGCATAATCTGAGACCACACTACCAAGTGAGTTTCCCTAGCTTAACTCAACCTGAGCCTAAATCTACACATTCCAACAGGCAATGTACTCAGTAAAGATCATCATCACATCATTCCATAACTCCGGATGAGGGTGAAATATCGTGCCTCCTGCTTGAGACAGGAGGTCTCATCTGACAGGGATCTCCATAGAGGGACCATCTAGTAGGGTACAAGGTCTGAAAACCAAATTCTGGTTGGCCAGAGTGGGGCTATGAGCAGCAGCCGAACCCCACCTCGGCGAACCCTCTCCAGAACTTCTGGGAGCAGAGCGACTGGGGGAAATGCATACACGCCTCGGCCAAGTCTGTGCCATGGCATCCAGCCCTAGTGGTGCTGGATGAGTGAGGGAGAACCATAACTGACAGTGAGTCATTTCCTGAGATGCAAATAGGTCTACTTCTGCACGACCGAATCTTTGCCAAAGGAGCTCCACCACCTCGGGGTGAAGTCTCCACTCCCTGGGCCTCGGCCCCTGTCTCAACAGGATGTCTGCTCCCTGATTCTGGGACCCAGGAATGTAGGCTGCCCTCAGCGAGAACAGCTTACCCTTAGCCCACAGGAAGATCCGATGGGCCAGCTTGCATAGAGGACGTGACCTCAGACCCCCCTGATGATTTATATAAGAGACCACAGACGTGTTGTCCGTACGGACCAACACGTGTTGGCCCCTTAGGTCTGGGAAGAAGTGCATGAGAGCTCGAAACACCGCCGATTTATGTGCCAGGAAATTAGATGGTCCTCCCACAGACCACTCATGATCGCTCCCCAACCTCCGTCATCATCTTGTGAGAGGAGCTGGCACTCGGCTGAGGCTGCTCCCGCCCCGCAGCCTAAGAAGGTTGAGAGCGGCGGGGGAGAATTTTCTAGAATGCCGCCGCTAGCTTTTTTGCCTCCTGAAACCTCCACGAGGGCTGCCATAGACCGGCCTACTGATTTGGCCATCTCCTTCGTTGCCCTGAGAGACATCTGTGGCCCGACACAGTTCACGTAGTGCGTCGGCCGGGAATTCCCCCCCCTCATCAATCGTCTTTAATAGATCAGTCTGATAAGTCTGCATAATAGACATAGTATGCAGGCATGCTGCGGCTTGACCTGCTGCCGAGTATGCCTTGCCCACCAGCGCTGATGTTGTCTTTAATGGCTTGGTGGGCAATGTCAGGGATTTAAGCGACGATGCTGCCTCAGGAGAGAGATAGCTCGCAAGCGTCTCTTCAACTTTGGGCATCGCCGCATAGCCATGATGTTTAAGTCCTAAGATATTACTGTAGTTGGACGTAACAGGACTGAACACACGATAAGAAGCAGGTTTGTCGAGGTGTCGAGGTCGGGAAAAAATGGCAAACACCGTGGAGGTTGAGATCTAGATCGTAAAAATCTTTCATCCAAGAGGCTCTTAGATCTTTCCTCTTGTTTCTCGGCTGGCCATGAAATATTTTGTTTAGCTACAGCATGAGTTGTAACCTCCATAAGCTCCTCATATGCATGAATCTGAGGTGGCAAATCCTCATGATCGATACTCAGAATGTCCACCTCCTCGGAGTCAGACATCTGAAGTACCGGTGCCTCAACCCCGGGGGAGGAAACCGCAGCGCGTGCTTCCACCAGAGAAAAGGCGCTGGACCTGGCAGGTGAAGGCAGAGAAAGGGCGGTGCCCGTCTCTAACCCCTCCACCAGATCCATCTGCGAACCCCATGATCTGAGCCGCCGCTCTGCCTCGGCAGCAGCGGGACCCGAACCCTGAAGAACGCGAGCCGAAGCGCACTCCTCAAAGAGCGCCCAGTGGGAGCAGAGCATTCTAACGTTCAGCTTGTCGCAATGCTCGCAAGCAACCCCCTCGAGGGCAACGCAAGTCAAACGATGTCAGGTGGCCATCTAACTGAAGTAAAGAGTGCCAATCTCTACCAACTCTCTATACCAACTCTAGCTATGACCAGAGGAGAAAGCTACTCTACCATATGGTGGCTGAAAAAGGTGGCCAAAAGCCAACACAAAGATAACCAACTTAATGGGTACTTCAGGGCCCTAAATTCCCTTCCTAATTCCTTTACGCACCCAGGAAAGGCTATACAGGAAAACTATGGTCAAAATATTAAAATAAATATAGACCAAGCTTAAACCTGTGGCTTGAACAACGGAGACATAACATATAGAAGGATGGAATCTATGGTCTTTTCAAGCCTGAAAGAGCCTCCTCACTATCAAACCAAAAAGCGAGCCACAGAAAACCACATCATGGTCCCAGCCCTCGGTCTGATCAAAGAAGCACTTGGGTAAATAATTATTACTCAGGAGGTGGAAGAAGAAAGAACAGGGTAGAAATAACTACCCTCATGGAGAGGAAATCAGCTACCGACACAGCTGCCGTCCATAACTGACTTCCTCCCTCAAATCTTTCTTCCTCCTCCTGTCTGTCTGGGCCCAGAATCGGATCAGAGCGGAAAGCATGTTAAAAAATGCTGCCGCTGATCCAGATCCTTCAGCAGATCAGACTGGTAATGCCTGTAACACTGCCATCATTTGTGGAGCAGCACCAGTCTGACCCGCCGCCGCGTATGTCCTGCCATTCAAGCCTTTTCACTTAAAAGATCTTAAAAGGCAGGACTAGAGCTTTAATGCCCGCGCCCGCCCAATGACGAGATAGTTAACAAACAACTCGTCAATAGCGAGGGCACCGACACAAACCCATGCTGGCTCATTCCCTCAACATCAACGAAATCAGCTTGCTGATGTCAGTGAATATGAGCCGAATATGGGTTCTTCCATGCCCTCTCGATCACCTCATGTGGTTTAGGAAGGAATGGAAGGCTTACGAAGGCTGTTTAGATTATGGTCGGAAAGGAATCAAACATCGAGCCGTCCGCATGCCGTCCCTTTCTTAATGCACATGCACGGCAGCTGCAGCCTGCCAGAGGCGCGCTCCACAATCTAAACAGCTCTGTATACGCGGGGCAGAGAGGCTTAGAAGTTTCAAAAGGCTCGCCTTCCTTCTTTCTAACAGCCACCCCTGCTCTATTGGGCTAAAAACCAGAAGAGCACTCAGATAATCAGATAATGACAAAGAAAGAACATTATCATCATACAGAAGCCAACCATCAACAGCCGCTGGGGATACGAGAGAAATACCTCTCTCAAACTCCCCCGCAAGCCCCATCTGTGAACCCCATGATTTCATTCGCCACCCTGCCTCAGCACGGGCGGGACCAGAACCACTGGCACAGATGTCGGCCGCTCTTCCATCAAGAAGACGGCCAAATGAGAGTGGGGCGTCCTAAAAAACAGATGCTCACAGTCTGCACAAACAGCGCCCTCAAGCGCAGTCCGTGCATGTTCCTTACCCAGACAGAAAACGCACAGATTGTGTGTGTCATCAGGTGTCAAAACCTGGGACACAGATCCACACACTTACTGAAACGTTAGTACATAGTAAAATCCCTTACTAGATTTGAAGAATCGCAATCAAACAAAACAGTCCCTGAAGACGATAAGATGACTGATTCTCTAGGCACTCCTTTATACTTCCGGGTCGTGTCTATAATGACGTCATAGGCTGTCGCCGGCCAATAGGATTGGTGAGATTTGATAGTTGCATTCAGACACCGGTTCACGTGATGACGTTCCCCATAGCGTTTTCGAACGCAGAGTTGAGTTCCCTTTTGAAAGGGAAATACAGTTTCCAAAAGTCTTGTGAAAAAACGTTTAGTATTTGTTTTCAGGCCTTATTTCAGTGACTTATTTATTTATTTTTTCTCTGTAAAAAATACAAACGTACATACTTGTCGCTCACATATTATTGGAGCCTAGTTTGTGCTGAATAGTGTAATAAGACTTTTGTCATTAATATGTTTATAAGCAACTGAAAAAAGCACAAATGTCAGGGCATGTCAAAACTACTCTGGGACCCCAAATTAGCTCCAGACCCCAGAGGGATAAAAAAAAAAAAGAAACATCACATAATGTAAATAAGTTGTCACGAATATGAATATGTGAATAACTCAGTTTTCACAAAAATGTCAGGTAGAACCTTATAATTCCAAGGTGACGACTTGTGTAAATCATATACATAATGAGAACCATGTATAGTATGGACGATGTACTAAATCATGTACATAGTGTGAACATTTTTCCTCAAAGGTAGTAAAATATAGATCTTATATATTTACTGGTTGTAAGTGTAATAGCTTGAATGATCTGATGGTCTCTCCACAAACCCTCTTAGTTGCATAGACGTGTATTACCTGTGTAAACAATATTAACTCTTCCATTTCTGTGGCTTCTTCACCTTATAGCCCTTGGTTTCACATCCAACCTCAAACAGAATGAAACAGCACAAAACTTCTATGAAATGGACAACTACGCACTTCTACTCAGTGGAAGGCTAGTGAGAGGACTGCTGTGTACTTTTGTGCTGTTTTCACACAGGAGTTTAGACTGACAAATTACCTCACTTTCCCATCCTTTTTGACCCTGTCAACCCTGTTCTGTGACTTAGCAGACAAAATGATGAGAACAGAGGAAACGGATTTCTTTTGTGTGTGTGTGTGTGTGTGTGTGTGTGTGTGTGTGTCTTGGTATTTCTTACAGACTTTGCTTTAGTTGCACCCACTTCCTCAATGGTAACAGCTGTCAAAACGTTGCAGGATTATAGTACACCGCACTGGCATTAGAGCCTGGCACAGAACAGGAAGCTAGAAGGGCTGATGCATGCTGGGAATAAGGGCTATATGGTTCGTCAGAGTGAGATGAGAGGAGCTCAAGGAAGAAACAGCTAATGTAATGAGAGCAGCCATGCTAATACTTGTAATACTCCAACATATGTCAGATATATGACAAGGATTCTACTGTGATGATATTACCTACCAATTACCAATGTGAATTAACATTCTCTGACATACACCATTTAGATTTAATCCATGACAACAAACTGTTGTTGAAGAAATATAGTGAGACTCAATATCTCTAGTAATGCATCTGCCAGTAATATTGAGCCAGGACTACATTTGTTGAATTATAATGATAGAGATTTAAGTGACAATTGAAGCAGACTGTTTGTGTTTGTGTTATGGTTCTGCTGCATGGACTAAGCCCCTCAGGGGTAACAGAAATGATCCAGCAGAATAACATTACGACACGATGCAGTTTCAGTTGCATATGTTACACTGAATGGACACATGATATAACTTCAATGTAATAAAGGTACAATAACACAAAATACACAATATACATAATACACGATAAATACACAATAGATTGCCAACCTGAGATTCCCAACAGTTTAGATTAACAAAGCAGATTTTAAGAGTATAGGCAACAGGCTATTACAGGACAGCTTGCATCCATGGAATAGAGAGGCTGCCAAGAGAATAAGTGAATTGAGGAATGGAGGAACAGCACTAACATGTGCCTTAAATGTAATGATAAACATCATGATCATCTGAATGTCAGAAGGTCAAACCATTATTGAGATTTGAGAACTTTGGCATAGTGGATGATCAGTGAACAAAAGCGTCAATTTCAGTCTGTCCATCACAAAGGTATTGAATGACAAATATCAAATGGTCTTTTCTGGAGATTGATTTTCTGCTTCCATTGTATGGAAAATAGTGTTACATTTTGTTAAATAATTTTTGTTTTTCATTGAAGAAAAAAAAAGTAAATTTTGGCAGAATGTTTATTTTTGGGTGAACTATTACTTCATAACTGAAGTAGATTTGTCAATACTAAATAACTTTTATGTGCATTTTTTTTATTTTTTATGTTCTTAGCACACAAATATTGTTGAGGAGGTCAAAGCTCACTCACTGTAAGGCTTTTCACAGCTGGTGAAGAAATTGAGGCTGTTGACCAAAGAAAAGATCCTCAGCGAAGAACTAGTATCATAATCTGGCAAAGCTGTTCAACTTCTGATTCAACATATTCAGAGGTTCTTAAGCTATGAACAGTGAACAGTGAAACGTGTTATCACAGAGGTGCATATAAATGTTACTCTGCTGTTTACTTTTTACAAAACATTAGTAACAAGACATGTCAAAATTGTTACAAATGATGAAATTGTATACTTTTTTCCTGTCCTGTCCATCTGCTCAGATGTGCATCATCCTCTCAGATGACCAATTCTCAGTAATTACATCTCTGGTGGCAACAAATTCAATCCCATCTCCAATTAGAGCCGGACATTAGAAGATGCTATTCCAGAGAGTTTGAAATGGCTTCAACTGAACCAAGTTTGTAGACTTCAATATACAGATATGAAAGAAATCCAATATAAAGTCATTGCAGAAAAGAACCTTAAGACAGCTGTTTCCTGTCTGTAATTAATCTCTGTGCTCCCAAAACAGGATAAAGGCAAGAGCAGGAAACTGTGACACCATGTTGATCAGTTCCTAGTTTCTTGGACTTTGCATTTGAATGCGTAGTGTATGAGTTATATTATCATATAAAATGTTAACCTACCAGCATAGGTTACTTTTTAAAAATGAAAATAGAATTTAATTGAATGAAACCCAAAGATTTTTTAACCCTTAGGACCACTTTAACAGCTTTTAACATTAAAGACGATTACCTTTAGTAATACTGGTCAAGATTGAGATATGACAATATAAGATCTTTCTCTTTTCATTTTAGGGCCTGCACACTGATGGTCCTTGGACTCTATAGGGCTTTTCACACTTGAAATAGTTAACCCTGGGTCATTCTAAACCCCGGGTAAATGGAATCCTGGTTTATCTTGATTTACGTTTCACACTGCTTTTAATTCACACTGTACATTCCTAAACCCCTTAGTTAATGTTCTTATTTGCATATTTGCAGTGTCAGTGTCATTGATTGGAAAAATGCAGCACACAACCTGTTTATATAGATCTAGCTGTGTAAGTGTCTCATGTCTTCTAAGTTCATTGTCTGATTTAACCCTTAAATGCATACCTTGGGTCTTTATTGATCCGGGACGTCATTCACTACCCTCCTCCTCATTCATTTTTTAAAGTTAGACATCAACGTTCTAAGTATTCCTCAACCAATTCATTATAAACAATATAACAAGAAAAAAATCATAAAATTATAAAAGAATGCCTGTTTTCCCATTAATTTTTTGTAAAAACTGTATAGGTTTTCTAACGACCCGAGGTGTGTTAGTGTTTTTTTTTTTTTCTGTCAGTCAAGTCACCATTATTTATATAGCGCTTTTTACAATGTAGATTGTGTCAAAGCAGCTTTACAGTGATAACTGGTACATTATTTTGGCTGCACAGCAGCGCGTAAGGAATAGTGTCAATGCAGGCAGATCAAAGCACTGTTGAATATCAAATGTCAATTGTCAAGTGTCCCCAACTAAGCAAGCCAAAGGCGACAGCGGCAAGGAACCCAAACTCCAACAGGTGACATCAGGTGGCAAACAGGTGTTAAAATGGAGAAAAAACCTTGGGAGAAACCAGGCTTAGTCGGGGGGCCAGTTCTCCTCTGGCGAACAGTGCTTTGTTACGACTCAGGCTGCTATCATAAGTCAGATATGATCGCAACATTCAAAGTGTTTAATTCAGTTCCATCCAGTTGAGGATCGTATTCATCACACCGGTATGGACGGTTGTTGAGGAGATGTGCCACTGGTTGTCATGTTGATGAGGCCTTCATAGTGGATGATCTAGTTGACTCAATCTCTGCAGATACTTCAGGGCTGTGTTGTGGTTGTGTCATGGTGCAGGTCCTCGATCTCACCCGGATACGGCCCGGATCCGGCTGACTACGGTAAACCTCGGGATAAACAGAAAGACTAATATTAGCGTAGATGCCATTCTTCTTCTGATGTAACGAGTACATCTGGTGTTATTGGAAGTGTTCCCGGTTCCGGCTGACCTAATTTATGCAGCCTAATAATCCTTTAACGGATTTGAAAAAATAAATTGATAATGTGTTATGTGTATGCCAGGTTAAAGAGATGTGTTTTTAGTTTAGATTTAAACTGACAGAGTGTGTCTGCTTCCCGAACAATGCTAGGAAGATTGTTCCAGAGTTTAGGTGCCAAATAGGAGAAGGATCTACCACCTGCAGTTGATTTTGATATTCTAGGTATTATTAGCTGGCCTGAATTCTGAGATCGTAATAGACGCGAAGGACTATAATGCATTAAGAGCTCGCTCAGGTACTGGGGAGCTAAACCATTTAGTGCTTTGTAAGTAATTAGCAAGATTTTAAAATCTATACGATGTTTAACAGGAAGCCAATGCAGTGTTGACAGAACCGGGCTGATATGGTCATTTTTCCTAGTTCTAGTAAGAACTCTAGCTGCTGCATTTTGTACGAGCTGTAGTTTATTTATCAGGCGAGCAGAACAACCACCTAGTAGAGCGTTACAGTAATCTAGCCTTGAGGTCATGAACGCATGAACTAACTGTTCTGCATTTGTCATCGAGAGCATATGTCGTAATTTAGATATATTTTTAAGATGGAAGAATGCGGTTTTACAGATGCTAGAAACATGGCCTTCAAATGAAAGATTGGTATCAAAGAGCACACCCAGGTTCCTAACTGACGACGAAGACTTAACAGAGCAGCCATCAAGTGTTAGACAGTATTCTAGGTTATTACGTGAGGAAGTTTTTGGTCCAAAAATTAGAATATCTGTTTTTTCTGAATTTAGTAGTAGGAAATTACTGGTCATCCAATTTTTTATATCAGCTATGCATTCCGTTAATTTTGTGAATTGGTAAGTTTCGTCAGGGCGCGAAGAAATATAGAGCTGAGTATCATCAGCGTAACAGTGAAAACTAACACCATGCTTCCTGATGATATCTCCTAAGGGTAGCATGTACAGATTGAAAAGCAATGGTCCTAGTACTGAGCCTTGCGGTACTCCATATTCAACTTGTGATCGATATGACCTCTCTTCATTTACTTCTACAAACTGATAACGGTCAGATAAGTATGATTTGAACCATGACAATGCAATTCCACTAATGCCAACATAATTTTCGAGTCTATTTAAAAGAATATTATGATCAATAGTGTCAAATGCAGCACTAAGATCCAGTAACACTAATAGAGAGATACAACCACGATCTGATGATAAGAGCAAATCATTAGTAACTCTAATGAGAGCAGTTTCAGTACTATGGTATGGTCTAAATCCTGACTGGAAATCCTCATAGATGCTATTTCTTTCTAAAAAGGAACATAGTTGTGATGATACTGCCTTTTCTAGTATTTTTGACAGAAAAGTGAGATTTGAGATTGGCCTGTAATTGACTAATTCTCTAGGATCAAGTTGTGGTTTTTTAATAAGAGGTTTAATAATAGCCAACTTAAAAGTTTTTGGTACGTATCCTAGTGATAAAGATGAATTAACGATATTAAGAAGAGGATCTATGACCTCTGGAAGCATCTCTTTCAATAGCTTAGTTGGTATAGGGTCTAACATACATGTTGTCGATTTTGATGATTTAACAAGTTTAGACAATTCTTCCTCTCTTAAAGGAGTAAATGAATTGAATTTTTCCTCAGGGATACTACAATGCACCGTCTGACGCAATACTGTAGTAGACGGTTGCGTGGTTATAATTTTTTTTCTAATATTATCAATCTTGCAAGTAAAGAAGTTCATGAAGTCATCACTGCTGTGCTCTTTGGAAACATCAGAAGTTGAAGTTTTATTTCTTGTTAATTTAGCCACTGTATCAAATAAATACCTAGGGTTTTGTTTATTTTCTTCTAAAAGTTTTGAAAAATAGGCAGATCTAGCAGATTTTAAGGCCTTTCTGTACTCAACCATTCTCTCCCTCCACAAAATGCGAAATACTTCTAGTTTTGTTTTCTTCCAGCTGCGTTCCATTTTTCTGGCTGCTACCTTTAGGGCCTGAGTGTGCTCGTTGTACTATGGCGTTGGATTAATTTCCTTAATCTTTTTTAAACGCAAAGGAGCAACTGAGTCTAATGTGCTTGAAAAGACAGAGGCAATAGTTTCCGTTGCAACATCGAGGTCTTCTAAGCTGTCTGGCATGCTAAGGCGATGAAACTGATCAGGAAGATTATTTATAAAGCATTCTTTAGTGGTAGAAGTGATGGTTCTACCAAATTTATGGCAGGGAGGCAGTTTAGCTGTTTTGACTAAATGTAGTATACACGAGACTAGGTAATGATCTGAGATGTCGTCACTCTGCTGCAGAATTTCAACGGCATCAATATCAATTCCATATGACAATATTAGATCTAAGGTATGGTTACGACAATGAGTGGGTCCTGACACGTGTTGTCTAACACCAATAGAGTTTAGAATATCTGCAAATGCCAATCCCAATGAGTCTTTTTCATTATCTACATGGATATTAAAGTCACCAACAACAAGTACTTTATCTGCTGCTAGTACTAACTCCGATAGAAAATCAGCAAATTCTTTGATAAAGTCTGTATGGTGTCCTGGTGGCCTGTATACAGTAGCCAACACAAATGTCAACTTACATAATGTTACGTAAAGTACCATCACTTCGAAGGAATTATATTTGAGAGACTTTTGACTAATACTATAAATATTACTATAAATTACAGCAACACCTCCTCCTTTGCCTTTCTGACGAGGATTGTGTCGATAATCATAACCTTGAGGGCTAGACTCATTTAAAGTAATGTAATCGTCCGGTTTTACCCAAGTTTCTGTCAAACACAGCATATCTAGATTATTGTCTGTGATAATATAATTTACAATAAGTGATTTTGATGAAAGGGATCTAATATTTAACAACCCAAGCTTTATCATTTGTTTATCATTACTATCTCTATTTTTTATTTGTTGAACATCAATTAAATTTTTACCATTAAATGGGTTTGGAAGTTTTTTGTTTTTACTGATTCGGGGTACAGACACAGTCTCTATGTGATAATATCTAGGTGTAAGAGTTTCTATGTGTTGGGAATTATCTGACTTCTGTAACGTGAGGCAGCTAGCAGACGGTCGGTTTAGCCAGTATGTCTGCTTCCTGACCTGGGCCACAGTTTGTCATGTTTCAGCTCTAAGACTAAGTGCCATATTACTAGAGAGAAGAGCAGCACCATCCCGAGAGGGATGAATACCATCTCTTTTCAACAGGTCAGGTCTGCCCCAAAAACTTTTCCAATTGTCTATAAAACCTATATTATTATTTTGCGGACACCACTTAGACAGCCAGCCATTGAGTGATGATAATCTGCTAACTATCTCATCACTCCGACGAACAGGAAGGGGACCAGAGCAAATTACTTCTCCTGACATTGTATTTGCGAGTTCACACACCTCTTTAATGTTAATTTTAGTGATCTCCGACTGGCGAAGTCGAACATCATTAGTGCCGACGTGAATAATAATTTTAGAGTATTTACGATTAGCATTAGCCAGCACTTTTAAATTTGCTTTAATGTCAGGTGCTCTGGCTCCCGGCAAACATGTGACTATAGTGGCTGGTGTCTCTATTTTCACGTTCCGTGTGATAGAATCGCCAATAACTAGGGCACTTTCAACAGGATTCTCAGTGGGTGCGTCACTGAGTGGGGAGAACCTGTTTGATGTTATTATTGGAACGGAAAAGTGGTGTTTTCCGCGGCTAGGCCGCCTCACTGTTACCCAAGTGCCCTGCTGCACGGGCTCTACAGCCGGAACCGAACAATGTACAGAGTTCACTAAGCTAATCGCATCCAAAACAGTATCTGAAGCCCTTGCGTTCTTACTATCCTCGATTAAAGTTTGGATGCGTGTCTCTAATTCTGAGATTCTCTCTGTCAGCCTGACTATTTCCCTACATTTATGACATGTAAATCCCTCGTCGCTGACAGAGAGAGCTATACTGAACATGTGGCAAATGGAACAGGTAACAATGCTAGGAGAGGATGACATGACTCACCGTGTTTGTAGACTGATCCGAGTTACCACAGCTGTTTGATGAGCGCGTTGAAAAGGAGCGCGCGAGAGACTGATGACAAGTTAACAAGCTAGCGAGATGCAAACGCGTTGTAACAGAGATTTAGATTCAAAGATTTCAAGCTAGCGACGTCAGATTAATGTAGTAGGCAATATTAAATATAAGGTACTAATAATATAAGCAACAATGAATAAAAGTAAGAGATTCAAATCGAAGCTATACGGAGTTACAGACGCAAACCACTCTGAGCAGCGAGGCAGACAGGAGCAATCGAGGAAGAATTGTCTAAACTTGTTAAATCGTCAAAAAACGATTTAACAACTTTTTCTGCACAACAATAATTGAATCTTTGATGATGGAATAAATGCTGTAGCGAATTAACTCAAGGGGGAAATATTAATAATTATTTATAACTCATTTTGATGATTAATTATGATTAATTATGAATATGTGAATCAGTGAATCAGATTAACTTGATGTAGCTACATTAAAATTAATATTACAATCAATTAACCTGTTCGTCCAGTGAACACTTAGTGTTAATTGTTTATTAAGTCTAAGAAATTATAATTTCCAGGTTATGGAAAAACAACATTCTATTTGTACAGTACTACTCATAGCCTGTAGTCAAGATCTAAATCATTTAAGAGGCAATTTATTAGTAGACGGAGTCAGAACCAAACATCTATTGTGCACAATCTTTATTAACTAACTCACAAACACATAACTAAACTAACAAACACATAACATACACGCAGGTCACATACATACGTAGGTAAAAAAAATGAGCAATGATAGAGTTGAACCGGAAGTGGGACCGGAAATAGAGCTACGGAAAGAGTCAAAGACCGTCTGGAAAAGAATCATCAGATTTTTCAGTAATAAAACACCTTTGCTGACAGGTGGTTTACACATTAATACTAAATCGCTGTTTAGTGTTCAAATGTACGATACTTGCAGGGTGCCTTTAGGCTGAGGAGCATCGGATCTGCAGACTGAGGAGAAATCGATGATTCGGTCCGAAGTTGTCGCCAGTATCTTCTGCGCTGGATGAAGTACTATGAAACAACTTAAGCTGTTAATTTGACTCTTAGTGGAAAACAGAGTTCTTTCTCTCTGTCATAGATGAGCACATGGCTGGGCTGCAGGCTGAGGCCTGCAGGCCTACAGGACCTGCAGCAACAAGGTGTCTTTTTAGTCGTCCAAGAAGCAGGAAAAAGAGGAAAAGGAAGATGGGCGTTGTGCTCTAGCTTTTAACCTCTGGTCAAAGTCCAACCTCTTAGGGTTGATGTGGCCAATGACAATGTTGTATTTCTGGGTGACAACACACCCCCTGTCAGGGCTTTTACGACAGAGCAAGATTAACTGATAGACTGAGTTTTGAAGAAGAACTATTAAACATTCTTGTGATACTGATGTGTTGCACAGGTATGGACATACCGCATACACAAGCATTTAAATCTTCTTGATACGAACCCATAGACACTAAACATGGCATAATTGAAGTTACCTTAAATGTATCATAAAACATGTGAATACAATGAGTGCAATACAACAATAGTAATAATGGATACCATTTCCTGGGGATGTGCATGTTCATTTATAGAACAGTTTGTCTATAAATTAATGCAGGAAAGTCTGTGTTCTGTGGGGATAATGCAGGAAAGATGCACGTTTCCTGTGTCTCTTCTCTGCTCTCAATGTGGCAACCACATTCTTTAGCACAATAAAACTGAGAACTTCTCGGGGGATGGGGGACAGGCCCTAGATTGCTTTAAACAGTTATTGGTTAACTATAACAAATAATTGTGTCTGATTTGTCTCAGTCGTTACGATGCAATTCACCTTTATTCCACAAGGTGGCAATGTCTGATTCACAATGATAAAGTGACCTTTAATTCAGACAGAAAACAAAAGAATAGGAAGTATCATCAGCAAAACTTGAAATGGCTCAGCGATTTTCTGCAGAGCAAGTACTGAATGTGTAACAGTCATTTAGAGCATTTACAGTAATTTGAGGTTGAATGTAAACTGCGCATGTACATATAGTGTGCACGTTCTTTAAAGACTTGTACGAGATCGACTGGAGCTGCAAGTATTAAGAACAGTTGGGGTGGACAGTTTATTGTTCTTTTCATTCAAAACTTTGATTGAAGAGACTTAAGAAAGAAGAAAGCACTTGGAATATTTATTTTGAATTTTTTCTTTCCTCTTTGAGAAACGGACATTTGTTTTGTGTTTTTGCTGGATTGGACATTTTTTTGAGGCGACTACTTTACCGTTCGACATCACGTTCTTTTTTTCTTCTTCATCATTTCACATGGCCTGACACACTGTGTCTGTATCCTGGACCATGGTTCAGATGCCAGACGAGCCTTTTCCTATGTTTGTCGCCCACATGCTGAGTGAATTTCGAAAATTGAGAACTCCGTCTCCTCAGCTGGAGCAAATCGAGTTAATATGCAAGCATGCTGTTGAGAAATACAGGGCAGCTCTCTATGGTACTGCAGTAACATCCGTAATGGACCTTCTTTTACGTGTGCATGAGCTACATGCAGTCCTGGGTCTGTGTGGTTCTTATGCGGCCCAAATCCCGCAGTCGGTTCCTGTCACGAGGGAACTTTATTGCTTCAAGTGTTTGATGCCGGGGGTTTACTTCCCGTAACTGTCCATCTTGTAGACTCCAGAATAGTCCAAATGTACGCATAGGAGGTTCGCCCAGTTGGCACACTGAACAGACTATGAACGTCAAAGTAACATCAGAGTTCAGAACATTAAAGTAACATGTCGCGTACAGTGGTTGCGGACCCGGGTGTCTCAGTTAGGCCCAGGTCGGGAAACTTCAGGGGGGGAGGACGTAACAGAGAGGCAATTCTCCCCCGAGACAGTAATTGAGCATCACTTATCTGATTCATCTAAGTCTACTCAGCTTGCTCTTGGTCATGTGGAAGACGTCACATCCTCATCTTCCTGGAACACACCTTTCCGTGTTCAGGTCAATTTTCACAGCCAGGTACTTGAAGCTACCCTGGATACAGGTGCTTCCATTTCAGCTGTGCGAGCAGATGTTTCAAAAATTGTCCCTGGGGGGACTTTTAAAACAACAGTTTGGTCTGCACCTCTTTTACAGCTTGCAGATGGGGCACTGTGTTGTCCTTTGGGTTTAGCTTGGCTTCATGGGTCAGCGCTTTTACCATCGTTTTGCAGTCATCAAAAACCTTTCAGCTCTGCTTGTCTTGGGCATGGATTTTATGATGAGAGCTTCTGTTGTGATTCAGGTTTCTTCCAGAATGGTTGTTCTGGGTGATGTGCCAAAGGCCTCAGAAGAGCTGGAAGGAGTTGACTTAATGTCACCAAGTCACAGCATACTTGGTTTAATGTCTAATTCTTCTAGTTTGGCTACAAAAATGGACGAGGCTGCTCTAAATGATGGTGAAAAAATTAAGCTTGCTGAGTTGTTGAGATCTTTTTACTGATTTATTTGATGGTCATATAGGCCATACATCCCTTGTTGAGCACAAAATTAACACAGGTCAGGCCAGACCTGTCCATCTTGCTTTAAACCGTACCTCACCTGCGAAGAAAGTACTGATTGAGAGGCAAATCGACATGATGCTAGCAGAAGGTATTGTGGAACCAGCATCAGGGCCTTGGGCTGCACCAGTTGTCATCGTTCAAAAGCCTTCCGATGAACCAAGGTTTTGTGTAGATTATCAAGGGCTGAACCGCTTTACGGGGAAAGACTCGTACCCACTTCTGAGCATAGACGAGTCCTTTGATTTTCTAGCGAAAGGACATTTTGTGTCCACAATCGATCTAGCCAGCAGCTATTGGCAGGTGGCCGTGGAGGAATCGTCAAGGCCTAAGACTGCTTTTATTTCTCACCATGGATTGTACCAGTTCCGTGTTCTTCCTTTCGGCCTGTGTAACGCCCCCGCCACTTTTCAGAGTCTAATGAACACGGTTCTGGCAAGCCTTATCTACAAGTCGTGCGCAGTTTACCTTGATGATATTGTGGGTGCCTCGCCCATGCTTGACCAACACCTGATAAGCCTAGCCAGGACCTCCACAAGGTCTAAGTCTGCTGGTCTGTCAATCAAGTTGGAGAAATGTCAGTTCTGTAGGAAGGGGCTTAGCTTCTTGCGGTATCGGATCACAGAGGACGGCATCCTACACAATGAGGAGAAGATGAAGGCAGTTGTTAATTTTGTTACTCCAGTAAACGCCAGACAGGTGAGACAGTTCTTGGGTCTGACAAGTTACTATCAGTGATTCATTCACGAGTATGCATGACATGCTAAACCTCTGTTCGCTCTTACGAGGGCCAATGTTCCTTTTCTGTGGACACAAGACTGTCAAAACGCTATGGATTTCCTCAAAAGTAAATTGACATCTGCGCCCATCTTGAGATTTCCACAGTTTTCACTTCCATTCTTCATTCATGTTGATGCGTGTGATGTCGGTCTGGGAGCTGCTTTGATGCAGAGGGATGAGGAAGGTAGAGACTGTGCAATTGCTTATGCCAGCTGTGCTTTGCACAAATCTGAACGCCCTTACTCTACTCCCGAGAAGGAGTGCCTAATGGAAATCTGGGCACTTGAGTATTTCAGACCGTACATTGAGGGACTGCATGTCACATTTTTTTCCAACCACAGCAGTCTGAAGTGGTTGATGTCAAGACCAAACCCCACCGGAAGATTGGCTCGGTGGTCATTTCGATTACAGGATTTTGATTACGAAATTATCCATAAACCTGGAGTGTCCAACAGTGTTCCTGGCAGTTTATCCAGAAACTCCTTACCTTCTTGTGGTCAGCCCTCGACATTATTCCTGATTGTGCTGTTCTTGGGAGTCTGGACCTGTGTTCCTTGCCGTCTGTGTTGTTTACGGACTGGGATCATTTGAGAAGTTTACAGCTGAATGATCCGGACATTGGAAAGCTGTTCAGGGTGTTGGAGGATGGTGAGAGTGTATCTCCAAAAGAAGATTCTCTGTATGTTGTTCTTGATGGTCTTCTGTATCACAAAGACCCAAAATCGTCTTCTACCTTGCACCCTATGAAACAGTTTAAGCTGTACGCTCCTCAGACTATCAGGAAGTCTCTGTTGGAGTATTTTCATTATCATCCCACTGCAGGTCACTTGGTTGTGACTAAAACGGTGGCAAGGCTTAAACAGAGATTTTTCTGGCCTAACATGCTGTCAGGTGTGAAGAAGTATGTGGGTTCATGTGCCATCTGCCAGTTGACTAAGCCTTCCCAGAAAAAACCTGGTGGTTTCGTGGTTCCAATCCGCCCTCAATATCCCTGGGAGTACACAGGGGTGGACTTCGTGGGCCCTTTGCCCCGGTCACCAAGTGGTAACGTGTATATCCTTGTGTTCGTCAATTACTTCTTGAAGTGGATTGAAGTTTGTGCTGTGAGGGAAGCTACAGCTCTTGTTGCTGCTAGGAAGCTGCTCAGTGAAGTTTTTTCCCGGCATGGTTCCCCGAGGTACTTGATATCGGTTCTGCTTTTATGGGTGATCTCTTCAAACACACGGTTTCTGCTTTGGGTACTGAACAACAGTACAACAGCTTACCACCCTCAGACCAATGCCACTGAGCAAGTGAATTGAAGCTGAAAACAGCCATATGTTGGGTTTCTCACCTGGATACGGCCCGGATCCGGCTGACTACGGTAAACCTCGGGATAAACAGAAAGACTAATATTAGCGTAGATGCCATTCTTCTTCTGATGTAATGAGTACATCTGGTGTTATTGGAAGTGTTCCCGGTTCCGGCTGACCTAATTTATGCAGCCTAATAATCCTTTAACGGATTTGAAAAAATAAATTGATAATGTGTTATGTGTATGCCAGGTTAAAGAGATGTGTTTTTAGTTTAGATTTAAACTGACAGAGTGTGTCTGCTTCCCGAACAATGCTAGGAAGAGTTTAGGTGCCAAATAGGAGAAGGATCTACCACCTGCAGTTGATTTTGATATTCTAGGTATTATTAGCAGGCCTGAATGAAGGACTATAATGCATTAAGAGCTCGCTCAGGTACTGGGGAGCTAAACCATTTAATGCTTTGTAGGTAATTAGCAAGATTTTAAAATCTATACGATGTTTAACAGGAAGCCAATACAGTGTTGACAGAACCGGGCTAATATGGTCATACTTCCTAGTTCTAGTAAGAACTCTAGCTGCTGCATTTTGTACGAGCTGTAGTTTATTTATCAGGCGAGCAGAACAACCATCTAGTAGAGCGTTACAGTAATCTAGCCTTGAGGTCATGAACGCATGAACTAACTGTTCCGCATTTGTCATCGAGAGCATATGTCATAATTTAGATATATTTTTAAGATGGAAGAATGCGGTTTTACAGATGCTAGAAACATGGTCTTCAAATGAAAGATTGGTATCAAAGAGCACACCCAGGTTCCTAACTGACGACGAAGACTTAACAGAGCAGCCATCAAGTGTTAGACAGTATTCTAGGTTATTACGTGAGGAAGTTTTTGGTCCAAAAATTAGAATATCTGTTTTTTTCTGAATTTAGTAGTAGGAAATTACTGGTCATCCAATTTTTTTATATCAGCTATGCATTCCGTTAATTTTGTGAATTGGTAAGTTTCGTCAGGGCGCGAAGAAATATAGAGCTGAGTATCATCAGCGTAACAGTGAAAACTAACGCCATGCTTCCTGATGATATCTCCTAAGGGTAGCATGTACAGAATGAAAAGCAATGGTCCTAGTACCGAGCCTTGCGGTACTCCATATTCAACTTGTGATCGATATGACCTCTCTTCATTTACTTCTACAAACTGATAACGGTCAGATAAGTATGATTTGAACCATGACAATGCAATTCCACTAATGCCAACATAATTTTCGAGTCTATTTAAAAGAATATTGTGATCAATAGTGTCAAATGCAGCACTAAGATCCAGTAACACTAATAGTGAGATACAACCACGATCTGATGATAAGAGCAAATCATTAGTAACTCTAATGGTAGCAGTTTCAGTACTATGGTACGGTCTAAATCCTGACTGGAAATCCTCATAGATACTATTTCTTTCTAAAAAGTTTACGATATTAAGAAGAGAATCTATGACCGCTAGAAAGCATCTCTTTCAATAGCTTAGTCGGTATAGGGTCTAACATACATGTTGTCGATTTTGACGATTTAACAAGTTTAGACAATTCTTCCTCTCTTAAAGGAGTAAATAAATTGAATTTTTCCTCAGGGATACTACAATGCACCGTCTGACGCAATACTGTAGTAGACGGTTGCGTGGTTATAATTTTTTTTCTAATATTATCAATCTTGCGAGTAAAGAAGTTCATAAAGTCATTACTGCTGTGCTCTTTGGGAACATCAGAAGTTGAAGCTTTATTTCTTGTTAATTTAGCCACTGTATCAAATAAATACCTAGGGTTTTGTTTATTTTCTTCTAAAAGTTTTGAAAAATAGGCAGATCTAGCAGATTTTAAGGCCTTTCTGTACTCAACCATTCTCTCTCTCCACGAAATGCGAAATACTTCTAGTTTTGTTTTCTTCCAGCTGCGTTCCATTTTTCTGGCTGCTACCTTTAGGGCCTGAGTGTGCTCGTTGTACCACGGCGTTGGATTAATTTCCTTAATCTTTTTTAAACGCAAAGGAGCAACTGAGTCTAATGTGCTTGAAAAGACAGAGGCAATAGTTTCCGTTGCAACATCGAGGTCTTCTAAGCTGTCTGGTATGCTAAGGCGATGAAACTGATCAGGAAGATTATTTATAAAGCGTTCTTTAGTGGTAGAAGTGATGGTTCTACCAAATTTATGGCAGGGAGGCAGTTTAGCTGTTTTGACTAAATGTAGTATACACGAGACTAGGTAATGATCTGAGATGTCGTCACTCTGCTGCAGAATTTCAACGGCATCAATATCAATTCCATATGACAATATTAGATCTAAAGTATGGTTACGACAATGAGTGGGTCCTGACACGTGTTGTCTAACACCAATAGAGTTTAGAATATCTGCAAATGCCAATCCCAATGAGTCTTTTTCATTATCTACATGGATATTAAAGTCACCAACAACAAGTACTTTATCTGCTGCTAGTACTAACTCCGATAGAAAATCAGCAAATTCTTTGATAAAGTCTGTATGGTGTCCTGGTGGCCTGTATACAGTAGCCAACACAAATGTCAACTTACATAATGTTACGTAAAGTACCATCACTTCGAAGGAATTATATTTGAGAGACTTTTGACTAATACTGTAAATATTACTATAAATTACAGCAACACCTTCCCCTTTGCCTTTCTGACGAGGATTGTGTCGATAATTATAACCTTGAGGGCTAGACTCATTTAAAGTAATGTAATCGTCCGGTTTTAGCCAAGTTTCTGTCAAACACAGCACATCTAGATTATTGTCGGTGATAATATCATTTACAATAAGTGATTTTGATGAAAGGGATCTAATATTTAACAACCCAAGCTTTATCATTTGTTTATCATTACTATCTCTATTTTTCATTTGTTGAACATCAATTAAATTTTTACCATTAAATGGGTTTGGAAGTTTTTTGTTTTTACTAATTCGGGGTACAGACACAGTCTCTATGTGATAATATCTAGGTGTAAGAGTTTCTATGTGTTGGGAATTATCTGACTTCTGTAACGTGAGGCAGCTAGCAGACGGTCGGTTTAGCCGGTCTGTCTGCTTCCTGACCTGGGCCACAGTTTGTCATGTTTCAGCTCTAAGACTATGTGCCATATTACTAGAGAGAAGAGCAGCACCATCCCGAGAGGGATGACTACCATCTCTTTTCAACAGGTCAGGTCTGCCCCAAAAACTTTTCCAATTGTCTATAAAACCTATATTATTTTGCGGACACCACTTAGACAGCCAGCCATTGAGTGGGGAGAACCTGTTTGATGTTATTATTGGAACGGAAAAGTGGTGTTTTCCGCGGCTAGGCCACCTCACCGTTGCCCAAGTGCCCTGCTGCATGGGCTCTACAGCCGGAACCGAACAATGTACAGAGTTCACTAAGCTAATCGCATCCAAAACAGTATCTGAAGCCCTTGCGTTCTTACTATCCTCGATTAAAGTTTGGATGCGTGTCTCTAATTCTGAGATTCTTTCTGTCAGCCTGACTATTTCCCTACATTTAAGACATGTAAATCCCTCGTTGCTGACAGAGAGAGCTATACTGAACATGTGACAAATGGAACAGGTGACAATGCTAGGAGAGGATGACATGACTCACCGTGTTTGTAGACTGATCCGACTTACCACAGTTGTTTGATGAGCGCGTTGAAAAAGGAGCGCGCGAGAGACTGATGACAATTTAACAAGCTAGCGAGATGCAAACGCGTTGTAACAGCGATTTAGATTCAAAGATTTCAAGCTAGCGACGTCAGATTAATGTGGTAGGCGATATTAAATATAAGGTACTAATAATATAAGCAACAATGAATAAAAGTAAGAGATTCAAATCAAAGCTATACGGAGTTACAGACGCAAACCACTCTGAGCAGCGAGGCAGACAGGAGCAATTGGAGAGGCAGACAGGAGCAATTGAATTACCAATTCTTATAAACCCAATGTCCCTGATAACGATTCAATCACAGCTACGTGCTAAGAAAGCGTTATTTTTCTGTCTTGAAAAATTGATAGGCAATCAATTCTGAGTGTTTGCTGGCAAAATAGGTTGATTGATTGTCATATTAATTTTATCACATTAAGTTAATTTTATTAACTGATCCAAATATTTATTAGGGTCCGTTTATTATTATTATTATTATTATTAGGGCCCAAGCCAAAGGCGAAGGCCCTATTGTTTTCTTTAGGATTATTATTAGGGCCCAAGCCCTGTAAAGGACTGAAGCACTATTGTTTTCTTTAGGATTATTATTAGGGCCAAAGCCCTGTAAAGGGCTGAAGCCCTATTGTTTTCTTTAGAATTATTATTATTAGGGCCAAAGCCACTAATGGCGTAGGGCCCTCTTGATCCCCTAAGGATTATTATTATTATTATTATTATTATATTTTTTTATTTTTTCATCATCTGTGGCTTTTTGGGGGCCTTAACATGCTCAAAAACTCTTGACAAATTGGCACACACATAGCACTCACCTAAAGCATGCCATCATCGTCATGAAAAGTTGTTGTAACTCAAGCATACAGTGTCTGATCTGCCCCAAACTTGACATGTGTGATAAGAGTCCTGGCCTAAAGACATCTATATGCCAATATTCAGTTAGTCATAGCGCCACCTGCTGGCAACAGGAAATGGCATGCTTTACACTGTAATTCGCTCCTTGAAACACATTTTAATATGCCAAGAAGTACCAAACATGATAGAAACATGTTAAATCATGCAACAAGTGCTGATATATGCGATTAACGCCACGAGACAGGAAGTTGCTGTAACTCAGGAATACGATGTCCGATCTACTACACACTTCACTTGTTCGATAATAGTCCTTGTCTGAAGACATCCACGTGGCAATATTCAGTAACAATCAAAGCTCCACCTGTTGACAGCAGGAAGTGTAGCACTTTAAAATGACTTTTCCATAATTGTCCTGTCTTTACTCACTTACATGCGTGTCACCCACTGTTCACTGTTTTCCTAAGGCCACCCGGTGGCGGTGAGCCCGGGTGCGAGGGCCCTTTCATCGCTGTATACTATACTGTTTTTGTTGAATGTTTCTAGGTTAATCAACGTTGTGTTTTGTTCTTGTGAACATAATATGGGAAGTTATCCTGTAAAATGTATTGTAAAGACTGAGACAAATCAAACACAATTTTTTGATATAGTGAACCAGTAATTGTTTAAAACTCACTCTGAGGTCTGTCCCCCATCCCCTGAGAATACCAGCCTTTTGCAAGGGGCCCCAGTTATAAGATTTATTGTGCCAAAATATGTGGGAAGAGCAGAGAAAATTAGAGACACACAGAAAACCTGAATCTTTCCCACAGAAAACAGACTTTCCTGCATTAATTTATAGACAGACTGTTCTATAAATTAACATGCATATCCCCAGGAAATGGTATCTATTATTACTGTTTGTTGTATTGTACTCAGTATTGTATTCACATGTTTTATGATACATTTAAGGTAACTTCAATTATGCCATGTTTAGTGTCTATGGGTTCGTATTTAAATGCTTGTGTATACAATATGTCGATACCTGTGCAACACATCAGTATTACAAGAATCTTTAATAGTTCCTATTTAACAACTTAGCCATTTTAATCACGCTCGGTTGTAAAAGGCCTGACAGAAGGAATATTGTCGCTCGGAGGTCCTACCCATTTCATTGGTCAGGTCAACCCTTAGGGGTGTGACTTCTCCCAGAGCTTAAAGCCAGCACACAATGCTCCTACCGCTCTCTCTCTTGCTTTTCCGACAACACAGCGACTGCAGGGACTGCCTGTGGGCCTGCCCTGCCCCCAACCATGTGCTTGACTAAGAGAGGGAGAACTCTTTCCCCACTAAGAGTCAAATTAACAGCTGAAGTTGTTTCATATGTCTTCAACCAATGCAGAAGACACTGGTTACAACCCTGGACCGAATCATCAAGGATTTCTCCTCAGCCTGCAGATCCGATGCTCCTCAGCCTGAAGGCATTTTGCAAGTATCATACATTTGAACACTAAACAGCTATTTAGTTTTAATTTGTAAACCACCTGTGTCAGCAAAGGTGCTCTATTACTGAGGAAACTGATGATTCTTTTCCAGATTGTCTTTGACTTTTTCCCATAGCTCCATTTCCGTTCCCACTTCCAGTTCGACTCTATCATTGCTAATTTTTACCTATGTATGTGTGTGACCTGCGTGTATGTTATGTGTTTGTTAGTTTAGTTATGTGTTTGTGATTTAGTTAATAAAGCTTCGGACTCCGTCTGCTAATAAATTGCCACTTAAATGATTTAGATCCTAACTACATGCTCTGAGTAGTACTGTACAATAAGAATGTTTCCCATAACCTGGAAACTAACATTTCTTAGAATTAATAAACAATTGACGAGTGTTCACTGGACGAGCAGGTTAATTGATTGTAATATTAATTTTAATGTAGCTACATCAAGTTAATCTAATTAACTGATTCACATATTCATAATTAATCATAATTAATAATCATAATGAGTTATGAATAATTATTAATATTTCCCCTTTGATTTAATTCGCTACATTTTGGTGGAGAATGCGGGCATCATTTTAAACAATTGTTTGCAGACGGACCCAGTAATCAATCATGTGTTGTTCCATAAGTTTTATTAACATCTTATACATGCATGTACATATTTCTGTTCAAATCAGCAAAACTATAGCTTGAATGCGCGTTCCTTCGAACGGCAGAAAGTTCCTCGATGCTATAATGCATGTTTAAATTGTACGAAGAAGGTAACCTGAAGTTATCGAAGAAATCATAATTTCAGTTGTTAAACGAGCGTAAACCTTTTTCTGATGACGGAATCTCAGATTAGCAGCGCATACAAATGGTACCAGAATAAACTAACCTGATCTTGGGCGAAGAAAACCCCACTTTCAGCTTTAAATGCATAAGCCTTTTCCTAATGTAGTAATCTCAGATTAAGCAGCATAAATTTACCTCTGTGACAAAGAATCTCACTACAGAGTTTGTAATGGTGTTCTGGGCGATGCTTCTCAGTCACAGATTAATAAGGCCTTATCATTATTCGTTATGGCATCGTATTCATATCAATGCGCTGGACTGCTCATATGAAACAATTGCGTCGAATTTCTGGTGTAAATTCTAGCCTAGCTAACTAGTAATTCACCATTGTCTGTGAAGTGATGTGCTGTTGTTATTTGGGAGTTATGCGTGACCACGCTAGAGTTTTCAATGCGGACTTACAGCATAATTAGAATGCTGCTCTATTCTGGTTGTGTTGTGAGCTGGCATTGGTCTCTTGGCAACGCATGACAACAGAGCGGGTGAGAGCAGACACCTCTAAAAGTCTGATAACAGCACCCACGTCACAGACCGTTGTGCAAACAACAACCGCGTGTAGCCAAAGCTTGTTCTCTAGCAACCCTACACGTATACCCTACAGTTAAAACCCTTTACCTCGACTAAAAGCTGCTAGCACCCTGCTAACACATAGACATGTTAGAGCGTGAAGTGTAACATTCGAACCAAATACACTATAGACTTTGGGACCCTTTTTAGGAGGGACTTTGATTGGAACTGTTGATGGGGAATACGAAGCTTTGTGAAGCTCCGAATTAAACAAATCAGTTGCGTCACAAAGGATTCACTGTTGTGAACCGCTCAAAGCACCACAAGCTGGTGACCCCAGCTGGCCAGAAAAGTAAGTGTAGCAAAGACTTAACTCAACGAGACATCTTTAATAAACCATTCACAAATGTTTTTTTGAAGTTGTAATTAATTAAAGGTGATCAACAAATCATCTAATATCCTAAAACATGAGGTTTCTGTTAAGACCTGATATTTCAGTAAACTAAATCTAAGACAAAATCAGACAAACAAGAGAGTTTAAATATGTATCTTCTCTTTATCTGATGCATAATTTAAATGTGTACACATTTCATATACAAATCATGTATAGACATGGCTTCATGAGACTTAGAGACGAACCATTGAAATTTCAAATCACTTTGAAACAGCTATGACGCATCGCAAAGCCTCGTTTACTGAAATCACGTGACTTCAGCAGATTGATACATGCTTCGAATCACTGATGCAAGACAAATTACTTCCAGAGCTTCACAAGGCATGCCTCAAAGGCATCCATCACTGGTTTAAACCATTTGTGTGTGTGTGTGGTCATTTTTTAAAATTTATTTTGACTTTATTCCTCCCCTATTCTATTTTATTTTAGTTGATTTCCTTCACTCACTTTGTTAAACCTGAATATCCCTATTCAGCCAAGTTGAATTTAAATTAAATTTGAAATTTAATTAAATCAATTTGTTTAGTTACCTATCCTTTATTCTATTAGAGCTATAAGGGAAGTCCAAGTTTACTTTTATTTGAACCTTATTCCTCTATTTTATTTCTATTTCATTCAAATAATTTCTTAACCTGACTATCCCTATGTAGTCAAGTTGAATTTAGTTAAATGTAAAAATGTTAAACGACATGTACCAGCCCAGTCATCAGCAGACGCAGCTTACAGCCGTCAAACTGGTACTGGTTCGCCAATTATTTCATTATTTACTCATGCTGTTGACCAATGAGAAGAAGTGAATATTATGTGACAAACTATTTCAAATGGAATGGAAAGAGGAAGTGAGTGCAAACCTGTACGAACATGAACGGAAGTGACTGGTGACGTGTGCACAGTGCGAGGTCAAGTGTTGGAAAGGTGTGCTGGCTGAATGATAAGAGAAGGTGTTCCGGTGCAAGAAATGAGCCTGCGTAGGGAAAAGTGAGGTGAAAAGTGAGCAGTGACCAGACTGAGTAGCTTATACTTCCCTGGGGTTGATTGCCGTGACGGTGGGATCGAGAGTGCAGCTGGGATGCAAAGACACCATCTCAACTCTCTACTACGACTGCCGGCAATGGCGCGTGCCTTGGATTATGACTCTACAAATGTTCTTCTAGTCCGTGTTGCAAACGTAGTGCTAACGGCTTTGGTGCTAGCTACTTACCTGCTGCTTCATCTGACGCAAGACCAGCGGCTCTGGGAGTCTGGGTACAAACTTGATGCACATACATTACACGCACACACCAACACACTTCAAACAGTCACGCCATTCCACACATACCGGCAAGTTTTGTTTATTTTTTGTGTTTTTTTTTTTAGTTTGTTTTGCTTTAATGTGAAACTGTCTGAAAGCCTAACTGATGTGCAAATTTCAAATGCAAATGGGTTTGCTGTGACAAAGTTATTCTATTCATTCATGCTTTGAACGTTTTTTTTTAAACAGGACTGAGATTAAGCGTACACCAATGTATGGGAAATCACCAGTGGACAAATACCATTCCCACATCTAGAGTCAAGTGGTTTGGCACTTTTTAGAGTTGTGACTTTGGCTGTTGGTTTTTTGTTTTGTTTTTGCTTCTTGTGTCCTGTTCTCTGTGGAGGTGTTTATGTGAAATGCATAATGTAACACTGTCTTAACTGTGTGATTAATTGAAGCTAAGGGTATGTTTGCTATGGTTGGGTATATGATTTATATGATTCTTGGCGGGTTTTCTAAAAATAAATTTGCAATTAATTGATGTTTCCGTATGCAGCAGCAAAGCAAGGAATGGCGAGATTGGCAGCACAAGCGGACACTCGACACCGAGCCTGAGCCACAAAGAGCTTCATCTTCTCCTCAGCCCATGCCCATATGGGTTTCCAACAGGAGGTAAATGAACGAATGCTGCAAGTCACAGAGTTCCACAGAGAACCAACCCACTCAGCATGAGAAGGCACAGGACAGATGCAAGGACCCTGACAGAGTGGAGCAACTGAGGGAGATCACCAGTCTTCAGGAGGCTCTGACAACTGCTGAGCACAGAGAGTAGCTGGAAAAATGCCATCAAACAAGACCTGAAAAAGAATTCCATTTAAAGAACGTAAAGAACTGTTTGAATTTAAAGAGACACTAAAGCTAAGGCCCTTGAAGGCCATCCGCATGCAGAGCTGAAATCCAAACACTGACTCAGCAATTCGACAGAGTTGGAGACAAATTCGCTGTGGTCCAAAAGAACCGAAACAGTCCGACCAACGGCAAATGGACCCCACAATGAGAATGCACCCTGATGAACTTCACAGCAGCAGCACAAGCTCCCCCAGCCCTGCACAAAGGGGGGAGGGGCCAGACTCTACTGCTTAGCAGACCACAACGTCCATGCCAACGTATGAGACATTTATTTTCACCTAAAGTCTTTGACTGGTGTGACCCACCAAGACAGACTCTCTGTTCGGGAGCACATCCAGCCAGAATCACAACGCTTTCTGACTCAGCAGCCAAAAAAACCTCCAATCAGACTACCAGCAGCTGAAACCAGCCGGCATAAAAGACCCATAAGTCTGAAAGCAGATGGAGTGCTGCCCTCAACACCAAGCAGGGCAGATCTGAAAGTCCCAATGTTACTGCCACAGACTCTGGAATGAAAGGAGGACACCAACAGGACCTTTGCCTCCTACACCAGTTAGTCACCTTTTGGGTAGCACAGCCAAATATGCTTGGTTGGTGAAGTGCACGAACGTGTTGCTATTTGCTAAATGTGCTAATTAATATAGCAGACTGCAAAAATTTACACATTCACTCAGCTCAGGCTGCCAGGGCAATTGCAAAGGGATGCAAATATAAATGGACAGATATCAGCATCGGTGAGATGTACCGCTACATTGGGCTGCTGTTTTACATGGCCATGGTGAAGGTAAGCTCCATCAGCCACTACTGGCGACAGGACAGTCTTTTCTCTGTGCCTTTTCCTGCCACAGTCATGTCAAGAGACAGATACCGCACCATTTCATGGAATGTGCACATGAGCCACCCAGATGAAGACAAGGAGATTGACAGAAAGAGGGACACAGCTGATCATGACAGTCTTTTTAGGGTCAAACCTCTCATGGACACAATCCGTCATGCTTGTAAAGCCATCTATCATCCTAAACGGAACTTAGCTGTGGATGAAAGAATGGTGGCATGCAAAGCAAACACTGGAATGAGACAGTACATGAAAGCCAAGCCAACCAAGTGGGGCTTCAAATTGTTTGTCCTTGCTGATTCATCAAATGGATACACTGTGGACTTTTTTGTGTACACAGGAAATAACAACTTTCCCACAGGCCATGGACTATCATATGATGCTGTGACATCTCTTCTGGACTGTAAAGTTTTAGGCTCTGGGTACCATCTGAACATGGACAATTTCTACACAAGTCCTAAGCTCACGACAGACTTGTTTGCCATGAACTTGCCTGTGGGACATACAGAGACAACAGGAAGGACTCGTAATGCAGCTAATTTACTCTCTAAAAATCTGCCAGAGGATCCATCAGTTGGATTCGGGATGGACCTCTTGTTTGTGAAGTGGATAGACACACGAGAGGTATCTGTCTGTTCTCACATCCATGCTGCTTATAGAGGAGACACTGTGCAGAGGAGGGAGAAATCACAAGGTACATGGAGGACAAAGACATTTCCATGTCCTGCACCTGTGACTGCATACAACAAACACATGGGGGGCGTTGACCTGTCTGATCAGCTGATACAGTACTACACAACACAGCACAAAACAATGAAGTGGTACAGAAAGATCTTTCTACACTTCCTGGACATTGCTGCTACTAACGCTTTCATTATACACAAAGAGCTATGCGGTAACATGACCCATAAAGAGTTCATAGAACAGCTTATTGCAGAGCTCTGTGGTGTGTCACAGAAAGAAGCTCCAAAACGGACCAATAGTGACCATGTACCGGTTCCAGGAGCAGAGCTGACATCAGATGCAAGGAATATTGCCACCGCTGGTCGCCGGAACTGCATGCTTTGCAAAGTACTGCTTGATAAAAGGCAAGACACACCTTGGAAATGCCAGGCATGTTATGTTTACTTGTGTCTTCAGTTGAAAAGGAACTGTTTTCAAAAATGGCACAAAGATGTGTGACTATTCAGATTCTCTGTTCACCACCTCCCACTGACCATTGGACTGCAAAGATTATCTGTATGTGAGTAAGCAGGTTATGTATAGGGTGTAAGAGTGGGCTTTTACAAACCTTACACCCTTTTTAATCTTGCAATGGTTTACCCGAATGTGTAAATTCAAGTATGCCTTAATGTGCCTTTGACCCTATTTTATATTTGGATTATTTTGTAAATTATTCTGTAAATTATTCTAAATAAAAAATAAATAAATAAACAATGATATGTCTTTTATCTTTGCATTTTCTTAGTTGACTCAGTCACATTCCTGACCTAATGGCTCATTAGGGGTAGGGTCTTAATCTTCTCAGGTGTGAATCACAGCATTATTCATGAAGATTCACGCCTCTCCGCATACGGGCTCCCTAAACAAAAAGTGTCTTAGAAATTTAAAATCAATACATTGTTTTTTGTGTCCAAGTAGGCAGGATAATTTCCACATCATTTTGAAGCAAAAACTCTAGACTGAAATATACAATTCCCAAAAGTCTTGTGAAAAAAACATTTAGTATGCAGTTGAGGGCTTATTTCAGTTAATTTTTTTGTTGTTGTTGTTTTTCAAAAACCATGCATATACATAATACTCTCAAAAATGCAAACATGTACATACTTGTTGCTCACATATTATTGTAGCCTAGTTTGTGCTGAATACAGTGTAATGAGACTTTTGTCATTAATATGTTTATAAACAACTGAAAAAAGCACAAATGTCAGGGCATGTCAAAACGACTCCAGGCCCCGAAATATGTGTTTACAAGACTTCTGGGTATTGGAGGTTGTAGACTAGAATTTTTGCTTTAAAATGATTAAATATTATCCTGCCTACTCGTTCATATAAAACAATATATTGATTTAAATTTTAAGACACTTTTTGTCAAGAAAGACAGTATGCGGGAGGCGTGAATCTTCATGAATAATGCTGTGATTCACACCTGAGAAGACAAAGACCTGCATAATGACCCGCATAATGAGCCCTTTCAGTCAGGTAGGCTATGTGAGAGGACGCTAAAAAAATCAAAGTACAAAGTAGTTTTTTTTTTTTTTGGTATTTTATTCAGAATATAGTTAACAATATAAATGAGACACATTTTGAATAAATGAGGGAACATTTTGGAGATAAATCCTGTTCAAATATATCAGTGAACATTACTTACCTGGCATTCCAATGTGTTTGGTGTTTCTGCACTGGAGAAAAAAAAAGAAAAGAAAAAAAAACTACTGCTTCCAGTCAGTGATCTCACCATTATATTCATTCAGAATGTTCAGTATGGGCTAATATCTGGTCACTATGATTCTCAAATCTGTGAGATAAAAGAAAAAGAAAAAAAACCCTCAGTGAGCAACAGGATCATATTACATTAATATAATGTCCACTCTTAACAGAAAACATGAAAGTATAGGCATAAATTTAAAATTACAGTACCAGTCAAATGATATTTCTATCACATTTCTATTTATAATGTTTTTGAAAGAAGTCTCATGATCATCAAGCCTGCATTTATTTGATCAAAAATACAGAAAAAAACCCTGCAATACTGTGAAATATTATTACAATTTAAAATAATGTTTCTCTATTCTAATATACTTTAAAAAATAATGTATTTCTGTGATGCAAAGTGCCTAAACATTCATATTACCTCTATGGTATTTTATATTTTATATATAGAGAGCCTAAATGTTAATGTGCAGTTTAATACATTGCTAACACATTTTATTTCAATATTTATTACGTATTTCAGTCGATTTCACTCATCTCAGTATAGCAATACAGTTTGGGAATAGCCATGGCAATTTACTAATGTAAGTTGTGTGTAGTAAACAGAACTGCACGTCTATCTGCCCCATTAATTCACACTGAGACACACAATCAACGGCTCGATAGTTGATCCTCGAAATGAAAGTGAAACAAGCTCTTCTTCTGAGGTAAATCCTTTTAGAATTTTTCCTCACCGCATCTCAAAAGGATGAAAAGTATGAAACTGACTAGACTTAATGCGTTTTTCCGAACTGTTGCTGCATTCACTATGCTGCATTGATCGTCTCAGAATTTGCGTCTGAATAGTGTGGCCGTTCCGTGGGTGTGGCTGCATTAGCAGATAATGAGCTGAGCCGCCAACATCTGACATGTCTCTCTTTTCATACAGATTATATAAACAGAGAATATTTGTTTTCGATTTGACTTACATGATTTAAAACGTTTTTTTAGACATACGTCTCATTTTTGTGTCATTAGTATTCACTACGTTACAGTTCATTTTCTGAGGGAGTATCAGATTGGACTTCATTCAGAGAGAGACTGCGGCTCGTGCATCATGTTAGTTTTCTTTATTTTGCAAAAAGCACAACATTTTGTTTTTACCCTGAGTGTACACAAATAAAAGAGGACATTTCACAGATTAGAATGGTATATAACTCTTAATTGATATGTCCAAAATTGCTAGAGTATTTTTAGTCTCTTTCACACTGGTAAGAAAAAAACTGAGGTGGTATCACCGGCGAAACCGCCGACTCCAGGGGGTTAAACCACCGTCCACTTGAAAGTGGGCCTTTGATAATTCCAACATGACATTCGATACAGCATTCGATTCGCATGTAGATCACTAGTGGCTGGCTTGTTAGATGCAGATAAAACAAGAGCTTGAATTGACATCTCTGCTGTAACTGAAAGAGTCTTGTTACATTTTAGCATATGTTCAAATGGTATCAGTAAAGTTATTCTGAATTTAGCAAAGAAACCCTAATCTCAGCATTAAAGCGTAAGTCTGTGTTGAATCTCAGCTCAGTGGCATGTAAACTGTACCAAAATTGATTACTCTGCTTTGGTTGAAGAAATACCAATGGCAATATTGCTTAACCTGTTTCTGATTAATAAATCTGTGTTATATAATTATAGATTTGGGTGAGGCTCCCCTTTCTACAGTGTAACAGCCTTAGAAATTATAGCTAGATTGATGTCAATCATGCATCTACAAGCATTGCTACCTAGTGACCAAAACTGTGTTTTAACTTGCTGAAAGGAACGCCACCTCATGCACAAGGTGGATGTAACTGTGTATGCTTAAACAAGCTTTGACTTTCAGCAAAACTATGTAATTACACTGTAAACAAATACAAGAAGTTGTTTAAAGTAGAGAGAAGGGTTACATGAATAAAATTTGCAACCATATTTGCATTTTACTGAATGTAACATCTAATTTTTTAATATCTTGAAGTATAAGCGCCACATTTTAACTCGATGCAGGACTCATTTCAGATGTGCAGACATTCTTCATGAACTGTTGAATTGCTCTGACATGCACTGCTTCCCATGACAACAACTTGTCACAGGAAGTACTAACTCGCCACCTCATGACATTATATTGTAAACAAACCATGCTAGGGAGCTAAGCTAACACGACCTAGCATCCTTCCAGCTAAAATGTAGCTAACTAATAACTTCTACAGTAGCTGTTAGCATCATTTAATTGAAGTCTTTAACTACAGCTGTGGGTATTCAGTGTGAAGTGATCTAAACCAATTTCCTTTTACCACATTCCTGTTTTTTTCTTCTTCTATTTTTCACTTTCTCTTGTCTTAACTTTAATTCTTTTATGATAATTTCATGTGAACTTAGGTGCATTTCTTCCTGAATGCTGTTCAGCTAAATTTGCAGTTACTAGTTTAATTAAATCTAAATTTAATTACATGTAAACTGTTTAGCTAAAGAAGAATTCTTAGATTTATTGAGATTTTTCAATAGCACGTTGACTAAACTTCATGGAGGGACTCACACAGGGTGTGGTCCTGAACAGCTGTTCAGCAGCAGCTATGACCAACTATAGTGATTTCCCAACTAATAATTTCCAACTAGTGATCTCCAAACCTAATCTAATTGTTAATCACTAGTGCTATTGATTATTCCCAACACCAGGTCATTTTGCTGTTTTAATCACTTCTTTAAATATTGTTATTTTATTTTAATCATAATAGCAATCAGCTATTTGTTTTTATTAGTACTATTTCTTTAATCTATTTGATTTATTTACATTTTCCTTTTTGTTCTCGTGTGGTTTAATTTCCCAATAGAACCACAAGTAACTAGACATACTTTCCTTCTTGATTTTGTTTGTTGCTTCAATTTTATGAGCCAGTTACAAAAGTAATCTAAACTCTAAATCTAATTTTGAGCACCACTAATAAATCCAATCTAATAGAAAAGCTCTCCTCTTCCATTTTCTTTCTCTTTTCCATTGTTCAGAGATCAAGCCTGTTGTGAGCCATCAGTAAGTTCTGAGAAATAATTTGACCATAAGATCCATCTTAAGTAATTTATTAAACTTAGCTGTACTCCATACACCTAGCTGCCCACTGTGCCTTCAGCTCCAAATTCTGTTTGATCTTGCATTAGTCTCTTGCTCTTACTCTTACCACAAGTGTGCCAAAATGTTGCAGAATGCTCAGCCTAACTGCCCAGATGGCAGACCAAAGGACTGGCTAGGTTTCATGAGGAACACCCTCCTACCAGGGCTGCTGATCACTTGCAGCACCAGAGCCAAAAGCAACTGGACAACAATGGAGGAGAAGAAAGATGACTCAAACCAGAGGTATGATCACAAAGATCTGACTGAGGTCAACTTCTTCCTTGCCCTGCTCGCTTGATAAATAAACTACAGCTCGTACAAAATGCAGCAGCTAGAGTTCTTACTAGAACTCGGAAGTATGACCATATTAGCCCAGTTCTGTCAACACTGCTTTGGCTTCCTGTTAAACATCATATAGATTTTAAAATCTTGCTAATTACTTACAAAGCACTAAATGGTTTAGCTCCCCAGTACCTGAGCGAGCTCTTAATGCATTATAGTCCTTCACGTCTATTGCAATCTCAGAATTCAGACCAGCTGATAATACCTAGTATATCAAAATCAACTGCAGGTGGTAGATCCTTCTCCTATTTGGCACCTAAACTCTGGAACAATCTTCCTAGCATTGTTCGGGAAGCAGACACACTCTATCAGTTTAAAATCTAGACTAAAAATGCATCTCTTTAACCTGGCATACACATAACACATTATCAATTTATATTTTCAAATCTGTTAAAGGATTATTAGGCTGCATAAATTAGGTCAGCCGGAACCAAGAGCACTTCCTATAACATCAGATGTACTCGTTACATCAGAAGAAGAATGGCATCTGCGCTAATATTAGTCTTTCTGTTTATCCCGAGGTTTACCGTAGTCAACCGGATCCGGGCCGTATCCAGGTGAGATCGAGGACCTGCGCCTTGACACGACCACAACGCAGCCCTGAAGTATCCGCAGAGATTGAGTCAACTAGATCATCCATTGTGAAGGCTTCATCGACACAACAGCCAGTTGCACAGTTCCTCAACAAACTGCCTGTACCGCCATGATGAATACCATCCTCAACTGGATGGAACTGGAATAAATACCTTGAATGTTGTGCTATCCCATCGGACTTATGTTAACTACCTGAATCGTAACAAAGCACTGTTCACCAGAGGAGAACGGGCCCCCCGACCTAGCCTGTGTTACAATATAGACGGGCCGGAGACAGAGGGTCACAGAGAAGGTAGTTTATTGAACACAAGTAGAGCAACGGGTGACAACAGGTGAGTTTGTTGAAGTAGTAAAAGTGATAAATGAATGTTAGAAAGATGATACTGTCCTTTGTGGTATGCAGAGTGGATGTTGGATGATAGCGGTAACAGGGTAGAGACAAGGAAGGCTGACGACACTCACACACGGACTGGAAGACACAGGAGGTAATCGGAGACACAGGATACAGGTAAGTAGTACTGGGAGTCCTGGAGGTAAGCAAGAGGTAAGTTCCTTGTTGCGAATGAGACCAGACAATGAGAGTGAGTGTGTGAGTGTCTTATATACTGGTGCTGATGGGTGAGCTGATGAGGTGCAGGTGTGCATGATCAGTACTCAGGAGATGGAGTGCGCTGTGATTGGTGGGTGTTGGAGCCTGGCGTGCCTGTGACAGCCTGGTTTCTCCCAAGGTATTTTTTCTCCTTTTTAACACCTCTTTGCCACCTGATGTCACCTGTTGGAGTTTGGGTTCCTTGCTGCTGTCGCCTTTGACTTGCTTAGTTGGTGGACACTTGACATTTGATATTCAAAAGTGCTTTGCATCTGCCTGCATTGACACCATTTTCTTTCAGAGCTGTTGTGCAGCCAAAATTATATACCAGTTAACACTGTAAAGCTGCTTTGACACATCTGCATTGTAAAAAGTGCTATATAAAAAAAGGTGACTTGACTTGACTTCCTGGCCCAAAACAGGAGGTAAACAACCTCAAACTCCAGATCACAGAATCTCACAAGGAGCTGACACATGCTAAAATCCGCATAGACCAGCTAGAGATGGAGGCTCAGGACAGACACAAAGGTCCCTGGCAGAGTGGAGTCACAAAAAAAAAATCCACAGACTTCAAAAGTCTCTGACAGCTGGGGTTGTAACGACTGAGACAAATCAGACGCAATTGTTTAAAACTCACTCTGAGGTCTGTCCCCCATCCCCTGAGAAGACCAGCCTTTTGCAAGGGGCCCCAGTTATAAGATTTATTGCTCCAAAATATATGGGAAGAGCAGAGAAGAGCAGAGACAAAGACTGTTCTATAAATGAACATGCATATCCCCAGGAAATGGTATCCATTATTATTGTTTGTTGTACTGTACTATGATACATATAAGGTAACTTCAATTATGCCATGTTTAGTGTCTATAGGTTCGTATCGAGAAGATTTAAATGCTTGTGTATACAATATGTCGATACCTGTGCAACACATCAGTATTACAAGAATCTTTAATAGTTCCTCTTTAACAACTTAGCCATTTTAATCACGCTCGGTTGTAAAAGGCCTGACAGGAGGAATGTTGTCGCTCTGAGGTCCTACCCATTTCATTGGTCAGGTCAACCCTTAGGGGTGTGACTTCTCCCAGAGCTTAAAGCCAGCACGCAATGCTCCTCCCACTCTCTCTTGCTTTTCCGACAACACAGTGACTGCAGGGGCTGCCTGTAGGCCTGCCCTGCCCCCAACCATGTGATTGACTAGGAGAGGGAGAACTCTTTCCCCACTAAGAGTCAAATTAACAGCTGAAGTTGTTTCATATATCTTCAACCAATGCAGAAGACTTTGGTTACAACTCCGGACCGAATCATCAAGGATTTCTCCTCAGCCTGCAGATCCGATGCTCCTCAGCCTGAAGGCATTTTGCAAGTATCATACATTTGAACACTAAACAGCGATTTAGTATTAATTTGTAAACCACCTGTGTCAGCAAAGGTGCTCTATTACTGAGGAAACTGATGATTCTTTTCAAGATTGTCTTTAAATTTTTCCCATAGCTCCATTTTCGTTCCCACTTCCGGTTCAACTCTATCATTGCTCATTTTTACCTACGTATGTGTGTGACCTGCGTGTATGTTATGTGTTTGTTAGTTTAGTTATGTGTTTGTGATTTAGTTAATAAAGCTTGTGCACAATACGTGTTTGGTTCTGACTCCGTCTGCTAATAAATTGTCTCTTAAATGATTTAGATCTTGACTACATGCTCTGAGTAGTACTGTACAATAAGAATGTTGTTTCCCATAACCTGGAAACGAACAGTTCTTAGAATTAATAAACAATTAACACTGAGTGTTCACTGGACAAACCGGTTAATTGTTTGTAATATTAATTTTAATGTAGCTACATCAAGTTAATCTGATTAACTGATTCACATATTCATAATTAATCATAATTAATAATCATAATGAGTTATTAATAATTATTAATATTTCCCCTTTGAGTTAATTCGCTACAGTATTTTGCCATGGGTTTATGAAATGTCTATGTATTTTATTTTTTTTCTTCTCTGCTTGTCACCTTTCAGTGAGTTAAAGACTGTCATGTATGTCAGTATTTCTCATAATTTAGCCTTACTTTTCTGTGGGGTCAGAGTATTCATTCATTCACAACTATTCATGTATGAAGTTGTTTATTTCCTGTATCTTCACAGTGCTAAACCCCGGGGAAAATACGCCAGCTCTCGCCTCACGTGCATCATTTCCTTGAGCTCTACACATTTGTTTTTTCTGGGCAACAACATTTCAACTCTGCGTTACAAATGCAATCAAATGTGTCACTGTCACTTGATGATGAATCTGAAGAAGCTGTCAGCGATGAAAATATTGATTTTGAAGATGTTGAAAATAAACTGAATATAATAAAATAAACAAACTGAACTCTTCCAAGCTACAAAAGGTAACAAAATATGCTTTATTTTATTCTTCTGTAAAAGGGCTGTCACGATATTAGATTTTTCACACCACGGTTATTGTGGCCAAAAGGATTCACGATATCGATATATCGTGATATCTATAGAATTCTTGGGGGGAAAAAATGCATCAGTCAAATTTTTACTTAATTTAATTTTCACTTTGTTTATTTAGTTTTTTTTCTTTTTCAGGGTTGCTGCAAAAGTCAAATTTAAGGCTTTTTAAGATCTGAAGAAATAAAAATTAATACTAGCCCAGTAGCCTATACATTAAGGCTGTTACCAATCAAATAAAGTCATTATCAACAAAATCCATCTCTGCAATACAGAGGTGACACAGAATGATAAGTGGCATTAATATATTTACAGAGCATTTACAAATTGTCTACATAAAATTAATTCAATATTTAAATTATTTCTAATTTTAACTTTTTAAAATTAAAATATACTTTAAATATTAAACTAAACTGCCACTAGGTCTTAATGAGTGAGTGAGTCATTCATTCAAACGATTTCTTTAAATGACTGATTCATTTAGGAAGGAAGCAAGTGACCGTCTTTACTGAATGGGTCAGTTAATCATTAATTAAACTGATTCGTTCAAAATGCGGATTCAGTGAGTATAACAAAAAAAAGCTGTTCTGCTGTTCATAATTTTATTTTGTTGCCGAAATAAAGAAAAAAACAAACAATATTAACAATACTGTGTCTAAAATATAACTCACATTGTTCATTTAACAATACGTTAAATGAACATTGCATTTGTGCTGATTTGGGGGAAACGGCACTCTTGCTCGTGTGATATTGTACTACAATTACATAATATCATATGATATAATGACAAAAACTCGTCGGGGCAAAAATGCCTGTGTATCTTGAATTTTGAGGGCATATAACTGCACGCATAGCTACATCACGCTGAGTAAGATGAGTAAAGAAAACGTGGTACTTATTAAAAGAATCACCCTTTATTTAAATATATGAATACAGAAAATCGCTGTTAACAGGTTAATATAACATTTCCCATTCCATGACTAGTACAATAATCGCAACTTACTCTCTGTAAAATGGCGTAATCTGCAGGGTGATGGACACGGAGGTGGGTAAAAAGGTTGGTGATGTTGCCACCCTTCGTACTGACTGTAGCCAGGCAACTGAGGAAAATTCTGCAGATTGGGCTGTCTAAGGTGCTGTTTTCTTTAAAGCCGAAAAACTCCCATACTGTCAAGCTTACTTTTTTCGGGTGTGGACAGAGCCTCTCGCTCTCCCGTTCAGACGACATGGTTCTTCTTGGAATAGCTGCGCAGCTGTCAGCGTTAAGGTGCAATACTGCAAACTGAGAGGTTAACCAGGTACTGGTGCTGGAGTATTTACGTGTCATGATAACATAAGAATCCTATTCATTTTAAATATTGTGATTATCGCCAATACCAATATATTGTCACGCCCTAAATGAACACAATGTCGATATTTCATGCTTTGAATATCATGATTATCATCAATACCGGTATATTGCGACACCCCTATTCTGTAATAGTTAAGAAGGACTCTTTAGTAAACTAATACTCCAGTTCATAGATTTATATTAAGTGTTTCACTGGGAGTTGAAAAATTCAATATTCAATGTTGGTGCCCCCTTGTAGAATTCTACGGAGTATGCTAGAGTGTTTGGAAAAGTATCGGACACGTCAATTGTCATTATGAATCTGTAGAGTGTGGAGTGCACAGGAGTTTTTTTGCCTCATTTCAGTGTGGTGTTAATTGTGTGCATGCATCTAAAAGTAAGTTTCTGTGTTTATTGATCTCACTAAACTTGTTGCCTCTGGGTTATCACCATAATTCAGTTTGTTCAGTCTCTTAAGCCTAATTAATGATACGAGCCAATCGACCTGCATAAATCCAGGCTATATTGTTTTATTGCATGCTTATAATTGTTTACACAATTCTTCCTGATTGTTTATATCAAGTGTAAACGCAATTGCCTTTCATTATGCATATCTATACTATCTGTTAACCGAGTGGGCTAAGAAAGTGCAGTCATCCTGTTATTCACGTGCTGTCTATGTGACGTCGTTGACAATATGGCCATGGGTTCGAGCCCCGCTCTGACCAAAGTTAAATAATATTCAGATAAATTAACAAAAGTGAAGAATGTAACTTCTAGATTTGTTGTAATGTTTTCTAACTACAATATTGTTTATTTTTGTTATTGATTATTGTATTGTTATGCAATTATCAATGTTCAGCGTTGATATCTATATTTGTTTCTATTTGTTTATAGAACCACACCCATACATCTAGATAATAAATCCTCAAAGAAACCTATGGGCATCTTTACTGTGTCCTGACCTGACATACCACAGTGATTAATTTACCCGCGCCACATTGGTTACTAATTAACATTTGGTCCTTCGAGCTGGAGACAGTAATTGCTGTGGATGTGCGGAAGATGCTTCCAGATAAGTCGGCAAGAGAAGGACGGCCTGCTGATGTGCGTCGTAAGCGGCGAATACAGCCTCCAGCCTGGTTAGAGGATTGTGAGGTTTCTCTCCCTCACTATGACCAACAGACTCCAGCTGCTCGTACATTCCCTTATCCCAGAGAGTTACAGGCAAGTCACACTGAAAGGGTAGCCAAGATGACTTCTCTCATGTATAAGCAATTGACGATGCCATGTGGGCAGGCCGGAGAGCCATAAGTCGTTCACCACCCACTGGACCAAGATATGAAAGCACACCTGTATCACAACAGAGAATGTATCAGAGCTTCTGAAAATGATGCAGCACCTTAAACAAGAAAATCAACAACTTCAGTTTACAGTGCTGGGTATACAACAGCAAATAAACACTAACAGAACTTTCTCAGTCCACGAAAGAGCAGTGACTTATAACACTAGACAATCTTCTACCTGAGAAAGCTACGGAGAGATATAATATCAAATTCTCTTGGAACATTTGAAGTTTGAGGATGCTCTTTTCATTGCAGATTCCTACATCAATTCCAATAGGCCCTATTCAGATACCATGACATCTCTTGCAGAGCAATATGGGCAACTTAACCAGTTAGCTTTGCAGCGGATTTTGGACGATCCTACTATCCGCAGCCATGACACCAGTGGATTTAAAAGGTTTGCATTGAAAGTCAGAGCACTGGTTGGAATGCTGGACCAATTCGGGGATAGCGGCAATGTTGAGCTCAAGTGCGGTTCGCATGTCACAAGACTATTGTCAAAGTTGCCCCCCGACTTGCGAGCCGAGTTCAAAAGGTGTTCCCTACTGTTTTACACTTTGCAGACTGACTTCAATATGAGCTAAACATTTAGGTGAGTGGCTTCGAGTTTCTTGGTGGGGACAGAAAAAAAGGAACGCACTGACCAGAAGAGAGAGCACAGAGACTTTAGGTCCACCAAGACAACAGCTATATTCCACAGCGTCGATCCTGCTCTCACTACCCAATCTTCATAGCAGTCCAGTTTGTTTGTGACCAAACCTAAAGACAAACCAAAACCGTTCTGCCCCTACTGCACAAATAGCCAAAATTTCAGCCAGCTCACCAAAGAACAGAAAACGAAGTGGGTGAAAACAAATAAGAGATGCTGGCATTGTGGTCGAGCTCATCAGGCAGCGCAGTGCCGTTTGAAGACAAGCTGCAAGGTATGTAAGGGCAAACATCTCGAGGCACTCCACGAGTTGAATGAGAGACCCGTTAGTGAGAACACTTGTCTTGTCAACAGCGCTAATGAGGTTCTGTACCTAGACCGCCCACTAGGTTGTAGTCAGGTGTTGCTAAAGGTCATCAAGGTAATTCTTTGGAATGGAAGACATACCCTTGAGACATCTGCCATTCTAGATGATGGCTCGGAATGCACCATCCTCTTGCAAGCTGTTGCTCAGAGACTGAAACTACATGGCAAACCAGAGAACCTCGCTCTAAGAACTATTAGACAGGACATGAGAGTCATAAATGGTACTTCTGTGTCCTTCACCATATCTACAGCCTGTCAGCCTCAGAGAGTCTTTAAGATACACAGAGCATTTACTGCAGACCAAGTGGTGCTTGCCAAACACACATGCCCAGCTGCCACCCTACAGGACAAAAACAGGCACCTTTAGGGGCTGCCAATCCCCGCCTTTGAAAATGTTCAGCCCCTCCTACTAATCGGCTCTGACTATCCACACTTAGTTACCCCGATTGAGCCTGTAGTTTGGGTCCTCCTGGTGGACCGACAGCAGTGAAGACACGACTAGGCTGGACAGTCCAAGGGCCTGCTAAACTTGTGCAACATCCACTTCTGACCCAACAATGTCTCAACATATTGATTTGTTCCCCTTCCAATGAGCTGTTCAGACATATTGATAAACTATGGCAACTCGATGTACTGCCCTCCAGAAGCAAGAAACTTGCCACCAGATCCAAACAAGATCAAGAAGCCATCGACTTGCTAGAGGCAAAGACAACCCAAATTGATATTGATGGGACTCAACGCTATGCTACTCCTCTCTTAAGAGTTAAGAACATGCCCAAATTACATGCCATGAATAAAAGCAGTAATGCCTAATCTTCGCAGCACAGAGAATCGCATGGCTAAGGATCCTGTGAAGTCAAAGGCTTACAGAGCTGAAATTCAGAGGCTGGTACAGACAGGCTATGTGGTTGCAGTACCAGAGCAGAAATTTACCAGAGAAGAAGAATCATGGTTCATCCCCCACCACATGGTGAGCCATAATGGTAAAAACAGAGTTGTTTTCAATTGTTCTTTTTCATACCTGAATGACTTGCTTCTGCCTGGACCAGCTCTGGGGTCATCCTTGCTCGGGGTGTTGCTACGATTCCGGGAGCATGCTGTAGCCTGTAGTAGTCATATAAAGGGCATGTTCCATCAAGTAAGACTGCTACCCAAGGACAAGCCCCTCCTCTGATTCCAATGGCGTAATCTCAACAGAGAGGAAATGCAGCCTGTGCTGTGCTACGTATGCGCTACAGAAGCACTTAGTTGATCACAGTGAGCCGGGAGACACAGTACGACACTCCATCAAAAGATGTTTTTATGTAGATAACTGTCTACAGAGTGTTGCAACACCTGAAGAGGCTAAAGGGCTTGTGAATACACTGAGGAATCTGTTAGCAGAAGGAGGATTTGAACTACGACAGTGGGCATGCAATTTCCCTAATGTCATCCATCATCTGCCAAAGGAAGCCAGATCTGAAATCAGTGAGCTTTGGCTTAACTAAACTGAATCAGATCTTCAAGAACTTGCATTGGGTTTGCGTTGGATGTGTCTGTCTGATACCCTTGGATACCAGAGTCGCCTTACTGACTGTTCAACTCCCACAAAGAAAAACATATACAAGGTATATGACCCCCTTGGGTTTCTTATACAGAGTCTGTGGGCGAAGCAGAGAGAGTGGGACGACCCACTACTGCCAAGGGACATTCTTCAAACAAGGCATGACTGGCAAAAGGAACTGCCACATCTGACCCAGATCACAATACCCCACTGCTATGTGAGTTCCCAAATTGACCCCCTTAACTGTAGTCAGCAAGTACATATTTTCACTGATGCTTCCGAACGAGCCTATGGGTCGCGTCTGTAGCATACTTGCGAACAGAGGACACAAAGGGAGGTGTTGAGGTGGCTTTTCTCACAGCCAGTAGCCCCTAAATGCTAGCTATCAGTGTCCAGATTGGAACTGTGTGCAGCTCTCACCGATGCGCAGTTAGCTTCATTGTTAGCTAAAGAGCCCACCCTGACCATTGAATCCTTTGTACTGTAGACAGACTCCACTCCACTATGCTCCACTCTTGACATGGCTTCAGTCAGAATCCTGCCACTACAAAGTATTCGTGGGAACTAGAATTGCCGAAATACAAGAACTTACAAGTACTCACACCTGGCGGTATGTGGAATCCACCAATAATCCAGCTGACTACATTACTCATGGGAAGACACTAAAAGAGCTAGCCACAGACAAAACATGGAGACAAGGACCGGCATATCTCTGGCATTCACCCTCCTGCTGGCCAACTACTCCTGAAATAAATACAGCTGAGAATCCTGCCGAACTGAAGAAGCCTACTTTTTGTGGTCATGTAACACTCACTGAAGTTCAGTCCTTGCCTGACCCACAACAGTTCAGCAGCAGCACTTCAACGCCACGGGGCGGCAGGTAAAGAAGGGAATCCTTCTGCTGAGGATCATCAATTAGCGGAAAGAGACATTCTAAGAAGAGCTCAGTATGATAGCTTCCCTGAGGACTTCTACTGTCTAGTGGCAGGTAAACCAATACCATCCTCTAGCTGTCTAATAACCTTGGCACCCGAGTACGATCACACGGTAGGGCTCATTTGAGTTGGTGGGAGACTTCACCACAGTCAGCAACTGGACACTGATGTTATCCCCCCTGTTGTCCTAGACTCATCCCACAAAATAACCCACTTGCTCATTCAGGACACAGATAAAGAGCCGCATCACTCTGGTTCTGAACGGCTCTTTGCAGAGCTCCATCGTAAATACTGGATTTTACGCAGTAAGGAAGCCATAAAATGGCAGCAGCACTCATGTCCTGATTGTCAACAGTGTTGGGAGTAACGCGTTACAAAAGTAATGCATTACAGAAATGTATTACTTTTTGCTGTAACGCAGTAGAGTGTGGTATTACTAATCAATTTTCAGTAATACATTACCCGGTACATGTTCAGTAACGTTACAACACACTTTTAGCCCAAAATTGCCCAACGGTTTAAGGTGTAACGAATTACAACAAATTAATTAATTAGCTCAAATTATGGGTGAAATATATATATAATTAAATCATAACACGTTATGATCAATTATAATTGTGTAAAGCAGTTTGCAAAATCGGAACGTAAAAGTGACTTGATTTGTTGAATGAGCAACAGAAACAATCGAACATATAATGTATTTAATATATGAAACTACGAACACATAAGCTATACGGCTCAATATACACAAAGAATATACATATATACAGAAGCGAAAGTAAAGACAGGAAAAGAGAGAAGACAAAGAGTAGCAAAGCTTACAGACAGTTCCCTAAGAGCCAGCAAAGAATCACTATCACTCTATTAGGTCGTGTAACTTAGCGCATCTAAGATAGCGGTACTTGCATGAGTTTGCGTGCTGAGTTTCAAAAAGATACATGTGAAGATTCAGTGCATCCATGGCTGCAGTTTGTTGGCTTCTTCCGTCTTCGCTGGAAGTTTGAACTGAGAACTTGAAAGTTTGTTTCACCAAAGGTGGTCATCCCGAAGAGGAGAGGAGCGCGTGATGGGAGCGTGGTCGGACGAGAGACATCCGGGAAAGATGTGCGTGAGATGACGAGAGACAATCGAGAGACAAAGGAACATGCGTGTGGTTGTCTTTTAAGGACAAACCAGCCAAAATGCCTCCTTGGGTGAACAGCGTGGATTTTGAGGAGGGAAAAGTTCTCTTTGTCTTGTCTTGCGGCTCAATTTGCATAATTTATGATGGTTTCAGAATTGGTAACTTTTATTTCAAAAGACCTTAGAAATAGACTAATGCATGGTATTGTAACAGAACATACATAGTTAATTAAAGCATCCTGAGAGGATTCATTTAAGACTAAACATGGCAGGGTGAAAAAGACAAAGACAGAGATAGTCTTACACTCACATATAAAGGTTTGGCGGTACAACTCACACAACTATAGTCGTAACTTAAATGGAATACATGCTTAAAACTAAAATACATGCTTACAGGACTACATTTAATCATTTGGGGCCAATTAAAGTCCACTATAAGGACATGGACATCTTGGATGACATTGGGGTGAGTAAATTATCAGGAATGTTTTATTAGAAAGTGGACTTTAATGAATGAAAAATGCCACAAGTAAGTTCTATTACTTGTTCGTGGTCAGTCAATAGCCGTGTGGTGTCCAAGTTTGTAAATAAAGACTAAATGATAGCTTCGGATATATTTGTTTAGCGATTTATTTCATTCATCTCCCTCTCGCTGGTGTAACTTTGTATTGTGTGATGTAGTCCAGTGAAAGCGTGTTTGTTTTACAGGAGGCCCGCGAGGCTAATGGGCCGACAGTGGAAATGCTGCATGATTTCAGCCTCTGTGCTCGCTCTGGCCAGTGGAAAAGCGGCTAATGGGTGAAGATGGCAGAAGAAGACTGTACATTCGCGAGATGGACGTATGCGCATTACTTCGAGTTTGTCAGATAATCACTTTACCTCTACCATACTTTTAACAGACTTGGATCATTTGTGATTCTGTCTGTCATCCTTTCTTGCATTGTCTTGAGCCTTTACTTTGCCAACTATAAGCTATATTGTTAGTAGCCTGGATAACCCACAGTCATTATGCTACATCATATCGCCCTCTACTGGATGTAAAATGCCTCGCAGTACATTTTGTCATTTTAGAATGTTAAGTTCTACTTCTGCAGTTATTTTGGTGAAAGTAATTTAAAAGTAATACAGGAGTAATGTAACGCATTACAATTCTGAGACATTAATATTGTAAGGTAAAGAATCACTTTTAAATAACAGTAACAAGTAATCTATAATGTATTACAGTTTGGAAGTAACTTACACAACACTGCATTTGTCATTTGTTAAAGTCCACTTTCTAATAAAAAAATCCTGATAATTTATTCCTTATAGTGGACTTCAATTGGCCCCAAATGGTTGAAGGTCAAAATTACAGTTTCAGTGCTGCTTTAAGGGGCTTTAAACGATCCCAGACGAGGAATATGGGTCTTATCTAGCAAAACTATCAGTCATTTTCTCAAAAAAATGAAAATGTATATGCTTTATAGACTAGGGTGACCAAACGTCCTCGTTTTCCAGGGACAGTCCCGGTTTTTGGTGTTTTGTCCCCGACTGGAGCTGTCCCTGGAAATGTCCCCGTTTTACAGCTCATTCAAAACAACCTGCATATACATTGCAAAAAGACCAACGAGCATACAGCAGCCTGCTGGAGAAATTGTGTAGTGATCATATTCTCCAACAGAGGGGGCTGAGCAGCTACACTTGGTCGCGCGCCGCTACTTCATGAGGAACGTAACCTGGATCTGGATCTGGATCTCGACCAGAGCAAAGCGCCATTATCGTCAAATATCAAAATAAACATCATTGTCGGTTTCAAGGTAGTAACATACTAACTATTCATGTTAAATTAAAGTAATACTGTTTGTATGTTTTAGAACAGGGCCTCAAAAGGGTGTGAGATTGTTTTGCACAATTTTAAACGTCCACAAAAGTTCTGCAGTCACAACGCAGCAATTTACACACACACTTCTTAACTACGTGGTGAAGGTACACTTAGATATGAATAAATAAAATAAAATAAATCACGTACTTTGTGCTTAAAATGAGTCTAAAATGCAAAATAATAGTTAAAATAGTTAAAACAGTTGTAATTTCTGTATACAGTAGCTAAAAACAGCTTGTGAAAATTAAAATAATAAATTCAATAATGTTAAGAAATATTTGTTAAATTCCGTTTTATATGCATCTTCTTATATTTGTTGTTTTATTTTTGTAATGAAATGTGCTTTTGTAAAGTCATACTAATTTTATAATTGGCATATTGTTTTGAACTGCTTTTACAGTGGTTACTATTAATCGTGTAAAAGTTTTTTTGGTGAATTGTATTAGAACCAGAGCAAAAATCCTAATAATAAAACTAAATCATAATTATTAATGTAATAATACATTAATATAAGGAGCCCACAACAATTAAAAACAAAAACATTCAAAAATGCATTGTCCCTGTTTTTTATAAATAGATAATAACAAATGAGATTTTGGTGATATTTTGACCACTCAAATAGGAAATGTCCCCAGTTTCCATTTCAGAAATCTGGTCACCTTATTATAAACACAAATGATCGCATCAAAAGTGTTTCCTCCAGACGGCGATTCCGTATTCCTCAAAAAGCTTGGACGTATGTGCATTACTTCGAGTTAATCAGATAATCACTTTACCTCTACCATACTTTTAACAGACTTGGATCGTTTGTGATTCTGTCTGTCATCCTTTCTTGCATTCCCAGCTAACACAGTTACGGTGTGACGACGTAACTGGACCAGACTCATATTAGTTGCAACGACGTCCATAATAATGTTCTAGTGACATAACTTTGTGATTCCCATATTTGTTGTGGCAACGTTTTAGTGGTACGTTGCTGGAACGTGGCAGGTACGTCCTAACGACCAAAATACCACCTTGACCTTTATTTTTAAAATCTGCTTCTCACCTTTACTCCGGGGAATGGAGATGTGCTCCGTCCATAACCTTGAAATCCATGCAGAACTGATAAACATTTAATTCTCTGCTATAAAACCTTATAAATTCTAATTGTTATAGGCAATTGTATTGCTTTAATACATTTGCAGATAAAAATATGTAATGGAAACCAATAGAACCCCTTAATTAAATTCTGATAGAAAATGGCTAGAAACACACTGCTTCCATGTAATCATTAGCATTGTTACTTTGTTCAGTTACTAAGCCAATACATTTGAACATTACTATGTAACCATGTTTTAACCATGTAAAGTGTTATCAAGTTATGAGTAATTGAACACATGAATGAAACATTCATAGATCAAACAATACAATAAATAAATGTAACCAATGATTAATATGTTTTATCATTTTTATTGAAAAAGTGTTTTATCATTAGTGTTACAATACAGAAGGGTTGGAGACTGGAGATAACTGTTAGGGATGTTTATTTAACACACAGCAAAGTGAACAGACATGCAGGTGAGTATATGTGAATTCTTGGAGTAGATAGATGAGTGATAGTTGAGTGATACTGTCCTTTATGTTGATAGAGATGATGATTCGTGGAGAAGCTGATGAGGAGTTGCACTGGAGATGGGAGACACTCACACACAGACAGGAAATTACAAGAGGAGACTTGAAGACGCTGGAGACAGGTAAGTAGGTAGCAGGGAGTCCTTGAGGTAAGCATGAAGGTAGTACTTGATGTAAACGAGACCGGACAATGACTGGTGGTGTGTGAGTGGCTTATATGTGGTGGTTGATTGGTGTGGAGATTGAGTGCAGGTGCATGTGATTAGTATTCTGGTGAGGGAGTGCGCTGTGATTGGACGGTGTTGGAGCCTGGCATGTCTGTGACAGTATGGGGCTGACAATGAGTTTTTCTGGAAGGATGGTCTCAGGTTCCTCAGGAGCATGCAATCGGGATAAGGCATCTGCCTTGACGTTTCTGGAACCTGGACGATAGGAAATTGTAAAGTTAAAGCGGGTGAAGAATAACACCCAGCAAGCTTGTCTCGGGTTTAGTCTCTTTGCCACTCACAGGTACTCCAGGTTCTTATGGTCTGTTAGTACTAAGAAGGGGTGTTTGGCACCCTCCAGCCAATGCCTCCACTATTCTAGGGCCAACTTGATAGCTAGAAGTTCCCGGTTACCTATATCGTAGTTGATCTCCGCCGGGTTGAGCTTGTGGGAGAAGAAGGCACATGGATGGAGTCTACTTGGGTGCCCCTGCTGCTGAGATAACACCGCTCCCACTCCGGTGGTAGAGGCTTTGACCTCGACTATGAAGGGCTTGTCTGGGTCGGGATGGACGAGGAGGGGAGCGGTGGTGAAGGCTTCTTTCAGAGTGTTAAATGCGTTGGTGGCAGCTGGAGTCCAGGACAGAGACTTGGGCTTATTGCGGAGGAGGTTAGTGAGTGGACTGGAGATAGAACTGTAATCTTGGATAAAACGTCTGTAGAAATTGGCAAAGCCAAGGAACCGTTGGAGTTCCTTAATGGTAGAGGGTGTTGGCCAGTTCCTGATAGCTTCCACCTTCCTCTCGTCCATCCGGATGCCACTGCTATCGATGTGATATCCAAGTAACTGCACTGAGGGCTGATGGAAGGAGCATTTCTCTGCTTTTAGGAAGAGTTGGAACTCCCTCAAGTGTTGCAAGACCTCCGCAACATGGTGGCGATGTTCGGCCATACTCCGGGAGTAAATTAGGATGTCATCGATATACACCAAGACAAACTTGTGGAGGAACTCCCGAAGCACCTCATGGATGAAGTCCTGGAATACGGAGGGGGCATTGACCAGGCCATACGGCATGACAAGATATTCGTAGTGTACAGTAGGGGTCACGAAAGCTGTCTTCCACTCGTCCTCCTCACATATCTGGTTGAGGCTGTACACGCTGCGGAGGTCCAACTTGGTGAAGACAGTGGCACCACGGAGATGTTCAAGGGCTGCTGGGACGAGAGGAAGAGGGTAACGGAATTTAACGTGGAGAGGATGGAACAGGAAATTCGGAGAAACAGCCCGGGAAACAGGTGTCGCCCCACTTCAGGATTTCGCCGGTCTTCCAGGAGATGACTGGGTTGTGCTGCTCCAACCAGGGGCACCCTAAGATCATGTCAGCGGTGGAATCCTCCAAAACCAGCAGATGTAGTTTTTCCACATGTAGGATATCCACTTGTAGCTGTATGGGCCTGACAACTCGGCGTACTTGTTTCTTACTGAGGGGTTTGCCCATTATAGAGTTAATCTGGTAGGTGGACAGCGTGGCCGAGGTCTTGCACTGGAGCTGACGGCAAAGGGCGCCAGAGATGAAGTTGCCTGCTGACCCAGAATCGAGGAGTGCAACAACTGGAATAGAAACATCAGCAGCAGTAAGGTTTACAACAGTGGTGAGTGGCTTCATCTTTTTTATGGAGGGAATGGCACTCACCATGGGACAAGGAGGACGAATTGGGCATGAGATTACATGCCCCGGTGCACCGCAGTAGAGGCACAGATTCTGGGTCAGCCGCCTCTGCCGTTCAGTGGAAGAGATTTGAGAGCTATCCAGTTGCATAGGCTCGTAGGCTGGTTCTGGAGGGCTGATGGACTCTGGTCGATAGAGGGAGATGTTAGATGTCGACTGTCCCTGGTGTTCTTAGAGACACGACTGCATACGAGTGGCGAAGCGTATGGAGAGTTGAATGAAGCGTTCGAGCCTGATGGAGTCCTCGTATGCAGCAAGATGCAACCGTACTCAAGGGTCCAGTCCTTGACGGTAAGTGGTTATTAAGGCTTGCTCATTCCAACCACTAGAGGCAGCTAGGGTTCTAAACTGGAGGGCATATTCATTCACAGTTGACGTACCTTGCTTCAAATTGTATAGCTTCTCACTGACTGAAGAATCCCAGGCTGGTTTCCCGAAGACTTCCTTGAAGTGAGCTACGAAACTGGAATATGTCTGAATGACAGGGTTATTTTGTGACCAGATGGAATTGGCCCATTGCAGAGCTTTGCCATTCAACTGTGAGATCAAAAAGACTACCTTGGAGGTTTCAGTTGGGAACAAGTGCGGTTGCATCTCCAGGAACAGCGAACATTGCAGGAGAAAACCATTGCAATCCTCCGCCGAACCAGAGTAGGGCACCGGCTTGGCCATGGGACTGGCATACACAGGCGGTGAGGAAGTGGTGGTGGTGTTGACGGAGGTGATGGCTGGTGGCGAAGAGGGTGAATCTGAGGTGAGTGCTCGACGTAGAGCATTGATGAGGTCCTGAAACTGGTCCGGACTTCTGTTACAATACAGAAGGGTCGGAGACTGGAGATAACTGTTAGGGATGTTTAACACACAGCAAAGTGAACAGACGTGCAGATGAGTATATGTGAATTCTTGGAGTAGATAGATGAGTGATACTGTCCTTTGTGTTGATAGAGATGATGATTCGTGGAGAAGCTGATGAGGAGTTGCACTGGAGACGGGAGACACTCACACACAGACGGGAATCACAAGAGGAGACTTGGAGACGTTGGAGACAGGTAAGAAGGTAGAGGTAAGTAGGTAGCAGGGAGTCCTAGAGGTAAGCATGAAGGTAGTACTTGATGCAAACGAGACCGGACAATGACTGGTGGTGTGTGAGTGGCTTATATGTGGTGGTTGATTGGCGTGGAGATTGAGTGCAGATGCGTGTGATTAGTATTCTGGTAAGGGAGTGCGCTGTGATTGGACGGTGTTGGAGCCTGGTGTGTCTGTGACAATTAGAGAGATGGGTATAGTTAAATAATGATTTCATCACTGATTTTTATAGATACTCTTATGATTACTACTCTCCATAATTTGGCACAAAAATGACAAAGATATGAAAAAGATTCAGCAAATATTTTAGAACTTTATTTGGAAAAAATATTTTAAACCGTTTCCTAAGTGTCCTGTATGAGACAGCAGCTACAAATATACTTAGGCAGGGTCGTTTCTAGCCTTTTTGGCACCCTAGGTGAGATTCCTATACTTCTCTTCCTACAGTAGCACCTGCCATGTGTTTCTCCAGAAATTTGTTAAGTGCACCTGTCATGATTGTTTGTTCCATTAATATAAAGCTCTCTAGCATAAACAAACAGATTCTCATAATCTACACACCCAATTCACAATGCTTGTCTGTCTGTGATTTCAACTGCATTATTACAGCATAAAGAAATGCATATATTTGATGTATTTCTTGATATGCACTGAATTAATGTAAAACTTTTTTTTTTTTTTTTCTCGGTTGAAACTATGTTCGTTTGGCAGGTCCACGCTGGTTGTCAAACTTGTCATAGTTATGACACTATCACTTGGTCAATTTACACTAAACAGCCATTTCTGATTTTTTTATTCAACTTTACTATAATAGTCCGCTGCTGAAATGAGCATGACGTGTGGTAATTCCGTCCCGTGCTAATATGCAGTGTCATGCTTTGCTTGTGATGATGGAGCGACTAGCTTGTAGTAGAACAGAACAATTAACCAATTAGTAACATACCTGTATATTTCGCTTTCTTTTTCTCATCCTCTATTTCTTTTTATGATACTGAGCCCCTGATGGCTTTGACCTTTTCATGATGATGAAACTACAACACTTAATCCAGGTAAGCATGGATGACGACGTTCCCTGCCGCCTTCTACATCTAATTTTTCATAACAGCAGTGGCCACTATCACCAGGGAGACTTGTCACTCATAATCATGATGCCTCGAAATAGCAAAAGTACGAAATAATAATAATAGTAATAATAATAAAATATATATAAATAAAAAAAATCTCTTGGTTGAGGCGGGGGCTCTCACTTGTGCCCCCCAGCTGTTTGCGCCCTAGGCGACCGCCTAATTTGCCTATGCCTAGAAACGGCGCTGTACTGAGGTAATGTGCTTTAATACTGCTTTACTGTCAGAAAATCACAATTAGCAAAGATACGGTCCTTGAGCTTCCCAAAAGCTAAAAATCCAGAAGATGACATTCATAAAGAGTAAAATATATGTATAAAGAACAATATAGAGATTTTTTAGCATTTCTTTAAATAATAGTTTGGCCCACCAAAAAATACATGTACAGTTTTTGTTCAAGAAAATGAACATGTGGACTTTCTCAGGAAGAATTTGAGATCTCTCATTACCGTGTCTTCAGCTATGTAGAACACTCTTTCCGACAGTGTTGCAGAGGTAGATGATGGAGAGCTGTGAGAGAAGAGGAAGAGTGTCTTTCTCAGGCTCTTCTGAGGCAAGGATAGGAGAATGGTCTCAATATATTTACTTTGGATTTTTGCATCATTTTCAGCATCATTACTCCAGTCTTCATTGTCACATAATCCTCATTCTAATATGATGATTTGCTGCTCAAGAACACAAAAATATGAAGCAGCACATTTTAAAATAAATGTCTGAGCATCAATTCAGCATATTAGAATAATCAAGGATCAAGTGGCACTGAAGACTAGAAAAATGATGCTGACATTTTCCGTCTAAGGAATAAATTAAAAATTGCAACATCTTCCAAATCTCAGTATCTTTGACGGGCAGTGTACATTATTACACTTAGATAATAAACAGTGCACAAATTCTCAAAGAACTTACATTTTAACGATTACTTCCCTCACTCCTTCAAGCTGGGGACACACTGAACAACTGGCTGAAACATTCTAAGACAGAAATCAACACACTTCAACTGAAGCAGATTTAATTTTTTACAGATTTTAAACACAGACTGAATCCAACTGGCTCTGACTCGACGCGTTTGGGCAAGATCAGTATTAAATTACATTTATAATCGGCCTTACAGTCGTTAAATGTGTCCCTGGCTTTAGTTGTTGTCAGACTTACTAATTTTTCACCTTTCCCTTGAATCTAGGGTCTATTGTAGCAGCCTCCTCAAAAAAAAATATCTTCCTGTACACGAAAGCACCAAAAAAATAATTTAAGAAAAAATACAGTAAGAGAAACATATTTCATGTAGCTTTTTTAATTTTAGAAAGTATTTTGAAATCATTAAAATACTATCATGTATATATTATAAGTTACAACATTATTTGTTTTTATCATGACATGAATTCATGTAAGTCCAAACCTGTTAAGACTTTCATTCATCTTCAAAACACAAATAAAGATAATTTAATGAAATCTGAGAACTTTCTGTCCCTCCATTGACAGTCTATGCAACTGCCACTTTGATGTTTAAAACAAAAATTCATACAGATCGTAAATCTAATCTAATGAATTGAGAGGTTTAGTCCAAATTTTCTGAATAAACTCGATAACTTTATATAATGAACAAATTTAACACACAAGTGCATATACAAACAAGTGCAGTTGAGCTTCCATTTATGTTCGCTAATTAATGTTATATGTGAATAAAAGTCTAAACTCAAACTGTTTATTGCATTAAGCGAACAAGTCTCTACAGAAAATTTGGACTAAACTGCTCCATTCATATGGATCAGTTTTAAAACAGTAATTTTTTTTTTTTTTTTTTTCATTTTTTGTGTGAACTAACCCTAACAGCCTAACAGGCGTACACTATGTGGGTTCGAACACTCAGTAGTTTGTGAGCCCTTGCATACAAGTTAGGTAACCCGATAATCATGTCAAAGCAGTTGGTACATTGCACGACTGCACTACACAGCTTTTCTTTGGTTTAAAAAGCAGACCTTACATTTATCTATTATGGGTCCTAATTAGGAGACCACGAGCACATTAAGCTTTGTGCCATGCTGTTTATATTTATCAAGCAGTAAAAATGCCCCTTTCAACGCCCAAAATAAGGAGCTTGCGGATGAGATGATGAGTGAAAGGAGATTTTGGATTGTATTTGATAGTATCGAACAGATTTTAAAAAAGTTTTAAACCTACCCTTTTTAATCCAAATGAAATGTCAATTGGACCTGGCCGATTCATTTCAACTAACATGGTAAACACAGCTAATGTTGCTGCTATAGCTTCAGATTTAAAAAAAAATAAAATAAAATGTGGTGTGCAACCAGTGTATTTATATTTGTTAGTGTATGTTATAGGGTTGCCAAGTAGCCTATGTGATGTGATTGTGTATAATTTGGGAATAGGAGAGAGACTATACAATAGCGGCATTAACATGGACCCTAATAATTAATTTGTAATCTGACTAGTTGCACTGTCGAATTAAAGGGATAATAATGAATAATAATTCCTTACATTTATATAGCGCTTTTCTGGGTACTCAAAGTGCTTTACATACGGAAGGGGGAATCTCCTCAACCACCACCAATGTGCAGCATCCACCTGGATGATGTGACGGCAGCCATATTGCGCCAGAACGCCCACCACACACCAGCTTGTTGGTGGAGAGGAGACAGAGTGATGAAGCCAATCAGTGTATGGGGATGATTAGGAGGCCTTGATGGATAGAGGCCAATGGGCAAATTTGGCCAGGATGTCGGGGATAGTTCACCCAAAAATTCTATCATCATTTACTCACCCTCACCCTCAGCTTCCAAAGCTGTATAAAATAAGATATTTTAAAGAAAGTTTGTTACCAGGCTGCTTTGGGCCAACATTGACTTCCATAGTAGGAAAAAAAATACTATGGAAGTCAATGGTGGTTTTCAACAGAATTTATACAGCTTTGAAAAAAGCTGAGGGTGAGTAAATGATGACAGAATTTTTGGGTGAACTATCCTTTTAAGTCACATGCAACCATGTCATTCAGAATAAATTTGTCAAATCAGATTTTAAAATTTCATTCTGAATGTAAGGGGTTGTTTAAAACTTTTCTAATCTGTTTGATAGGACATGTAAACACTTGATCGGATTAAAAACTGAAATTTGAAAGTGCAAAGCATGTGGAATGATGTAGAAATGACGCAATGACATATGAAACTAACCATTATTTTTGAATGAATGCAGTGTAATAAATGACTTGTCATAAAACTTCAAAATGCCTGTTTTTAGTTTTAAGCATTTTTACTGCTTGATAAATATAAGCAGCACAGCACATAGCTTTATGTTCTCGGCGTCTCCTAATCATGACCTGGAATGATAAATATAAAGTCTGCTTTTTGAAACAGAAAAGAAGCAATGACAGGATGATGGTTAATATGCACCAATTGCGGGAAAGTCCGTAATTTTGGACAGACAGTGCATTTTAAAATATCAAATCCAATTTCTAAATAAATGTACACATCAGTTATGTTTGTTACAATACACTGGGGTATTAAGCACACGAACGAGGAGATAGAGCTAATAGTCTTTACTAGAAAATCTGATAGGAGAATACAGGAACAGACAGGAACATCCAAACGATACCCAACAACACAATCCACAGAAACAGGAACTTAAATACACAGATGATTGAACTCAAACGATGAACAGCTGAGATGAATGTGATTAATGTCCATGGTGACAGATTGTGGCGGGAAACTAGAACAAAGGAACACGTGACAGATGAAAACAACAAACAGAAAGTCCATGTAAATGTAACAATGTTTAGATTCATCAATCACAATGATTTCATTCTGAATGAAAAAAAAAAAGTAAAAAATGTAAATGTATCAAATAGTAAAATTGCTGACCCCTCGAATTCAGAATTATTAACATCTCTTTGTGAGTAATTGAATTGTGAAATTCAACCCTGTGAATTACCTGTTTGTCCTCCTGAGCCTTTAAACGAGATGGCTGCTTGCATGGATCATGGCTGGATGCTGATTGACACACCTTTTGACCATGTTCTCACATCCAGAGATCAAGCAGACCTGAAACACATGACCCATGATTGAAATCAATTTAAATCCATTTAGTCTTACCTAAGTGATATTGGAAAAATGAGGCATAGTTCTTCACCCAGGATACGCTGCTTCTCCTGGAACATGGTCTTCATGATGAATGATCTCTTGATCCTGGACCCGTGCAGTCCACCAGGAGATTATCTAAATGATATGTGGTTGTATATAAAGGGTAATTAATGACTGAACGTTACATACATACCGATAGCACCACCATTAGTCCAGGACCTTATATCTATTGCTACTGATCAAGTCAGAAACCAATTTAATACCCACCCCTGCTTATAATCATTATTGTCTTGTTGTAGCACAGGCTGTCTCTCCTCCAGCTGTTGAAAATAAAAAGTATGTTAGATTTATAGGAATGAATAGACTCACACATAACGTTAACGTTAAAACAGTAAGTGACGACAAACTAGAATATTTTGTTATAAACAACTCTAAATCATTGACTTAGCTGGTTCATTGGCAGTCATTACAAGGAATTTAAGTAAACAAATCGTGAAGTAATTAACCGTTTCTGTTTAACCGTTTTATACAGATATTATTAAGTTCTCAATATGGTTCACGTGAGCTTCATGGAGGCCAGGCAGGGTCTAAAATTAAAGGGCATATTGCAGGTTAGAGCTTCAGTGATTCAATGTATAGAAAAATATTGTAAGAACTAGATGTCTTTTAAAATACACGTATAAATACGCTACTTAGGCTTCTGAAGTCATTTTTTGTGAGAAAATGAGAAAATCTGAAAAATGCCTAATCGGAAATGACGTAACGGGAGGGAGTGCAGTCAATATAAACAATAGGAAAACAAGGGGAGCGTGCAAGATGGCAACCGTTGAGGAGGTAGTTTTGAGAAGCTGAGGAGAAAAGTTTGTTCCTTCACCTCATATCGTTCTTTTTTGTTTAATAAATTGACCAATCGGACTTCTAAATGTAAGATCTTATTTTTTAACAAAAGAATAACCCGGATAGTTGCTGTAAACTGCATTTGAACGTTGTATTTGACCCAGTGAGACTGCATCGAATGGCGGAAAAATGAAAAGAGAGGGAGAGTAAAGGCAAGGAAAAAAGGCTAACAAAGCCGCTGACAAAGATGAAGAACAAAGAGGATGAAGTGCACATTTGTGGCACTGACATTGAAACAATGCACGCATATGTAGTGCAAGGCACCGGCGGCGCCACAGTTCCTTTACCGGGGAAAGCGGCGAAAACCAGCACCTACCTGAAGTCCAAGGAACTACGGTTTAGTGAGGACTTAACGAACATAGACAAAGCTATATGTAAACAACTGTGGCCAAAGGTGGAGGCTGCTCGGCAGGTAGGAAAGAAAATACCTCCCTAAAGACTAAATACGTGTAACGTTATACGTGAATATGTGACAATGCGGTCATTATTGGAGTTATAACATTTAGAACATAGTATTGTTGTTTTTTGTTTTTTTTTTCAATTTACAAACTGAATGGATCTTTGTTAACTGAAATATCACTATAATGTGGTGTTGTGCAGTATTTTTGGAGGTTTTGATTTAAGTTAAGTATTATTAAGGTCAAATTGGGTTGAAGTTATACTGTTGAGGTGTTGGGAACATCTTTTGTTTTACATTTGTTAAGCCTAAGGTTGCTAATATAGCACATTGGTATCTTTGCCAGTTTTATCTTTAAATGTCAGGGGAATTCGTGATTTGCTGAAAAGGAAAGCAATTTTTTTGTTTTTCAGGAAATTTAAATGTGACTTCTATTATATTCAGGAAACACATGCATCTTTGTCAGATTATAGTTTTTGGAAGAGTCAATGGGGGGATGATTTCATATGGGAGTAATCGAGCAGCTGGTGTTGCGATCTTAAAAGGTACATTTAAGGGGAAAATAACTAAACTAAAATGCATGATTCGGGTCAATGGGTAATATTAGTAATTGAAAAGTATACTAAATTGTTTATTTTGGGGAATATCTATGCAAGTAATTTTACTACACAAAATAAAAATTTATTTTTGAACTTTGAAGAACAAATTGAAAAAACAGTGGAACGATATAGCAATGCAAAATTAGTATTTGAAGGGGATTTTAATACAATATGGGATTCTGAAAAGGATTGTTATCCATCCCGTCCAAGTAACAAGTCTGTTCTTCCAGAATTATATAATTTATGTTCTACTTTTGATTTGATTGATATATGGAGACATAAGTGTCCAGAAAAAATTCTGTTTACATGGTGTAAAAACAATCTTTCTCAACAGTCACATATAGACTATTGGTTAATTTCAAGGAATTTAATTTAGTATTTCACTGCATTAACAAACTAAAAGACAATAAGTCACCTGGAAATGATGGCTTAATTAGTGAATTTTATAAATATTTTCAAGAAGAATTGTCACCTTTTTTGTTAGGTGTATTTAGTAAAGCTATACAACAAGGTTATTTACCCAATTCACTGAAACAAGGCTTATTAACCTTCTTACCAAAGCCCAATAAGGATTAGTTATTTCTGGAAAATTGGCGTCTGATTACACTAATTAATAATGATGCAATAATTTTTGCACATATATTTGCCGAAAGATTGAAGAAATGTCTTGATCCTATAATTGATGATTGTCAATCAGGATTTATGAAAGGTCGGCACATTTGCAATAATATTAGGCTCGTTTTAGATCTAATTGACTATAACGAATTTATTACAGATAATAGTTTTGTTTTATTTGTTGATTTTTTTAAAGTGTTTGATACTATCAATCATAACTTTATGTTAGAGACCTTAAATTTGTTTGGTTTTGGAGAATATTTTAAAAAAGCTATTCAAACACTATATAATGGCTGTAACAGCTCAATTAAATTATCATATGGAACGTCATCCAGGTTTAAAATTAGTAGAGGTATACGTCAGGGCTGCCCCATTTCTCCGTTTCTTTTCTTACTTGTAACACAAACCATGGCCATTCATATTAAAAAAGATACATTTTGTGGCATTAGAATTTTGGAGAAAGAGTTAAAGTGTTCTCAATTAGCGGACGACACTGCCATTTAAAAAAAAAAAAAAAAATGAAACAAATTAAAAAAGCTACTGAGTGCCTTAATATTTTCTCATCTGTTGTTTAAACATTATGCGTGTTATTTCCTTAAAAAACATGCATTCATAATAACATACTGGGTATTCCAGTAAAAGAGATAGTAGATTATTTAGGTATTAAGATCTGTAAGGACCAAAAGGAGAGAAATAATTTAAATTTTACACCAATTATTAAGAAAGTTAAACAAAAATTTAATTCCTGGTTAATGAGAAATCAATCATTAAAAGGAAGAATATTATTATCTAAAACTGAAGGGCTGTCATGCTTAGTGTATACTCTCTTGCATTAGATGTTCCACAATCTGTTATAAAAGAGGTAGATACTATTCTGTTCAATTTCATCTGGAAGAATAGACCACATTATTTAAAAATAACAGTTATATGTAACCCAATTGAAGATGGTGGTCTAAATGTACTTGACTTTAATACTGCTAACTGTGTATTTACAAAAAAAATGGATAAAGAACTACTTGAACTCTAAAGACAAGATTTGGAATATCATCCCTGAATTAATTTTTGATAAATTGGGGGGTTTCGAATTTTTTTTGAGGTGTAAATTTGATGAAAACAAGGTTCCGATAAAGGTTTTTTTTATTATTATTATGGATGCTCATTTTTAAGCATAACTTTTCTCCACACAACTCTGCGATTTGGAACAACAAATATTAAGTTAAATAAAATAAATATTTATTTTACAGAAATTGGTACGATAGTGGTATAATTTTGGTGAGGCAGCTATTTAAGAATAACGGACAGCTCTTTAATTACTGTGAATTCCTGAATCATTATAAGATCCCTGTAACTGCAAAGGAGTTTGCAGTAGTATTTGATGCCATTCCTAGTGGTCTTATTCAACTTTTATCAGGCAATATATCTTCTGAGCCTACTCCCTTATATACAGATCAGTTAAGTATTAATGGTGTGAAAACTATAGATAAAAAAAATGTAGTAACTTTTATATTAAAAAATTTTATTATATAAAAATAAGATTTTGGAGCATAATTTGGTGATTAACTTAATAATTATGTATGGAAAATATCACATACACAAACAGAAATGGAATAATAATAAACCTAACATTATATTATTTAAAATTGAACTTAAGCATTATATTGAGGCCCTAAAAGATGCAAGAAATAAAAAAGCTAAACGGATGTATAGAATTTTTGAATCCTTTTCTTTTTGGAACACTTTTTCCCCCCTTGTACTTTTTTTTTCCTTTTTTTTTTCTTCTTTTTCTTTCTGTTGTTTCCTTTGATGCTATTTTATGAATGTAATACATAATAGTTGAACACACTGTGATCCTCTGTATGTATATTGTTATTGTTCTTGTTATGTAATAAAAAACAACTATAAAAAAAAAAACAATAGGAAAACAATGGATCACAATGACAGTTCGGACAATGAGGAAATTGAAAATGTTTATTCATACTGGTATAACAGACCACAGCCATAATTAGCCTGCTATGCGGCCAAGAGAGCAGGGACAGGCCAGGATTAGACAGAATAACGGTCAAAAGAGACAAACTGAGTTGTGGTGTGAGGAGAACCAGTGGAGAACAGGGCAGGAGACCATTAGCTAACAATATGTAACACTTTGCTCAGATCACAATATTGTACAGATTATTATCATGTATCAGGCAATAGCAAAACTAGTATTTGTCATCTAGGAGTAACGTTATTGATTACTAATAACAGAATTGATTACTTCTGTTACTTCTGTAATTGATTACTAATAACAGAAACCAATAAACTTTGATCAGGCATGTCACACTCGTTAATATCCGTCCACACTAACGTTACGTGATATAGCGGTTTCTCATCACGACTGATTTGGTAGTTAGCTAATGTATATATATATATATATATATATATATATATATATATATAAAAAACAAGACTTACAATGCACAATTCACGTTTTCATCGAGCTGCATCTCTGATGGATCCGTGACAATCATGTCCCCCGCCGGTATGGCATTATTTTACTGTCAAATGTCGAGAGCGCATCAATGTAATGCACGAGCGCAAATCTCTCCGCTCGCGCGCTGATTTCCTTTGCTCTTGCACAAAACTGGACGCGCACTCTCAAATATTCAGTGCTCTCTTATGAACTGCCTCTCCTCTCGCTCAGATATTGCGTGCACGCTCAAACGGTGTCCTGTGCGCTCGCGAATCTCTCCGTGCTCGTGCAGAAATTAATTTGCTTCTGGATTAAACGCTGTCAAAAGTTATCAACCAATCAGAAGAGACAACTAATCCATGAAAATGCTACGTGGAATCTTATTGGCTGAGAGTGAACCGTGCCTAGGATTCTTTCGACAAAGATGGATATTTAATTTCTTTACAATTTAATAATATTTAATAATATTAATCAAAATGTAGGCCATATTTTAGAAATGGCTCGGAATGGGGCGCTTGGATGGTTTCTATATTAATAAGCTTGTTTGTCTAACTGCATCACATTACAGGTCAAACCCCACTGAATGATTTATCAAAAAACATCATATTATCCAATATTATGGACCAAAACATTAAATTAAACATTAATTTAAAACAAAAGATTAAACAACTAATTTAATGTTATAAATCAGACTATTTAGAAATGTGTAAAATGTTATAAATTAGCCTATTACAAAAATATGTATTAATTTAAATGAATTCATTACAAAATCGTTTGAAATTAATGAAGACATGTTTCGTCCAGTGTTTTTAAATAAATCTCTTGAATTAATGATGCCAATACATCAAATACATTTTAACAGTCACCACCTACTGGCAGAACAGTGCAATAACATTAGTTTCAAAGGTTATTTACTCGTTTTTATTGCTGAAATCAGTGTATATTCCGACTATAAATTGTTATTGCAATACTTGCGTTATTATTTAATGCTTACAACACAGAAGTAGCAATAGTGTGTTGTTGAAAACACTTTGGTCATGTAAGCTATATGTTTTAAACAGCTTCACACTGCTTTAGTTAACATTAACTAATAATGAACTGTACTTCTACAGCATTTATTAATCTTTGTTAATGTTAATTTCAGCATTTACTAATACATTATTAAAATCAAAAGTTGTATTTGTTAACATTAGTAAATGCACTTGAAGTAAACAACTAACAAACAGCTGTATTTTAACTAACCTTAACAAAGATTAATAATTACAGTAATGTATTGCACATTGTTAGTTCATGTTAGATAATACATTAACTGATGTTAACAAATAAAAACCTTATTTTAAAATGTTACCTATTTTTATGTAAATTTCAACAAGTACACAAAACCTATGACCACAATAGCTTTAAGAAACTTTTTTTTTTGTTTGTTTGTTTAGATAAGTTAGACTAGGTTACATTTGATAATTATTATTAAATTGTAAAGAAATTAAATATCCATTTTTTCGAAAGAATTCCAGGCGCAGTTCACTCTCAGCCAGTAAGATTCCACGTAGCATTTTCATGGATCAGTTGTCTATTCTGATTGGTTGATAACTTTTGACAGTGTTTAATCCATAACAAATTAATTTCTGCAAGAGCACAGAGAGATTCGCAAGCGCACAGGACACAGTTTGAGCTCCCAGGACACAGTTTGAGCGTGCATACGCAATATCTGAGCGAGAGGAGAGGCAGTTCATAAGAGAGCACTGTATATTTGAGAGCGCGTCCAGTTTTGTGTGAGAGCAAAGGAATTCCACGCGCGAGCGGAGAGATTTGTGCTCGCGCATTACAATAATTTGCTCTCGACATTTGACAGTAAAATAACTCCATATGCCGGCGGCCGAACCACAGATAGTATAATGTTATTGAAAAAGTATTGATAAGTTACTGAATACCTACTCTGCACTACTCTTTCATGTTATCCTTTATTTATTAATTCTGTGTTATGTTTATTCCGTGCCCATTCACTGATAGTGTGAGGGTGCATATGACGTCGTGACTATGTAGTTGAGTGAACTTGAACGTACATGCATGGCATGAATCAAATTGAAGTATTTATATTACCAGCAAATAATTCAAACATTTTTGTGAGTGTGAGACTATGCATTTGTATACATAATTTGTACTCATCAGTGTTGACACTGATTTACGTAAAAACTGTGAAGAAGCATCGCGTAAATCATAATTTACAGTAGTATTACAATGTTGAACTCCATCATATCACCGGGATGATAATCCTCCGGTCTAAAGTGAATGCGTTTTTCGAAGTAGATGCAGAAGTGAAGTCCCGTCTCTTCACCTGCACAAAGCTCACCCAGGCACGGAAGATAGCATCGTCCTTTTTATTGTTAGTAAACCTGTGGACTCGATGTCCTGACAGGCTGGAGTTTGTGCAACCTCCGCAAACACAATAATTTGCCATGACGATGATAAATTAAAATAAGTTACTGAATACCAACCTACTCTGCACTGAGTCAACACAGAGCTCGGCAAACGACTCCATCTCGTGACATAAAATGACGCGACGTTTTTACAGAGACCGTCACTTTATCTGAGCTAAATTTGTGCCCTTATGTCCTGCAAAACATTTTTAAATCCTGAAGTAATTTTTATATGGCATTTTCATACAAGGTTATCTGGGGGGAAAATGTACCCTGCAAAATGCACTTTAACACTCTACTACAGTTGCCGTTTAACGAATATAAGTGATTATTCTGTCGTTTATAGTAAACAGTTAACGTTACATTTAAAATAACTAAAAGAAAAATATAAAACTGAGTCTCAGATTTTAACGTTACATTAGACCGCCTCACGAGAGACAGCGCTCGTGCGCACATTAACCAAATGGAATTTATTTATGAAATACATTTAGAAAACCAAAAACACTGCACTAACATTACTCATCACAAGTGATATTTAGTGTCACATGGGCAAAAACGATGAATAAAAGCAGGGCTTACCTTTTAGTGTCGGTCAGCTGGAAGTCGATCACTACAGAACAAAATGATGCGCATGCGCAGTACTCAGATTCTCCGTAAATCCGTTTGATTTGCTTGTTTAAAAGTTCGAATTTGTTATATATATATATATATATATATATATATATATATATATATATATATATTATAGAACACCGGCAAATCTCTACTTTCTCTACTGTGCGACTCTGATCACACGCTTCTCCAGCACGCGCTTCTGGAGAGGGAGTCAAATCTTTACATGGAGGGGGAGCTGCCGCTCGACCTTCCACTCGACCCGCCATGGTTATGTGCGCCTGCCTAAGCTCTTTTTGCCCGTAATGGAGCGCGTCTCTTGCCTCCTACTAGCGTCGCGCCTGCCACAGGTTAGTGTCGTGCCTGCCACAAGATCTCTCACTGATTATAGCTACCAGACACTCCGATTGATACATGAGAGCAAACAGATAGATAAATAGGAGCAGGATTGCACTATTTGTCATCTTAACTTATATGTTTTATATTTTTGCCCATAATGCGTCACTAGCGTCGCGCCTGCCACAGCTTAGCGTTGCGCCTGCCACAAGATCTCTCACTGTTTTACAGCTGCCTGAATCTGATACACTGGAACAAAGTTGGTTTGACATTGGACGTTCAATATTCGCAAATTTAGGGACCGTCTCAGAGTTACATACGACATTGGTATACAAGTTTCTAACTTCAATAGCATTTGAAGAGAATAACTTAGTCATAAAACCAACTGTAAAGTGTTCAAATAGGTGTCACCTATAATGCACTCCTTTTAGATTTCTGATATTTACTAAAATATTTGCTAAACTGTCAAATTATTTGAAAATATTGCATTTCATAATATTGCAGTATTGTATTTCATACTGTATATAGGCTCATACACAAAATAGCCTGTGTCATAATTTAAATCTCAATAGCATTTGAACTGAATGATTTAGTCATAAAACCAAAAGTGTTCACCTAGGTGCTGTAATGTTCACATGAACTATAATGTACCCTACACATTTTACATGTTTTATATTTATTAAAATAATATTAAAATAAACTATAAAATCATATGTAAACATAGAATTCTAGGCAAAGGGATGAATTATTGAATGACTGTTTATATATTTATTTAATTATTTATTTATTTATCCTCTCAAACTATCAGTTATGCTATATAGTATATCTAACAGTTCCGTAGAAGCTATTCTCTGCTATCTGCTATTCTCTTCAAATGCTATTGAGCTTTAAAATTATGACATTTTGTGTATGAGCCCATTTACAGTAGTCAAAAATAAAAATGTACATATAATTTGACAGTTTATTGTAATAAATATTACAGATGCACCGATATATCGGCCAATAATTGGCAGATAAAAGCAAATTTTCACACTATAGGCTATCAGCCCTTTAAAAACAGACGATAATCAGGGTCAATATATCCTGTCAATTAATGATGTTCAATATTAACATATGAATTAATAACATTCAGAAAGTTAAGAAATATTAATTTAATCTTCAGAATTTAGTTAATGTGTGTTAATATTAAATTGAGTAATGTTTTATAACTGATAGCAGTTACTTTGAAACAAGCTGATGAAATGGAGAGAAAGCACTTCCTTCAGTATATAATAATTATTAATTATAATGAAATTATCATTCATTTAAAGAATGTATAAAAGGTAGAACCCACAAACTATCAGTATGGTTATTGGTATCGGCAGATATCTGAATAATCGGCTTACAGTATCGGTGGAGAAATTTAGTATCCGTGCATCTCTAATAAATATCAAAAAATCTAAAAGGAGTGCATTATAGGTGACACCTAGTTGAAGACTTTACAGTTGGTTTTATGACTAAGTCGTTCTTTTCAAATGCTACTGAAGTTAGAAACGTGTATACTAATGTCGTATGTAACTTTGGAATGGCCTAAATTTGCGAATATTGAATGTCCAACGTCAAACAAATATTGTCCCAGTGTATCAGATTCAGGCAGCTGTAAAACAGTGAGAGATCTTGTGGCAGGCGCAACGCTAAGCTGTGGCAGTCTCGGCGCTTAGTAGGAGCCATGAGATGTGCTCCATTATGGGCAAAAAGAGCAAATAAAATATAACAAGATGACAAATAGTGCAATCGTGCTCTTATTTATCTATCTGTTTGCTCTCCATGTATCAATCGGAGTGTCTGGTAGCTGTAAACAGTGAGAGATCTTGTGGCAGGCGCGACGCTACTAGGAGCCACGAGACATGCTCCATTATGAACAAAAAGAGCGAAAAAAATAAAATAAAATATATATATAGGCTAAGATAAGATGACAAATATTGCAATCCTTTTTCCATTTCCATTTTACTGACTGACTATAACATTTGTTTATCGATCTCTTTATTGAATAATGATTTATAATATATACGAGTGTAAATAGTGTGATTTCAGAGACATTTGACACATAATTGAAGACAACATTATGTTAACTGAGAAGTTTTTGTTTACCGACCAAAAGAGAGCACATCCCGCTAATTCAGTGGTAAGAAATTAATGTAATGTTATCCCAGTTAAAGTCAATTATGTAATTGTTACTATTTTTTTTTTTTTTTATGTCTGTGAATAAAATTAATATTTTAAAAACCCCATATTGTGTTGAAGTCATTGTTTGTCGCTTAAGAAACGTAAAATTTGCTTATGGTACAGTGTCAGTGATACAATTTACAAAATCTTACATATTAATGCATAAAATCGGTCTTATTTAATCCTCCATAAGGTTTATATTCTCAGATTATTTATAATATATTTATATTGATTAAATAACAGTTCAAAACAAGACATGGTTTGTAGTATTGACGTCCATTCATCCTTCTTCCGTGCGGCTTATACCTTATGGGACGCGGCATGCTGGATGATAACTGACGTACAACAGGGTAAATTATATCGGAGTAAAAAGAGGTTAGTAGAACGTTCTCCAAACCAACAGGGAATGTTCTATTTACGTAAAGAAAACTTTCCTGGCTAACCAACAGAGAACGTTAGGATGTATGTTCAGGGAACGTTCCCAGAACGTAGTGGGAACCAGAAACTAACATTCCCAGAATGTTCTGGGAACCAAAAATTGTTAGCTGGGATGTAGTTCCAAACGTAGGTTCGGGAGGAGCCTAAACATTCAGTCCTGTCAATCATCATTACGAGCGTATATAAGCAGCAGTCACTGCGTCATCTCAGCGACAATTCTTCCAGCATTTGAATGCATGTCCCAACCCGACGAGCTCTAGCAGCATTTTACCTTCAACAAAGAGTGTTCCGCAGAATACTCTTCCGTTTTTAAGTTACACCAGGATCCTCTACCCGTGGTTCCCCTTCCGCACACAACAAGGGAATTTGAGCACGTCATCCTCGGCGTCCTCCTGCAAATTTGTTCAGTCGGCCATTAAAACCTGCTCCTCGGGCCCTCGAATAGGCATCCGCACACCCCAGCTCAGCCGCTTTCATCCAGTCAAGTGATTTGCCGCAGCGAATTTCCAATTTCCACGAAAGATGACAAAATCCCAGCTCTCTTTTTCCTCAATTCGCAAACGGGCCATTTGATCCGTCGCTCCTCGTGCTCCCTGACTCTTCCAAGCATTTTAACCCGATGATTTTAATGATTTAAATGATTTCATGCATAAAATGTAAAGCAATGATAGACCTCAAGGGCCGCTCGCTGCGTTCTGTCTTCCAGGTTGTATTTCCCCACACAGCACGAAAGTAAAGATCTACGTTCTTTTTATGAATAAACTGTTATGACATCCGCTCCAAACATTACAAAGCTCACGATAGCTTTCGTTAACTCTAATTTCACTTCTCCTTCTAATAGAGCTCAGGAAACTACGTCACTGCGCATTGCATTCTGGGTAGTCGCCGCCATGTTTTAGGAGCGAACAATGACAACAAATAAAAATCACCAAATAAAAAAACGACTGTATTTACGTTAATTTTTTAAAGAGCTGCTTGCACTTGCTTAGCATAAATGGACTAATATTTGAATCTCCTGTGTTCATTCGATTGCTCAGTCGTGTGGCCAGGGCACGACACATACATACGCATAGAAATCCTACTGCTGCCTTGTATCATATCACACACAGGACCAAAGTGATTTCTCTATTGCAGTTTTTAATAACTAAGTGGCACTGATATATCTGCCAGATAAAATAATAAACACAATATAGTTTGATCTCAGCCAGCATATCATATCGCCCTGATTTTTTTAATGTTAAAGCATTAAGGGATAACATGCATGACCCTCTGTAATGCAGCTCTGAAATGAATTATATTGTGGAGTCGCTACACCAAGTAAGTTTTACTGGACTTAAATTGAACAAATACATGATTTCTTACTGAGAGAAGCTGAATAATGAATCAAAGGTGTGCTGCTTTATGAACACAAAGAGTGATCGCAATGAGCTATATCAAATAACATTTCTAAACATGTTTTCGTACATTCATGGCGTGAGCACTTGCATATTCAAGTGGATCAGAAATTATGAATCCGTAATAAATAAATACAAAATGACAGCCACATTTTGGTCAAGTTGTTTATTTTCATTGAGTTTCACTTTCACCATTGTATTGTTTCTCATATACTATGTACAGAAAAGCACACAAGTCCAGAATATGAACGCGACACGTTTAATTACAGGTTATAAACATTTTCCTCCCATAAAGAAAACACTTAATGTACTAAGACAGTGACATTAAAAGACCAAGCTTAGTAAACACTGTAAGACTTGATTTTCCTGCTAAGACAAAAACTGAGAACAAGCACCCTGCAATAAAGCTCATCTGTAGAGAAGATCTGTTTGGTATATGTCTCAGTGTGATTAGTAAAATGGTCTCAATTTCACAGCAGTCACTGGTATTATGAAGAATATTGAAAACTAAGGGGAGTTCTGTCCTCTTTTTGGGTGGTGTTGTGAAAACCCACTCCTTTCCCCCCAAAACAGTATTGGTGTAATAAAAATGTACAATCCTTTTGTTCTGTGTCTTGGTATATAAGGTAAAGTGCAAAGCAGTCAGGTGGGATCTTCTGTAGCCACAAACCTCCGTACAATGATGGACAAGTGTCTTAAAAACACTTATCCACCACTGTGTGTATATGCAATTGTTACTCCTAGAGTCATCTTTGAGCAACTGATGTTATGTATTTATGATTTCTGAATTGGCTTCTAATTGGTTATTTGTGTAATTGGCATGATACATTTTTACCTGACAAATAAAATGTTATATTTAATTTACTCTGGATTCTTCTGAAATCATTATGACCAGTAGGTCATTGCGTCAGGATAGGTTCAAACTAAAGGCCCATGAAAGGAGCATGTTGCACATCATGGGACTTTTTGATTTTTGTCTATCAACTGGCTTAGCAAGTTGCAGTATTGTGACTAAGAAAACTGTTTTTTTGTATGAACATGCATGTGGCACTCAATCGGCCGAAGTGACTCTTCGAAGTGATATAGTCCGTAATGAACGAATAATTGAAATATGGGATACCCAGAATAATCAGATATCTAAATTAATACATAACAAATGATTGATTCCTAATTGGAAACACAACCTAAGAGTAATAATCATTTGAAATTGGATTAAACGAGTGAAATTAAGTGAACTTCACAGGGGCGCTGAAAAGACATACACACATTAACCTTTGCCCAGGCCGTCGGATTCTGTTTTTGGGCTGATGGGGGGTTCTCTACAACACTATACTAATAAAGCATACTATACAGAAAAATTGGTTTGTGCAGAATTTGATCTTTTTATTATTACTTGGTAGGCTACATTAAGCGACATTAAGTGTTTTCTTTATAACGGTTTTATACGGATGAAAACTTAACGTGTAATAAGACACATTTCGTTCATATTCTGGGCTCATCTGCTTTGCTGTACATAATTTATATGGGAGGCAAATGCTTAACCTGAAATTAAACGCGTTGCATTTAAATTCTGGGCTCAACTGCATTTCGGTACATAGTATGGTTTATTAGTATGATGTTTACTGAGTTTGGTCTGTTAATATCACTGTCTTAGTACATTAAGCCACGCTAAGTGTTTTAGAATGTCCCAAAAATGGCGCTCCATTTCAGATCCGTTTTCTACGCCGGTCAGTATATGCAGATAGTTCATAACACAGCCAGCGTTCACCGTTCTAATTTGTATTTAACTGTATAATATAAATTTGAACATCTACCTCCACTATTTCCCAGTCTCTACTGTACTGTCGGTGACCTAAAATCCCAAAATGCATTGTGTTGCTGACGTCACGTTCCCGGACTCTATTACTCTTCATCAGTGGACTAGACGATGTTTTTCAAAAATACGTTTTCAACACTGCATCATCTTCGCAACGCGAAAGGATCCCGTAAGTCTATGCATCGTGTAATATTGTGCATAGGCTTGTTGAAATCAAGATCAACTGCCCTAAAATATTTACATGCGAATTACTGTGCTTAACTAATGTTTCGTGAATTTATGAACTAAAACGTGGCGCAAAGCCTAACGTGTACACTGTTTACATTTACGTATGTGGCATTTATCTACAAAAACGAATTCTCTTATTAAAACAAGTATGCTTCTTCTATTCTGCTAGTTAAGATCTTCCCAAACTAGACATAACACAACAAGACCATCTGTTGAGAGACTGTTTACAGATCACATTTTCAAGTAAAATGGTAATTGTTTTTCTTTTCATGCCATGAAAAATTAGCATTTCTTATACATTAGCAAATTTAAAAGCTGTTGTTAAAAAGTTGGTATTTCTCTATATTCACTGTAAAGCTAAGATTCTAAGTCTTAAAATGTCACCCCCTCTTATTACTTATGAATGGTAGAAATTGCAAAGGCATAGGAATAAGAACCAATTGGTAAAGTCTTTGTGTCCCTGCAGCTGCCTAGCTCCGGTTGCTATACAAAAAGACAGTGTTCTGAGACGCATTAACTGCATTTGCTCATTGACTTATCCATCCTAAAATATAAGCTTTTTAACACTATGAGCATAAGAAACAATATTTTTGGTATAGTTCATATCAGATTTGTTGTTGAATTGAATCGTGTTATTTAAATATGCTTGCAGTTTTTGCAATTTCAGGATTTTCCTCATTCAAATATATAGGACTTCTTCTTGGGTGTCCAAAATAGCTGCCTGGTGACGTCGCAATTATGGCTGCCAAATGTGAACAGAATTTCCTTGACCGAGTCTTCACTCTGCTGAGTTACTTAGCCTCACCCAAACACACCCATCTCTGCTCCTCTCCACTTTCCTCCTGCATTCTTCCCAGCCATCTCCGGAGTGGACCTTAGCGGGTGCCTCCGCAACAAGGAACTGCTCTGGCTTCTCCTTTCTTCCTATAACTTTCCTTTCAGTAACACTGAACCTAGCAAGAGGCTGCCTGCCTCTGCTCCACCCTTCACTAGCTATCCACTACCACTACCTACATCAACTCAAATGCCATCTTACACCATCTTTACAGCTGCCCTAGTACCAACCACGACCCACAACAGCACTATTATAGCCTAAGCATAGTTAGCTGGACTTTTTGGCCCGTATGTTGAGCATTCCAAAGATCCAGATCCTTCTAAAAGAGAACCGACAGCATCTCGGCTCGTGGTCTAAGTACGGTTTGCTTTTAGCTACAGGTACATTTCATTAAAATTTTCATAGTGAATGAAAATCACTCTCCTGACATTTTTCCATTTGCTAATTCCAACTGGTTTGGTCATCAGATGATTCTTGTCCAAATCTTAATCGTCATGGCTGCTGCTTCTGACAGATCTCTACAAATTGTTCGTTTATGACATACATGTGCCAGCCACATCCAAATTGCAAGAGAGATAGCCTTGTGTTAATTTCATGTTAAGTCCACAAGATGATATTTATTGATGATGTTAAACCACTGTGTGAATATTTCAATGCTGATGTCACTATTGCATGATTTGTTCAATAAATAAACATGATTCAAAGAAAAACAATCCAAAATAAATGTGACTAATTATAATAATAATTTGTGATCTCCCTTTTTAGACTGTATATACAAAAACAGCATGAGAAAATCAGTGCTACCGCATCGTTCTATTTCTAAAGATGGATTGCTTAGTTCGGGCAAAGTAAACCGCATCTGCGCTACAAACTGGCCACATGCTGTGATGCTACAAAATTTCGGCTCGTGATTTGAATCTAAAAAGCTATTTTCATAATGCCATATCTACACCACCATCTAATGCCATGAAGAAATATACTTAAAGTGGCATCATTACCTGATATCTCACCTGTTACATTACCGTTACATAAGCAGCTTTTTGATTAAACCGTGCTACTTAACTGCCACAGCAGAGATTTCTCCCTCTGCTTTTCACGGCCACTACCCTTTGGCGGAAACAATGGGCCTCCAGATCATTCTTTTCTATTTGCAACAACTCCAATGCAGTCTATTGCATCAACAGGTCAAGTTCCTCCGAACTAATGCCATTCCTCAGACGTCTAATCTGGTCTTCCACTAGTGATTAGTTTATAAATAAAACAGAATGTATAGCAGAATTTAAAAATCAATTGCCTATATTCTGCCTTTCAGAAATTTAGGACATTGGCTCCATATGCAAGCTCGTCATGCACCCCAGTGCCACTCTACTTGGATCCTATAAACACTCTGTTTCCTTATTTTTAGCCCATAGAAGTTTCAAAAATTTAATTTCCTGCTAATCCCCTCTTCGTCAACAACAATACTCCCAACTCTTTTGAAACATTGGTTCCAAAACACTTTCCAATCAGACTTCAGTTCAAACCCGTCACACATACTCAAGCTCATCGATTACCTCTTCAACAATGTAGTTGCTGCGTACCTGTACCGCATGAATCAATAACTCCACCTGCTCTCCTCCTTTTCTCTGCAATTGCAATATTTCCACCTCTACCCTAAAAGCTCAATCAGCCCATCTCCATTCGAGTGGTGCAAGACTACCTACCATGGGTTTCCCTTCAGGCTCTCCAGTTAGACTTTTATTTCTCACTGCCGCAGCAGTGAGTTCTCCCCTCATTAAAAATAATCTTTTAGCAAACACCAGTGCTAAATTTTTCATATATTGTAATTATTTTTCACAACTTATAATAATTAATTTAATGAGCCCAATGTTTCTGGCATAAATTAATACAATTTACATTTTACGTATTGTGAAAAGCGCTATACAAATAAATGTGAACTGAATTGAATTTTATTACCACAGCAGGTATTTTGGCCTGTGCTCCTGCAACCGCTTCAGATTAAATTTATTCCCCACTGCCACAGCAGTGATTTTGGCCACCGCTCCAGCATCAGGTTTCAGACTAAAACTTTATTCCCCACGGTCGCAGTAGTGATTCCAGCCACCACTCTCGCAACACTCTTCAGATCAAAACTTTATTCCCTACTGCCGCAGCAATGATTTCGGCCCCCTCTCTCTCAACAGCCTTCAGACTAAAACTTTATTCCCCTGTCACGGAGTCACAGCCAGCACCATCGTCACCAGATCTTCATGCTCCACCCACTCGTTCACAATCCCCTGAGTTCTAATCACCTACACCTGCACCTCATCACCAGGAACACTCAAAAGACACTAACTCCCTGCACTCGTTGTCTGGTCTCGTCAGACTCACATGGAGTGCTAGTAGCCAGTATACTGGACGTCAAAATGATTGATGACTTTGACCTCTTGACCTTTATGTCATATGATATTTACCCTCAGGATATATCCCCTCCCCCAACAGTTGACCTTGGGGTTATGGATATTGGAATTTAAATGGTGGTTGACCTATGGACCTCATTAGGGTGTCTTTTTGGAAATGAAATGATGGTGGATGATTTTTGAAATTTGACATCATATTTGAAGTCCTGAGGGTGATTTATGAACTCTGATTTCGGGTCACGCATGTGTGACAGCATCCACATTCATACTCCATACTCTATAATATAAATAGGCACCGTGGTATTCTGCAGAAAAGAAGTGTGAAACATGGATAGTTTAAACTCACCTTAAACCCCAGAGACAGAATAGAACGAAGAAGTCTGAGTCTGACTTTGGCTCTGAGAAAGCCGCACGGTTATGTCTATTTGATAAAGTTTCTCCACAATAGTAAGGAGTGTGTGAGAGCAGAATTCGTAATTAATAGTAACCGTGTATTTGGTTACGTATTCAATAAGGCGTCTCGAGTCGTTACGCTCTACACCGCCGACAGCACCGTTGAATTTATATCGGGAGAAGACCCTGATGTTTCCTGTTAAAGACTGGACTTTATTTTACAGTCATGTCTGGAAAGATCTGAATGACTGTGGAGAAGAACCTTTGTACATCGCAGAGTGGGACGGGATAACTCTGAATGTTCACTACTGGGTGGTCGGTGATGACTCTAATAAGAAACAAGACGAGTGCATCTACATATTCTGCTGCTAAGACGAAGCTCACTGACCGCTCATGGGTCATCCTACATGATGAACATCATATGTACGAGATGCGATTTTTGTTGATCTGGTTATGCTGAGTTCCCATTTCTCAATCATAATCAAAATGTTCAAGTGGTGTGACATGCGCGATGGATACAATAAAATGAATGTGCAGCTGTTCAACGGTAAGAGATGCGCGCGCAGCAGTACATATGCTCTGCTGTCCCCACCCATTCACTACAACCATTTATAAGCACACCCATCTCCTCAGAACATCTTTATAAGCCATGGCTCAACATGATACTTCAGAGCGATCTCACATCTGTAGCTGCAGAGTCTCTTTTGACACCGGTCTTCATCCTCCTGATGACAACGCTACTGATCATATTCAGACAGACGAACCTGGGACATCTGATACCGATAAACAATGGTTAGATAAATTCTGAAATGAGCTTGGATATCGCAACCTGAGTTTCCTGAATGGCCTGTGTGAAAGCACATCTACCTCGACTGATAAGGGCTTCGATGCCACAGATGGCTGCTTCACCGACGTTGGGTTCAAAATTGTAAAAGCTACGATCGTTGTGCTACTGCAACACCTCATCGACATTAAGCAGAAGAAGAACTGTGAAGGCTGTGCGATAAATCATCTGAGCCAGCTACAACATTTGACCTGCCCACATACTTCTTCGACACACACTTTGATGAGCTGACCCGCAGACTGTTTAAACCCAATCTCTGGACCATCAAAGGCTACACGCTACGTTGGACGTACGTGCAGGTTAATGTCTCATTCTCTGCGAATTCAAGGAGAAGCTGGAGCTATTCTGCATGAATTAAAAGATGAACCATTCATCACCGCAAAGCTACAAGAAATCAGGGACAAACTTCTGGACAAAACCTCGAGAAAGTCGTCAGTGAGACCGTTGATCTCTGGGAAGGTTTCTCTATTGTGAATGGAGAGTAACCAAGACCTCGCTAGCATGGGTGGTGTATGTTCCCAAAAGTTTATCATGGAATTTTTGTTTAAAGGTCATTACAAAAGGCAGATGACCGTGTTGTTGAAAAAGATCATCGAAGATGCGTCCAACACGGATGCTGATGATGATGAACCCAAGCGTGTAAGAAATCTCAAGAAAAACATGTCTTATAAGAGGACTGACAGAATCATGGGATGAATTGACAAACATTTGTGTTGAAGGGACCGAACCATATAGTGTAATGATACGAAAAGTTTTGGATGTGATGCGTGAATCTAGCTTTGGGTTTCGTATTGCAGACTTCCTCTCTATCTGTACATATGTAATAGATGTTTGTGTCTTGCTGCGTTCAAAAGGCAACGTTGATGGTGAAGCCAGAAATTGTTGAAACAACGGTCAACTATATTCTAGACCATGATTTTAAGGACTGCAGAGAATTTCTTTTCTGGCTAGACCACATCTGATCTCCTTATAAAATTTGACTCATTTTTACTTAGTACATGATACTATTTCATTTTATTATTTTATTACTTTTTAATTAGAGCATGTTGTCATTATGTATCCTGTTTTAATTATTTTCTTTTACCCTCTGTAACATCATTATACTGATTTTAATAAATTATTGAATCACATTGATTGTATGACTTATTCTTGCACATAGGTTGAAACGACAACATGTCGGAGCTCATGAAAAAAGCTTATTACACACCGTCCAACCCAGGTTCTTTCGGTGGTAAAAAAACTATTAAATGACGTCGTCTTAAAGGATAGTGGAGTACGTCTAACTGATAAAGAGGTTTCAGAATGGTTGGCCGGGGAAGACGCTTACATATTACGCAGAACAGCTCCTATAAAATACAAACACAATAGAGTCGTAGTATATGGAGATACCCAGTTCCAAGCAGATCTCGTTGACATGGCGGCATATTCAAAGGACAATGATAATAATAAATATTTGCTAATGTGTATCGACGTATTTAGCAAGTACGCTTGGGCTCGTGTGTTAAAGAATAAGAGTGGGGTCGAAGTGACTAAAGCGTTTGAGTCTATACTTGGAGATGGGTGTGCACCACAGAAATTACAGACGGACCAGGGGAAGGAGTTTTTTAACAAAGATTTTCAAGATTTAATGAAAAAGCACAACATTAATCATTTCGCAATGGCTACTGATTTGAAAGCCAGCGTCGTGGTGTGTTTTAAATGTGAATTCGAATGTGGCAATTTTTAACAGCTACAAATTCCCGGCGTTACATAGATGTTTTACAAGATATTATGCAGGGCTACAACACCAGTTATCATCGTAGTATTAGGATGAGATCGGTAGATGTCAACAAAGAAAATGAAGCTCTGGTGTTTCAAAATTTGTACGGTGATACTAAGAAGAATGAAAAAGCTGTACTTAAATATAAAGTTGGAGACGTTGTTCGAATTTCTAAAGTGAGAGGTGTTCAAAGGATATGAACAGAACTACACAGAGGAATTTTTCAAAATATCCTCATGTATTCCGCGCCAACCACCCGTCTACAGACTGTCTGATTATGACGGGGAGGTCATCTGTGTTTTTTATGAAAAAGGGTTACAAAAAATAATCGTGAGTGAAAACTAAACGTTTAAGGTGGAAAAGATCTTAGGAGAGTAAAACTATGCAGGGCAGAACTATGCTTGTTTTAGTGAAATGGTTAGGGTGTAATTATAGTTATGTAGACAAAAAAACTCTGGTGGACTTGCAGGCGTCTTAAAAGCTATTGCATACTCGCCGACGCGATCATTCGTTTAAAGGATTACAATGGATGACAGCGGTTTCTACGTTACGCTACCATGCAATGCTTCTTTGACAGTTTATCCTGAAAACCGCATATTTAATTACAGAACAAGACTAGCTAGCTTCCGTCAGTTTGAAAGGAAAATGGGAAGTTGGACTTGCCGAAATCGAATATCCTAGAAGTTGGCACTCCTTTAATGATGAAGATGGAATTTTCATCCTACACACAGCCCCACCACCATGTCAGAAGCACCCAAATAAATAGGGTGAAACAGCATTTAAAAAGTTGTCAACCTTTTTAGTGACAAGGAATCTGCAAATAAATGGGGGGTACTACGAGAACATCCGGACTGTGATTCGCACGATAAATGATGTTCTCACGCCTGCGGCAGGAATTAATCATGATCCTTTAAAAAACAAAGTGTATCTGGTTGCAAAACCTAACATCGCAGTAAGCTTCAATGGGAAACTAGTCACTATTTAAGGAATGAAACCGGACGATGCGCTCAGACGTTCGGCCTACCAAAGAAAAGCTGATTTTACAACAAATCATATCATGTATGCCCCTCATCAAGCCGATATCAATGCAGGATTCTATACGTCTACACCGACATTATCCAATATCAATCCGTAGGTGATTCGTATGTCCTTCTTTTATGATTGTGTACATATAATTGGTGAAAACAACGATACCGTCAGTGTTAGATACGACAAACCGCATTACTCATCGATCAACAAGGAGCTCATCACCGACATTACCATTGAACTGAAGGACGACCAAAACCGCGAAATACCATTTTCTTACGGGAAAGTCTTCGTAAAAAACTTCACTTTAAACCGACGAAACAATCCATTTTTTAAAAATTACATATTATAACCGACGTGGAATGGATGCTACAGAATATGTTAACTATTACCAAAATCAGGCCAGAGCGGGGCTACCCGGATACGCCAGCGGAGGCGTTATGTATGGGTTGGGGTTGGGGTTGGGTGGTCTTTTCAGAGGGCTGTTTAGGATGGCCATACAGCTGTTGAAATACCACATACCGCATGTCAGGTGAGTGAATCAAGTCTGAGTTGGACTTATTTACGGTTCCTCTGACGCAGACGGATATTGAGAAAAATGGTTATTTAGAAGTACCTCCTTTATCGGCTATATCGGACTCTTCGCCTTTGGAGTTTTTTTTTTTTTTTTTTTTACCATTATTTATATAGCGCTTTTTACAATGTAGATTGTGTCAAAGCAGCTTTACAGTGATAACTGGTACATTATTTTGGCTGCACAGCAGCTCTTAAGGAATAGTGTCAATGCAGGTAGATCAAAGCACTGTTGAATATCAAATGTCAATTGTCAAGTGTCCCCAACTAAGCAAGCCAAAGGCGACAGCGGCAAGGAACCCAAACTCCAACAGGTGACATCAGGTGGCAAACAGGTGTTAAAATAGAGAAAAAACCTTGGGAGAAACCAGGCTTAGTGGGGGGGCTAGTTCTCCTCTGGCGAACAGTGCTTTGTTACGACTCAGGTTGCTATCATAAGTCAGATACGATCGCAACATTCAAAGTGTTTAATTCAGTTCCATCCAGTTGAGGATCGTATTCATCACACCGGTATGGACGGTTGTTGAGGAGATGTGCCACTGGTTGTCATGTTGATGAGGCCTTCATAGTGGATGATCTAGTTGACTCAATCTCTGCTGATACTTCAGGGCTGTGTTGTGGTTGTGTCATGGCGCAGGTCCTCGATCTCACCCGGATACGGCCCGGATCCGGCTGACTACGGTAAACCTCGGGATAAACAGAAAGACTAATATTAGCGTAGATGCCATTCTTCTTCTGATGTAACGAGTACATCTGGTGTTATTGGAAGTGTTCCCGGTTCCGGCTGACCTAATTTATGCAGCCTAATAATCCTTTAACGGATTTGAAAAAATACATTGATAATGTGTTATGTGTATGCCAGGTTAAAGAGATGTGTTTTTAGTTTAGATTTAAACTGACAAAGTGTGTCTGCTTCCCGAACAATGCTAGGAAGATTGTTCCAGAGTTTAGGTGCCAAATAGGAGAAGGATCTACCACCTGCAGTTGATTTTGATATTCTAGGTATTATTAGCTGGCCTGAATTCTGAGATCGTAATAGACGTGAAGGACTATAATGCATTAAGAGCTCGCTCAGGTACTGGGGAGCTAAACCATTTAGTGCTTTGTAGGTAATTAGCAAGATTTTAAAATCTATACGATGTTTAACAGGAAGCCAATGCAGTGTTGACAGAACCGGGCTGATATGGTCATATTTCCTAGTTCTAGTAAGAACTCTAGCTGCTGCATTTTGTACGAGCTGTAGTTTATTTATCAGGCGAGCAGAACAACCACCTAGTAGAGCGTTACAGTAATCTAGCCTTGAGGTCATGAACGCATGAACTAACTGTTCCGCATTTGTCATCGAGAGCATATGTCGTAATTTAGATATATTTTTAAGATGGAAGAATGCGGTTTTACAGATGCTAGAAACATGGCCTTCAAATGAAAGATTGGTATCAAAGAGCACACCCAGGTTCCTAACTGACGACGAAGACTTAACAGAGCAGCCATCAAGTGTTAGACAGTATTCTAGGTTATTACGTGAGGAAGTTTTTGGTCCAAAAATTAGAATATCTGTTTTTTCTGAATTTAGTAGTAGGAAATTACTGGTCATCCAATTTTTTATATCAGCTATGCATTCCGTTAATTTTGTGAATTGGTAAGTTTCGTCAGGGCACGAAGAAATATAGAGCTGAGTATCATCAGCGTAACAGTGAAAACTAACGCCATGCTTGCTGATGATATCTCCTAAGGGTAGCATGTACAGAATGAAAAGCAATGGTCCTAGTACCGAGCCTTGCGGTACTCCATATTCAACTTGTGATCGATATGACCTCTCTTCATTTACTTCTACAAACTGATAACGGTCAGATAAGTATGATTTGAACCATGACAATGCAATTCCACTAATGCCAACATAATTTTCGAGTCTATTTAAAAGAATATTGTGATCAATAGTGTCAAATGCAGCACTAAGATCCAGTAACACTAATAGAGAGATACAACCACGATCTGATGATAAGAGCAAATCATTAGTAACTCTAATGAGAGCAGTTTCAGTACTATGGTATGGTCTAAATCCTGACTGGAAATCCTCATAGATACTATTTCTTTCTAAAAAGGAACATAGTTGTGATGATACAGCCTTTTCTAGTATTTTTGACAGAAAAGTGAGATTTGAGATTGGCCTGTAATTGACTAATTCTCTAGGATCAAGTTGTGTTTTTTTAATAAGAGGTTTAATAATAGCCAACTTAAAAGTTTTTGGTACGTATCCTAGTGATAAAGATGAATTAACGATATTAAGAAGAGGATCTATGACCTCTGGAAGCATCTCTTTCAATAGCTTAGTCGGTATAGGGTCTAACATACATGTTGTCGATTTTGACGATTTAACAAGTTTAGACAATTCTTCCTCTCTTAAAGGAGTAAATGAATTGAATTTGTCCTCAGGGATACTACAATGCACCGTCTGACGCAATACTGTAGTAGACGGTTGCGTGGTTATAATTTTTTTTCTAATATTATCAATCTTGCAAGTAAAGAAGTTCATGAAGTCATCACTGCTGTGCTCTTTGGAAACATCAGAAGTTGAAGCTTTATTTCTTGTTAATTTAGCCACTGTATCAAATAAATATCTAGGGTTTTGTTTATTTTCTTCTAAAAGTTTTGAAAAATAGGCAGATCTAGCAGATTTTAAGGCCTTTCTGTACTCAACCATTCTCTCCCTCCACAAAATGCGAAATACTTCTAGTTTTGTTTTCTTCCAGCTGCGTTCCATTTTTCTGGCTGCTACCTTTAGGGCCTGAGTGTGCTCGTTGTACCACGGCGTTGGATTAATTTCCTTAATCTTTTTTAAACGCAAAGGAGCAACTGAGTCTAATGTGCTTGAAAAGACAGAGGCAATAGTTTCCGTTGCAACATCGAGGTCTTCTAAGCTGTCTGGCATGCTAAGGCGATGAAACTGATCAGGAAGATTATTTATAAAGCGTTCTTTAGTGGTAGAAGTGATGGTTCTACCAAATTTATGGCAGGGAGGCAGTTTAGCTGTTTTGACTAAATGTAGTATACACGAGACTAGGTAATGATCTGAGATGTCGTCACTCTGCTGCAGAATTTTAACGGCATCAATATCAATTCCATATGACAATATTAGATCTAAGGTATGGTTACGACAATGTGTGGGTCCTGACACGTGTTATCTAACACCAATAGAGTTTAGAATATCTGCAAATGCCAATCCCAATGAGTCTTTTTCATTATCTACATGAATATTAAAGTCACCAACAACAAGTACTTTATCTGCTGCTAGTACTAACTCCGATAGAAAATCAGCAAATTCTTTGATAAAGTCTGTATGGTGTCCTGGTGGCCTGTATACAGTTGCCAACACAAATGTCAACTTACATAATGTTACGTAAAGTACCATCACTTCGAAGGAATTATATTTGAGAGACTTTTGACTAATACTATAAATATTACTATAAATTACAGCAACACCTCCCCCTTTGCCTTTTTTTGACGAGGATTGTGTCGATAATCATAACCTTGAGGGCTAGACTCATTTAAAGTAATGTAATCGTCCGGTTTTAGCCAAGTTTCTGTCAAACACAGCATATCTAGATTATTGTCTGTGATAATATCATTTACAATAAGTGATTTTGATGAAAGGGATCTAATATTTAACAACCCAAGCTTTATCATTTGTTTATCATTACTATCTATATTTTTTATTTGTTGAACATCAATTAAATTTTACCATTAAATGGGTTTGGAAGTTTTTTGTTTTTACTAATTCGGGGTACAGACACAGTCTCTATGTGATAATATCTAGATGTAAGAGTTTCTATGTGTTGGGAATTATTTGACTTCTGTAACGTGAGGCAGCTAGCAGACGGTCGGTTTAGCCAGTATGTCTGCTTCCTGACCTGGGCCACAATTTGTCATGTTTCAGCTCTAAGACTATGTGCCATATTACTAGAAAGAAGAGCAGCACCATCCCGAGAGGGATGAATACCATCTCTTTTCAACAGGTCAGGTCTGCCCCAAAAACTTTTCCAATTGTCTATGAAACCTATATTATTTTGCGGACACCACTTAGACAGCCAGCCATTGAGTGATGATAATCTGCTAACTATCTCATCACTCCGACGAACAGGAAGGGGAGCAAATTACTTCTCCTGACATTGTATTTGCGAGTTCACACACCTCTTTAATGTTAATTTTAGTGATCTCCGACTGGCGAAGTCGAACATCATTAGTGCCGACGTGAATAATAATTTTAGAGTATTTACGATTAGCATTAGCCAGCACTTTTAAATTTGCTTTGATGTCAGGTGCTCTGGCTCCCGGCAAACATGTGACTATGGTGGCTGGTGTCTCTATTTTCACGTTGCGTGTAATAGAATCACCAATAACTAGGGCACTTTCAACAGGATTCTCAGTGGGTGCGTCACTGAGTGGGGAGAACCTGTTTGATGTTATTATTGGAACGGAAAAGTGGTGTTTTCCACGGCTAGGCCGCCTCACCGTTACCCAAGTGCCCTGCTGCACGGGCTCTACAGCCAGAACCGAACAATGTACAGAGTTCACTAAGCTAATCGCATCCAAAACAGTATCTGAAGCCCTTGCGTTCTTACTATCCTCGATTAAAGTTTGGATGCGTGTCTCTAATTCTGAGATTCTCTCTGTCAGCCTATTTCCCTACATTTATGACATGTAAATCCCTTGTCACTGACAGAGAGAGCTATGCTGAACATGTGACAAATGGAACAGGTAACAATGCTAGGAGAGGATGACATGACTCACCGTGTTTGTAGACTGATCCGAGTTACCACAGCTGTTTGATGAACGCGTTGAAAAAGGAGCGCGCGAGAGACTGATGACAAGTTAACAAGCTAGCAAGATGCAAACGCGTTGTAACAGCGATTTAGATTCAAAGATTTCAAGCCAGCGACGTCAGATTAATGTGGTAGGCAATATTAAATATAAGGTACTAATAATATAAGCAACAATGAATAAAAGTAAGAGATTCAAATCGAAGCTATACGGAGTTACAGACGCAAACCACTCTGAGCAGCGAGGCAGACAGGAGCAGTCGGACCTTTATAGCAGGGAATGGCGATGATGACCTAAACAACACGTTGTTGTATCTATGCCTTAAAATCACAGGACCTAATGGTGCCGATATACCAAATTATGCAAAGGTCGGCCTGATAAATTACCCTGGGGCTAATATATTTTCACAGGTTGATAGGTGATCTATTGATATCTCAGAGTTCGAGCACATATCGATGTATCATCGAGAGTCTGTTCAACTACAGTAAAGATGTGCTGGAATCGCTTTTCTCCACGGGGTTGTTTTACAAAGATACAGCCGGTCATATGGATGCGACTGACCCCGGCGGTCAGGGGTTAGCAAAGAGGGCTTCCTACACAGTGAACAGCAGAGTTGTGGAACTTTTGGCTCCTATTCACAGTGATGTTTTCTTTCAAGAAAAAACAATGTTGAACGGACGTTAAAATACGGATGATCAGAGCCAAAGATGAATTCTGCCTGATGATGGATGGCGATGTGGCGTACCAATGAAATATTCTGTCAGCGAGCTTATTTGTCAAGAAAGTCTCTGTATCACCCCCCGTTGAGACTGGGTCATGCCCAGGCGTTGCTCATGACTACTGCCAAGTATCCCATAGATCGAGTTTGTTTAAAAAAATTCTCCATACCAGCAGGGTGTCACAGTTCCCTCCTGTCCTGGACTCCATTTCCCATCATTCTCCTTGTTTCCACACCTGCACTCACTTCCTCGTCATCTCCCCATCATCACTGATCACCTGCACTTTGGACTTCATCATCAGCACTCCCTTTATAATGGACTCACTCCCAGCACTCCTTGTCTGTTCTTATTGTTAGTTAGTGTGTATTGGTTGTGTTATTCTCCTTCGTTGATTGAATACCCTATTTTGTGGAAGTCCGTGTACGCCTCGTCTCTACCGCAACCATCACTCGTAACAGAAGAACAGACCAACCGACAGGACTTCTACAACCATTATGGGTATTTTTCTGATCCCGGTACCCTCAAAGACCCGCAGACCCACACTCACAGTGGAAGACCGTCTTTGGACACTCAGGCAGGACGGTCGCCCACTGGAGAGGTACGTAGAGGATTTTGCTAAGCTTTCTTACAAGGTGAGCTGGCCAGATGCTATACTTAACACCTGTTTTTTGAGGGGTCTGGACGAGAATACGATCCGTTATATTGAACCTGCATGTTTGTTTTCCCTAGTCGAGTCTATTAATCTGATTCTCTTTTTAAATGGTTCCGAATTCGAAATTGAAGAGGTTCAAAAAAGGATTGTATCTTCCTCATCCGGCCCCCTCAGAGACACAGACGGCCTGGCCAGTTCACCAGCTGCAGGTTTCCTCCACATACCCCTCCAGTGGGTATTCCCCTGTAGTCCTGCCTGACCCAAAATCCAAACCCCCCAAAAGAAGGTCCACTGCGAAGCCCAGACGGCCTAGGAAAGTGGCCGCTGCTGTGCCAGAGCCTCCGTTGAAGACTGCCGCCAAGCCTGAGCACTCACCAAGAAAGGACGATTGGCTCATTGACTTTTGGGTGGAACCAGTTGCTCCGGCAGCCTTCCACAAGCCCGCTCTGGCAGCCTTCCACGAGCCCGCTCCGGCAGCCTTCCACAAGCCCGCTCTGGCAGCCTTCCACGAGCCCGCTCCGGCAGCCTTCCACGAGCCCGCTCCGGCAGCCTTCCACGAGCCCGCTCCGGCAGCCTTCCACGAGCCCGCTCCGGCAGCCTTCCACGAGCCCTCTCTGGCCTCCTATGAGCCAGCTCCAGCTTTCCATGAGCAAGCTCCAGCCATCCTACACGTTTCTGCTCACATATCTCTACCTGCCACTACAGAACAGGAGGGGGGCCATATACCTGTGGGTGGGGAACTTTTGGGTCGGTCACCTGAACCGCCATGGCCGCCTGAGGCCCCTGACCCACCATGGCTGCCCGCGGCCACAGAGTCCCGTTTTTCAAATCAAGAAAATTAGTTTTTAGGAACGCTACCAAAATCTATCGTCCTGGCTATGGTCGATAACGATGCATTCACAGCCGCCTACGATAAAAACCCTTTCGAGTTCAAACATTACAATTTGGAGTTCCTAGCAGTCTACGTTGATGGTCAGCAATTCCCCGCCAAGCCGCTACAGTCGAGTTTTGAATCAGGGTCGGCGGTACAAGAATTTTATCAGCTGGCGATCCAGAAGACACCTTAAAACCCAGTCGCTCTCTATGGGCAGGAATGACTTTCTGAATGGATACACCCTTTACGCCTTTATCCTCACACCTGACGAAGAGTGTGGTCAACACATATCACACATCAAGTCAGGCAACATCAGACTTGAGGCCCGTTTCAAACAACCGTTGCCGCATACTATTAATTTAATTGTCTACGCTGTATTTGACGGTATCATCTAACCGCAGACAGGTCCTGCTCAATTACTAATGAAATGAACACTGTGCAGCTCGCCGGTATCATGGACAAAATTTTGTGCAACGTACATTTTCTCTGGGTTCTCCTGAGCGATCAACTACCTGTAAGACCTTTAAGGAACTTACCCTCCATGGGTATAATTAATACCCATCCCGCAGAGTTACCGGGCGAACATTGGTTGGCTGTTTATTTACAAAGTGATGGTACCGGCTACTTTTTCGGCAGTTTTGGCAATCCACCTGACAGCAACCGCTTTCCAGGCAGCATCAAAAACTTTCTGTTAAGCAACGCTGTTGACACTATATATTCTGACAGGCATGTCCATGATTTTGAATCGGACACTTGCGGACAGCACTGTGTGTTTTTCCTGTATCATTTGGTGAGGGGGTATGACTATAACAAAGTGATGAAGTTGTATAGCTCTGATTATATAAAAAAAATATAAAATGGTATCATACTTTGTGAAAAGATTAAAACCAAATCTTTGTAATGAAAAATGTTCATGTATTCAGTGTGTGCAAACGTGTAATACTTATATGCACCATGTTTGAGTATTCAATTTACATTGTATTTGATTATAAATAAAGACTCTTAAAACTGTTTCTACAACCTGTTGAATATTTCTGTGAACATTTTCATTTTTCAGCTTTTCCAGTTGATGCTGGGGTACTAAATACATTTTCTCAGCATACTCCATAAAAAAAATAAAGGGTACTGCTACGCTAAGGAGCGGTAAAAGAAAACCTCCAGTCTGATTGAAGACTCACTTCTTGGCAGATATACCAATTTTTTTTATTGGCGACAAGTTTAATCTCCTTTTTTCTCCTTCTCAGTTTTTGGTACTGCTGTCGATTGATAGGAATTGTGCCATAGAGAATGTTAAGAGCCACTTTGGACAATGTTAAAATGAGCTCGTCGGACGCTGATTGTAAAATAAGGCGTCATTGCTTAGGCGTAGCTTTATGTATCAGTTTTAACAGCGTCTAGCGTCTGTACAAAGATCAGATCTGCCAGCCAACTTTAGAATCTCCAGAACGCTTTTAACCTCCCGAACTGTGCATATAAATCTCGAATCGGCTCCGATCTCGAATTGCCCCGTTGGCACCTTCGTTATCTCATTGAAGAAAAACAGAAGATATGCCCACTAGCTCCACGGACTTCAAAGAGTCACCCTGGTGGGGCTAAGGGCCATGTAGTCATAGACACCGGCCACAACCCCAATACACACCACACACAAGCATACAGACACACACAAACACACATGGAGTTTGTATGTACATGCTTTTCTCCAAATATGACCGTGCCAAAGTGTACCTGTTGTTGTATTCCAAGGTGCATATATATATATATATATACCTAGTATATAAGCTTAGCTATGACTGTAGTGCGTTGGTTCTATCATAAACGGTATAATTCAAGTATAAACTGTATCTCCCCTTTTATGTATTTGCCATCTGACAAGTTTGGTCTCATCATAAAGCTGTCATTATGCCCTAGATGAAAATGTATGTCACATTACTGTAAAATGTATTCTTCTACTTGTACTGGTATTTTAAAGAGAATGTACTCAGATCTGACACGTCATAAACCATGCAAATTAGGTCATAAATGGAGACAAAGAAAAAAAGCCAAAATTGCACCCTCATCATTGGCTGACGTACCCAAGGAGGCGTGCTGGTCTGTTGTCCTTAAAACACAATGACACGCGTCTCTTCGTCGCACAAGTTCTTTCTTTTGTCAAGCCTTCATCATCCTTCATCACCTAGGAGACAGACTCTCTCTCTTCTTTATTTTCCGGTTATCTTACTCTCAAGTAAATCCTTGTTTGAAAACCCCGCCGAAGAACGCACACGCCTGGAAAAGGACCAATCGCCCAAACCAAGTGTACGGAAACTCCTACAGAAAGGCGAGCAACCACAGCACCTGAACTAATGCAAGTACCGAACAATTTCTTTCCACGCGCTTTAGGCTCTGTGTAAACTGAGTTTACTTGCTGGCTCTGAAAGGTTAGTCATATATTCGTAGTTCATATCTATTACATACATTATATTCATGCTCGATTGTTTCTGCTGCTCATTCCGAAAACCAAGTCACTTCTACGTTTGATTCTGCAAAACCGGTTTATTGCTAGAGGGAAGTAAATTTTCCCTGAATTCAAGGGGGCCGCTGATTACAGCTGAGAATGGATGCTGAAGTCTGAAATCAAAATCAGAAGCATCCCGAAACCCTCTGTGCAACATCAAATCAGTAGCCATAAGGAAGAGTGGTGAAATCAGGCAAACGTCTGCGTTTATTATACACCACCTTAAACCTTTTAACGACTGATTTGTTGTGCAACGTGAGAGTCTTTTTACTTCTCACAATGTTTTCAGAGTGGGCCAGGATGCATTGCGAGCTGTCATGCGACATCACATAATTGTTAACCAGACCAATAAGACTCTCCAAACGAATAGCTTGGGAATTTTTAGTATTTAACGTTATACCCTTAGCCTTCATGCACGCTTTACCTTTGGCCGTGCAATATCTGTAAGATTTCGGACCGCTAGAGCAAAATTCCGTAATATAATCTCCGTTGTCTATTTCATTCGTCTGCTCACCCCAATGATCCACCAGGGTAGGGTCCCAGTCACCCTCCCTAGATACAAAAATAACACTGTCTTTGTCGGATTTAACAAGCAGTCGCCGAGTTTATCCATGAGTTTGTACAACTCCAGCCGGGTGTAAGCCGTTGTAAATGGTCCTACAAACATGTTAATGTCACGAGTCTCCTGAACAGTGCCTTTTGGGGGACGATGGGGGGGAGCTTTTCATATAAGCTAATAAAATCTAAAACTTATTTTCTCACCCTCAACCGTTTTGTGATAGAGTTTATAAGCATTAGTACGCCCACCAAACAGGGCCTCTCTCGATTTCAGTCTCTTGGGCGCTGAATAAGTACTCATAAATTTTATTTACAGAAGGTTCGGTCCGCTTCATCTTTTCACATTTACATTCCCAAAGAACCTCAATTTGCAAACCATATGCATTCTGTAGAATTTTGACCTTTTCGTCAAACTGTCTCCTGAGAACCCCATAAGGCACCCCTGACATAGGATGTCGCTCATGGGGTTCAAAGCGGCACGAGTGTCTATGATGTATACATCCGTTAAACTCTAGCCCATACCGTTGCGCACCCTGCATGTTGTAGCCGTCAAAAAATAACGACCGATCTACACCTCGCCATGGTTTACAGCATGGTGAATGTCTACATTTCGAGTCTTTTTTACATATTCGAGCCACTCGATCGACGCATTTGAGTAGGTCTTACTCTGTTGGACGTAGGCATTATTATGCGTCAGAGCTAACATATCTCTTTCAATATATTGGGTTTTGAAGACAGCTATGCAACACCCCGCAAGCGTCGTTGAGTTGAATGGATCAAGACCGGTGCATTCAATGAACGCCTCCCGGTATTTCATACACGCTTCACGTAGTAAGATGACATCGTTCACGCTGTAGTCATACAACTCCTTCCTGAAACACCATTGTACCAGGCGTCGAACTTTACCTGTTCTTTTTCGGACATGTTTTCGTAGTCGTAGAACTTTTTATCAGGGTAATACCCCCTGTAATTTATGTTTTCCACCCCATTGAAAAGATGTGGAAAATATCCTTTTTCCGTCGTGGTCACATTTTGTGCCGCAGGCATCTTAGACAGGGCCATTGGTATGAACGTGTATCTGTCAATGTATCTCTGTGCAAAATTTTCATCGTACATAAAGATTATTTTACAACCTTGCATTATAACGTTGAGCGTAAGTCCAGCCTTGCAAAAATACTCCAGAATTAGAAAGGAGTCAAATCTAGATGCGTAATGAGCTATGAAGCAGTATCCTTCTTATCGGGGTTGTCTAAACTGTGAGATTAGTCTGAGATTTTTATTATGCATTTCATAGCAGTAACCCGACTTACAAAACCTCAAACAATCACGACACTGACCTGTTTTTTTAGGTTGATTATAACATGCGCCATCGAAACACACGTTGCAGATGCTCTTACAATGAATGTCTACGATTTGAGTAACCTTTGTAACAAAATTCACACACATAGTCGGGGCCGATGAACACGGTCAAATTTAGAATCATATAGTAATGATCATTATGCAAATAGAGACATACCATTTTAGGGTGTGGTTCATCATGATTTTTGTATGTTTCTAAAGCCCCCGCGCTCGTCCTGTAAAAAACTATGATTTTAATGCCTAGAAGAGATTCAAATGACTGTATGTCGCAGAGTCTGATTTCATCTTGAATTGAGAAGCTGGCATTGTTATGGATGAATGTGGCTAGTCTTTCTAACTCAGTCTTGGGTAATTGAGGGTTGAGAAAATGAGCTAGACAGATAGAGAAGCATAAATTATTTGAAATATTTGTCAGACAAAATAGTGCCATTTTTTTTTTAATTTTAGTGTAGGGATAAATTAATTATGCAAGCATCACCGCCAATATCTCGCGCATATGAGACTATTTCGCCAAAAGCATCATGTAAAAAAAAATGTGGTACGCGGCCAAATCTGTAGAGTTATTCTCCCTCAGATTCATAGGTCTTCACAATTGTACGCTATTGAAACGAGGTCTCGGTAAAACACAATAGTCGTTTATGACCCCACCCTCCCGAATCAGCGTATTGATGTCTAATTGTGTTAGTACTAACATATCTGTAGGGTGATCAGATGATGCTTCATTGGGGGCTGACACTCCACCGGTACCTGTAGGGGAAGGTGCAATGCTAGACGACTGGTGCTGGTTGTTAACATTAGTGTCAACGTTAAATGTTGCTCCACGCCTATTATTTAAACCCATGCCATCTTGTATTACGCATATGTTGTGCGCGTTTAATAATTCCTGTAATCGTTCGGACAAATTCATATTTGGAAGCTGATCAATAGCCGATTCTATACGTTCCAAATTAGAAGTCTGATGTAATGGTACATCATTAAAAGGTGTTTCTACACAATCTGAATACATATTTATCAAATACTGTAATCTATCACACATGTGATGGGTACTCACAGTTTGCGTTTCAAGCACGTTTTGTAACAGCAGTCATCCAGACCAAACTCTCTCAGACCTATGTGCTTCAGCTGCAGAAAAACATTTCTCTGTATCCATTTATATTTTTTATTTTTTAGATCAACAGTGACAATCGGATTATGAGAAATCACAAAATTATGACAATGAAAACATCAAAACAAAAACAAAACATTCAAAGTTGCAATGCGAAAATCATGACATGACAGTTGGTAAGAAAAGCGTTACAAGGATAATCACACGTAACGAATGTTGCAGAATTTAATTGCATACATGAATCATAATACATATCTAGCTTGGATAGTTATAGGTGACCAAAGCGCTGAGCAGACTCACCATTATCTGTCTCTCTCTCTCATCTGATCATTATCTGATCTTTCGATGCGTGTGAAATTCTCAGCGACAGTTGTCTGCAATCTATGGAGACCATTCTCTATAACATCTATTATTTCTCGATGTCCGACACCAAGTGCATTAATTATATTGTGCAATGCACCAAATTCAAATTCAGCCCTAATCTGTTGTGAATAGTCGCAAATTGAACTGCTGATCTGGCGCGATCCTCCTGGATGCATGCAAACAATGAGTACAGTTTGTTAATAATAGTACTTGATCTGACCCATTCCTCTTGGGTGTACGCTAACAATGTGTCCAATTTGTTGTGAATAGATGCTGAGTCCTCTGCCGATCTGTTACGTTCAGCATTGAAGCGTGCTTCTATTCTGTTAACGATCTCGTAAATCTGATGCTCACCATCTCGCTCTTCTTCTTCTTCCGATGTTTCGTGAAAAGAGTATGGTGTTTGTCTACCTCTTACTGTTGACTCATCGTCTCGATCGCTGGTCCAAGACGAACAGTCCCACGCATTGACCTGCGATTCTGTCCAGGTTGCAATATCGTCTGCACCGCCGCCACATCTGTCTGTATAGAAATATAATAACCAAAACTCGATTTAAAGGTTGACCGTTCATACAAATATCATTGTACGTACATTATATATAATTGTACACACATTGCTTTGATTAACACAAGAAATTCTAAGTGCTTTTAAACAAAATAATAAACCAAAAATTGAAAAATTTTAAAGAATAATAAAAATAAAATTGTGCTAATAAGGAAGAATCAAAACTATTCCTTTGTGGACTGGATCCGGTGTCACGGCGTCTTTTCTTCGGAGGTACTGCGGAGCCCGGTCCTGGCTGTTCGCTGGTTTCTGACGGTAGATTTACGGGTTCACTGCTGGATATTATTTGTTCCTGAGGAGGTCTCGTTTGACTAAAATTAACGGTAGAGTCGCTTCTCCTAGCCCTTGATGACTCGTTTGTGGCGGGACCTTGTTCTTCATAGTCATCCTGTGTAAGGTCGATAAAACCTGGGAATGTCGCCAAGTTGGCTAATTCTATAAAAATAAAATAAAAAAGTTAGATTTTTGCATAAACAGGGATAAAATATTCTATCGCAAGAAAATTGTACTATTGTTACCATCGTCTGGGTCTTCTATCACGTTTGGGCTGTCCGCTACTGAAAAATAAAACCGACAATGAATTTGTAATTTTAATTTTAAATTTGTATATATGTATAAACCATATAAATATCAGAAAATATGTACATCGGTTGATGGCGTTGAATGCTCTCTGTTCGATATTTGAGGCTATAACAAAAACATTTGTTAGATGTTTTATATTGAGTAAATACGCACTGAAAAATGTATGAAAGATATCACATATTCATGGTGTAAACAGCAGATGAACACAATATTAAGAAACACCCTACACCCCGACCGGTAAAAGCGTTCTAGCGAGCGCAACTAGACATGTTGTTGTATAGTATCCTTGCTACAACACGCACACACCAGAAGTGATAGGAGGGGCATATTTTTCAGCGAATCAATTGTTGCATATTTATTTACAATTTAATAACACATCAGCAGCTGTGACAATATATTTACAATGATCTTATAAACATATTTAAAACAGGACATTTCTGTCTTAAAACAACCATATGTAACAAATATCATATATCATATTCCATGCGTTAATATAATTTAACAATGTGTTCAGCAAATTGATTCACACTCCATATACAATTATGTCATAGCATACACATTAAATAATAAACAATGTGTAGCGTCTGGACCAATCAGACACACAGTTATTCATTATATCTAATGAATTACCCAGAAACTCACTCTCTCACAAGTCCTGTTAATTCCATCCCCAACAACTGCAATACAGCGACAGGATAGGTGGTCTATTTCTATTTTATTGCGGTTAGGAATGTGCAGAGAAGACTCCGACTTCATTCTTTCTGAGGACAAATAAACCCTTTTTATCCTATATATTCTATATATAACCACATGAGAAATGTATAAATGTGTATCCAATTTTCCCTGCTCATGATTTTCCTTTTATAAGGTTTATTCTATGTATTAATTCTCTCTTTTAAACTATTTTTGTATAAATGTTTCAGAGTTGCAAAGTTATAATTACCTAAAATCACATGGGTAGCATGTTTGGTATCTATGGACTCCAACTTTCGTTTCCTATTTGGTAATCTATGTTACATGTTACTAACTCTGTGACACATTAGTATTATAAGAATCTAGAAGGTTCTTCTCTCAAACATCCAATCCAATGTCTTATGCTAATATCTTGCTACAGGACAAAGACTCGTAAAGTTTCCCTCCAAGGGGTAAACTCCTTATTGGCTCAGACACCTCAAGTGGGTGCGACATGTTCACCATTTAAAATCATTGATCACAAGATCACTCTCCCCCTTTCTTCTTCTTCTTGTTTCTGGGACGACAAAAAGACTTTTTGCTCCAGGCCTCATCAGGCCAAGGCCTGTGGGCCTGGAGGGCCTGGAAGGCCTGTAAGCCTAGGCCTGCAACCCAGCCATGTGCTCATCTGTGAGAGTGAGAAAGGACTCTTTCCCCACTAAGAGTCAAACTAACAGCTTAAGTTGTTTCATGTTACTTCATCCAACGCAGAAGATACTGGCGACAACTTCGGACCGAATCATCAATTTCTCCTCAGTCTGCAGATCCGATGCTCCTCAGCCTAAAGGCACCTTGCAAGTATCGTACATTTGAACACTAAACAGCGATTTAGTATTAATGTGTAGACCACCTATCAGCAAAGGTGTTTTATTACTGAGAAATACTGATGATTTCTTTTCCAGACTCTTTGACTCTATCATTGCTCATCAAATCTATCATTGCTCATTTTTACCTACGTATGTGTGTGACCTGCGTGTATGTTATGTGTTTGTTAGTTTAGTTATGTGTTTGTGAGTTAGTTAATAAAGATTGTGCACAATAGATATTTGGTTCTGACTCCGTCTGCTAAGAAATTGCCTCTTAAATTATTTAGATCTTGACTACATGCTCTGAGTAGTACTGTACAAATAGAATGTTGTTTTTTCCATAACCTGGAAATGAACATTTCTTAGACTTAATAATCAATTAACATTAAGTGTCCACTGGATGAACAGGTTAATTGATTGTAATATTAATTTTAATGTAGCTACATCAAGTTAATCTGATTAACTGATTCACATATTCATAATTAATCATCCAATTGAGTTATGAATAATTATTAATATTTCCCCTTTGAGTTAATATCGCTACAAATGTAATATTAAACCATTTATACCACTGCCAAATCAATAACACAACACTTAAAAAAAAGAAAAAGCCGCATGTATTTACTTTTTAATTATTATATTATATTATATTATTGCTTCCAGCTTCTTCTTTGTGGCGAAAAAGGACAGAGGCTTGCGGCCCTGTATCGACTACCGTGCACTTAACGCCATAACAGTCAAGTTCAGATATTCCCTTCCTCTCGTCCCAGCAGCTCTTGAACACCTCCGCGGTGCCACTGTGTTCACCAAGTTGGACCTCTGCAGAGCGTATAACCTCATCCGGATGCGTGAGGGGGACGAGTGGAAGACCGCCTTCGTCACGCCTACAGGCCACTATGAATATCTCGTCATGCTGTATGGCCTGGTCAACGCCCCCTCCGTATTCCAGGACTTCATTCATGAGGTGCTCCGGGAGTTCCTCCACAGGTTCGTTCTCGTCTACATAGATGATATCCTGATATACTCCCGGAGCATGGCCGAACATCGCCATCACGTTGCAGAGGTCCTGAAACGTCTAAGGGAGTTCCAGCTATTCCTTAAAGCAGAAAAATGTTCCTTCCATCAGTCATCAGTGAACTTTCTGGGTTACATCATCGACAGCCATCAAAAACTGGCCCACACCCAAATCCATCAAAGAACTCCAACGTTTCCTCGGCTTCGCAAATTACTACAGACGGTTCCTCCAAGACTACAGTTCCATCTCCAGTCCACTCACCAACCTACTCCGTTGTAAGCCCAAGTCTCTGTCCTGGACTCCAGCTGCCACCAAAGCCTTTGAGTCCCTCAAGGTAGCCTTCACCACCGCTCCTCTCCTGGTTCATCCTGATCCCAACAAGCCCTTCATCGTGGAGGTGGACGCCTCCACCACCGGAGTAGGAGCGGTCCTCTCTCAGCAGCAGGGGAACCCAAGCCGCCTCCATCCATGCGCTTTCTTCTCCCGCAAGCTCAACCCGGTGGAGGTAAATTATGACATCGGCAACCGGGAACTCCTAGCTGTCAAGCTGGCACTTGAAGAGTGGAGGCATTGGTTGGAGGTAGCCAGACATCCATTTCTGGTACTCACAGATCATAAGAACCTGGAATATCTCCGAGTTGCCAAAAGACTCAACCCCAGACAAGCCCGTTGGGCTTTATTCTTCACCCGTTTTAATTTCACCATCTCTTACCGACCCGGATCAAGAAACCACAAAGCTGACGCTCTCTCTCGACTCCATACTCCAGAAGAAACCACAGAAGAACCAGTATCCATCTTACCAGAAAGTATCTTTGTAAACCCTATCACTTGGTCACCTGACACCTTGCCCTCCTCCAATGCCTCTACTAACACTCCATCGGGTTGTCCACCGGATCACCATTATATCACTCGAGCACAACGCACTCCTCTGATTCACACAGTCCACACATCACTAGGCACTGGCCACCCGGGGGTCAATGAAACCCTCTCGCTGTTGAAAGACCACTTCTGGTGGCCCAATATGGCTGCTGATGTCAGAAGGTACGTGCAGGGATGCAGGGATGTGCCATGTCAAAGAGTCCACGCCATCTACCGTCCGGCAAGCTCCTTCCTCTGCCCGTTCCCAACCGTCCATGGTCACACCTAGGAGTGGACTTTGTTACAGACCTCCCAGCCTCCAATAACCTCACCTGCATCCTAGTAATAGTCGACAGATTCTCCAAATCCTGTCGCTTAATTCCCCTAAAAGGACTTTCCACGGCCATGGAAACAGCAGAACTCCTTTTCAATCATGTCTTTCGCTATTTCTGCATCCCCGAGGATATTGTCTCTGATAGAGGTCCCCAATTCACCTCAAGGGTCTGAAAAGCGTTCTTTTCCCTCCTAGATGTGACCGTCAGTCTATTCTCGGGCTACCATCCTCAATCCAACGGGCAGACGGAACGGAAGATTCAGGAAATAGGCCGCTTCCTCCGTACCTTCTGCCATGGCCACCAGGACTCTTGGAGCCAGTATCTGGGTTGGGCCGAGTACGCACAAAACTCCCTTCGTCAACCATCTACTGGACTTACACCATTCCAATGCGTACTCGGTTACCAACCCCCACTGTTCCCCTGGACTGGGGAACCATTGGACGTACCATCGGTCGATTACTGGTTCCGAGAGAGCAAGAGGGTCTGGGACTCAGCACACCACCAATTACAACGTGCCCTCAGGAGGCGCAGGATGACCGCAGACCTTCACCGTTCCGAAGCTCCCGCATACCAACCTGGACAGAAGGTCTGGCTCTCTACCAGGGACATCGAACTGCGCCTCCCAAGTCGTAAACTGAGTCCCAGGTTCATTGGCCCGTTTACCATCACGGAGCAGATCAACCCTGTCACTTATGAACTTCAACTCCCTCCTGAGTACAGCATTCACCCCACATTCCATGTCTTTCTCCTCAAGCCTCACCACCCTTCTGTTTCCCTTTCCACAGAGCCTGGTGTGACTGCAGCTGAACCCCCCCTTCCTCTTCTACTAGACGATGGAGCTGCCTACGAGGTGCGAGAGATCCTGGACTCCTGGCGCCGTGGTGGTCAGCTCGAATACCTTGTGGACTGGGAGGGTTACGGTCCCGAGGAGCGCTCTTGGATTCCACGCAACGACATTCTCGACCCTAACCTGCTGAACACCTTCCACGCCACACACCCTGACAGACCTGCCCCACGTAGAAGAGGAAGACCACCACGACATCGGGGTCCTCGGCCCTCAGGAGCGGGCCGTGGAGGGGGGGGTACTGTCACAGACACGGCAGGTTCCATTATCCAATCACAGCGCACTCCGTCACCAGAATACTGATCACTAACACCTGCACCTCATCAGTATTACAATCACCAGCACCGTAAAAGACACTCACACACTCACCCTCATTGTCCGGTCTCATTCATGTCTAAGGTACCTACCTCTGGCTTATCGAAAGGACTCCCTGAACTACTTACCTTACTCCCGCGTCTTCGATCATCCTCCTGTGTCTCCTGGTCCGTGTGTGAGTGTCGTCTGCCTTCCTCGTTGTCATCGTGCTCCAGCCATTCCATCCTGCAATCCAGAAAATACATCACTACCTGTTCACCATTCCCTTGGCACTTCAATTTCTTCACCAAACTCACCTGTCACCACTACCGGCTCTACTTGTGTAAATAAACCCGTCTTTACAACATCTTTGGTTTCCGACCTGTTTATACTGTAACAATTATAGACAAAATCTGAATAGAACAAAATGGAAGGAAAAACATTAATAATCAAAAGACCAATACAACAAAGCCATAATAAATCCAATACAGAATAAATGATAATCTAATTACAACAAATTATTTAGAAGTATTTAGCACATTTCAAAATATAATAAATAAAGGATGGGTATTTAACATGCCGCTATTTGAGGTGTGCATGAAACTGGAAGTAAAAATATCAAATGGAAATACGTGCGATGTGTGAAAACGGAAATACGGTTAGAAGGTAAACACTACACGCGGATGCTGCGGCATTTTACAAAGCCGAAACTAACCCTGCTAAAACTACATCACGGTGGACGCTACATGTCATCAGTCACAATGTAAACAAAGATGTCAGCTCGCTTACACATCCACTAGTAGCAAGAAACAGACCAACAACACATTGGTACAAAGAAAACAGAACATTGGTAGAAAGAAAGCTGACCAACTTCAGTAGACAATGGTAATGTACAAAGAAACAAACCGAGATCAATATCGAATCAACACTGCTTTTAAATAAACAGTCTTTTCAAAGTGAAACCCCGGACGTTTCATGACATAAAATACACTGTTAAGTTTTCAACACAGCATAAAAGCACCACATATTCGTTAGTCGATAACCATAATACCTTTATTTATATAGCGCTTTTTACAATGTAGATTGTGTCAAAGCAGCTTTACAGTGATAACTGGTACATTATTTTGGCTGCACAGCAGCTCTTAAAGAATAGTGTCAATGCAGGTAGATCAAAGCACTGTTGAATATCAAATATCAATTGTCAAGTGTCCCCAACTAAGCAAGCCAAAGGCGACAGCGGCAAGGAACCCAAACTCCAACAGGTGACATCAGGTGGCAAACAGGTGTTAAAATGGAGAAGAAAAAAAAAACCTTGGGAGAAACCAGGCTTAGTTGGGGGGCCAGTTCTCCTCTGGCAAAAAGTGCTTTGTTACAACTCAGGTTGCTTGTTGAGGAGATGCGCCACTGGTTGTCATGTTGATGAGGCCTTCACAGTGGATGATCTAGTTAACTCAATCTCTGCTGATACTTCAGGGCTGCGTTGTGGTCGTGTCAAGGCACAGGTCCTTGGTCTCACCTGGATGCGGCCCAGATCCGGTTGACTACGGTAAACCTTGGGATAAACAGAAAGACTAATATTACCGTAGATGCCATTCTTCTTCTGATGTAACGAGTACATCTGGTGTTATTGGAAGTGTTCCCGGTTCCGGCTGACCTAATTTATGCAGCCTAATAATGCTTTAACGGATTTGAAAAAATAAATTGATAATGTGTTATGTGTATGCCAGGTTAAAGAGATGTGTTTTTAGTTTAGATTTAAACTGACAGAGTGTGTCTGCTTTCCGAACAATGCTAGGAAGATTGTTCCAGAGTTTAGGTGCCAAATAGGAGAAGGATCTACCACCTGCAGTTGATTTTGATATTCTAGGTATTATCAACTGGCCTGAATTTGGAAGTTTTTGGTCCAAAAATTAGAATATCTGTTTTTCCTAAATTTAGTAGTAGGAAATTACTGGTCATCCAATTTTTTATATCAGCTATGCATTCCGTTAATTTTGTGAATTGGTAAGTTTCGTCAGGGCACGAAGAAATATAGAGCTGAGTATCATCAGCGTAACAGTGAAAACTAACACCATGCTTCCTAATGATATCTCCCAAGGGTAGCATGTACAGAGTGAAAAGCAATGGTCCTAGTACTGAGCCTTGCGGTACTCCATATTCAACTTGTGATCGATATGACCTCTCTTCATTTACTTCTACAAACTGATAACGGTCAGATAAGTATGATTTGAACCATGACAATGCAATTCCACTAATGCCAACATAATTTTCGAGTCTATTTAAAAGAATATTGTGATCAATAGTGTCAAGATCCAGTAACACTAATAGAGAGATACAACCCCGATCTGATGATAAGAGCAAATCATTAGTAACTCTAATGAGAGCAGTCTCAGTACTATGGTACGGTCTAAATCCTGACTGGAAATCCTAGATACCCAGAATTTCAACGGCATCAATATCAATTCCATACGACAATATTAGATCTAAGGTATGGTTACGACAATGAGTGGGTCCTGACACGTGTTGTCTAACACCAATAGAGTTTAGAATATCTGCAAATGCCAATCCCAATGAGTCTTTTTCATTATCTACATGGATATTAAAGTCACCAACAACAAGGACTTTATCTGCAGCTAGTACTAACTCCGATAGAAAATCAGCAAATTCTTTGATAAAGTCTGTATGGTGTCCTGGTGGCCTGTATACAGTAGCCAACACAAATGTCAACTTACATAATGTTACGTAAAGTACCATCACTTCGAAGGAATTATATTTAAGGGACTTTTGACTAATACTGTAAATATTACTATAAATTACAGCAACACCTCCCCCTTTGCCTTTCTGATGAGGATTGTGTCGATAATCATAACCTTGAGGGCTAGACTCATTTAAAGTAATGTAATCGTCCGGTTTTAGCCAAGTTTCTGTCAAACACAGCACATCTAGATTATTGTCTGTGATAATATTATTTACAATAAGTGCTTTTGAAGAAAGGGATCTAATATTTAACAACCCAAGCTTTATCATTTGTTTATCATTATTATCTCTATTTTTTATTTGTTGAACATCAATTAAATTTTTACCATTAAATGGGTTTGGAGTTTCTATGTGTTGGGAATTATCTGACTTCTGTAACGTGAGGCAGCTAGCAGACGGTCGGTTTAGCCGGTCTGTCTGCTTCCTGACCTGGGCCCCAGTTTGTCATGTTTCAGCTCTAAGACTAAGTGCCATATTACTAGAGAGAAGAGCAGCACCATCCCGAGAGCGATGAATACCATCTCTTTTCAACAGGTCAGGTCTGCCTAAAAAACTTTTCCAATTGTCTATGAAACCTATATTATTTTGCGGACACCACTTAGACAGCCAGCCATTGAGTGATGACAATCTGCTATCTCATCGCTCCGACAAACAGGAAGGGGACCAGAGCAAATTACTTCTCCTGACATTGTACTTGCGAGTTCACACACCTCTTTAATGTTAATTTTAGTGATATTCGACTTCGCCAGTCGGAGACATCAGGTGGCAAACAGGTGGCAAACAGGTGTTAAAATGGAGAAAAAAAAAAAACCTTGGGAGAAACCAGGCTTAGTTGGGGGGCCAGTTCTCCTCTGGCAAAAAGTGCTTTGTTACAACTCAGGTTGCTTGTTGAGGAGATGCGCCACTGGTTGTCATGTTGATGAGGCCTTCACAGTGGATGATCTAGTTAACTCAATCTCTGCTGATACTTCAGGGCTGCGTTGTGGTCGTGTCAAGGCACAGGTCCTTGGTCTCACCTGGATGCGGCCCAGATCCGGTTGACTACGGTAAACCTTGGGATAAACAGAAAGACTAATATTACCGTAGATGCCATTCTTCTTCTGATGTAACGAGTACATCTGGTGTTATTGGAAGTGTTCCCGGTTCCGGCTGACCTAATTTATGCAGCCTAATAATGCTTTAACGGATTTGAAAAAATAAATTGATAATGTGTTATGTGTATGCCAGGTTAAAGAGATGTGTTTTTAGTTTAGATTTAAACTGACAGAGTGTGTCTGCTTTCCGAACAATGCTAGGAAGATTGTTCCAGAGTTTAGGTGCCAAATAGGAGAAGGATCTACCACCTGCAGTTGATTTTGATATTCTAGGTATTATCAACTGGCCTGAATTTGGAAGTTTTTGGTCCAAAAATTAGAATATCTGTTTTTCCTAAATTTAGTAGTAGGAAATTACTGGTCATCCAATTTTTTATATCAGCTATGCATTCCGTTAATTTTGTGAATTGGTAAGTTTCGTCAGGGCACGAAGAAATATAGAGCTGAGTATCATCAGCGTAACAGTGAAAACTAACACCATGCTTCCTAATGATATCTCCCAAGGGTAGCATGTACAGAGTGAAAAGCAATGGTCCTAGTACTGAGCCTTGCGGTACTCCATATTCAACTTGTGATCGATATGACCTCTCTTCATTTACTTCTACAAACTGATAACGGTCAGATAAGTATGATTTGAACCATGACAATGCAATTCCACTAATGCCAACATAATTTTCGAGTCTATTTAAAAGAATATTGTGATCAATAGTGTCAAGATCCAGTAACACTAATAGAGAGATACAACCCCGATCTGATGATAAGAGCAAATCATTAGTAACTCTAATGAGAGCAGTCTCAGTACTATGGTACGGTCTAAATCCTGACTGGAAATCCTAGATACCCAGAATTTCAACGGCATCAATATCAATTCCATACGACAATATTAGATCTAAGGTATGGTTACGACAATGAGTGGGTCCTGACACGTGTTGTCTAACACCAATAGAGTTTAGAATATCTGCAAATGCCAATCCCAATGAGTCTTTTTCATTATCTACATGGATATTAAAGTCACCAACAACAAGGACTTTATCTGCAGCTAGTACTAACTCCGATAGAAAATCAGCAAATTCTTTGATAAAGTCTGTATGGTGTCCTGGTGGCCTGTATACAGTAGCCAACACAAATGTCAACTTACATAATGTTACGTAAAGTACCATCACTTCGAAGGAATTATATTTAAGGGACTTTTGACTAATACTGTAAATATTACTATAAATTACAGCAACACCTCCCCCTTTGCCTTTCTGATGAGGATTGTGTCGATAATCATAACCTTGAGGGCTAGACTCATTTAAAGTAATGTAATCGTCCGGTTTTAGCCAAGTTTCTGTCAAACACAGCACATCTAGATTATTGTCTGTGATAATATTATTTACAATAAGTGCTTTTGAAGAAAGGGATCTAATATTTAACAACCCAAGCTTTATCATTTGTTTATCATTATTATCTCTATTTTTTATTTGTTGAACATCAATTAAATTTTTACCATTAAATGGGTTTGGAGTTTCTATGTGTTGGGAATTATCTGACTTCTGTAACGTGAGGCAGCTAGCAGACGGTCGGTTTAGCCGGTCTGTCTGCTTCCTGACCTGGGCCCCAGTTTGTCATGTTTCAGCTCTAAGACTAAGTGCCATATTACTAGAGAGAAGAGCAGCACCATCCCGAGAGCGATGAATACCATCTCTTTTCAACAGGTCAGGTCTGCCTAAAAAACTTTTCCAATTGTCTATGAAACCTATATTATTTTGCGGACACCACTTAGACAGCCAGCCATTGAGTGATGACAATCTGCTATCTCATCGCTCCGACAAACAGGAAGGGGACCAGAGCAAATTACTTCTCCTGACATTGTACTTGCGAGTTCACACACCTCTTTAATGTTAATTTTAGTGATCTCCGACTGGCGAAGTCGAATATCATTAGTGCCGACGTGAATAATAATTTTAGAGTATTTACGATTAGCATTAGCCAGCACTTTTAAATTTGCTTTGATGTCAGGTGCTCTGGCTCCCATGTGACTATGGTGGCTGGTGTCTCTATTTTCACGTTCCGTGTAATAGAATCGCCAATAACTAGGGCACTTTCAACAGGATTCTCAGTGGGTATGTCACTGAGTGGGGAGAACCTGTTTGATGTTCTTATTGGAATGGAAGAGTGGTATTTTCCACGGCTAGGCCGCCTCATCGTTACCCAAGTGCCCTGCTGCACGGGCTCTACAGCCGGAACCAAACAATGTACAAAGTTCACTAAGCTAATCGCATCCAAAACAGTATCTGAAGCCCTTGGATTCTTACTATCCTCGATTAAAGTTTGGATGCGTGTCTCTAATTCTGAGATTCTCTCTGTCAGCCTGACTATTTCCCTACATTTATGACATGTAAATCCCTCATCGCTGACAGAGAGAGCTATACTGAACATGTGACAAATGGAACAGGTGACAATGCTAGGAGAGGATGACATGACTCACCGTGTTTGTAGACTGATCCGACTTACCACAGCTGTTTGATGAACGCGTTGAAAAAGGAGCGCGCGAGAGACTGATGACAAGTTAACAAGCTAGCGAGATGCAAATGCGTTGTAACAGCGATTTAGATTCAAAGATTTCAAGCTAGCGACGTCAGATTAATGTGGTAGGCAATATTAAATATAAGGTACTAATAATATAAGCAACAATGAATAAAAGTAAGAGATTCAAATCAAAGCTATACGGAGTTACAGACGCAAACCACTCTGAGCAGCGAGGCAGAAAGGAGCAATCGGAGAGCAAAGGAGCAATCGGAGATAATAATAAAAACCATAATAATAACGTTAAGAATATTTAAATTCAATGATGTTACGGTCCAAACATTACTCGCTATCAAATTGACATCAAATAAGCAAATGGGTCATATCATGCAATGTCAAACCTGTTACGATTTTTGAAGTGTACATTTAAACACTTATTTATTTAATGTAACAATCATTATCTACAAGTAATATCCCTTTAAAGTGTACAAAATGTGCTTTTGTGATCTGGTCTGTTAGCTAGCAAATAGCAAATTAGCTTTATATTGTCAAACCTGTTACCGTCAACCCTGTTACTTTTCAGAGTAACAGGTCTTGACATGTGGGTAAGAGGGATGACAATCACCTTATCCACATTGTATTTAACATTTATCTGTGTCAAATACAAACATTTTAAAAAGGTCATCCCAGGTGTATTATTGATGTCTATATTATTCAGTTTGAGTGGCATATGAGCATCAGTTACATTAGTATTAGTATTTAGTATTAGCATTAGTATTTTTAGTATTGTTAGTATTAGTATTGTTGGTACACGAATCTCGTAATTCAAGTATTAACTATTTAAATGTATTATATAAACCTAATATATAATATATTTTAACCCTAACAGATGGAGCGTGTAGCTTTTCATTTCTTAAACAACCATGTTGGAATATGTATCATGGCCATATTGCAGGATGACAATGCCAATATTCATCAGGGTTAAAGAATGGTTCAGAGAGCATTTTCACACATAAATGTCATTTCCATCAGGAGGTGCATACATTTTTGGTTAAGATCTTGTATTGACAATGCAAGAGGTGAGCACTCTGTAAAGTATACTCCAGCACATTACACTGAGGTTAAAGTCAGGACTCAGAAGTGCCCATTCATGTGTGAAAATGATTCTTTGTGCTCTGTGAACCATTCTTTCACAGTTTTAACCCTGTTGAATATTGGCATTGTCATCCTGGAATATGGCCATGATACATATCCCAACATGGTTGCTGTTATGGTTAAAAGAACCGCTGACAAACATATAACATGCTAGAAACATAATAATCACTGTAATAATGATCCATTCATAGGTTCTTAAGTATTTACCTATTAAAATCCAAACAACAACATTTTTTTTTTTTGGCCGGGCAGTGTATATTTTAAGTTCTGTGAGGGGACACACTGACACAGACAAAACGTATGGATGCATGGGTCTAATTACAGTAGCCTTAAAACATTTATAAAGTGTGCATATGCAGAGATTTGATCTTAGAGTGTGCGTACGCTTAAATCCACGCCAGCGCTCTTATTTATAAAAACGTGGAAAAGTGCTTAGCGCCACATCAGGGTCTGAACAGACGTACAGTACACACTTTTCCTTGTCAGATTACTGCAGGTTTTTTGGAAATCTAAGCTATTCTTACAGCTCGCCATTCTAAATTAATTGATTTGGATGATGACTGGTGATCTTTTATATGTAAATGACATTAATTATGTGTTGTTTACAATGCGGAGAACTGAAAGCATTCAGCTGCGCACAAGTTCAAGATTATTTGCGATTTATATATTTCACATCTGAAAGAGAGACATACACTCGTTTTCTGTGTACGTTCATTCTAAGAATCTCACGTACGCATATCTGAGAAATGATCGTAAGATCAAATTTAGGACGGTTTCTGTGCAACATTTTATAAATGAGGCTCTTGATCTCTTAGAAATTGAATGTTTCACTAATACAGCCATGCAAAGTGAATGCAAAACAATATAATGTAAATTAAAAAGTTAGAAGTATTGTGTAAACAAATATGTAGAGTGTATGCTGAAGAATGTGTTTCCCGTCATCCCTGTTACTCTGGTCAGTCCTGTTATCATTATGTAAATCCTGTTACTGTCATTAATTTTCATAAATAATGTAAAAAATAATATTTGAAATGGCCTTCCAAGTTTTTCAATTGTAAGAATCAATCTATTTTGTTTTGGACAAAGCCCTTCTTTTAATATATCTCTTGTAAATATATATATTTTTCTTAATTGACAGGTGATCAGCCTTTAAAATTAGGATGTTTTTGGTCATCTGAATGACAAATATAAGATTTGTTTAAAACATACCAAATTTGAAACAACCCCAGTGAAAAAAGGGACAAAAATACTGCTCATATTTGTAAAAACTATTACATAGTTCTAATTAAAACTGTAGTATATAGTGATGATTGTGTCTGTAACAGGGTTGACAAAAATATCAAAACATAAGGAAGAAAAGTAATAATAAACATAAAAAAATGATATAGCCTGAGATGACACAATACAATTTCTTGTCATTTTAAGTTGTCTTCATTTCATAGATATAATTTATTTTTAAATTAAACTAAATTAAATTAAATTAAAGACCCAAATAGGTTCTGAATAAACCTTTTAACGCATTTAACATAACCCCAAGGAAATATCCGTACGCGTATCTTTTAGTCATTCGTTTTGTTTATTTAATATAGAAAGCGGAAAATGAATGACCAAAAGATACCTAGACCGAGAAAACAGTCATTCCCCATGCTTTATGACAATAAATGACATGAATCACAACGCTCCCCAAAGGGTCAATTATAAAGTGAGTTTTGAAATTTTGACTTACCATGGCTGCACATCATTTATGTCCCATTGAAGAATTTGAGAAGAAGTCCGTAGAAGTTTAGCAAACCTTCAGGAGTGTGATTTTCTGACTTTCAGGAGCGTGTTTATATAAACCCTGGTTGAAAGGGGGGTGGGTGGGGTCATGCCCTCAGGGAATAGCTGAATTAAACAAAACTTTTTAAGGTTTCAATATTTTTACTAGAAATAACTGTTAAATATATATATATATATATATATTTATAAGGAAATTGTTTGAAATACCCCTGAATGCATACCATCCGGGGGCATTGAAAAAACACGTATAAGTATAGCCTATAAATAATCAAATTTAAAGATATCTGTTGGGGCTTCACATTAAGGTTATATGCAACATAGCGTGATACCTTTTATAAACACCATTAAAATATTCTGTTTAACGTCTGTGACTAGGAAAGTGTAATATGTTGCATGTAATACGTTATATGTGGGCATTTTATCGGGTTAACGATTAGAACGATTATCACATGTATGCTTCCCATTGTGTCCAATAGGTGGAGCCATTGTTCTATTTTACTTGGAGTAAACAAACCTCTGCAAATGACATTACTCATCTACTTTGTCATTAAAATCATACCCTACGCAATTAATAAAATAGTATGTAGTTTTAATTGGATATAGACTGTTTAACGCAACGATTTTACATAGGATGCATAATCTCACAGCCGTGTGAAGAGATGCCCCGGAGATGTGCTTCGACTGCTGAGCTATGAAAAATCATGAAAGCATTTCTTGTTTTAACCTGAATATGCTGTGTTCAGCTGAAAATGCACAATGAATGAATGGTCTGTTGCGTTTTAAAACTGCTGATATATCTAACGAAATAATCATTAATGCAAGAACTGCGCGAGGAGATGGCCGTTGCCTAAGGCAACTTGAATGCTGAGCTATGAGAAAAATCATGAATGCGGATCTTGTTTGAAGCCAAATTTGGTGTGCTCTGCAGATGTGTGGACTGAATGTTCCATTGTTGTTAGAATTTCTCATTGAAAGAGTTTTTCCTGTTCATGTAATGCTACATGCAAGAGAACTACGCTCTGATAAATGTGAGTTGTTTTATATTTTTATTTAGCTAAAAACTATAATAATCGGTCTAAGTAAATTTAGTAACTGCTTGTTATTATTCAGTTTTATAATTGTATCTATAGTCTTTTGAAGAAGCAAATGTTTTTCACTCATATGTTTGAAATGTGTGTGTGTGTGTGTCTGTTTAACGTGAGCAAAATGTATTCCTGATTTCAAAACAACTTTTTAAATTATAATTTATACTAAATGATGTATAGAGAATATAAAGATGAAAAAGGTTTACTGTGATAGCTGTGTTTAGGGGAAGAATATCCAGTATAAAATCAGCTATGTCTTTTGCATGTTTTACATAGACATGGAACATGTCTGAACATGTCTAAAATCTCTTATGCTTTGACATTCTTAAAATGAATATTCCTTTACGTATATGATCACATTTTGAGATTTATATTTGAAACTAAATGCACTTCATTGCATGGGGAGATCCTTTCCTGGCTTATTGGTTTTATATTTTTATTTAGCTAAAACTATAGTAATTAGTTTCAGTAAATTTAGTACCTGTTTTTTTATTATTCAGTGTTATAATTCGGACACAGGCGGGGATCGTACTGCGGACCATCTTGGTCAACGCAGTGCGATCCTCACTCCCACAGCCTGCCACAAGCACTGCACCCACAGTCCTGGCTGATCTCCTTCATGCCATTCGCCTTGCACTCCAGCACCCAGCACACGCTGCTTCTTCTCCAGCTGCCTCTGTCAGTCCCATGGCCTGACCAGCGACATTCACCGGCGTGGCGGAGGATTGCAGCAGGTTTCTTCTACAATGCTCCCTCTATCTGGAAACCCAGTCTCAGTTGTTCACCACTGAGCGAGCCCGGGTGGCATTCGTCATTTCACTGCTCGTCGGACGAGCGCTACAGTGGGCTCAGCCTCTCTGGGAATCCAACGCTCCAGTGACAGCCTCCATTAACTCCTTCTTCGCCCACTTCCGGGAGGTATTCGGACAATGCACCGCTGAACTTTCCGTACACAACCAACATTTCAACCGACGCCAAAGCGATGAATCTGTGAGTATGTATGCCCTCCGTTTCCGCACCACAGCGGCTGGAATGAAACTGCTCTGATAACCGCCTTTCGCCAAGGCTTGAATCCCAATGTCAAACAACTAATGGTCGTGTACTATGGGCTTGGAAAACTTGATCCAGAAAACCATCCGTGTTGCCCAGCGCTTTTCTGCATGTGCGCTCCACACACCCGCTGCCAATCCTCTGCTCGCCACACCATCTGTCGCCCTTCCAGCACCTGAAACTATGCAGGTTGATTCTAATTGCCTGACCTGTGCAGAGCATCAGAGAAGAATCCAACAACATCTCTGTCTATACTGTGGGGGAGAGGACCATGTGATCGCAACCTGTCATCACCCTGGGATGCCCCTGGCTCACTCAACACCAACCTTCCATCCAATGGAACACCGGTGAGATCCTCAAGTGGAGTGACGAATGTCTTCAAAATTGTTTGTCTCCTATTAGAAAATCTTCCTCAAAGCTACAACCATCTTCCGATTCCAACATCCTTCCTGTCCTCTCCACCTCCATCGAAAGTCCTGAAACAGACCTCAAAGTGGTAATTCGTCCTGAATACCGGGCGTTCCAGGATGTGTTCAGCAAGCGGATGGCCCTCTGTCCATGCCGGAAAAGAAGGCCATGGAGGAGTACGTCCAGGAGGCACATAAACAATGATTCAACCGACCCTCAACGTCCCCTGCTGCTTCAAGCTTCTTCTTTGTGGCCAAGAAGGACGGAGGCTTGAGGCCGTGCATTGATTACAGACACCTGAACTCCCAGACAGTCAAGTTCAGTTATCCCCTTCCTCTCGTCCCGGTGGCTCTGGAGCAGCTACGTGGAGCTTGCATCTTCTCCAAGCTGGACCTGCGGAGCGCGTATATTCTTATTCGTATACGCTGGGGGGATGAGTGGAAGACTGCCTTCATTACACCATCTGGACACTACGAATACCGGGTCATGCCATATGGCCTATCCAACTCTCCCTCTGTGTTCCAGAACTATATGAATGAGGTGTTCCGGGAGTTCCTCAACCGATTCGTGGTGGTCTACATTGACAATATCCTCAATTACTCCTGGAACCAGGCCGAACATCACCAACACGTCTCCCAGGTCCTCGAGAAGTTCCGCCAACACCATCTCTACCTGAAGCTGGAGAAGTGTGAGTTCCACACCACTTCCGTACACTTCCTGGGCTACATCATTGACCAACACGGCATCCAGATATACCAGTTGGAATCCATCCGCAACTGGCCTTTACCCACCACCATCAAGGAGCTACAACGTTTCCTGGGGTTTGCGAAGTTCTACCGTCGCTTCATCCACAACTACATTCTCCTCAGTGCACCCCTCACCTCGCTCCTCAAAGGCCGGTCCAAGTCTCTGTCCTGGACTCCATCTGCCCGGGAAGCATTCCACCAGCTCCAAGAGGCCTTCCTCACCACTCCGATCCTGGGCCATCCGAACCCTGATCTTCCATTCACCGTCGAGGTCGACGCATCATCCATCATCAGGGTGGTGTTGTCACAGCGGCAGGGTGACCCACCACGACTCCATCCATGTGCCTTCTTCTCCAAGAAGCTATCCCCGGTGGAAAATTACAACATCGGAAACAGAGAGCTTCTCGCCATCAAGTTAGCTTTGGAGAAGTGGAGACACTGGCTGGAGGGAGCGAAACATCCATTTGAGGTAATCATCGACCATCGCAACCTGGAATATCTGCGTGATGACAAACGGCTGAACCCTCGTCAGGCCCGCTGGGCCCTCTTCACTAGATACAACTTCACAGTATCCTACCGTCCAGGAACCAAGAACTGCAAAGCCGATGCCCTATCCCGGCTGTATCAACCTGATCCAGATAATCCCGATCCTGAACCTATCCTCCCTCCAGCCATGATCGTGAGCCCAATTCAGTGGTCCATCAACCAACGCATTTCCTAAGCTAACCGCCTTGAACCAGCTTCGCCAGAAGGTCCTGAGGGGCTTATCTACGGCCCACCGGTCCACCGTCAGCCCCTCATGGACTTAGGTCACACATTTCTGGGCTCTGGACACCCAGGCAGTGCACATACCCTCTCGCTTCTGCGGAAGCACTACTGGTGGCCCTCTATCTCTCCATGTCTACATGTCTCAGTATATCTCAGACAGATGTAGTGGGAGTCTGATGTAGTGGGTTGCTCAGTGTGTGCCGTTGCTGACACTCCTAGGAGGCTCCCGGAGGGAAAACTGGTTCCACTGCCAATATACCATAGACCTTGGACACATCTGGGCATAGACTTCATGACAGACCTACCCTTCCTCAAATGGCTTCACCTGTGTGCTAGTAGTAGTGGACCGATTCTCCAAGGCTTGCAAACTCATACCCCTCAAGGGTCTTCCCACTGCATTTGAAGCTGCCGAAGCATTGTTCCATAATGTCTTCCGTCATTACGGCATCCCCGAAGACATTGTTTCTGACCGTGGACCTCAGTTTATATCCAGAGTGTGGCAAGCCTTCTTCAAGCTCCTAGGAGTGTCCATCAGCCTGTCTTCCGGTTACCATCCACATACCAACGGCCAGACTGAGCGCAAGATCCAGGAGGTCGGGAGATACCTGAGAGTCTACTGCCACCAGAACCAGGACAGATGGAGCCAGTTCCTACCCTGGGTGGAGTACGCCCAGAACTCCCTTCGGCAGACCACCACAGGGCTCAGCCCTCTGAGGTTCCAGCTGTCAACCACTGGTTTGAGCAGAGTGAGAGAGTGTGGGACTCAGCTCATGTCCATCTTCAGCAGGCAGTCCGGAGACACAAGAGACACGCTGAAGCCAGAAGAGGCCCCACTCCTCAATACCAACCTGGCCAGAGGGTGTGGCTCTCGATGCGGGACATCCGTCTCTGGCTGCCCTGCTGCAAGCTGAGTCCCCAGTACATAGGCCCCTTCACCATACAGAGGCAGCTCAACAAAGTCACTTACCGGCTCAACCTCCCAGCACAGTATCGTATCTCACCTTCATTTCATGTATCTCTGTTAAAACCCCACACTGATCCCATGCCTTCTCCATCCACAGATTCTGGTGACAATGCGGTACCTCCTCCTCCCGACGTCGCTGAAGAGGAAGCAATCTACCGGGTGCGGGCGATCCTCGACTCCTGATGACGGGGTCCCCAGATGGAGTACCTCGTTAACTGGGAGGACTATGGCCCAGAGGAACGTTCCTGGGTCAACCATCACGACATCCTCGACCCCTCTCTCCTCACTCAATTCCACGTTGAACATCCGGACCACCCTGCTCCCCGGGGTCGAGGTAGACCCACATAGTTGTCACCCCATCCGGTTGTCAGGAGCCACCCGTGGAGGAGGGGGTACTGTCACGGTGTCACAGCCAGCACCATCGTCACCAGATCTTCATGCACCACCCACTCGTTCACAATCCCCTGAGTTCTAATCACCTGCACCTCATCACCAGGAACACTCAAAAGACACTCACTCCCTGCACTTGTTGTCTGGTCTCGTCAGACTCACATGGACTGCTTACCTGCTACTTACCAGCGTCTTCCCGTGTCTTCCTCCCATCGTCTTCTGTCTCCAGTCGTGTGGCTGAATTCTTTGAATCTGTGCAGATAATGTATAATTTATTTTCGAGCTCTGCTTCTCATGCTCTTTAAAAAAAAAAAAACAGCTGGAAAATGAGCCATCGCAAGCTCCAGTTGAACTAAAGAGACAGTCCAAAACCAGGTGGGCCTGTCAGTATTCAGCTTTGTTGACAATTCAAAAAACGCTCCCTGTGATTAGAGAAACCCATATTGACATAATCAGTCAGTCAAACGCTTGGTGAAAAATTGAAGCAAAGGGAATTCTTTCTCTCATTGACAGCCAATTCACACTGCAGCTCACTTTATTTTAAGATGTGTTTCGTGTCACAAATTTTTTGTCTGATCACCTACAGTCTAGAGCTGGACCTTGCATCTGCCTCAGACCTTGTGCAGTCTGTCATAGTGACAATCTCAGAAAAGCGAAGTGAGACAGCATGGAACAAAATACTGACCAGAGTACAGGCCCAGTGTACAAAGGTTGGCACTCCTACCCAGCTGCAGTCTGACAAGAGAGAGACACAGTACCTGCATCACCTGTGGGATTTTGTGATTGATGCACATACAGGAGACTGTCCACCTTCGAAAACCACAGACAAAATTCATCAGCACTTTTTCTATCCAGTAATTGATTATCTTATCAGTGAAATTAATCTGCGCTTTTCACCTGAGTCATGTGATGTTTTTAAGTGTGACGACTTCTGGACAGAAAAAAAGAACAGAGGGTGACTGCAAGCACCACACTGGAATTTCTTTCCATACTCAAGCCATACAAGGAAGGCTTCATTGATTTATACAGACTTCTTTGTATCGCTGTTACAATTCCTGTCACCTCATCAGCATGTGAGCGCAGCTTTTCTTGCTTAAGGTGCGTGAAAAACTACCTGAGAAGTACCAGTGGAGACGATCGAAACAGTAACCTGGCAATGTTGGCAATCAACTCTTCAAGAACAAAGGCCCTTGATGTGCAGGACATCATTGACTCATTTGCCGTGAATCACAACAATAGACAAATTGTCCTATTGTAATATGCGTAGCTAAAAAATAGCTGGGAAAAAGAGTTCTATGAATTGCTGGCACATTTTCTATTGTAAAAAGTTTCTTAGATTAATTTGGAGTGTTATATTTGGCAGTTGTAGTGTAATACCACAGTAAAAATGTACAATATTGCCTTTTTAGAAGATGTGCTATATCTAAACAACGCTAGATGCCTGAAATTACATGCTGTTTAGATACCTGAAACTAAAGGCATTAATTATGTTTATTTATTTAATTAATTTATTAGCACCCCCTCCAAAATGTTAAGCCCCCCCTTAGCACCCCTAAAAAAAATCCTGGAGCTGCCACTGGTCGTCAACATTGACAACTGGATTTGGGATCTCTTAACACACCCTGCAAAGGAGATCCTTCTGCAACATTTCCCTGCAGCATATGGTCCACATGCACAGTGCGCCTTCTTTGACCCTCCTGTACTAGATAACTTACAGGACCCTTCCGCTCGATCAGAGTTGCGCTCAACCATTTCTTCTGCCCTCCTCTCAAGTTTCGGACTCGTATTGGCTCTTCCTCAACGAAAGATCTTAGGACTCTTTTCCCTCTGTCATGCTGTTCTTTTGTTCCTGCTGTTTTTTCTGAACAAATTTGGCCAGATCAGGCTTCAACAACGAAAAACGTGTTTTCCCTGTGACTGTATGAGGTGTACTACGGTACATTATTAAGAAATTGGCCAATTTATGCTTGAGTGAAAGCATCTGCTTGCCCCGTTTCTCACCAACACTTTTCAGGAGTGATTGTTTCAGTATCTGAACAGATCTTTCTGCAGCACCATTTGAGGCCGGATGATAGGCAGGAACTTGCGTATGTTTAATTCCGTTTTCTTTTCAGGAAATCCGTGAACTCTGCAGACACCAGCTGCGGCCCATTATCAGAGACCACCTCCTCTGGTAATCCATAAGCCTTTTCACTCGTGCCTTGTTCCTTTCTTTTTAGTTTCTTTTATGACAAGTGCAACAGTGTTTCTCAGCAACTAACAGTCTCTAAAAATACTCTTAATCCTCATTGCCACTGTAATATATTATGATTTGAGGTTGGCTCGGGGAGAGGAATGACAGACATATGCTTTGCATGTTCGCTTGTTTACTGAGTGCTCAAACACATATGGAGAACTCACATACACACACATATGGGGGTGGCTTACATATCAGTCAATCAGCACATCTATTACAGGAGGGAATGAGACACCTCTTTCCGCTGATTGATCAACCAAACATTAAACGGTGCCGTCATCAGTTCTTCTGCAGTTCCGAGCAGCAGAATAATAGTCCTTCGCTGCGATGGATTCTTAATGCGTTTATTGCAACTGCATTTAATTTCTTCTTATCAAGCAGCCAGGCTAATGAATGGCTTGACACATACCATACCAAGGCAGAGCCTAGACAAGGCTTTCTTCTGCGTCCATAAATTCAGCAACTTACGCGTTTATCTGAGAAATATTATCATTATAGTTTATTTTAGATATAATAATTTACTTACACAATAATTTACACACCTGCACTCACAACTAGAGTTACAAGAGTTGCGCAGTGCTGCCACACAGATTTTGATAGGTGGTCAGCAATAATAAAACATGCAGTGTGCCATAAGTGTTGGCTATTAGGTAGTTGTGAGCAGGGCTTAAAAACGAAAAAAAATTCAATCGTTTTACTCCAAGCAGAATCAGTATTTTAACGTTTCTGTTCCAGCGTTCCTTCTGTATTATTAACGTTCCGAACATCCGTTTAGGTCTGCTTTGTAACGTTCGCTGGAGGATGTTTGGAGAACGTCCTTTTTTGGTCCGCTTTGTAACGTTCACTATCGGACTTTCGGGTGTCGTCCGCATTTGGTCCGCTTCGTTACGTTCGCTATCGGACTTTCGGAGGACGTCCCATTTGGTCCGCTTTGTAACGTTTGCTGGCTGACTTTAGGAGGACGTCCCTATTTGGTCTGCTTTGTAACGTTCGCTATCGGACATTCTGAGGACATTCAAGTCCTTGCCAGTTTGAGAAAGTCCACATTTGTCCCTCATCTGATATTTCCATAACAACACTTGAAAAATCCAGTCGCCCATGCATGCCTTTTATCAACAGACCTGACAACTTGCAACTAGTCAAATAATCTTAAAGGATTTCCAATAAGAAACCTGTACAGAATTCCAAATAGAATTTCTATCATAGGATTCTATTAGGAATTGTCTTATAGGATATTTATGTCTTGTTCTAAAATATTCCGACTGAATTCCCATAGGATTCTGTGAGAATTGTCTTAGAAGACGATATATAAATATCCTGTAGGATAGTTTCTACAGGATTTTAATGGGAACTAATTGGGTCCCTATTCAGGTCTATATGGGAATTTGTATTTTTTTTTTTTTTTTTTATCTTAAAGACTCTTTAGAGAATTCCACTGTATCCTTAACTATCCTTAACTTGATTGTGTTTTATAGTTTGCTTAAACTCACCTTGATGTAGACACTTTTCATTGTTCAAAACCTGCAGTCACATTATAAATGTCAGACGTGATTTGTGCACACAGCATTAGAGCACAAATTTTTAAGGAGATTGATGAAATAAAAGACAAATCAACAAATGCATGTTCTATTGTTTTATTTTCATTAGTATTTTATTTAATTTAGTCTTCTTTTATAACTTGAATTATATTGAATTTATTACCTTTTTTACTCTGTTCAGATTATATTCATTACAGGCTTCATTACAGACAAAAAAAAAAAAAAAAACAAACAAAAAAACAAAAAACAACAAAAACAATTAACTATAAAGCAATAACTGAAATACAATGTTCCAGAATTCAGTCTGGTTTACACACACTGACACAATTACTGTGGTGCCTTTTTGCCAACTTGCATTCATCTGCGCATTTCTACGAGATGGCTTAATTATATTTGCTTCAACACTGAATTTATTTTTGATGTAGCCTGTAAGAGAGAGAAATAAACAGAACGCAAGTTTACAAAACATTACAATTATTGAGGAATGGTATTGGCCATCTATGTAAACAACAAAACTCCTCAAGGCTGAGCCTAAAACTAGTTCTTGTTTTCTATTACATTTACATGTAGTCATTTAGCCGACGCTTTTCTCCAAAGCGACTTACAAATGAGAATAGTAGAAGCAGTTGAATACAAAAACAGTACGTAAGTGCCGTGTCAAGTCACAGTTTCATCAGTAAAGTGCTCGTAGCAAGGTTTTTATATATATATATATATATATATATATATATATAATATATATACGCAAATAGATGGAGAAAGAATAGAAAGCTGAGGGAGAAAGAGTAAAATATAAATAAAAAGTGCTATATTACTGGGTCAAGTCAAGTAACCTTTATTTATATAGCGCTTTTTACAATGTATATTGTGTCAAAGCAGCTTTACATTGATAACTGGTACATTATTTTGGCTGCACAGCAGCTCTTAAAGAATAGTGTCAATGCAGGCAGATCAAAGCACTGTTGAATATTGAATGTCAATTGTCAAGTCTCCCCAACTAAGCAAGCCAAAGGCGACAGCGGCAAGCAACCCAAACTCCAAACGGTGACATCAGGTGGCAAACAGGTGTTAAAATGGAGAAAAAAACCTTGGTCTCACCTGGATGTGGCCCGGATCTGGTTGACTACGGTAAACCTCGGGATAAACAGAAAGACTAATATTAGCATAGATGCCATTCTTCTTCTGATGTAACGAGTACATCTGGGTTTGGAATATTCAACTTGTGATCGATATGACCTCTCTTCATTTACTCCTACAAACTGATAACGGTCAGATAAGTATGATTTGAACCATGACAATGTAATTCCACTAATGCCAACATAATTTTCGAGTCTATTTAAAAGAATATTGTGATCAATAGTGTCAAATGCAGCACTAAGATCCAGTAACACTAACAGAGAGATACAACCCCGATCTGATGATAAGAGCAAATCATTAGTAACTCTAATGAGAGCAGTCTCAGTACTATGGTACGGTCTAATTCCTGACTGGAAATCCTCATAGATACTATTTCTTTCTAAAAAGGAACATAGTTGTGATGATACTGCCTTTTCAAGTATTATTGACAGAAAAGTGAGATTTGAGATCGGCCTGTAATTGACTAATTCTCTAGGATCAAGTTGTGGTTTTTTAATAAGAGGTTTAATAAGAGGAGGATCTATGACCTCTGGAAACATCTCTTTCAATAGCTTAGTCGGTATAGGGTCTAAAATACATGTTGTTGATTTTGATGATTTAACAAGTTTAGACAATTCTTCCTCTCTTAAAGCAGTAAATGAATTGAATTTTTCCTCAGGGACACTACAATGCACTGTCTGATGCAATACTGTATTAGACGGTTGCGTGGTTATAATTTTTTTTCTAATATTATCAATCTTGCAAGTAAAGAAGTTCATAAAGTCATTACTGCTGTGCTCTTTGGAAACATCAGAAGTTGAAGCTTTATTTCTTGTTAATTTAGCCACTGTATCAAATAAATACCTAGGATTTTGTTTATATTCTTCTAAGAGTTTCTGTACTCAATCATTCTCTCTCTCCACGAAATGCGAAATACTTCTAGTTTTGTTTTCTTCCAGCTGCGCTCCATTTTTCTGGCTGCTATCTTTAGGGCCCGAGTGTGCTCATTGTACCATGGCGTTGGATTAATTTCCTTAATCTTTTTTAAACGCAAAGGAGCAACTGAGTTTTTCTCTCCTGACAGAGGCAATAGTTTCCGTTGCAACATTGAGGTCTTTTAAGCTGTCTGGTATGCTAAGGCGATGAAACTGATCAGGAAGATTATATATAAAGCGATCTTTAGTGGTAGAAGTGATGGTTCTACCAAATTTATGGCAGGGAGGCAGTTTATCTGCTTTGACTAAATGTAGTATACACAAGACTAGATAATGATCTGAGACGTCGTCACTCTGCTGCAGAATTTCAACGGCATCAATATCAATTCCATGTGACAATATTAGATCTAAAGTATGGTTACGACAATGAGTGGGTCCTGACACGTGTTGTCTAACACCAATAGAGTTTAGAATGTCTGCAAATGTCAATCCCAATGAGTCTTTTTTATTATCTACATGGATATTAAAGTCACCAACAACAAGGACTTTATCTGCAGCTAGTACTAACTCCGATAGAAAATCAGCAAATTCTTTGATAAAGTCTGTATGGTGTCCTGGTGGCCTGTATACAGTAGCCAACACAAATGTCAACTTACATAATGTTATGTAAAGTACCATCACTTCGAAGGAATTATATTTGAGAGACTTTTGACTAATACTGTAAATATAACTATAAATTACAGAAACGCCTCCCCCTTTGCCTTTCTGACGAGGATTGTGTCCATAATCATAACCTTGAGGGCTAGACTCATTTAAAGTAATGTAATCGTCCGGTTTTAGCCAAGGTTCTGTCAAACACAGCACATCTAGATTATTGTCTGTGATAATATCATTTACAATAAGTGATTTTGAAGAAAGGGATCTAATATTTAACAACCCAAGCTTTATCATTTGTTCATCATTATTATCTCTATTTTTTATTTGTTGAACATCAATTAAATTTTTACCATTAAATGGGTTTGGAAGTTTTTTGCTTTTACTAATTCGGGGTACAGACACAGTCTCTATGTGATAATAAGGTGTAAGAGTTTCTATGTGTTGGGATTTATCTGACTTCTGTAACGTGAGGCAGCTAGCAGACGGTCGGTTTAGCCGGTCTGTCTGCTTCCTGACCTGGGCCCCAGTTTGTCATGTTTCAGCTCTAAGACTATGTGTCATATTACTAGAGAGAAGAGCAGCACCATCCCGAGAGGGATGAATTCCATCTCTTTTCAACAGGTCAGGTCTGCCCCAAAAACTTGTCCAATTGTCTATGAAACCTATATTATTTTGCGGACACCACTTAGACAGCCAGCCATTGAGTGATAACAATCTGCTAACTATCTCATCACTCCGACGAACAGGAAGGGGACCAGAGCAAATTACTTCTCCTGACATTGTACTTGCGAGTTCACACACCTCTTTAATGTTAATTTTAGTGATCTCCGACTGGCAAAGTCGAACATCATTAGTCAAGTGTTGACGAAAAAGATATGTCTTTAGCAGTTTTTGAAAAAGACTCAGCTGCTCGATAGAGCGTGGTAGGTCATTCCACCAACCAGGAACAGACCAGGAGAAGGTCTGTAAGAGTGATTTTGTGCCCCTTTGGGATGACACCATGAGACGCCGTTCACTTGCAGAAAGCAAGCTTCTGGAGGGCGATTAAGTCTGAAGTAGTGAGTTTAGGTATAGTGGTGCAGAGCCAGTGGATGTTCTGTAGGCAAACAATAGAGCCTTAAATTGGATGCGAGCAGCTATTGGCAGCCAATGCAAACTGGTGTGACATGCACTCTCTTCGGTTCGTTAAAGACCAGTCTTGCTGCAGCATTCTGGATCAGTTGTAGAGGCTTGACAGTGCATGCTTGGAAGGCCTGCCAAGAGAGCATTACAATAGTCCAGTCTGGATAGAACAAGAGCTTGGACAAGAATTTGTGTGGAAAGCTCAGATAATATGGGTCTAATCTTCCTAATGTTGTACAGAGCAAATCTGCAGGACTGGGCCATGGTAGCAATGTGATCTGTGAAGCTTAAACAATCATCCATCACCACTCCAAGGTTCCTGGCCATCCTGAAAGGAGTTATGGTTGACGAAGCAAGTTGAATGGAAAGGTTATGATGAAGTGTTGGGTTGGCACCGACCACAAGCAGTTCCGTTTTTTGCAAGGTTGAGTTGAAGGTGGAGGTCCTTCATCCAGGCAGAAATGGCTGTCAGGCAGGCTGCGGTGCGACCAGCAACCGTCGGATCATCTGGTTTGAATGAGAGGTAGAGTTGTGTGTCATCAGCATAACAGTAATAGGAAAAACCATGTTCCTGAATGACAGATCCTAGTGATGACATGTAGATGGAGAAGAGAAGTGGTCCAAGCACAGAGCCCTCCTGAGGTACCCCAGTAGCAAGATGATGTGACTTGGACACCTCACCTCTCCAAGATACCCTGAAGGACAGGAGGATCTGGTGGTTAACTGTGTCAAAAGCAGCAGACAGATCCAGCAAGATGAGTACCGATGATTTTAAAGTTACTCGTGCCAGTCTCAGGGCTTCAGTAACTGAGAGCAGGGCAGTCTCAATTGAGTGGCCACTCTTGAAGCCAGACTGGTTGTTGTCAAGGAGGTTGTTCTGTGTGTGATAAGTAGACAGTTGGTTGAACACAACTCTTTCAAGTGTCTTAGCAATGAATGGAAGAAGGAATACCGGTCTATAGTTATCTAAAAGTGCTGGATTCAGAGTGGGTTTTTAAGCAGTGGTGTAATCCTAGCCTGCTTAAAAGCTGTGGGAAATGTACCAGTGTGAAGAGAAGAATTGATGATATGAGTTAGCACAGGTACAATTGAGGAGGAGATGGCCTGAAGAAGATGAGTGGGGATAGGGTCAAGTGGACAGGTAATAAGGTGATTGGAAAGGATGAGTTTGGAAACATCTGCCTCAAAGAGCAAAAAGAAGGAGAGGAGAATTTGTGTTTTTTCCGTTAAGATGTTATTGTCAGTATGTGGTGTGCGGAATTGGCTGCTGATGGTTGTTATTTTATGTGTAAAGAATGTGGCAAAGTCATCAGCTGTAAGAGCTGATGTGGGAGGGAGGGGAGGAGGGCAAAGAAGAGAAAGTTTTGAAAAGTGTGCGGGAATCAGTAGAATAGTTAATCTTATTGTGATAGTACGTGGTTTTAGCATTGGAGATTGTTAGGTTTTTGCTCCTAATGCATGCCTCATCCCAGACCTCTTAATTGGCAATTGAATGAGCAATCACTCAGCGCTGAGGGAGAATATAGTCTCGTTTTATTGATAAGCAAAGAGAGAATATATAGAAAGAGTACAAGGGGTGTAGTATATCTTCAGCCAATGAGAGAGAGAATACATCATATAGCTCATGGTATAGGAATGTGATACATATAGAAAAACAAGTCTAAATATGGTCATCTACCGGTCAGGTACCCCAGAATTCCTTGATATCCCAAGGACCTTCTCCTATACGTAATACAAAGAGCAGGGAGCATTCCCTGTCTCCCCTCCCATCCTAGCAGAGCCTTGTTCCTTATATGGAAATGGTTCCGGTACATAAAGAAAACCATATGTTAAAACATAAGATACAACTTCAACAGTGGACAAAGGACCCTCTGTCCACTTTCCTTCAATGCTGAGACCAACATAAAATCTATCAGAGATATTTGTAGAGAAAGAAGAAAATAATTGATTGATAGAAGCTACGATCAGTAGAATCTTTAGATTTGCGCCACTTCCTCTCTGCAGCCCTGAGTCTAGAGTGATGTTCACTGAGAACATCAGATAGCCAGGGGGCAGAGAGGGTGGCACGGGCTGGTCTGGATGAGAGGGGGCAGGAGACATCTAAGCAAGATGTTAGCGTGGTACAAAGAGTGTCAGTAGCATTGTTAGTGTCCAGAGATGAGAACTGATTAGGGGGAGGAAGTGTGGATGAGACCAAAGAGGATAGGTCGGAGGGTGAGAGCGAGCGTAGGTTTGGCCGAAAAGTAACATGTGGTGGAGTGTGTGTTGAGTTAGGGGTCAGGTTGAGATTAAAAGTGATGAGGAAATGGTCAGAGGTGTGTAGTGGAGTGACTAGTGTATTATCAATGGAGCAGCAGTGTGTGTAGATGAGGTCCAATTGGTTACCTGATTTGTGGGTAGTTGTAGTAGACACTCTCTTGAGATCAAATGAGGCAAGCAGTGCGGAAGTCAGCAGCCTGAGGTTTGTCTAGATGGATGTTGAAATCTCCAAGTACTAGCAGAAGAGTCCCATCCTCAGGGAAGGATGATAGTAACACATCTAACTCCTACGATAAGTTACCTAGCTGACCTGGGGGACAATAAAGCACTACAGTATGGATTTTAGCAGGGTAGGTGATGGTAATTGCATGTGATTCAAATGAGCTATTGTCACAGAGAGCTGGTAGAGGATTGTACTTCCATTCATTGGACATAAGCAGACCCCTGGCAGTGTCCTCTGGTTTGATCCATGTCTCAGTCAGAACCATGAGATGAAGACCAAATGAGTAGCAATAGTTGTAATGAAGTCTGCTTTGTTTACAGCAGATTGACAATTCCAAAGACCAATAGAAATTGAAAGTAATGTACTAGATGACATGGGTAAAATACGCAGGTTGTTATGAATGCACTGCCTCCAACGTGTGGCACGCGATTTACGAGTGTTAATAATAGTGGGAATTTGGAAGCACATATCTAAAACAGGTCGCAAGATAGACATACAAGAACAATTGTATAAAAGAGGAAGAAAAGAAGGAAAAAGAAAAGAGCAATACTCAAGTGCCTTGTCGGTGTCCTTGCTCGGTGGAGTTGCACAGGTAGAGTCGCTGGTCTTTACAGTCTTCGGTCTTATTTTTAATTTTCATTAAATGTCCCGCAATGAATGTAGCAAAATTTAATGTGGATTTGAAAATGCATTTCAAGCCGATCACGTCCCCACCCCGCCTTGTCAATCATTGCATTAAGGCGGGGCCAGGTGTTGGAAACATGGCGGAAACAGAGCTATGAAGAGCGAGGCATGAACTGCCAAATGAAGCTGAGCAAGAACAGAGAAATGTCAATGTTCCTGCAGATTATGCGCTTCTGTCAGTCATAGAACCAGTATGTTATTAGAAGCATAGATATTTATGGTTAGGGCGTCTCGCAGAGAATGCGCCTGATGCTCGTGAGGTGAGTGTGCTCGCGCAGCTCGAAGTGCTGAAACAGAAGCGTCGAATGAGCGGTGCTGAACAGGTTCCTTTACTCTTACAAATAATCTTAGACAAGATGTCCCAGATTATTGCTTGCTCTATCAGAATGTTGTCTGTTTTTCTTTTTATCGTTCTATTATTGTTTATGCATCATTTGTAATAATAAAACTACAGTCCATCTGGATGCTAATGTGTTGTTTATATTAATAATAATTTCTATTTGAGAAAATAACTCTGATGTTTAAACCCCTCTTTCATACACTAGAAAGCACCCCATCCAGCCCATCTCTAATGCACCTTAAATTCACTCTGGTGATGACAGCTACACGGAGTCATTCTTCTTGGGTCTGAGCAATGAATTACACAGGCTTAGGGCCTATTTATTTTTTGTCTTTTTAAAATCTTTTGTTTTTTTTCTTCTTCTATGAAACAATTTCATTGTAACCTACATAATTTTATTTATATGAAAATCTTATTTAAAACTTCTCAAGTCAAGTCAAGTCACCATTATTTATATAGCGCTTTTTACAATGTAGATTGTGTCAAAGCAGCTTTACAGTGATAACTGGTACATTATTTTGGCTGCACAGCAGCTCTTAAGGAATAGTGTCAATGCAGGTAGATCAAAGCACTGTTGAATAGCAAATGTCAATTGTCAAGTGTCCCCAACTAAGCAAGCCAAAGGCGACAGCGGCAAGGAACCCAAACTCTAACAGGTGACATCAGGTGGCAAACAGGTGTTAAAATGGAGAAAAAACCTTGGGAGAAACCAGGCTTAGTCGGGGGGCCAGTTCTCCTCTGGCGAACAGTGCTTTGTTACGACTCAGGTTGCTATCATAAGTCAGATACGATCGCAACATTCAAAGTGTTTAATTCAGTTCCATCCAGTTGAGGATCGTATTCATCACACCGGTATGGACGGTTGTTGAGGAGATGTGCTACTGGTTGTCATGTTGATGAGGCCTTCATAGTGGATGATCTAGTTGACTCAATCTCTGCTGATACTTCAGGGCTGTGTTGTGGTTGTGTCATGGCGCAGGTCCTCGATCTCACCCGGATACGGCCCGGATCCGGCTGACTACGGTAAACCTTGGGATAAACAGAAAGACTAATATTAGCGTAGATGCCATTCTTCTTCTGATGTAACGAGTACATCTGGTGTTATTGGAAGTGTTCCCGGTTCCGGCTGACCTAATTTATGCAGCCTAATAATCCTTTAACGGATTTGAAAAAATAAATTGATAAGTGTTATGTGTATGCCAGGTTAAAGAGATGTGTTTTTAGTTTAGATTTAAACTGACAGAGTGTGTCTGCTTCCCGAACAATGCTAGGAAGATTGTTCCAGAGTTTAGGTGCCAAATAGGAGAAGGATCTACCACCTGCAGTTGATTTTGATATTCTAGGTATTATTAGCTGGCCTGAATTCTGAGATCGTAATAGACGCGAAGGACTATAATGCATTAAGAGCTCGCTCAGGTACTGGGGAGCTAAACCATTTAGTGCTTTGTAGGTAATTAGCAAGATTTTAAAATCTATACGATGTTTAACAGGAAGCCAATGCAGTGTTGACAGAACCAGGCTGATATGGTCATATTTTCTAGTTCTAGTAAGAACTCTAGCTGCTGCATTTTGTATGAGCTGTAGTTTATTTATCAGGCGAGCAGAACAACCACCTAGTAGAGCGTTACAGTAATCTAGCCTTGAGGTCATGAACGCATGAACTAACTGTTCCGCATTTGTCATCGAGAGCATATGTCGTAATTTAGATATATTTTTAAGATGGAAGAATGCGGTTTTACAGATGCTAGAAACATGGCCTTTAAATGAAAGATTGGTATCAAAGAGCACACCCAGGTTCCTAACTGACGACGAAGACTTAACAGAGCAGCCATCAAGTGTTAGACAGTATTCTAGGTTATTACGTGAGGAAGTTTTTGGTCCAAAAATTAGAATATCTGTTTTTTCTGAATTTAGTAGTAGGAAATTACTGGTCATCCAATTTTTTATATCAGCTATGCATTCCGTTAATTTTGTGAATTGGTAAGTTTCGTCAGGGCGCGAAGAAATATAGAGCTGAGTATCATCAGCGTAACAGTGAAAACTAACGCCATGCTTCCTGATGATATCTCCTAAGGGTAGCATGTACAGAATGAAAAGCAATGGTCCTAGTACCGAGCCTTGCGGTACTCCATATTCAACTTGTGATCGATATGACCTCTCTTCATTTACTTCTACAAACTGATAACGGTCAGATAAGTATGATTTGAACCATGACAATGCAATTCCACTAATGCCAACATAATTTTCGAGTCTATTTAAAAGAATATTGTGATCAATAGTGTCAAATGCAGCACTAAGATCCAGTAACACTAATAGAGAGATACAACCACGATCTGATGATAAGAGCAAATCATTAGTAACTCTAATGAGAGCAGTTTCAGTACTATGGTATGGTCTAAATCCTGACTGGAAATCCTCATAGATACTATTTCTTTCTAAAAAGGAACATAGTTGTGATGATACAGCCTTTTCTAGTATTTTTGACAGAAAAGTGAGATTTGAGATTGGCCTGTAATTGACTAATTCTCTAGGATCAAGTTGTGGTTTTTTAATAAGAGGTTTAATAATAGCCAACTTAAAAGTTTTTGGTACGTATCCTAGTGATAAAGATGAATTAACGATATTAAGAAGAGGATCTATGACCTCTGGAAGCATCTCTTTCAATAGCTTAGTCGGTATAGGGTCTAACATACATGTTGTCGATTTTGACGATTTAACAAGTTTAGACAATTCTTCCTCTCTTAAAGGAGTAAATGAATTGAATTTGTCCTCAGGGATACTACAATGCACCGTCTGACGCAATACTGTAGTAGACGGTTGCGTGGTTATAATTTTTTTCCTAATATTATCAATCTTGCAAGTAAAGAAGTTCATGAAGTCATCACTGCTGTGCTCTTTGGAAACATCAGAAGTTGAAGCTTTATTTCTTGTTAATTTAGCCACTGTATCAAATAAATACCTAGGGTTTTGTTTATTTTCTTCTAAAAGTTTTGAAAAATAGGCAGATCTAGCAGATTTTAAGGCCTTTCTGTACTCAACCATTCTCTCCCTCCACAAAATGCGAAATACTTCTAGTTTTGTTTTCTTCCAGCTGCGTTCCATTTTTCTGGCTGCTACCTTTAGGGCCTGAGTGTGCTCGTTGTACAACGGCGTTGGATTAATTTCCTTAATCTTTTTTAAACGCAAAGGAGCAACTGAGTCTAATGTGCTTGAAAAGACAGAGGCAATAGTTTCCGTTGCAACATCGAGGTCTTCTAAGCTGTCTGGCATGCTAAGGCGATGAAACTGATCAGGAAGATTATTTATAAAGCGTTCTTTAGTGGTAGAAGTGATGGTTCTACCAAATTTATGGCAGGGAGGCAGTTTAGCTGTTTTGACTAAATGTAGTATACACAAGACTAGGTAATGATCTGAGATGTCGTCACTCTTCTGCAGAATTTCAACGGCATCAATATCAATTCCATATGACAATATTAGATCTAAGGTATGGTTACGACAATGAGTGGGTTCTGACACGTGTTGTCTAACACCAATAGAGTTTAGAATATCTGCAAATGCCAATCCCAATGAGTCTTTTTCATTATCTACATGAATATTAAAGTCACCAACAACAAGTACTTTATCTGCTGCTAGTACTAACTCCGATAGAAAATCAGCAAATTCTTTGATAAAGTCTGTATGGTGTCCTGGTGGCCTGTATACAGTAGCCAACACAAATGTCAACTTACATAATGTTACTTAAAGTACCATCACTTCGAAGGAATTATATTTGAGAGACTTTTGACTAATACTATAAATATTACTATAAATTACAGCAACACCTTCCCCTTTGCCTTTCTGACGAGGATTGTGTCGATAATCATAACCTTGAGGGCTAGACTCATTCTCAACTGCTATTTTTTTTCAACACTGTACAAAAGCTATCATGCCACAAAACTCCAGTTCCAGCACATCCCAAAGGCACTACTGGACTACTGGATTTGTAAAACCGAATGTTTCAAGATGTTGGAAATACAACATTTGATAGAAAACACTATAATTTAAAAAGCACATTAATTACTACTTTTTCCAGCAGATGGCGGCAGAGGACCATTTATTGACTCATTTAAGATTTCCTGTAATATTTTTTCACGTTTTGCTTTTAAATAAATAAACATTATGAAATCAATCTGTTTAAAAATAAATGTTGTCAAGGTGAAGTATGAAGTACTCACAAAGTCTCATGAAACACAATAACTTTTCTTGAGCACGAATTACACAGAAAGTGCTCTCCCTATATAATCACAGCAGCTGTCAGTGCAGCTCAAGATCAATGATTTCAGCAAACTCTGAAAGCTCTTATTTTGTTCAATAAATCTGTGCACAATAAATCCTTAATTTACAGTGTGTTGATGCTTTTTTTTTTACAAGTGTGAAAACAAATGGTCGAATTGAATTTTGCTTAGGACGAACACTGAGGGATGCGTCTGTTTAATGTTATGTTTGAATAACTAAATTAACACTAAGCCTGGGTATTTAAGTGACTATATTCTGATTATAAACTAAGTATTACATTATTAAAGCTGTTAGCTACTTCAGGACATTAAAGACACACCAACAAGTGACATTTCACAGGAAGTTTTCCAGCTGGTTTGTATTATTGCAGAAGTTCTAAAGAACGCTCCGTGCATATGGTCCATTAAATGGCCCAAACTGTGTCAAGAAAATATCCTCCACACCATCACACCACCAGCACCTGTTCACATCAGACCAAAGTGCTTTCTAGTGTGTGAAAGATGGGTTTAGACATGAACAGAGTTATTTTTGGGAATATAAATTATTATTATTATTATTACAAATAACACTCATTAGCATCCAGATGGACTACACATCGTTTTATTAATTAAATGATAAATAAACAATAATCAGAACGATAAAAAGAAAAACAGACAACATACTGATAGAGCTAGCAATAATCTCGGACGTTTAAGATATGAGTAAAGGAACCTGTGATAAAGCACTGCTCATTCGACGCGTCTGTTTCAGCACTTCAAGCTGCGCGAGCGCACTCACCTCATGAGCATCAGGCGCGTTCTCTGCGAGACGCCCTAACTATAAATATCTATGCTTCTAAAAGTACTGGTTCTATGACTGACAGAAGCGCATAATCTGCAGGAACACTGACATTTCTCTGTTCTTGCTCAGCTTCATCTGCCAGTTTATGCCTCACTCTTCATAGCTCTGTTTCCGCCATGTTTCCAACACCTGGCCCCGCCTTAATGCAATGATTGACAGGGCGGGGACGTGATCGGCTCGAAACGCATTTTCAAATCCACATTGAATTTTGCTACATTCATTGCGGGACATTTAACGAAAATGCAATGGCACTGTGAGTGCAAATGCAATTAAGAAAAATAACATTGAAATTATCATTTTGCTACAATTTTTGCTTGAACATGTTAAACATATATAATAATTTCTGTAATGCATTTTCATTTTAATTTTGCAGCTTATAAAGCATTAAAATATATGTTTAAATTATATGTTAAAAGTTAGTGTTGAAAATGGCAAATGTAAATTATATTATTGAATTTGAATTATCATTTTGCTCCAGACATTGCATATATGGTATGGAAAATGTAAATTTAAATACAGAAATGCATTGCCATTTTACATATTGCATTGACATTTTGCATATTACATTTCAAATTGAATATTGCTACACATAAGCTTCAATAGTAAACAGGGTCAGAATTACAATCTTACATACACATTAAACACTTTTACATACTAGAGGAGTTTTCCATCGTAATGAAACTCAAACGTGACTTCTTTGAGGTCGTCATGATGATAAATTCTTCACTACTTGAGTCTCCTCCATATTCCAGATATAACATAATCAACCTGAGACAGCTTTATTAAACAAATTAATTTCACTTTAGCTTACAGCTATCAAACCATTTAACTAACCTTTAAAAGCATTGATGCATCTGTCTTCTGAAGTGATAACTGTCCAGTGGCTAGGGCTCAATAATTTTAAATTTGCCATTATTCAGCAAGTTTGTTTTCAGTATAAATGTTAAGACTGACAGTTCTATTGAACTCTTTAGTTTCTTAATCTCTTTAAACCAAGCTAAACTGTAGAAATATTTAACAGAAAAAAATAGCTGCGCGAGCCTATGGCGATGCAGTGCGCCAAAGTCCACGAAAATGGGCGGGGCGACTGGCTATATAAGTGAGCATTTCGCCATAGGATTTCAGATCTCTCTCTTTCAGCAACGGCGACGCTTCTCTTCGCTTCTCTTCGAGCTGAACGCTTTCGCCTGCTGGAACGAGCTCTCCCACCGTTGAAGAGGCACCATAGCAGACCAGCTGAGATCGCCGCCCGCTTCCCGCTTCTTGCTAAAAGAGCTTTCTCCAGCGGTTCTCGCCGCTGTAAAAGAGCCCCACAATCGCCATTTCACGGCGGCGGCGTTGATGCAAATGCCGCGCCACAGCTGTGGCACATGCAGAGCCCCTCTGCATGATGACGACGGGCACGGTGAGTGCGTCTTTTGCCTGGGCAAGTCTCATGCAGAGGTCTCACGTCATCATGCAGAGGGGCTCTGCATGTTCTTTTCTTCAATGAAAGCATTCCCTCCTCTCGCGCCCTCCTGTCTTCTTCCCGCGAACCTGCGAGGAAGAGACAGTGGGGCAGAGGGGCTTAGCACCCGGAGTTGTGTGAGCTCACGCCGGCTCAGCCCCCGCGTGCCTCACCCTCTCCCATGAGAGAGCCGTCCCCCGTCTTGTTCTCCTGCCCTGAGCAGCGTCCCACGGCTGAAGCGAGCGACCTCATCTCTTTCGGCGGATCAGAGGAGGAGCCGCTTGATGACTCCATGTCACTTGCAGCTTCTGAAACGGAGGAATGGGCCGGCAATTCTGAAGACCCTGCCGTCACTTGAGCCCATCGACGCTAGAGCTGGGATAGACGCCGAGTTATTCCGCATTCTCTCTAAAGCCGTTGAGGAACTCGATCTCGAGTGGGCTCCACCTGAAGAGCCAATGCGCAGCAGACTGGATGAGTGGTTCCTGGAAGAACAAAAGAGCCCTTCCTTCTAAGCCCTACAGAACTAACTCCGCCTTGGCTGGCAGAGCTTATTCACCTGCAGGCCAAGCTGCCTCGGCGCTACACACCATAGCCATTCTCCAGGTGTTCCAAGCTAAGCTCCTCCGTTCCCTGGATGAGTCTGGAATTGACGCACCTGCCTTTCGATTTGGCCCTGCATGCCACGAAAGCCACAGCCCAGGCCATTGGATGTTCCATGGTCAGCCTGGTCGTTCTAGAGCGCCACCTCTGGCTCAATTTGACAGAGATCAAGGAGATGGACAAAATGGCCTTTCTTGATGCCCCAGTCTCTCCAGCCGGTCTCTTCAGGCCAGCCGTAGAAGGATTTACAGAACGCTTCACTGCAGCACAGACGTCGTCCCAGGCCATGCAACACTTCCTGCCCAAGCGCTCCAGCTCAGCTTCTGCCTCGAGTCGCCCCAGGACTGCGCCGACTCAGCATCAAAGCAAGCCTGCTCCTTCTACCTCCCAGGCAGCGCCCCCTAAGGAGCAGCGCCAGCGAGCCCGTCCCGCCAAGCGCTCTACCTTCCCGAGACGCCAGGGCCCCCGGCCAAGGATTGTGCTGGACCTGATGCCTCCGAAGTCTCACTTTGGTAAATCCGGATGATGGGCATGTCCTCCGCGCCGAAGTGATGACTCTGTTAGGGAAGGGAGCCATAGAAATAGTTTCCCCCTCAGAGAGCGAATTGGGGTTCTACAGCCGTTATCCCCTTGTCCCCAAAAAATGTGGCGGTCTCAGACCCATCTTAGATCTCAGACTCCTGAACCTCTCCCTCATGAGATGGAAGTTCAAGATGTTATTGTTGATGTTATTGTTATTGTTACTGATTTTCCTTGAGGACTGGTTCTTCTTGTTGGATCTGAAAGATGCTTATATTAACATCCAGATAGCCCCCCATCACAGACGATTCTTGAGGGCGCATTCGAGGGCATAGCTTACCAGTATACAGTCCTTCCCTTCGGGCTGTCTCTAGCTCCTCGCACTTTTACGAAGTGCATGAATGCTGAGCTTTCCCCTCTGAGACAGATGGGAATCTGGGTTCTGAATTACCTCGACGACTGGCTCATTTTGGCCCAGTCGCAAACCGAGCTAAACCATCACAGATCTGTGCTCCTCAGCCACTTGGAGTGCCTAGGACTCAGAGTCAACTTTGCCAAGAGCTCACTGCTCCCCAGCCAACGTATTACGTTCCTGGGTGCAATTTTCGTCTGAAATGCGCCTGTCTTGGAATGGGCATTACCCAGGCTGCAGTCGCTCAAAGCGATGCACATACCGGGCAGAACGAATCTCGGACGAGTGGATGCTCCACCCCCAGATGGTTCTTAGAATCTGGGAAATCTTCGGGAAGGCAGAGGTCGACCACTTCGCCTCAGAAGACAACTCTCATTGCCCAACCTATTTTTCAAAGGACACAGATGCGCTGGCCCACAACTGGCCCAGCCTCCTTCTTTACGCCTTTCCCCCGATCGCTCTGATCCCCCAGGTCATCAGACGAGTCAGGGAAGACAAGCACAGAGTCCTTCTGGTGGCCCCACTCTGGAGGAGCCAAGTTTGGTCCTCAGAGCTATTCAGGCTTTCCACGAAAGCCCCATGGCCGATCTCCCTGAGACGGGACTTCCTCTCTCAGGCGAACAGGACAATCTGGCATCCACAGCCAGAACTCTGGGCTCTGCACGTATGGTCCCTCGATTAAAGCCTTTAAATCTCTCCGGGGACGTGCTAAATACCATTTTTCAGGTGAGAGCCCCGTCTACGAGACGCCTCTATGCCCAGAAGTGGTCGGTCTTCGTTTACTGGTGCTCGGCATGAAACGAAAACCCTGGACAAGGGCCTCACCCCTTCCATGCTCAAGGTGTACGTAGCAGCCATTACAGCGTTCCACGCTCCTATTGCTGGCCAATCAGTGGGTTGAAAGAGCCTCATTGTGCATTTCCTAAAAGAGGTTCTAGGCGGTTGATCCCCCCACATCCTCTCACTGTTCCCACTTGGGACCTTTCCACGGTCCTCAGAGCACTCAAAGGGCCCCCCTTTGAGCCACTGCGGTCAGCTGACCTCCGGCCCTTAATGTTCAAAACCTCTCTGCTACTTGTAATAGCATCGGTCAAGCGTGTTGGCGACCTGCAGGCCCTGCATGCCTTGAGTTTGGGCCCAACGACTCTAAGGTCATTTTAAAGTGCTCTCGACCCCGTTCAGAGCACAGGTCATCTCCCTCCCAGCGCTGCCTCCCTCGTCGGATGAGCGAGAGTTGGAATTACTCTGCCCAGTAAGGGCATTGAGGACCTACATTGAGCGGTCACAGCTGTTTCAGCAATCTGACCAGATTTTGGCAGCGGCACCAAGGGGTCTCTGGTCTTGATTGCCCCATAAGAGTAAGAGCCCACTCCACTAGAGGGATGGCCTCCTTGTGGGCCTGGTCTAGTGGTGTCACTGTTAAAGATATCTGTGAGGTGGCCGGCTGGTCCTCGCCGTCCACTTTTGTCAGATTTTATAACCTGGACGTTCCGACCTTGCATGCTCGGGTCCTCTCGGTATGATACGACGGCCTCTGTCAAACTCCGTCGTCATGCCACTTCTAGGGAGCTAGCTCCCTCTTAACAGTGTAACATAAGGGTTTGATGGCTTCAGGCTTCTCGCTTGTCCCCTGGACCCCTCCGGTGTCTAAGATAAGTCCAGTCGTGGCACAGCGCAGTTGAATTTGTTCCCCATACGCAGTACGAGTGAAGTATCGAAAGGGAACGTACTCGGATACGAACATAATCTAATTTATGTTACAGTTACCTAACACCGCTATATGCGCCTGTCACTCGACCTGTCACTGCTATATGCGCCTATCACTCGACCTGTCACCGCTGCCACTCAACCTGTCACAGATATATGTGCCTGTCACTTGACCTGTCACGGATAAACGCATCTATCAGTCGACCTGCCACGGCTATACCCGCCTGCCCCGCGCCCTGTCACAGATATACGCACCTGTAACTCAACCTGCCATGGATAAATGCGCCTGTCACTCAAATTTCCACGGCTATACCCGCTTGCCCCGCGACCTGTCACAGATAAACGTGCCTGACACTCGACCTGCCATGGCTATACCCGCCTGCCACACGACCTGTCAAGGATAAACGCGACTGTCACTCGACCCGCCACAGCTATACCCGCCTGCCCCGCGACCTGTCACGGATAAACGCGCCTGTCACTCGACCTGTCACAGATAAACGCGTCTGTCACTCGACCTGTCAGGGCTATACCCGCCTGCCCCGCGTTCTGCAACAGATAAACGCGCCTGTCAGTCGACCTGTCACGGATAAACACGCCTGTCAGTCGACCTGCCATGGATAAGCGCGCCTGTCAGTCGAACCGTACCCGCCTCCCCCGCGACCTGTCACGGATACCCAGCTGAAAAAAAGTACACTTCTATAAAGTGCTCTATTTTCACGCACTAATTTCGTACTTAACATAGGCTACGAAAAATTCTTCTTTAGTACTTCTTAAGATAATAAGTGCATCTAAAGTGTACTCAACTGTGCAAATTTGAGACCATGAAATATGAACTAAAATGTGCTTTTAATATACTATCTCTGTATTCAAAAAATGTCTTTAGTTACCACTTGTAGTATGGGTTCAAATGTACTATAAGCGGTATCTAAATATATATATATATATATATATATATATATTTTTTTTTTTTTTTTTTTTTTAAACACAGAGATAGTATATTAAAAGCACATTTTAGTTCATATTTCAAGGTGTCTCAAAATAACACACTTGAGTGCACTTAGATGTTCTTATTATTACTATCTTAAAGTCCGCGTGAACCGGAAGTTGCAAATGACTGTTCTCCAGTGATGTATTTCCAAGTGAAACAGATTACAATAGACCACTGAGAACCTCAATGATCCACAGAAATTCTGGAAAGTGATTAAGTCTCTTTCTGTGAATACAATTTCTCAGGTTCTTCCTACATTTGTTTTTAAAGATTCAGTCCCAGTTTATGATAGAACTGAAGTCTTGAATTGTTTTAATGAACATTTATCATCTGGTTCCTTGTTTGACACTGCAGGAACTTCCTTGATAAATCCCTGCACAGAATCCCCAATGTTTTCTGAAGACCCTTTTGAATTTGCACCTTTTACTGTCCATGAAGTGCATAAGGCTCTAAAAACATTGGATCACAGAAAACCCCCTGGACCAGATTTGATGGAGCCTTACTTTTTGAGCAGATTTTATAGCAGAGCCACTTTCAATTCTTTTTAATCTTTCAATCAAAACCAAAGAAATTCCATCAGTATGGAAATCAGCTTTTGTTCTACCTTTATTAAAAGGAGGTGATCCAGCAGTTCTGTCTAATTATAGGCCAATATCAAATTTATGTGTTTTATCGAAAATTCTGGAATCTCTTGTTTGTGATCAGAGATTCCAGCTTGTTTGTGATCAAAGCACAGTACTATCACCGCTACTATGAAGGTGATAATTATATTATTGTGGCACTCGATAAGAAACAGTTCTGTGCTTCACTTTTTTTAGATCTGTCAAAAGCTTTTGACACTGTTGACCATGCTGTTTTAAAGAACAGATTAATTTTCTCGTATTAAGCACACGAACGAGGAGATAGAGCTAAATGAGTATTTACAATAGGAGAATACAGGAACGTACACCAGCATGAACACGAACAATACCCGACAACATACTCAACAGAAACTGGAACTTAAATACACTGATGATTGAACTCAAATGATGAACAGCTGTGACGAATGTGATTAGTGTCCATGGTAACAGATTGTGGCGGGAAACTAGAACAAAGGAACACATGACAGATGATAACAACAAACTGAAAGTCCATGTGACTGTAACAACATGCATTTTTATGTTGATGATACAGTCATTTACTGCTATGGATCATCCCTTGCTCAGGCCATTGAAACCCTGCAGAAAGCTTTTGTTGCTGTCTAGCATTCACTTCTTCAGCTAAAACTAGTCCTTAATGCTGACAAAACTTTGCTAATGTTGTTTTCAAATTTGAAGAAGGTGCCTCAGTGCCTACTGTTCCAGTAGTGTCCACTCTTGAAGGGAATGTCATAGAGGTGGTTCATGAATATAAATATCTTGGTGTCATGATTGATGACTCCTTCACTTTTAAACCACACACAGAAAAACTTGTGAAGAAATTAAAACTGGGGGTTTTTCTTCCGTAATAAATTGTGTTTTTCTTTTGAAGTAAAAAAGTGCCTTGACACTGCAATTTTTTTATCTGTGCTAGATTATGGTGATGTTTTTTATATGAATGTTTCTTCTTCACGTTAAATAAAATAAATAAATAAATAAAAATCTCTTGCTCATAGCAGACTAACCGTTGGAGGGGAGTGGTTTAAGCGTTTTCAACCCAAGTCGTCAAACTGATGTCATTAGAGAAGGGGCACCGTTGCAGAGGGGAGGAGTATTTTTCAGATTTTGATTAAATATTACAAAGCCAAACTATTTTTTTGTGTGGATTGACTTGCACGGATGAATTGTTCACCACAAAACTAGCAATTTGAGCTAACAAAGTCAATTTTGATTTCATGTGTACTTTAAGAAGTATTAAAGAAGATTTTTTTAGTATATTAAGTTAGAAATTAGTGCACAAAAATAGAGCACTTTAAGTAAATTATACAGTATCTCACAGGAGTACACACCTCACATTTTTGTAAATATTTTATTATATCTTTTCATGTGACAACACTAAAGAAATGACACTTTGCTACAATGTAAAGTAGTGAGTGTACAGCTTGTATAACGGTGTAAATTTGCTGTCCCCTCAAAATAACTCAACACACAGCCATTAATGTCTAAACCGCTGGCCACAAAAGTGAGTACACCCCTAAGTGAAAATGTCCAAATTGGGCCCAAAGTGTTAATATTTTGTGTGGCCACCATTATTTTCCAGCAGTGCCTTAACCCCCTTGGGCATGGAGTTCACCAGAGCTTCACAGGTTGCCACTGAAGTACTCTTCTACTCCTCCATGATGACATCATGGAGCTGGTGGATGTTAGAGACCTTGCGCTCCTCCACCTTCTGTTTGAGGATGCCCCACAGATGCTTAATAGGGTTTAGGTCTGGAGACATTATTTAGCAAGGCAGTGGTCATCTTGTAGGTGTGTTTGGGGTCGTTATCATGTTGGAATACTGTCCTGCAGCCCAGTCTCCGAAGGGAGGGGATCATGCTCTGTTTCAGTATGTCACAGTACATGGTGGCATTCATGGTTCCCTCAATGAACTGTAGCTCCCCAGTGCCGGCAGCACTCATGCAGCCCCAGACCATGACACTCCCACCACCATGCTTGACTGTAGGCAAGACACACTTGTCTTTGTACTTCTCACCTGGTTGCCACCATACACGCTTGACACCATCTGAACCAAATAAGTTTATCTTGGTCTCATCAGACCACAGGACATGATTCCACTAATCCATGTCCTTAGTCTGCTTGTCTTCAGCAAACTGTTTGTGGGCTTTTTTGTGCATCATCTTTAGAAGAGGCTTCCTTCTGGGACGACAGCCATGCAGACCAATTTGATGCAGTGTGCGACGTATGGTCTGAGCACTGACAGGCTGACCCCCCACCCCTTCAACCTCTGCAGCAATGCTGGCAGCACTCATACGTCTATTTCCCAAACACAACCTCTGGATATGACGCTGAGCACATGCACTCAACTTCTTTGGTCGACCATGGCGAGGCCTGTTCTGAATGGAACCTGTCCTGTTAAACTGCTGTATGGTCTTGGCCACCATGCTGCAGCTCAGTTTGGCAATCTTCTTATAGCCTACGCCATCTTTATGTAGAGCAACAATTCTTTTTTTCAGATCCTCAGTTCTGAAAAAGTTATTTGCCATGAGGTGCCATGTTGAACTTCTAGTGCCCAGTATGAGAGAGTGAGAGCAATAACGCCAAATTTAACACACCTGCTCCCCACTAATCAGTCACATGACACTGCAGAGAGAAAATGGCTAATTGGGCCCAATTACTCACTTTTGTGGCCAGCAGTTTAGACGGCTGTGTGTTGAATTATTTTGAGGGGACAGCAAATTTACACTGTTATACAAGCTGTACACTCACTACTTTACATTGTAGCAAAGTTTCATTTCTTCAGTGTTGTCACATGAAAAGATATAATAAAATATTTACAAAAATGTGAGGTGTGTACTTAGGATTGGTTCCTAGGATTGGCAGGTTGGCACCACCGCTTTATTTCCCACTTCTCAGATAAAGCTGCACCACATCATGCACTCAAACAGAAAAATTCAACCTGGATCTGGACGGAGCAATGTCAGTAGGCCTCCTCTTATGAGAGTTGTCAGGCCGAGGCCCGTTACCCCTTTGGTGTAGGTGCAGGATAGATAGCAGCTAAGGTAGCAGACTATTGTTAGTCTCCCTGGTGCGGTTGTCTCAGGTGGTAGGCCCTTATCACTGTGTGAATAAAAGATGCTAGTGTTGCTGTGGCCCCACTTTTCTAGAGCTTTTCATTCTATACTTTGTTTAGTCTTTTCTCCTGAACCCCTTGAATTGAGATTCAAGTTTGAGTGAAGAGTGTTAGCTTTCCTTAGCTCCTGTTCCCTAGGGTTCAGTGCAGATGTTTCTGTCTTGAAGAAAAGTGCTCACCCTTGGAATTCACATTTCAGGGTGGTATGAATGAAAAGTGAAGCATTCCCCTGTTTCACAGGGTTGTTTATGCTCTAGTTCTATTTTTGCCCTGCACAATGTGAGCCCTTTAACTCTATTGCTGCCACAGGTTAGCACCTATTTTCTGTAATAGTAGGCTTTGTGTTAGCCTCCTTTATAGCATGGTGACTAGGTTGTACTCCCCTTGCTATTTAGGGTAAAAACTATGTTTTTACTGAGTATATGGCCTGTTGGAATGCATAACTCAGGATGAGTTTTGTTTTGAACCTCACTATTTTGTTTGGTTCTTATATGACTCCCTTTAGAGTTTGAACACTGTCACAATTGATAATTGTGGTGTTTGAAGTAGCTGGCTTTGTTTGCACCTCCTTCAAAGCACAATAACTTGTTGTATTAAAAGTTTGGTTAGTAGATGTTTAGTTAGTTTTTTTGCTCACTTAGTATACTGGCACTGCCACAGGTTTATGCCCGTGATTATTTGAGGTAATTGGCCGTTTTTGTGGCCTCCTTCAGAGCATGGTAGCATGTTTCTTTGTACTCCCCTTACTGTAAAGGTTGGAATTATGTTTACTGTGTATATTGCCTGTTGGAATGTGTAGATTTAAGCTCAGGTTGAGTTAAGCTAGGGAACCTCACTAGTGTGGTCTCAGAATTACACTCCCTTAGAGCTTAGACACTGCCACTAGCTGACGCCCGTGTCTCTCTGGAGTAGTAGGTCCTGTTTGGGCCTCTGTCAGAGCACGTTGGTGTAGTTGTACTCCTTTTGCTTTAAGAGTTTTTTGGGTACATTGCCTGTTGGAACGTGTTGGATGAGAATCAGGCTCTGGTTGAGCTAAATAGTTAACCTCACTGATAGTTTGGTTCTAATTTTAGCTCCCTTAGAGCTTGGAAATTGCCACTAGCTGACGCCACGTGTCTTTCTGAGTCACAGGCCCCGTTTAGGCCTCCTTCAAAAGCATGATGGTGTAGGTTTGTACTCCTCTTGCTTAAAAACCCAAGTACATTGCATGGTGGTATGTTTGGTTTGTTTGACATTGCCACTGGCTGGTGCCCGTGTTTCTGGAGTGATAGGTCCTGTTTGGACCTCTTTCAGAGCATGTCGGCACAGTTGTACTCCTCTTGCTAAGAGAGTTTTTAGTGCTTCACTGAGTACATTGCCTGTTGGAATGTCAAGTCAAGTCAATTCACCATTATTTATATAGCGCTTTTTACAATGTAGATTGTGTCAAAGCAGCTTTACAGTGATAACTGGTACATTATTTTGGCTGCACAGCAGCTCTTAAGGAATAGTGTCAATGCAGGTAGATCAAAGCACTGTTGAATATCAAATGTCAATTGTCAAGTGTTAAATAGAATCAAGCTCCGGTTGAGCTGAATGTTTAACCTCACTGGATAGTTTGGTTCTATTATCGCTCCCTTAGAGCTTGCAGACTGCCACTAACTGACGCCATGTGTCTTCTAAAGTCGCAGGCTCCATTTGGGCCTCCTTTTTGGAACATGGTGGTGTACGTTTGTACTCTTCTTGCTTTAAGAGTAAAAGTTATTTTACTGAGTACATTACAGTGTGGTATATTGGTATTCCGCCACTGGCTGATGCCACATGTCGTAGGCCCCATTTGGGCCTCCTTCAAAAACATGCTGGTATAAGTAAAAGGGTTTTACTGAGTTCTTTTCCTGGTGGAATGGTGGCTTAGGTTAGAGTTAAATTTTTTAACCTCACAGGAGGGTTTGGTTATCATGTTTAGCTCCTTAGAGCTTGGAACACTGCCACAAGCTGATGCTATGTGTCTTTCTGGAAGTTGTAGCGCTGAGTAGATCCTAGGATTGAGCAGAGTGTTACTCCCGTCATTTGAGGGTAAAAGGCGCTAAGCTGAGTCCTGTTCTTCAGGATGCCCGTCTCTATGCTCTGGTCTGAGTCACTGCCTTTTTGCAGTCACTCTTACTGGATATCTTCTCTGAAGAATGTGATTTTGAGACTGTGATCAGACAGGTTGTTGGCCAAGACTAGGTGCTTTTAACTAACCAGGTCGGCCCTCCTTGGTGGCATACAGGGTTAACTTTGTTCCCCTGACAAGTGACTGGCTAGGGTTCCTTCGGGCCCTCTGGCCACATTCCCTTAGAGGTACCCTCTTTTCTGCAGAAAAGAAGTTTGGTCCCAGAAGCCTTTGAGCAGCCTTGGTAGGCCTTCTGTGGAAGGCCTCTTTGAGGCTTATAGCTTGGGCTGTTGGACATAGGGAGTGCTGTCACTGACAGCCTATGTCGACCCGTAGGGAAGTCATAAGCTGTTGCCGGCCAGTAGGATTGGTGAGATTTTTGCATTCAGACACCAGTTCACGTGATGACATTCCCCAAATGCGTTTCAATATACATGCGTAACCTGAGACACTTTTATTGTGGTCCCTATAGTGGGAAAAAAAGTATACTTAAGCACAATTTATTTGTATGTACTTTAATATAACTAAATGTATTTGTCATGTTATAAATTGGTATACTTATAGTCTGCTAAATTGGAACAACTAATTTTGTACTAAATGCATGTTAGTTGTCCAAAAGCAGTGCTGAATTTCAACTAAAGTTGTATTAAATATACTTGTTTGTGCTAAAGTGGAACAATTCCAAGTATACTTAAATACACTTTGAATATACTCTTGTACTTTTAAATTTAAAATGCAGAATTCACCTCCGCATAAACTTCATATGTATTTGTGACATTAGAATTGCAAATCAATTACACTGTGTGTTGAGTGTTAAACATACATTAATATTATACTGATAAAACACTTTTAGTGATTTTTAAAACACATTGCAATGGCATTCCAAGTAAACTTGAAGTGTGCTAAAGACATCATTATAGTGTGCTTCAAATAGGCTACAATAAAGTAATCTTTATAAATAACGGCACAGCTTAAGAATTTGCCTTTTACAGATACCCCCAATATACCAGTGTAAGACTTGATTTTCCTTGTAAGACTAAAGCGAAGATCAAACACCCTGCAATAAAACAATAAAACTCACCTGGAGAGATCTCAAAGAAATAGCATAGGACACCGCCTTGCCCAAGCTCTCCTCGCTCATCTATGCACCCCTCCCCCCTCTCCTTTCCCCCGACTCAAGTCACTAAAAGTTATCCAATGCCGTGTTCAGACTACACAATATTTTTGTCGGTCACAATAGTCACCGTGTCAGATTACACGATTTTGACTCCTCAAATCTTGTGTCGTGTGTAAGACAAATCAGCTCAAATGAAATGATTAATTAATTTATAGGGGATTGTAAAAGTCACTTTATTTATGACCGAACATCTGAATCGTCCAGCGTTCATTTGCTCGGGCCGTAATAAGCTCTTGTAGCGGATATGAATATCCAACTATCGTGAAAACACTATTTAGTAGCAAGGTAACATTAGATTGGCAGTTGAAGACATTAAATTTGTAAGTACATAACACAAGACACTTCTTTTAAAAATCTACAGGAGACTTTATTGGTTATTCTAACACAAACTAATATCACTCTCACACACACACACACACACACATACATTCATTCATTCATACAAGTTGCAGAAAGAAAGGAAGTGAGAAAGGAAGTTTTAAGAGAGCATGATTTCTAGCAAAATATGCATTTCAAAAGACCTCACCTGAATGAACCTTGAATCACAGTAATTTAATGCACCAGTTCAGCTAAAGAATCTGGAGGTACTTACTTGTCGGTGTCTTTGAATGCAGATTCCCTTGTCGGCATCCTTTGTGTTTGAGAAAAGGGGTTTTCAGAGTTAGTTGATTTGTTGTAGGTACTTTCGGGTCCGGATTGATGTCGGGGGGGGGAAAAAACAATCACGTGCGGGCATGCTGGCAAAGAATGAAGTCTCTTGTTGTGGCTGGAGTTTAAAGTTGAGGTGGCAAAAGTCGTTGGTTAAACTTTGTGGCAAAACTTAACTTAGAAAACGAGACTCTCAACAGAACAGAAAAGAAAGGAAAAGTGTGTGACTGAGAAGTTGGATTGCTTGAATGAACTGTTTGTCTGCCCTTCATCATCTGTTCTTTGTTTTAAGCCATATTATTCCTTTTGTCTTCTGAATTACACCAAATTTGTCTTAGTGATCTGACTATTTAACCTTAGGTGTTTGTCCCACCATTCTGACCATTCAGGTATCCTCTGTTTTAAAGGTGACTTTTCTCCTCCCATGATCATAAACTAATCATCTCAGGGTCTCTTGAATTCCCGCTCTCTGCAAAGAATACAGAGAGTACAGTTTAGACATGATTTTTATTAAACAGAATATATGATACATTTTACACATTCGAGCCACAATATGAGTTGAAAATAAAGATTTAAATTAATTAACAAAGCACACTTTCCATCAATCATTCAAAAGTTCTCACATTTACATGAATTGTGGGTGTTCTAAGCACAACTGGTCACATGTAGAATGTGTAGACATGATATAATGTTATGCAGTTGAAAGATGATAAGTCCGTTTCAAATTGTTTTGGAACAATTTGATGCAGTTTATTTTATATCACAGTCTCTGTCACAGTCTTTTTTTTTTTTTTCTTGTGGATTTTCAAATGTCACTCAGAAGAAATAGGCCTGCATTGTCTCGCTGTCTCTTTTGATCTGGAGATAAAAGACTTCTTGTGGCTCCAGTTGCGTTGTCTTTTCCACCATTTGGTTTCTACAAATGGCTTAAAGTTTGTCACCTTTCTCCTCAGTCAAGAAGCATGTGTGGCCATAAAAGTACCTAGCAGGGGGTTGTTTTGTAGACTGGCTGGGGCCAAAAATTAGATTCTCTGAGCTTGGATCCTGCAATGTTGATTTGGGCCTCTGGAATTATGTTTTGAAAGAATCATCCAAAAGACTAATTTGTCTGGTTCGTCCTCGATCCCTACATATCCCCTCCTTCGTTTGGCGATGTTTTGAGAATGCTGGAGAAACACAGGCTGAAGAAGCAGACACATACAAAGCAACAACAAGACAACACCTCCATGATTGGCCACTGTACTGGTCCAGAGCATTAGATTATCTGAGTACTAACAATTTAAGTTCAATTTTTGGGAATGTTATTCTAAATAGTCTCAGTATGTTAATGCTTGGATCAAATTGTGATTAAATTTTGTTTTTCTTCTCTTTTAAATTGTTTTGGATTTAGACCGATTTACCCTTTATTTTCTGGTGACATCATTTGTGATGAAAATGATGTGACCCATCATGCATGGAGCTCTCTGGCTCACATTTAATTTGAAGGTGGCATTCGGACCTTAGGCGTGGTGCGTCAATCCTAATATCATGACCTTGACCCTTATGGGGTTGACAGGCATTCTACCTTATATATATATATATATATATATATAAAATAAATAAAAAATAAAAATAAAAAAAAGAAGAAAAGGAAAGGAAAGGAAGAGGTAAAACAAAATAAAGCAGTTGAGTGTTTCTTGGTATGGCTAACACTTCTGTTGCACCGCTAAGGTGTCATGTAACATAATGAGAGGTAGTCTATTTGTTGTGTAGATAGTTGTATGTCTCTTATGGTTAATGTAGCCAAGTTGATGTTAAGCTAGTTTCTGCTTATAGGAAGAACATGTTTGTTGTATGTTTTCCATGGTAGATTAATGTAGTGGTTAATGTTTGTATGTTGGTGAGTATGTTTGTAGTGTAGTGTAGTGTAGTGTCAGATCTGTTTCAGTCTGTTTTGCTCCCCCCTTTTCTTGAGGGCTTAGATGAAGCATCTTTGACTTGGGACGAGGGATTGTCTATAATCTGAAGGGAGTCAGTCCAGTAAGGCAGAAAGTGGGAGGTAGTTTGACATGGCTGCGTTGAGCTGTGGTGCAAAACTTTGTCTCCTACATTGCATTCCTCTTGTGATGCCTTCTGGTTGTGACAGACTGTCTGACCTTCTGTACTTACTATTGTTACTGTTGCACAAGCATGGTTCTTGAGTTGGGAGCTCGGTTTCTTAATGAGTGATGGGTTTCCAGAACTATGTTTTCTGGTACCCCTGGGTTTTTGTCGGTGGTTGGCTGTGAAAGACCCCTTTGTTCTGTGTTGTTGTAGAACAGGTGGTCATCATCTCCATTAGGAAGGTGTGTTAGATGATCACTAACCTTACGTTCCATCTCTAGTCATGACGAAGATGACTCCTCATTGTGGTCATCTGTGTTTACATAGTTTTCAATGTACGCTTTCATTTGCCTCATTAGTTGTTCCATGTCTTTTGAGGTAAAACTGTTGTTCTTGGGCGTATTCAGTGCTGTGCTTAACTGAGTGGTGCCAAGGTGGGTTCCGTCATCGATTACCCACATTTGATGCGTTACAATATGTTGGTTGATGGACTTTAGATGTCCAGTTAGGTTCCCAGATGTTTTTTTTCTGGTGGGTTTCTTGAAGTGTGGCTGGTCCCATGACTTTTCCCAGTGGTCGGTGGGGTAGCTGTCAGTGGCATGGGGGTCACATTCTCTGTGCTCTTTATGGGGGACTGAGGCATTGTCATGCCACTGGGTGTTTGATGTAGGCACATAGCTGTTGGATTGTCATTGTGTTTGGGCAGGCCATGACACCTAGATGATGACTTAGTCCAGGGTGCCGGTTTCTCAGGAAGAGGCTTTTAAAGTTCACATCCTCTTCAAGTTCAGGTTCATTATGTGCACCGAAGTCAGGCTTGTCGAAAACGGTTGTAGTAAGCTTGGAAAGTCTCTTGTCGACCTTGTTTGGTTTCCAGGGCGACTAACAGTCCATGTTCAGACTGTGGGCCTGTAAATTCTTTAATCAGTGACTCATGCAATAGCTGGTAGCTGTGCTTAAGGAGAACAGGATGATAGTCTAAGAAGCTTCGTACCTCTGGGTTGGATGTGGATCTGAGGAGGTACAACCTGTCTCAGTCAGTCACGTTAGGTCTCACCTCTAGGTGGAAGTCAATATCTCGGAGGTAGATCTGGATGTTTTGGCCCTCCGTGGAGTTCGGGTTGAACTATGTGATTGTTCTCAGCCAGCTTGTCGAGGTCTTTAAGGGTCATCCCATGTGCAGCTTTAGGGTCTGCTGGGATGAGTTCTCTTCTTTGGTTGGCAGGGAAGAATTCTGTAGTGAAGGCCGGTGATGTTTTGGGTTGTGGCCATTTACTACTTCCGTTGTATGGCAGTTCTTGGATAGGGGACTCTGTTCTGCTCAGCAGTGGTGATGCTGAGGGAGGTCTCTCACTTCTTGGCTCTGGTTTCTGTTCGTGAACATGCTTGAGTTCATTTATGACCATGTCGTCTAGTTGTTGGTTCAGATGGTTCATTTCAGTACTGTACCTTTTCATATGGTCTTCCAGAGCATTGATTTTATAGTTCTTGTCTTTAATGTCAGCATTGGCATTTTCTAGCCGATGTTCAGCCGACTGGAATTGGTTTACCAGGTGCTTTTGGACAGTCTTTAATTCTTGTTTGTCAAGATCAGCGACTGCAGGGGCTTCTTGGAGCTTGTCAACTTGTTTCTTGCATTATGTTTCACTTTCTTTAGAATCGATTGATGGTTTGTCCAGGCTCGGTCCCTACAAATCTTAAGAATAAGATGGAAGAAAGCAGGATAGAACAGGAAAGACATGAGAAAAAGGAGGAAGAGGAAGGAGATCGGATCCACAAATGGCTCTGAAGCCTTTGTCTAACTACAAATATAGAATTGATAGTTGATGGACTACTAAACACATGAGAATACAAATTTTAGTAAAGAGGATTGTTTCTGATTTATTTGAAACTCGTAGTGAAATAGCAATGTTTCCTATTGAGGCTCAGGTGTGTCATTTCCAAGCTAGAATACAAAGAGGAAGGGAAAAGGTAAGAAAAGGAAGTAAATAAAAATAATGGAAGTTAAAGAAAAAATTAAATAAATAGGTAAATGAATAAATAGAGTGGCTAAGTGTATAACCAAGAAAGGAAAAAGGAGGATACAACGCAATAAAATAATGAGCAAGTGTAAGTCTAAAAAGATTCTGTAGTAGGAAAAATTTTGGTGAAATAAGTGTTACAGTATGCACAGGCCGGAGACAGACAAAGTTATAACAGGTGGTTTATTTGAACACAAGCAGAGCAAAAGGTGATACGTTATGGTGACAATGAAGATAAATGGGTTCTTGATACTCAGCAGGATGATGGAGGAATGATGAGAGATACTGGAGAGGACTAGGAAGACGGACGACACTCACACACAAACTGGAGTACACAGGAGGGAGATCGGGAACACTGGAAACAGATAAGTAGCTTGGGAGTCCTTCAGGTAAGTCAGAGGTAAGTTCCTTGACGTGAACGAGACCGGACAGTGAGGGTGAATGTGTGAGTGTCTTTTATGTAAAAGCTGATGAGTGAGCTGATATGGTGCAGGTGTGAGTGATTAGTATTCTGGGGATGGAGTGTGTCGTGATTGGTGGTTGTTGGAGCCTGGCGTGTCTGTGACAGTATCCCCCAAGCTTCAGATCAACGAAGGTCAGCTGTAATTCTGCGTCTCCTGAGGGCACGTTGAAGTTGGTGATGTGCTGAGTCCCAGACCCTCTCGCTCTCTCGGAACCAGTAATCCACAGATGGTACGTCCGAAGGTTCTCCTGACCAAGGAAATAGTGGGGGTTGGTATCCGAGTACGCACTGGAAAGGAGTAAGTCCGGTGGATGGTTGGCGAAGGGAGTTCTGTGCGTACTCTGCCCAACCCAGGTACTGGCTCCAAGAGTCCTGGTGGCCATGGCAGAAGGTACGTAGGAAGCGACCGATTTCTTGGATCTTCCTTTCAGTCTGACCGTTAGACTGGGGATGATAACCGGATGTTAAACTCACGGTCACACCTAGGAGGGAGAAGAATGCCTTCCACACTCTTGAGATGAACTGAGGACTTCTGTCTGAAACAACGTCCTCTGGAATTCCAAAGTAACAGAAGATGTGGTTGAACATCAGCTCTGCAGTTTCCATAGCCGTTGGGAGTCCTTTCAGAGGAATAAGATGACAGGATTTCAAAAATCTGTCTACTACCACCAGGATACAGGTAGAATTGTTAGATGCTGGGAGATCTGTGATGAAATCCACCCCTAGGTGTGACCATGGACGGTTGGGAACAGGCAGAGGAAGAAGTTTGCCGGATGGTAGATGGCGTGGGCTCTTCGAAATGGCGCATTCCTTGCATCCTTGCACGTACCTTCTCACATCAGAAGCCATACTAGGCTACCAGAAGAAATCTTTCAACAGCAAGAGGGTTTCATTGACCCCCGGGTGGCCAGTGCCAAGTGAGGAGTGTGCTGAGTGAATAAGTTGAGTGCGCCGTGTCCGGGTGATGTACTGCAAGCCTGGTGGGCAACCCGGCGGAGTGTTGGTGGAGGTATTGGAGGAGGGTAGAGTTTCTGAGGACCAGGTGATATGATGCCTTCGGGGAGAATGGGTTCAGGTTCCTCAGTCATTCCATCGGGGTTCTGTAGTCTTGATAGTCAGCCTTTACGTTCTTGGGTCCGGGTCGGTAGGAGATGGAGAAGTTGAAGCGTGTAAAAAACAGAGACCAGCGGGCTTGTCTGGGGTTAAGTCATTTAGCTGTTTGGAGATATTCTAGGTTCTTGTGATCGGTAAGGACTTGGAAAGGATGTCTAGCTCCCTCCAACCAATGCCTCCACTCCTCGAGGGCCAACTTGACTGCAAGAAGTTCTCGGTTACCGATGTCATAATTAACCTCCGCCAGGTTGAGCTTGCGGGAGAAGAAGGCGCATGGATGGAGGCGGCTTGGGTTCCCCTGCTGCTGTGACAGGACTGCTCCTACTCCGGTAGTAGAAGCATCCATCTCTACAATTAAAGGTTTGTTGGGATCAGGATGTACCAGGAGAGGAGCAGAGATGAAGGCTGCTTTGAGGGAGTTAAAAGCTTCAGTGGCAGCTGGGGTCTAGGACAGAGACTTGGGCTTGTTACGGAGTAGATTGGTAAGTGGAGTGGTGATGGAGCTATAACCTTGAATAAAACGTCTGTAGAAATTGGCGAATCCGAGAAAGTGTTGGAGTTCCTTTAAAGTCTTGGGAATGGGCCAGTTCTTGACTGCTTCCACCTTCCCCTCGTCCATCCGGATGCCACTGCTATCGATGTTATATCCCAGGAACTGCACTGAGGGTTGATGGAAAGTACATTTTTCGGCTTTGAGGAATAGTTGGAACTCACTCAGGCGTTTCAGGACCTCCGCAACGTGACGGCGATGTTCGGCCATACTCCGGGAGTAAATCAGGATGTCGTCGATATAGACTAGAACAAACTTATGGAGGAACTCCCGGAGTACCTCGTGGATGAAGTCCTGGAATACGGAGGGGGCGTTGACCAGGCCATACGGCATAACAAGGTATTCATAGTGTCCAGTGGGCATTACAAAAGCTGTCTTCCACTCGTCCCCCTCACGTATCCGGCTGAGGTTGTATGCGCTGCGGAGGTCTGGGAGAGCTGGGAACAGGTAGAGCAGAGAAACATTCAGGAAAACAAGTATCGCCCCACTTCAGGACTTCGCCAGTCTTCCAGGAGATGATGGGGTTATGCTGTACCAACCATGGACGCCCTAGAATCACGTCAGCGGTGGATCCCTCCAGAACCAGCAACTGGATGTTCTCTGTGTAGAATTCCAATTTGTAGCTGAATGGGTCCTACTGTACGGTTGACCAGCCTTCGGCTGATGGGTTTACCGGTCACAGAGTGGATCTGGTAGGTTGACGGCGTTGTCTTGAATCTGATGTTAAGCTGGCGGCAGAGGGCACCTGAGATGAAGTTACCGGCTGAACCAGAGTCAAGGAGCGCGGAAACTGGAACTGAGACACCGGCAGCAGTAAGTTTCACAATGGTAGTGAGTCGCTTCATTGAGTTTGTGGTGGATATGATGGCACTCACCATAGAGCGAGGAGGACGAGTTGGGCATGCGGAAATTGTGTCCTGAAGAACTGCAATATAAACATAAATTTTGGGTTAACCTTCTCTGCCGCTCAGTGAAAGTTAGACGAGTGGATTCAACTTGCATGGGTTCATTGGCTGGTTCTGGAGGGCTGACGTTCTCTGGTCAGCTGAGGTAGGTGTTGCGTTGGGGCTGTCCCTGGTGTTCTTCGAGACACGACTGCATACGAGTGGCGAAGTGGATGGAGAGTTGGATGAACCGTTCTAGGCCGATGTTGTCCTTGTATGCAGCGAGATGCAACCGCACTCGAGGATCCAAACCCTGACGATAAGTTGTGATGAGAGCTTGTTCGTTCCAACCGCTAGTTGCAGCTAGTGTCCTGAATGATAGAGCATATTCATTCACAGACATGTTACCTTGTTTTAGATTATAAAGCTTTTCACCAATTGATGAGTCAAAGGCTGGTTCTCCAAATACTTCTCTGAAGTGATCAACGAAACTGGTGTAGGAATGGATTACAGGGTTATTTTGTGACCAGATGGAATCGGCCCATTGAAGTGCTTTGCCTTGTAATTGAGATATTAAAAATGCTACCTTTGATTGCTCGGTGGTAAACAAGTGCGATTACATCTCCAGGAACAGTGAACATTGTAGGAGGAAACCGTTGCAATCCCCCGCCGAACCAGAGAAGGGCGCCGGTCTGGCCATGGGACTGGTGTAAACAGGTGGTGAGGAAGAGGTAGCGGTGTTTCCGGAAGTGATGGCTGGTGGAGGTGAGGATGGATTTGTATGAAAAGTGCGACGCAAAGCGTCAACCAGGTCCTGAAATGGATTGGAATGGCTCATGCTTGTGTTCGATCGTATATATTTCTGGTCTGGTCTTCTGTTACAGTATGCACAGGCCGGAGACAGACGAAGTTATAACAGGTGGTTTATTTGAACACAAGCAGAGCAAAAGGTGATAAGTTATGGTGACAATGAAGATAAATGGGTTCTTGATACTCAGCAGGATGATGGAGGAATGATGAGAGACGCTGGAGAGGACTAGGAAGACGGACGACACTCACACACGAACTGGAGTACACAGGAGGGAGATCGGGAACACTGGAAACAGGTAAGTAGCTTGGGAGTCCTTCAGGTAAGTCAGAGGTAAGTTACTTGACGTGAACGAGACCGGACAGTGAGGGTGAATGTGTGAGTGTCTTTTATGTAGAAGCTGATGAGTGAGCTGATATGGTGCAGGTGTGAGTGATTAGTATTCTGGGGATGGAGTCCCAACCATGGTGGTTGTTGGAGCCTGGCGTGTCTGTGACAATAAGTTTGGTTACATTTTTAAAGTTCAAGGCTTGTTCATACCTGTCACGGCTGGTTGTAATCGAGGAGAGCATGCAGGATCAATTGAAGCAGCAAGGTTTTATTTACAATTACTAGAACACAAAAACACTCAGGAGCAGGAACAGAAACAACCAACTAAATAATGACAAGGACAGACCAGGGAGTGCAGGAGTGAGGAGTGAGGCTGTGTCCGAAATCGCCCCCTATACCCTCATTCACTATTCCCTACATTAGTCCACTAATATAGTCCACTCGAACAAGGGAATTCAGATACTCGGTGCGCGGGGAGGGCTTGCTGTTTAATAATGATTTGAAAATTTGCAAACTAGCAGCTCCATTACTAGTAATGAGAAAAAATATCTTGAGCTCTGTCATGAAACTAGCATGTATAAACCTTAATTAAACAATTTAATAAGAAAGTTAAAATTAATTAATACCCGTAGGATACACTGTAGCCACATTGGGAAGTGGATGGATGATTCAACTGCGTGCGCCATCATCGCTCCCTATACCCTTAAATAGGGCACTATTTGAAGGATCAGCCATTTGTAGTGTACGAAACCATAGCGAACGTTGTTGAGTGCACTCACTCAATCCTACAATGCACCGCAGTAACGAGTGTACAACCGGTGCACGCTCAATGGCTGGAGAATACCCATAATGCACTGTTAGAGTCGTGCATCGAAAGAATTCCCGCGTCTGACCACAAGCTGACATCCACAGCGGAAAAGTTTGTTAATCATTTATTATTTAATTGTTAAATTATGGTTTGTATACATTACAGAAATCCAAATAGATCGTTTTGTTACTAGTACACATTGCCAGGTTGCTAAGTCTTAAATAATTATCACAGGGTCCAACCAAGAAGTGGAAAATCGAATCCGTCTAAGGGCAGAGAAGAGTCACTTGTTCTCTGGCAAACGACACGCAGCTCAACATGGATGGGAGTAAGTCTATGGTCTCTTATTACAAATATGTTTTGGCAATGAAATCAGTTAATAACAACAGTGACATATAAACAGATTTTATTCATGTTAAGGTGCAATATATTTTTCGGTAGGCTATACTACTTTCAGACCGATATCCATTATTGCCTTCTAGCGGCAGCTAGATGCCAAATTTCCATTGTCAGCACGCAAATAAAATGTTATGTTTTTATTGAATACAGTTTAGTCAAATGCTAATTTCAGAACAGTTCCTGCTATCAAATGTTGCCTTCATGAAACTGATACGATGAATTATGTAAGGAAGTATTTATTTTTTTACTATGCTTACAACCCTTGTAGCTAATAGAAATTTTTTATTTTAGTGATTTTGCCTATCATATCCTACATAACACGTACAATTATGTCTGTAGGACAGCTTCACAAAGATTTTAATATCAAATGAACTTTTATTATTTGTATATTAAGTGTTTAAATGAGTGCATGCATGTTAAATGAACCTTCATTCTTTGAGGGCTGAATTTGTGAACTATTTGTGTTTCAGAGCTATACTAAAAGAAATGGGTCTCAATGACAAAGTCAGTCCAGCAAGGGCTGCAAAGAAGTGGGAAAACGTGAAAAAAACATACAAGGTTTGTCTTTTCAATTAGTCAAAAAAATAAAAAGTAATGCATGTTTTTGTATTAATTTTTACAACTTCCAATGTCAAGCTCCAAATAGCTTAATGAAATTATTCAGTGTGACTCATGCACTTTTTAAAATTAAATTTCTGTCATTAATTACTCACCCTCTTGTCATTCCAAACCCGTAAGACCTTCGTTCATCTTTAGAACACAAATTAAGATATTTTTGATGAAATCCGAGGGTATCTGATCCACATATAGGCAGCAATGACATCGCACCTTTTGAGGTCCAGAAAGGTACTAAAGACATTGATTACAATACAGTGGGTCAACCTTAATATTATGAAGTGGCGAGAATACTTTTTGCTTTCCTGTCAACAGTACAGCTCATAATTCAATGTATCTTCACAATTGTTATGGACTATTTTTATAGTCACTTTTCCTTTTTGGAGCTTAATAGACACTATACACTGCATGCTTTCGTTACATGAAATGGTGGCTGTGACATAAATTTCACTCTTATCCTTTCCCAAAATATCTGCAGGAACTGAAGTAGCCACCATCAGGTGTGGGTACAGAGTCAGGGGAGACAACTGCAGGAAGCTGGAAGTGGTTTGATCTGATGCATGAAGCTATTGGGGGGAGGCCATCAATTCAGCCTCCTGTTCTGATAGCTTCAGCATCTCTACAGCTCTACAGACCTGCTTGAAAGAGGTGACATTGAGGCTACCCCCTTGCCAGCAAAAAGACAACGTAAGGATCCAGTTTTGGAGCTCCTGGAAAAAGAGGCAGAGAGGTCTGAGGCCAGACAAAGAAGATCAGAGGAAAGAGAGGAAAAATTGATGAACCTGCTGGAGTGAATTGTTAATAAGATGTGAATTTGTAAAAAAAAAAAAAAAGTTATTGAACTTTTCTCATTTTTACTATTGCAAGCAATACACTTTTTAAATTATTGGTTACATGGGATCAGTTCACTAGGTTTTTTTTTTATTTTTTATAATGCTATATACATCAGTAATTCCATAATTCAAATGTGAAATATAATTACGTATTTACATTAAGGAACCTCTTCTGACACATGAAGTTATTGTATGCTTATTCTTTCAATGTGAAAACAGAGTATGATGGTTGATGCAACAATTGATAAAAATAAAAATTGATAAAAATTGATAAAACATATCAATAATATGTCATTTTGACCCCAAAACATAAGACTTTTTATTTTTAAATGTATGTAACTCAAACTGATTCAAAATGATGGAGGTCACATTTGTACTTTACAGTTTATGCATGTACAATTATTTAATATTTTTTAAACAAAACTATTAAGTCCTCTTTATTTTTTCATTAAATGCTTGAGTTGCTTGAATTATTATTCTGACATTACACTTTACCAGTAAGTGCAGTACCACACAAGTAGAAAGCGCTGTAGGATTAAATTTAAGCTTGATGACTTACCAGTTGTCGGCCGTTGCGTAAGAAAATCATTCGTCTTTGTTGTTCTCTGAAATCTTCATTTTGTTGTTCTCTCAGTTGTATAATTTGAAGAACAATGGATAGAATTTCATGAAAGCACGACATACTGAAGCAGCAACTCCTCTAATTTGAGGAAGAATCTGCCGGGGGAAATACTTGCGCAGGTGCGTTACATAAAGCAATCACAACCACACTGTCAGAATTTTTATTTTATTTTTTTTTATTTTTTTTTAACCAACAAGCAAAGCGCAAAGAAAAAACAGCATCACATCCAGCGCACTCAGTGTCCGAATTCACTGATTCACTCCGCCAAGTGGACTATATAAGTGGACTAATGTAGGGAATAGTGAATGGGGTATGGGGGCTTGTTCAAGATGCATCAGCGCTGCGCAGACTGATCAGCGTATGACATCAAAGTACTGTGAGAACGATTGGAGAGCATACTTTTGAATTGCTCTCGCTGTAATTTGATGCCATACGCTGATTAGTCTGCGCAGCACTGATGCATCTCGAACAAGCCTATTCTCTAGCCATTGAGTGTACATTGGTTGTACACTCTTTATTGCTGTGCATTGTGGGATTGAATGAGTGCACTCAGTAACGTCCACTACGGTTTTGGACACCACTAAAAATAGCTGTCCCCTCAAATAGTGCCCTATTTAAGGGTATGGGGGGGGCGATTTCGGACACAGCATGAGTCTTTAAAGGCAGTGCTGATGTAAAATATAGGTAAAGTAATAAGTGAGAAAGTTCTTAAAAATAAGAAGGAAAGATCAACAAGGTTGTACATAAGGTTGAAGTGTTTAAAGGGTTAAATCACTTTATAGGTGCTCAAACAGACACTGCATTCAACCAATGATGTTAAATAGCTTAGCTTTGAGGCTAAAGGCTTTAGCATATTTACTTCAGTGTAAACAACTACGTCAGTTAGCTTTAGCAAGACTTTACAGTTTGTTTACACTATGGCGCACTTCCGTGCCATGATCGTAACTATGTACAAATGATAGTGGCGAACACATGTTGGGTCCTGCAATGTTGATTTGGGCCTCTGGAATTATGTTTTGAAAGAATCATCTTAAAGATTAATTTGTCTGGTTCGTCCTCGATCCCTACAGTGGACAATACACATGCACATACTATACAAAGACTATACGTTCCTCTCCGACCATTCATCGCGTGCCGTCATCGAAAAAGGCGGAACTAGCAACTGACTTCCAAAAACAAAAGTGTAAACAAGTAATGGCTGAAGAGGTGTGTTTCGTTCTGGCTGTCATGTGTTCAGAAAAACGCAAAAAAAGAAAGAAAACCAGACAATGGACAGTATGGGCTGTCAATCCTCCAAAGAGAACTTGAGGTAAATATATTGTTTATATATAAATAGCCAGTAGTAGTAGTAGTAGCTTGCTTCCACAACTTATTTCAAAAATGGACTGTTAAAAAAAATGTAGATAAGAAAGCAGTATACGGTTTCAATATTTTTCATTTATCACCAATGTAATTAAACACTTCTAATGTACAGAAGTAAAGTTTGTTCATTATGTAATCACATGGGGTAATTGAGCCTTTAACAATAAAATCTCAGTTCAATGGTTTAATGCCTTTGTTTGAGTCATAGCTCCAAAATAGAATCACAATTATAAGTTGAGTACACACATAAAAATTGCAATGCCATTTCCTTGGCATAATTTTTTTTTTATTACTGTTTTGAAGTTTTGCGTTATGTCCCTTATGTGAGGGTTAAAAAAAGTGAAACATTACTTTTGATTAAAACCAAAGAATTTGACTTTCCAAACTGATTTTTTTTTTTTTTTCTATTTACACTGTTAGGACAGGGACAGGAAGGGTTTCCGTGAGCTGCTTAGGATGGACGTGGAGGATTTTAACTGCTTGCTTGGTAAAGTTACACCATTCATCCAAACAAGGGACACAAAACTGAGAAGAGCCATCAGTACAAGAATGCGGCTGTCACTAATGCTACGATTCCTTGCTATTGGTAAAAAGTCAATAAAAAAAAAATATGTATATATATATTTTATATGTATATATATATATGTATATATATATATATATATATAGTCCCTGGTTTTACGTCTCAGACTTGCATGTTTGAGAAAAAGAGTAATGTTGTTTTAAGGCATGTTTATAAAAGCTACTCAAATGTCAATTTATTAAACGCCTAAACCTGGCTTAATCTAAGCCCTGTCTGTGAAACCAAGCCATGGTGTATTATACACATTATAGACATTCTCTCCTCCACAGGAGAGACTTTTTGGTCTCTCGGTTTCCAGTACCGGATCGGCCGCAGTACTATCAGTGAGATCGAAATGGGAACTTGTCATTGTATGACATCTTAAAGGATGATCTTTTAAAGGTAAGTCATTTGATGTAAATAACAGACAGGTATACATTTTAAAACAGTGGGTGGACACAGAGAAGCTGTTACAGGAGATGTCCCAAAACCAAGGTCTGTTTCACAGACCGGGCTTAGCCTAAGCCAAGATTAGGTCTTAGTTCAGTTAGAGCATTTAAGAAACTTTTATTCTTTTTTTATTCTTATAGTTCAAAACAGAATGGGGAAAACTGGATCAAACAAACGGAACATAACGGTGAACATGTAACAACCGTAAAGCTGCTTTGACACAATCTGCATTGTAAAAAGCACTATATAAATAAAGGTGACTTGACTAAATTTACTGAAACCAATTATTATAGCTTTAGTTAAATGAAAATATAAAATTTCTTACTTGTTGATGTCCTTAACATGAAATGGTTTACAAACTCTCATTGTCTCTCCAAGTGACTTGCAACAATGCATGGTAGTCACAGAGACAGAGGGGGAGAGCAATGGTCAGCGGAGGTGGATGAAACATTATTTTGTCCGTGCTATCTTTTATTTTCAAAGCATAAATGCAAAAGTTTAAATTACATCTTTTGCAATTAAACAATTGTTCAAATTAATTTGTTTTTGTTTTTTAAATTATATTTTTAAAATCTTAATAAATCAAATCTTTGACATTTCATTTATCAGTGTATGTGTAAAAATGTAGGGGTCTCACAAGCCATCTCTCACATTGTGTAACATTTTCAATAATTTCATTAACCAAGCATTTTCAGAAAGAAACAATGATTTCATCCAGACCCTGTGATGCCTCAGGTTAGTTCTATAAAAGGACCTTATCTCTATTTTAAATTGAAATGATTCTAAATATACATAATATAAAATGTTACTAAAAAATGATTTAAACAATTTAAACATAGTTTAGTTTTAGCTAAATTAATATATAAATTAAAAATATATATTTTAAAACCTTACATTTTCAGAGAGCAGAAGAAGTAGTTCTTTTTGCAATGATAAAAAATAAATAAGTAAAAATAAAATAAAAAGCATTAATAAAATAAAACACTCCCAGATCCTCCCAGGAATAAACTCCAGTGTGAAATAAATGGTTCAGACCCTCACAGAGTTGGGAGGGTGGAGTCAGACCAGATCGTAGACCATAGACCGTTAACTCCTTTCCAGAGTGAATGTTTTTGTACTAAATTTATTTCAAAGCACAATCTTAAAAGTTCAAATATGATCTTTTAAAATTAAAAGGTTGTTTAAATCTGATCTTTAAAGATTTAATAATAAATCAAATATTCTTCTTAGAAGTCTACAATATCAGGATAACATCTGATGCCGATGGTTTTATTTAATTTAACCTAAAGTATACTTTTTATCAAACAACATCTGTTCAAAAATACATAGTCATGTCAAACCAAGTCATCTTAGATCTTATTTCTCAAAGATTCAAGCAGAAGGGTTAGGCGTAAGTTTTTGAGAAAACTTCATGTTAAAAACAGCATGTTAACTAGAAATATTTAATTTGAATTGATTAAAAAAAAATCCAGTCTGTGTGTTTGGCGAGTGACAGATGCAACTTTCCCAAAAAAAGGATGAGTGAATCTACACATCCGATGTCAGAGACATGACTTCAGGATCAGGGGGTCTCTTGAGAATATTTAACTGGGCTTAAAAACCAAAGATCAGACCAAAGCCCCTACCTGGCATGTCCACATCAGACTGTGCTTGAAAATATCTTTGCTGTTAAATATGTTTAAAAAACCTCACATGTAAACTTACATTTTTTAAGCCTCATAGATCTATATGATTTACTTTTCTTTTTTCTATAAAGTTTCAACTCCTAATAAATATAAAGTAAACCAAAAGAATAATGGTGACAAATATGTTTGCTGCGATGTTTTAAACAAATAGATTAACTTACTCCAAACCGTTTCTTACACAGTGAAACCATTAAGGATAGCCAAAGGCTCATGGCAATGGGTGAAAACACATTACATATGTGAGATAGTTTTGCCAAAAATAAAATACTGTATTATATTTAAAAAAAAAATAATAATAATAATATTGCTTTAAAGTTTAAATAAAAAGTTAAAAGCGAACATATCTTCATACCATGTGTTCTGACAGTTTTTGTTTTATAAAATTTGCAGTTGTTATTTCTAGGTTCATGCTACCATTATCAGCCTGATAAATCTAAAGTTAATACATGATGAAACAAGAATCAAGCTACCAAATTCTTTTGACACAATGTTTTTAAGAAAAAAAAAAAAAAAAAATGCTGTTTTTAAAATACAACTAAATTATTTTTATTAAAATTATTTTTTCTTTTGACAAACTATTAGACAAAAATTATTTTCCCCGTGGTGTTGGAATAGGACTTTTTCATGTTTGGGATACCTTACAATCATGCGATACAAGGATTCGGATGAAGCTTCGTATTAAACAAAGAAAAGAATATGTTATTTTCACTTGTGAACATGTATTTATACACATTTTCGACATGTATTATACAATATCTGCATACCATTTTTGAAAAGGTTTTAGTAATGCTTTAGATCAGAATCCAGATTTTGGCACCCAACATGACATTAAATAGTTGTACCAGTGTACAAGTGTGTCTCGTCTGTTTATAACAATTTTCTTAGATTATTATTTTTTACTCAAATAAATAGATATTGAATATAGCGTACTTGCACTGCTTTTCCCCCTACAGGAATTATGTGAAGACACAACTCATTGAGAATATATTGTACAGTTATGATATTTTCAGAAATTTAAAGGGGCTAGTTACTTAGAAAGTAAATTGATGTGGGATTGCATGAAGCATCCACACGAAAAGTCTGTCTGTTTGCACTTGAAGCGCTTTCAACTGATCTAACCATTGCACTGAAAGCAACGCATACATCAAATTTACACACTCTAGTAAAGCGGTAGATACAGCTCAAATATGATCTTTTGTAGAAATTATGTGAGCTCAATAAATTCTCGCATCTAAATTCAAGAGGCCTAGTAATTAAGAAACATTATCAAGACTATCAAGATCACTGTTAGCATTTTATTTGTCGGTCTGTATATGATTCTCTCTGGTTGCTGTCGTTGTAACAGTTTGTGCAAATCATCACACGTGTGATGAACATGGACCGTTCATTTAAGCATCTTTTAGTTGTATGACTGAACTTTACTTTTGACAAAACCAATTCTGTTTATCAATTCATTTCTTTTAACATTCCCACGTTAAAGAATATGTGTAAATATTATAGTATACAGTTTTGTTAGTCTATGCAGTGCTGTTGTAATGCATGATTATTTGAGAACTATAACATCACATGCCCTTTATACAATCTTTATACAGGTATTATACGTACACAATTTACTATGTGTGTACAACATATAAGATACATTTAGCTATAATGTAAACATAATACAGAAATTCTCTCTTCTGATCTATTGAAAAAGATTTGTGTTTAATTTGTTTTTCCACTAGCAGATGACACTGTTTACAATTTTTGTTAGTTTATCATTTGTTAATTCTGAGTTTGGTCAAACATGCAGCTACTCGCAGGAATTAATGAAAACATGATACTCCTACTACAGAGTGCTTAAACAAAACTGTAATGTTCTTTTAGGCCATCTTTCATTTGTCTATGAAGCAGTCACAAGACACATAATGCATCAACATGAAAAGTGAGTCTTGCTGTTTTTCTGTTAAATTCTGTTACATACTATTACACTTAGTTACAGTCGTGGTAACATATTGTCTCCGTACTCTAAACAAGACTTCAATAAAAAGGTAACTTGATTATCAATTATTTTAAATGAAATAATGTGTTGTCACGTTTGTCTCAATAATGTGTTCTTCTTTTAGGAAGTCATTATGGTAAGTGTTTTTTTTTTGTTTTGTTTTTTTTTTTACCCCTAATCAGCGTCCAATCGAAATTGTTTATCATATCTTAATTTTTCATATTTGCTCCTGCTTAAATATTACTTGTTTTCATTTACAAAGGGGTCAGACACAATATCTTATATATATATATATATATATATATATATATATATAATACCAAATACCTAAGATATCTTGACTTTATCCGCATGTTTAGGGGTGCTACTGTTCTTGTTCTCATCAATTTTATCTTTCTTTAATTTTATTCACTTTTTTTTTTTGAAACACAGTGTTTTACCGCGGCTTCATTTTTTAACATCTCCATTCTTCTTTCGTCTATAATTGTAATTTTGAGCATATTTGTTTTCCTTTATCATTTTACCCGTTCCATTTTGTCCGAAAACATATGGGACAACGTATGTTTCCTATACGTTTAGGTGTAATGTGACGTTGAAATAGCGCTCTCGCTGTTCTCTGCATCTCTTTATTTGTAGCATTTGGTTGATTTAATAAAATGATGGTTTAACCATCCTCTTGAGTCATTTTACATACTATATTATAGTTTACGATATAGAATGCGGAGCAAAGATCTTTGAAACATTGTAGCTTGTAAAACATTCAAATGACTTCAAACGCTATATATAGACGTTTTACCCTCCAGGGGTTAGAGGTTAGACACAGCGGTGTTCACATTCTCTCTAGTTAAAACCTATAGGCCCTACATACTGAATAAGCTTTAGGAAACAGTCTGCAAAGCTACAATGGCTACTCCACAAGTTCCTGAAACTTCTGTTGAAAGTTCCACGGTGCCACTGTGTTCACCAAGTTGGACCTCCGCAGCGCATATAACCTCATCCGGATACGCGAGGGGGACGAGTGGAAGACCGCCTTCGTCACGCCTACAGGTCACTATGAATATCTCGTTATGCCGTATGGTCTGGTCAACGCCCCCTCCGTATCCCAGGATTTCATTCATGAGGTGCTCCGGGAGTTCCTCCACAGGTTCGTTCTCGTCTACATAGATGATATCCTGATATACTCCCGGAGCGTGGCCGAACATCGCCATCACGTTGCAGAGGTCCTGAAACGTCTAAGAGAGTTCCAGCTATTCCTCAAAGCAGAAAAATGTTCCTTCCATCAGTCATCAGTGAAATTTCTTGGTTACATCATCGATAGCAGTGGCATCCGGATGGACGAGGGGAAGGTGGAAGCCAACAAAAACTGGCCCACACCCAAAACCATCAAAGAACTCCAACGTTTCCTCAGCTTTGCAAATTTCTACAGACGGTTCATCCATGATTACAGCTCCATCTCCAGTCCACTTACCAACCTTCTCCGTTGTAAGCCCAAGTCTCTGTCCTGGACTCCAGCTGCCACCGAAGCCTTTGAGTCCCTCAAAGAAGCCTTCACCACCGCTCCTCTCCTGGTCCATCCTGACCCCAACAAGCCCTTCATCATGGAGGTGGACGCCTCCACCACCAGAGTAGGAGCGGTCCTCTCTCAGCAGCAGGGGAATCCAAACCGCCTCCATCCATGCGCTTTCTTCTCCCACAAGCTCAACGCGGCGGAGGGTTGATGTCAATTATGACATCGCCAACGGGGAACTCCTAGCTGTCAAGCTGACTCTTGAAGAGTGGAGGCATTGGTTGGAGGGAGCCAGACATCCATTTCTGGTACTTAGAGATCATAAAAACCTGGAATATCTCCGAGCTGCCAAAAGACTCAACCCCAGACAAGCCCGTTGGGCTTTATTCTTCACCCATTTAAATTTCACCATCTCTTACCGACCCGGATCAAGAAACCTCAAAGCTGACGCTCTCTCTCAACTCCATACTCTAGAAGAAACCACAGAGGAACCTGAACCCATCTTACCAGAAAAAATCTTTGTGAACCCAATAACATTGTCACCTGACACTTTAGCCTCATCCAATGCCTCTACCAACACTCTGTCGGGTTGTCCACCGGGTCACCATTACATCACTCGAGCACGGCGCACTCCTCTTATACACTCTACCCACACTTCACTAGGCACTGGCCACCCGGGGGTCAATGAAACCCTCTCGCTGTTGAAAGAACACTTCTGGTGGCCCAATATGGCTGCTGATGTGAGAAGGTACGTGCAGGGATGCAGGGAATGTGCCATGTCAAAGAGTCCACGCCATCTACCATCCGGCAAGCTCCTTCCTCTGCCCGTTCCAAACCGTCCATGGTCACACCTAGGAGTGGACTTCGTTACAGACCTCCCAGCCTCCAATAATCTCACCTGCATCCTGGTAATAGTCAACAGATTCTCCAAATCCTGTCGCTTAATTCCCCTTAAGAGGACTTCCCACGGCCATGGAAACAGCAGAACTCTTGTTCAATCATGACTTTCGCTATTTTGGCATCCCCGAGGACATCATCTCTGATAGAGGTCCCCAATTCATTTCAAGGGTGTGGAAAGCATTCTTTTCCCTCCTAGGTGTGACCGTCAGTCTATCCTCGGGCTACCATCCTCAATCCAACGGGCAGACGGATTGGAAGATTCAAGAAATAGGCAGCTTCCTCCGTACCTTCTGCCATGGCCACCAGGACTCTTGGAGCCAGTATCTGGGTTGGGCCGAGTACGCACAAAACTCCCTTCGTCAACCTTCTACTGGACTTACACCATTCCAATGCGTACTCGGTTACCAACCCCCACTGTTCCCCTGGACTGGGGAACCATCGGACGTACCATCTGTTGATTACTGGTTCCGAGAGAGCGAGAGGGTCTGGGACTCATCACATCATCAGTTACAACGTGCCCTCAGGAGGCGCAGGATGACCGAAGACCTTCACCGTTCCGTAGCTCCCACATACCAGCCTGGACAGAAGGTCTGGCTGTCCACCAGGGACATCCGACTGCGCCTCCCAAGTCGTAAACTGAGTCCCAGGTTCATTGGCCCGTTTACCATCACGGAGTAGATCAACCCTGTCACCTATAGACTTCAACTCCCTCCTGAGTACTGCATTCACCCCACATTCCATGACTCTCTCCTCAAGCCTCACCACCCTTCTGTTTCCCTTTCCACAGAGCCTGGTGTGACCGCAGCTGAACCCCCCCTTCCTCTTCTACTAGACGATGGAGCTGCCTACGAGGTGCGAGAGATCCTGGACTCCCGCCGCCGTGGTGGTCGGCTCGAGTACCTAGTGGACTGGGAGGGTTACGGTCCCGAAGAGCGCTCTTGGATACCACGCAACGACATTCTCGACCCTAATCTGCTGAACACCTTCCATGCCGCCCACCCCAACAGACCTGCCCCGCATGGAAGAGGAAGACCACCACGACGTCGGGGTCCTCGGCCCTCAGGAGTGGGCCGTGGAAGGGGGGGGGGGGGGTACTGTCACAGACACGCCAGGTTTCATCATCCACCAATCACAGCGCACTCCTTCACCAGAATACTGATCATGCACACCTGCACCTCATCTGTATTACAATCACCAGCACCATAAAAGACACTCACCCTCATTGTCCGGTCTCGTTCTTGACAAAGGTACCTACGTCCGGCTTATCGAAAGGACTCCCTGAACTACTTACCTTATTCCTGTGTCTTCGATCATCCTCCTGTGTCTCTGTCTCCTAGTCCATGTGTGAGTGTCGTCTGCCTTCCTCGTTGTCGTCTTGCTCCAGCCATACCATCCTGCAAACCAGAAACTCCATTACAACCTGTTCACCATTCAATTGGCACTTCTATTACTTCACCGAACTCACCTGTATCCACCAACTGCTCTACTTGTGTAAATAAATCCATCATTACAACATCTTTGGTTTCCGACCTGTCTACACTGTAACAGTGATGTTATAGTTCTCAAATAATCATGCATTACAACAGCACTGCATAGACTAACAAAACTGTATACTATAATATTTACACATATTCTTTAACGTGGGAATATTAAAAGAAATGAATTGATAAACAGAATTGGTTTTGTCAAAAGTAAAGTTCAGTCATACAACTAAAAGATGCTTAAATGAACGGTCCGTGTTCATCACACGTGTGATGATTTGCACAAACTGTTACAACGACAGCAACCAGAGAGGAGTATTCGGCTAAAATCATATACAGACCGACAAATAAAATGCTAACAGTGATCTTGATAATGTTTCTTAATTACTAGGCCTCTTGAATTTAGATGCGAGAATTTATTGAGCTCACATCATTAATACAAAAGATCATGTTTGAGCTGTATCTACCGCTTTACTAGAGTGTGTAAATTTGATGTATGCGTTGCTTTCAGTGCAATGGTTAGATATGTTTCAGTTGAAAGCGCTTCAAGTGCAAACAGACAGACTTACTTTTCGTGTGGATGCTTCATGCAATCCCACATCAATTTACTTTGTAAGTAACTAGCCCCTTTAAAATTCTGAAAATATCATAACTGTACAGCATATTCTTAATGAGTTGTGTCTTCGCATAATTCCTGTAGGGGGAAAAGCAGTGCAAGTAAGCTATATTCAATATCTATTTATTTGAGTAAAAAATAATAATCTAAGAAAATTGTTATAAACAGACGAGACACACTTGTACACTGGTACAACTATTTAATGTCATGTTGGGTGCCAAAATCTGGATTCTGATCTAAAGCATTACTAAAACCTTTTCAAAAATGGTATGCAGATATTGTATAATACATGTCGAAAATGTGTATAAATACATGTTCACAAGTGAAAATAACATATTCTTTTCTTTGTTTAATACGAAGCTTCATCCGAATCCTTGTATCGCATGATTGTAAGGTATCCCAAACATTAAAATAAGTCCTATTCCAACACCACGGGGAAAATAATTTTTGTCTAATAGTTTGTCAAAAGAAAAAATAATTTTAATAAAAATAATTTAGTTGTATTTTAAAAACTGCATTTTTTTTGTGTGTGTGTCAAAAGATTTTGGTAGCTTGATTCTTGTTTCATCATGTATTAACTTTAGATTTATCAGGCTGATAATGGTTGCATGAACCTAGAAATAACAACTGCAAATTTTATAAAACAAAAATTGTGTCAGAACACATGGTATGAAGATATGTTTGCTTTTAACTTTTTATTTAAACTTTAAAGTAATATTGTTATTTATTTTTTTTTTTAAATGTAATACAGTATTTGATTTTTGGCAAAACTATCTCACATATGTAATGTGTTTTCACCCATTGTCATGAGCCTTTGGCTATCCTTAATGGTTTCACTGTGTAAGAAACGGTTTGGAGTAAGTTAATCTATTTGTTTAAAACATCGCAGCAAACATATTTGTCACCATTATTCTTTTGGTTTACTTTATATTTATTAAGAGTTGAAACTTTATAGAAAAAAGAAAAGTAAATCATATAGATCTATGAGGCTTAAAAAAATTAAGTTTACATGTGAGGTTTTTTAAACATATTTAACAGCAAAGATATTTTCAAGCACAGTCTGATGTGGACATGTCAGGTAGAGGCTTTTGTCTGATCTTTGGTTTTAAAGCCCAGTTAAATATTCTCAAGAGACCCCCTAATCCTGAAGTCATGTCTCTGACATCGGATGTGTAGATTCACTCATGAAAAATGCTGTTTTGTAAATAACACAGTTGAAATAATTGACTACTTGTAGGGTGTTTAACACTCATGCAAAATTGTTGGCGGACAAGGGGCATGTGTCCTGCTAGTGTCATCTCTCCCCAAAGGATGCTCAAGGGGGCAACAGACAGGCTCGTCCCAGAGAAGTGACTGATCTGTAAATCACCTCACCAGCCTATATCCTGAGGCCATCATTAATGATGGTTGAGGATCCGTCTCTGAAAATGCATAATGATTTTCTTAAAGGTGCAACTTAAGCTAAATAAGTGCAAAGCGGAGTCCTTTTTATGGGGAAGTTGCATCTGTCACTCGCCAAACACACAGAATCAATTCAATTTAAATATTTCTAGTTAACATGCTGTTTTTAACATGAAGTTTTCTCAAAAACTTACGCCTAACCCTTCTGCTTGAATCTTTGAGAAATAAGATCTAAGATTGGTTGGTTTGGTTTGACATAACTATGTATTTTTGAACAGATGTTGTTTGATAAAAAGTATACTTTAGGTTAAATTAAATAAAACCATCAGCATCAGATGTTATCCTGATATTGTAGACTTCTAAGAAGAATATTTGATTTATTATTAAATCTTTAAAGATCAGATTTAAACAACTTTTTAATTTTAAAAGATCATATTTGAACTTTTAAGATTGTGCTTTGAAATAAATTTAGTACAAAAACATTCACTTTAACTTTAGTTAACGGTCTATATGCTGTGATACAGAGGCTCATCTGGTCTGACTCCACCCTCCCAACTCTGTGAGGGTCTGAACCATTCATTTCACACTGGAGTTTATTCCTGGGAGGATCTGGGAGTGTTTTATTTTATTAATGCTTTTTATTTTATTTTTAATTATTTATTTTTTATCATTGCAAAAAGAACTACTACTTCTGCTCTCTGAAAATGTAAGGTTTTAAAATATATATTTTTAATTTATATATTAATTTAGCTAAAACTAAACTATGTTTAAATTGTTTAAATCATTTTTTAGTAACATTTTATATTATGTATATTTAGAATCATTTCAATTTAAAATAGAGATAAGGTCCTTTTATAGAACTTGAGGCATCACAGGGTCTGAATGAAATCATTGTTTCTCTCTGAAAATGCTTGATGATTTTCATAATGAATTTTTGAAAATGTTACACAATGAGAGAGATGGCTTGTGAGACCCCTACATTTTTACACATACACTGATAAATGAAATGTCAAAGATTTGATTTAAGATTTTAAAAATATAATTTAAAAAACTAAAAAATTTAATTTGAACAGTTGTTTAATTGCAAAAGATGTAATTTAAACTTTTGCATTTATGCTTTGAAAATAAAAGATAGCATGGACAAAATAATGTTTCATCCACCCCTGCTGACCATTGCTCTCCCCCTCTGTCTCTGTGACTACCATGCATTGTTGCAAGTCACTTGGAGAGACAATGAGAGTTTGTAAACCATTTCAGGTTAAGGACATCAACAAGTAAGAAATTTTATATTTTCATTTAACTAAAACTATAATAATTGGTTTCAGTAAATTTAGTCAAGTCACCTTTATTTATATAGCGCTTTTTACAATGCAGATTGTGTCAAAGCAGCTTTACAGTGATAACTGGTATATAATTTTGGCTTAGTAATCTGTTTGTTATTATTAACATTGTTATACTTTTATTTATTACCATCTTTATTCAAAGAACAGAATGTTTTTCTCTTTTGAAATGTGTGTGTGTGTGAGCGAGAGAGAGAGAGTGAGAGAGAGAGAGAGAGAGAGAGTCATGAGAGATTTTTAGATTTCAGTATAAACTAAAAGCAAAATGTTTTTTTTTTTTTTTTTTTTTTTTTTTTAACTACCGAAATGCATCCCCCATTTGCAAAACACCTTTTTAAATTATACTAAATTATATTTTTGAAAATATAAAAATGAAAAGGTTTACTACCATACATGTGTTTAGGGGAGAGAATATCCAGTATAAAAACAATCATGTCTTATGCATGTTTTACATGGATCATGTCTGAACATGTCCAAATTCCCTTTTTGCATTGACATTGTTAAAATAAATATTATTTTACTTCTATGAACACATTTTTAAAATTTATATTTCAAACTAAAAGCAATTGTTAACCCATTCAGACATCATTGCTGGAGGAAAACTTTTTCTATGTTTTTATATTTTTATTTACCTATAATAATCAGTCTCATTAAATTTAGTAACTGTCATTATTCGGCAGTTATAATATTGTTATAATATTATTGAGATGTGAATGTTTTTCACTTTTTGAAATGTGTGTGTGCGTTTGTGTATTCTATTTTATAAAATATACCATGTTTATTCTTTTGTTATTTTGATCCGGCTGTTCATTAAAATCTTATTTTTGTCGCTTACACAGGAAGATTAGACATGAGCTGGAATGCGAATGTCTGTTCAACACATGCGTGACCCCGAAAGTTCATAAATCACCATCAGGACTTCAAATATGGTGTCAAAGTTAAAAAAATCATCCATCATCAATTTGTTCCACACTGCAAATGACCCACAGGTCAATACCATAGATGTTTCAAAAATGCAAAGAATCAGTGGACATATTCATAACCCATGTCAAAGGGCAACTACCATTTAAATTCCATAACCCCAAGGTCATGGGGTTCATACAGCGGTCAAATATGGGGGGATGTGGTAATATCTGGGTGGTCCCATGGGGGAGGGGCCAAGGTCATATGTTACAGGTCAAAGGTCAAGTAATTAATCATTTTTTTGTCATATGTCCCAGTATAAAACTCTCCTTCCTCATTGAGGGCCAAAAGAATCGTTCACAAGCAAGATGGAGCACTTTTTCGACTATATGTCCCAACTTTTTAAGTACTGTTGTTTTGAAATCGGAGGGAGAAGTAATTGCTTGTTCTGTCCTGTTTTCCTGTACAAAATCCCATTCTCTAGCTCCAGTTTGGTCCATTCAAAGAGTAGTCTCCTTGTTTATTTTCTGATCTTAGCCCTTGGTGCATATGACCTCTTCTCTTGGACTGTTGAGCTCTAAGGCAGCAACCCAAGGAACATCACTGTCAGCCACAGCTTTACTACCCTGCCAAACAGCAGACACAGTTTCAGGTGATATTGTTTCTCTGTGTTCGCTCATGACTTATGTTAGTTTCAGGGGATGTCTTGACAGTGTATTGGCATCAACATTTGCTTTACCAGAGTTGCTGATAAGCATGGACCCTAAACCTCCATTGGAAGCATCAGTGTGTAATACAAAGGGTAGGTCAAAATTTGGGTAAGTTAGCACTGGTGGGCTTGTCAACATGTCAACAAATTTGGAAACAACACTCTGATGTTCTTCAGTCCAAACGACTGGGGTTCTGGAGCTAAGTTGCCCTTTTTCGCTATTTCTTAGTGCACCTCGATGACTGACAACCTGGGAATTTTGTGAACACTCACTTGTTCCAAGTGGCCGTTGGAGAAGCTCAAAGAGTAGCTTGGCCAGTCTAGAAAAGTCTTTGATATAGGACCTGTAATAGCTCAGGAATCCCAGCGGCGTCCGCACTTCTCCCACTGTGCAGGGTTCCTTCTTCTTCAGAACTCTGACAGCTTCCAAGTCTGCTGGGTCTATCTGAATTCCATCTCCTGATACAAAGCGGCCAATGTATCATACTTGACTTTTAAATAGCTCACATTTTTTTGGTTGGAGTTTAATTCCATGCTTCCTGATCTTATGAAACACATTTCTGAGAAGACTTGGAGTATCAAAGCACATAATCTAAATAAGGGGTGCAGCACTCATCTCTAACACCCTCCAAAACTCCTTCCATGCATCGCTGAAATGCAGCTGGGGCGTTCGTTAACCCAAAGGGAATACGCACCCACTTGTATAATCCCCATGGAGTATTAAAGGCAGTGATATGTCATGAATCCTCACTCACAAATCCCTGATGGTATGCGCTTCCCTGATCCAGAATGGAAAACCAAGAATTTCCCCCAATGCTGTCTAACAGATCTTGAATTCTGGGAAGGGGAAATCGATCAGGGATGGTCTTACGGTTAACACTCTGGAGTCGGGTAACGCGCTGGCTCGTTTTACAGGATTTTTTTCACATTGCAGCAAAACAGACTCAAAATACATTTTTTGTCATAGAGACATAAGTAATATATCAATTGAAACTATAGAATATCTTCTTTTATTTGTGTACACTCAGGGTAAAAACAAAATGTTGTGCTTTTTGCAAAATAAAGAAAACTAACATGATGCGTGATCTCTCATCTCCCTCTGAACGAAGTCCAATCTGATAGTTCTCAGAAAATGAAGTGTAACTTAGTGAATACTAATGACACAAAAATGAGACTTATGTCTAAAGAAATGTTGAAATGTCAGGTTTTAAATAGTAAAATCGAAAACAAAAATTCTCTGTTTATGTAATCTGTATAAAAAGAGAGACATGTCAGACGTCTGTGAGTCAGCTCATTATCCACTAATTCGGCCACACCCACGGAGCGAGCAAATTCTGAGGCAATACATGTATTCCAAAGCGATCTTTGGAAGCCTCTGTTAGTTCCTGGAATGTCACATGGTATGCCTGTTCTTCATTAGGAGTAATTTGTGGACTAAATGTGCACAGAGCGCCCTCCGGCTGCAAGTATGAATGGAAAACACAGTACATCAGAGTATCCAGCGCTCATAGTGATGACAATAAATATTGAATAAATATTACTCCTATGTATAGAAAATTGACAAACATATGAGAATCCATCAATATTTCTCCAAATGTGCATGCTTTTAAGCTAAAAGCCTATATGAAATGCCATGGAGGTAACATAAATGTTCAGATGCTTTGCATTACAGAAATACATTATATTTTAAAGTATATTAAAATAGAAAAACATTATTTTAAATTGTAATATTTCACAGTATTGCTGTTTTTTTCTGTATGTTTGATATACAGCATAATGAGCCAATCTTTTGACTGGTACTGTAATTTAAACTATAATAGGCCTATACAAATTTTTTTTCACATGATGTGAAATAATATGTACATGCATGAGATATATATATTTTTATTTTTTTTTTTGTCAAGAGTGGATGTTAATACTGTTATCAGCATGATCACAGTGGGTTTTTTCACATAGCCTACCTGACTGAAAGGGCTCATTATGCAGGTCATGCAGGTCTTTGTCTTCTCAGGTGTGAATCACAACATTATTCATGAAGATTCATGCCTCCAAGCATACTGTGTTTCTTCACAAAAAGTGTCTTACAAAATTTAAATCTCTATATTGTTTTATATTAACGAGTAGGCAGGATAATATTTACATCATTTTGAAGCAAAAATTCTAGTCTACAACCTCCAATACCCAGAAGTCTTGTGAACACATATTTAATATTTATTTTTTGGCCTTATTTCAGTGACTTAAGTTTTTTGTTTTTTTCAATAACCACGCATAAACGTTATTCCTTCAAAAATACAAACGTGTACATACATATTCCTCACATATTATGGTAGCCTAGTTCATGCTGAATACAGTAAAGTGTAATGACACTTTTTCCATTAATATGTTTATGAACAACTGAAAATAGCACAAATGTCAGGGCATGTCAAAACTTCTCCAGGGCCCCAAATCAGCCTCAGACTCCAGAGGGTTAAGATCTCTAAAATCGACACAAGCGCAAGATGTCTTTCGAACGCATACCCCTGGTGACAAATATGATGAAGATGACTTCTTGATTCAACCTCTGTTCAACAGGTTTTGCACATAGTCTTTGACCTCCTTATAAAGGGGTTTTGGGATGGCATTATAACACCTCTGGAATGGTATGTTATCTGATAGATGGATTTTCAGCTGAAGATCAGGAATACACCCGATGTCTCCCTCATCCTAAGCAAACACATCTGATTCCTCAAACAACATTTTTCTTACAATCTCTTGTTCCTGTTGATTTTTTTCCAATTCTCCTCTCATGATGTTCTTCTCATTTACAGATATCTGCTGACGTGAGCTGGGATGAACACAAGTGCACCATTGATCTGCTTATCTGAATGCTGAATGCTGGAGGACGGGCATACTGGTCTTATTTAGTTGATGGGTTTGTATTACCTAACACAAGTCTCTGAGGTAGGTAAATGATATGGTTTGTGGAATTTTGAACTGGAATTTTCACTGTCTTTGAGGCACCAGGAGGCACATTTACAACAGCAGGAAACAACTTCAACCCTTCTGGGATGAAACTTTGACGCTGGTTCAAACATCATGGTTCCACACTTGTGCCATGCTTTTACTCGACATCTTACTTCTAGGACTTGACCACAGGGGATGGTGACTCCAAGCTTCCCAGTCTTTACTTTACAGCTTGCAGTACATTCTTGGGAGGAGTTCACTGTGGACACCAAGGTTTCAGCAGCACCTTTGTGCATCTGCAAGGCCTCAGACAGAAGATCTCCCTTATGATCTCCTCAATTACATTGAAACCTAGCAGTGGACAGTCCATGCACTTTTGACTCACCAAAAGAGGCACGTGGATGGCAATGTTTTGTTTGCCATTTGAGATTTCTAATAAAACCTCAACCCATCCATCAAAGGGTACGGTTGTTCCATTTGCTGCAGTGACATGAAGCTGGCTATCCACTAGTAGAGATTCTAGCGGTTGGATTTCACTGTTTGGTAAGTATTGCTTTAGCCACACCCATCCAACAATACTGACCTGCGCTCCGCTTTCCAAAAGCATTTGAGCCCGGACACCATTTAAATGGCAAGTTGTCATGCAGCGACTGCCAATCAGCTGTGCAACACGTTTCTCTACAGTCTCACTTGCTCTTTTGCATGTTTTGTGTTACAGGTTTTTCACCTCTGGATGCATGGAGAGTAGTAGACACAAGATCTTCTGCGGTCACTGGTGGTCCCTCCCCAGTGACCTCTTCTCTTTTAAGGCTCAACTTTTCATGAGACAGCCCACAGCTTGGTGCCCTGCTTGACCGTACAAGAAACACTGAGTACATGCTTTTTTGCAACATTGCAACATTTTGGGATATACACTGTTTGCATTTACCCTTTATTTCTGATTTTAAAGATTGTTGGGCACTTGCTGTGACTACGTTTGTTTGCTGTTGAACAGCAGGATCCATAGACATGACAACTTTCTCCAGATTCTTGGTCAGCACAGATACTTGAGCAGAAAGTTCATGAATGACATCATGATTGGCTTTAACTTATGCGAGACTCAGGGGAGAACATTTCCCAACCACATCATCCTGCTGTGTTACACTTGCAGTTGTGACTGGACTTGTATGTGTGACCTATTCGTTTTTGTCTTTTAGTTTCCTCACTAACAGACTGTGTAATGAGTTCTAGGATCTGATCGTGTGTGGTTGCCTGGGTCGCTTTTGCTGCTTAAATGTTTCTCTGGACAAATGTGTATTTTTTTATTCAGACCCTGACACAGTGAGTGTAGGAAAACATCTTTGTAGCGACTGTACGGGATCAGGTTAGCAAGTCAACTATAAATTTCGTTAAAGTTAACTTCTTGAACTTTGTTTGTAAATCTCACATTGGCTCCAGCCTGGCTGACATTGACAGCCCACTCGACACATTTCATGGCCATGTCGATAGACCACCAGCACCCACGAATCTCTCACTTTGTGACTTCAAACGATCCAATCAACTCAGATCGAATTACACCAAGCCATGTGGCCACATTCCAGACGTCGTCAAACTCCAATACACGTACACACACACACACACACACACACACAGAGAAGAACATACCAGGACTCTCTTTAAATCACATTCATTAAAATATGATTAAAATGTAGTCCTGTAAGCATGTATTTCAGTTTTAAGCATGTACTTCATTTAAGTTACAACACTAGTTGTGTGAGTTGTACCGCCAAACCTTTATATGCAAGTGTAAGACTGTAACTCTTTATCACCCTGCCATGTTTAGTCTTAAATGAATATTTTCAGGATGCTTTAATTAACTATATATGTTCTGTTACGATACCATGCATTAGTCTATTTCTAAGGTCTTTTGGAGTAAAAGTTACCAATTCTGAAACCATCATAATTTTTATGCAAATTGAGTCGCAATACAGGACAAAGAGAACTTTTCCCTCCTTAAAATCCACACTGTTACATTGGCTGTTCACCCAAGGAGGCGTTTTGGCTTGGTTGTCCTTAAAAGACAACCACACACATGTTCCTTTGTCTCTTGATTGTCTCTCGCCATCACCTCTCCTCTTCGGGACGACCACCTTTGGCGAAACAAACTTTCAAGTTCTCAATTCAAACTTCCCGCAGAGACTGAAGAAGCCAACAAACTGCAGCCACGGATGCACTGAATCTTCAAATGTATCTTTTGAAACTCAGCACGCAAACTCATGCAAGTACCGCTTCTATCTATCTTAGATGTGCTAAGTTACATGACCTAACAAAGGGATACTGATTCTTTGCTGGCTCTTAAGGAAAGAACTCTCAAGTATCTGCTGGCTCTGTCTGTAAGTTTTGCTATTCTTTGTTTCTCTCTTTTCCTGTCTTTCCTTTTGCTTCTGTATATACAGGTGCTGGTCATATAATTAGAATATCATCAAAAAGTTGATTTATTTCACTAATTCCATTCAAAAAGTGAAACTTGTATATTATATTCATTCATTACACACAGACTGATATAGTTCAAATGTTTATTTCTTCTAATTTTGATGATTATAACTGACAACTAAAGAAAATCCCAAATTCAGTATCTCAGAAAATTAGAATATTACTTAAGACCAATACAAAGAAAGGATTTTTAGAAATCTTGGCCAACTAAAAAGTATGAACATGTACAGCACTCAATACTTAGTTGGGGCTCCTTTTGCCTGAATTACTGCAGCAATGCGGCGTGGCATGGAGTCAATCAGTCTGTGGCACTGCTCAGGTGTTATAAGAGCCCAGGTTGCTCTGATAGTGGCCTTCAGCTCTTCTGCATTGTTGGGTCTGGCATATCGCATCTTCCTCTTGACAATACCCCATAGATTTTCTATGGGGTTAAGGTCAGGTGAGTTTGCTAGCCAATTAAGAACAGGGATACCATGGTCCTTAAACCAGGTACTGGTAGCTTTGGCACTGTGTGCAGGTGACAAGTCCTGTTGGAAAATGAAATCTGCATCTCCATAAAGTTTTACAGCAGCAGGAAGCATGAAGTGCTCTAAAACTTCCTGGTATACGGCTGTGTTGACCTTGGACCTCAGAAAACACAGTGGACCAACACCAGCAGATGACATGGCACCCCAAACCATCACTGACTGTGGAAACTTCACACTGGACCTCAAGCAACGTGGATTGTGTGCCTCTCCTCTCTTCCTCCAGACTCTGGGACCCTGATTTCCAAAGGAAATGCAATTTACTTTCATCAGAGAACATAACTTTGGACCACTCAGCAGCAGTCCAGTCCTTTTTGTCTTTAGCCCAGGTGAGACGCTTCTGACGCTGTCTGTTGTTCAAGAGTGGCTTGACACAAGGAATGAGACAGCTGAAACCTATGTCTTGCATACGTCTGGTTCTTTAAGCACTGACTCCAGCTGCAGTCCACTCTTTGTGAATCTCCCCCACATTTTTGAATGGGTTTTGTTTCACAATCCTCTCCAGGGTGCGGTTATCCCTATTGCTTGTACACTTTTTTCTACCACACCTTTTCCTTCCCTTCGCCTCTCTATTAATGTGCTTGGACACAGAGCTCTGTGAACAGCCAGCCTCTTTTGCAATGACCTTTTGTGTCTTGCCCTCCTTGTGCAAGTTGTCAATGGTCGTCTTTTGGACAACTGTCAAGTCAGCAGTCTTCCCCATGATTGTATAGCCTACAGAATTAGACTGAGAGCACTAGACCATTTAAAGGCCTTTGCAGGTATTTTGAGTTAATTAGCTGATTAGAGTGTGGCACCAGGTGTCTTCAATATTGAACCTTTTCACAATATTCTAATTTTCTGAGATACTGAATTTGGGATTTTCCTTAGTTGTCAGTTATAATCATCAAAATTAAAAGAAATAAACATTTGAAATATATCAGTCTGTGTGTAATGAATGAATATAATATACAAGTTTCACTTTTTGAATGGAATTAGTGAAATAAATCAACTTTTTGATGATATTCTAATTATATGATCAGCACCTGTATGTGTATTCTTTGTGTATATTTAGCCGTATAGCCTATGTATTCGTAGTTTCATATCCATAGTTTTCAAATCCATTATATTGCTTTATTGTTTCTGTTTCTGCTCATTAAGAAAATCAAGTCACTTCTACGTTCCGATTTTGCTAACTGCTTTACACTTTAGTGCTATAAGTTATTTCTCGTGGCCAGAAGAATAATTTCCTTTGTAATAGTTCATAAAGAAAATTGGACTGATTGTTTGCTGAACAAACTTGGACCCGTTTTTTTTTTTTAATTAACTTTGACTTTAATTAACTTTAACTATAACTAATTTTGAGCATATATACGTAGTTAATTATAATCCATTGTAATTAATTTACCATATATGCATAATTCCCTTTTTGGTCGATTTATATTATAATTGATCATAACGCGTTATGATTTGATTATATATATATATTTCACCCATAATTTGAGCTAATTAATTCATTAATTTGTTCAGTCGTTACACCTTGGACCAGTTTACAATCATACTGAAACTCAGATTATGTTTGTTCTGACGCAAACAACACTCTCTACTTAATCCCCATTAACCTATACACAAATTGTTGAGGGGATTCTTTGTCCTGTTGTTTTGTGCTACTCAGTTCCTGAAATAATTCAGTACAACTTTTGTCCCTAAGATGATTCTGCCGAGTTAGATGCGTTCCTGGGTCAACTAGGGAGGTGCTTAAGGTAAAATTGATCAGCCAATCAGATTACTCACGTGACATCTGCCAACGTGAGCGCCACTTTTTGAGTTGTGCCTAATTAACGTCTCCTTCATTGCACAGAGGTAAGTGCATTTTATTTAAAATGTGCCATTTAAAATGTGTCCATACCTGCTCAGCATAATGTATTATTTTCAAATGCACAATGGATTCATACGCGAACATTAGCTAAACTGCTCATACAAGGTGCAAATCACCGAACCCCTCTCCTATCAGACAGGAAGGTGTCCGCGACCGTTTTGCTCCGGTGTGGTGTTTCCCCAATGATCGTGTCGTCGGATCTTTTCGTCTGATGATTTATATCACTTTTTTTCATGTATTCGTTTAGCAGATGCTTATACTAATCCTTTTGTAAAAGAGAAGCTAAACACTTTCAGGGATGGATTGCGATTTGCCGTCCATCAACAGCAAGGAACTATATTGTGTTGACCCGGAGACATCATTAGCTCATCCAATATAAGATCAATCAATCACAGTATTTAAATAATTAAGCAAACAGATACAGGAGGGCAAGGCAAAAGAGTAGTCCAGTTCACAGGCAAAGGTCAAGGCAGGCAGCAAACGATCATCAACAAGGAAAATAGTCCAGGGTCAAAAACAAAGGCAAGGCTAGGCAAGGAATCAAGGAACACAGAGACACGGTCAAACAAAGGCTAAACAATACTCAGCCATGAGTGTGTGTGTGAGTGCAGCTTAAAAAGGGCCAATGATGGGAAACAGGTGTGAGTGCATGATTGGTTCCTAGGTGAGGGATTGTGGGAAATTTAGTCCAGAGTGAAGTGTAACTGTGTGTGCAATGAAATAGTGAACCGGCGACCTCTGGTCGGGAGTTGCAGGATCCAGCAGGCGCCGGATACGTAACAACAATATCTAATATAAGACAAACTGTAATATATCACTATATTGTAATAATAATAAAAATATAATACAATTCCTAATAGCCCATCTAATATAAGACAAACATTGATCAATCGTTGTATTTAAATAATAAAATAATAATAATAATGATAATGATAATGATAATAATGATAATAATAATTGATAATACTACTACTACTAATAATAATTGTATTTATTTTGTTGTCCCACGGGCCATCATTCCTTATAGCACATTCAATATGTTTTCTCTCATTTTACGATTATCACTGGATGAAACCAATTTAAATTTCTTATTGTTAACATTAATTGTCTTCTTTGCACAGATAGCGTTAACCTATGGAGAAAGATAAAGGGTAAACATTAAACAATATTAAAATACAATTAAAATATTGTCTGTATATAAACCAGAAATCTGACTTATTGTAACATTTGTACAAAAAAATATGTTTTTGTATTTTCTTTTCCTTTGAGGTCCTTTGGTGTGCCTTTATTGATGATAGAGTCACTTGCAACATTAGACGATGGAATGTGGCTGAATGACATTGTCATGGACATTGTATCAAGGTAATTCTTTTGAAGCATAATGAAACTGCAAATCATAATATTCTTAGCAATAATTTTCTATTAAATCTTTCTAGGTCTGTTCATGATGAACTAGGATGTCATAAAAGGCAGAAATCTTTGATCTACCCAGTGCATTTTTACACTAAATTGAAAAACAGGTAGGAGTTACTGATATGTTAAGAAAGATTATTAAATTCATAAAAAGGGATAATTACATTAATTTGAATTACACTGCAAGTTTCTTTTTATATGTTTGTAGATTATCATGCTACAGTATTTAGCATTGCATGGGCTTTGAAGAAGCCATGTACTGTCATAGTTATATATTGAATCATATTATTGAAAAATGACTGTAACCATATGATTTATCATGTCATCTATGCAATTGTAGTGGATTTTTTAGGTGTTGTCAACTGGACAAAACATGAGGACATTTTTCAAAAGGACTATCTTTTGATAGTCGAGAATGCTCTTGGGTTAGAACTTTACATTATTTACTGGTTGTTCTGACTTATTACATAGCTCAAATATGACTGGTCAGGAGCACCTTCTTGCAGTCTGTTGATTCTTAGTAACAACACCTATTGGGGATTATTATGCAATAACCAGTTGAATGTACTTTTTATATTACATATTACATGTCCATATAAATGTTTATAATAAAGGAAGTGATTGTGCCCCTTAAAATAGTAGCACTGTGTATGGCACATATGCAATTATCAAAACTTACCTTACTTATATTGTCTATTAATGTTTTTCAGAAACCACTGGAGATTCATGATTGTGTACTTCCCTGGAAACAAAGAAGTGGAACACATCAAAAGGGGGTGAAAATTGGTGCAAATAAGGAGGTAGATATGTATGTTACATTGGGGTAATTACATTTGGTGCTGTTGCGCCTACTATGAAATAATGCTGCTACTTTTAATCATTTGCCAAACATTTATAATATTCAATTTCTCAGTGTTTAATCAGTTGTGTTGTACATATAGGCCTTGCATTTTAATGCTAGACTCCCAGTCTGAGCAAGTGAGTGACAGCATGGATGTTCCAAAACATTTGAAGGTTGGTTCTGTTCTATTATGTAAATACAGCACAAAATCCTAAAATTTAATTTTTTTTACTCATTTTGTTTTAAACATGCATGCCTTTCTTCTATGGAACACAAAGGAGGACTCTGAAATGGTTACATGGGATTAGTCATTACTATACAGTGACAATTAATAAGTATGTTGGCTTTTGAACTCCATATAGCATGTAAAAGGACCACAGGATTAGTTGTGATGAAAAGTTGCAAAGTAGTAGTCACCCACTAAGAGTCAAAATAACAGCTTAAGTTGTTTCATAGTACTTCATCCAACGCAGAAGATACTGGCAACAACTTTGGACCAAATCATCAAGATTTTTCCTCAGCCTGCAAGGCATCATGCAAGTATCGTTCATTTGAACACTAAACAGCTATTTAGTATTAATGTGTAAACCAACTGTCAGCAAAGGTGTTTTATTACTGAGAAATCTGATGATTCTTTTCCAGACTGTTTTTGACTCTTGCCGTAGCTCTATTTCTGGTCCCACTTCTGGTTCAACTCTATCATTGCTCATTTTTACCTACGTATGTGTGTGACCTGCGTGTATGTTATGAGTTTGTTAGTTTAGTTATGTGTTTGTGAGTTAGTTATTAAAGATTGTGCACAATAGATGTTTGGTTTTGACTCCGTCTGCTAATAAATTGCCTCTTAAATGATTTAGATCTTGACTACAGGCTCTGACTAGTACTGTACAATAAGAATGTTGTTTTTCCATAACCTGAAAATGAACACTCTTTTTAGACTTAATAAACAATTAACACTGAGTGTTCACTGGACGAACAGGTTAATTGATTGTAATATTAATTTTAATATAGCTACATCAAGTTAATCTGATTAACTGATTCACATATTCATAATTAATCATAACTAATAATCAAAATGAGTTATGAATAATTATTAATATTTCCCCTTTGAGTTAATTCGCTACACAGTAACATGTTGGTTTACCCAAAGGTTCATAAAGAGGATCTCCCTCAGGAGATCAGAGAACAACGGCCGATAAAAGCCAAGACAAAAATAAGCATCTTCTCTGCTCTCAGTGAAGGGGAGGCCACAGATTTAGCCCAGGAGCTGGGAGCCATGCTTGGGCGACATGTAAACCTAGGCATGATTGCAAGTGTTCCCAGTGCGCAGGCAGACTTTGCAAAGTAAGTTGCTTTCCGCATATGGATTTTTTTAAACTTGCTTCTTGCTTACAAATCTGTCCATTTATGTTTACAGGAATACACTCTGCACTCTCCAGTGCTTGCTGAGGGAAAAAAATTGGAGAGGAATCACCTTTTAGTCTGCTGACCCATACATTTGGATCACAAGTTGTAGATGTTGTCATCTCATTTTTAATCAGTCAGTTTAAGTAGAGGTACACTGAGCCAGTGAACACAATAACAAATGAATGTTAAATTGTTACAAACATTGTCATCTCAGTTAATTAAGTAATGTTACAGTTAAATGATTTAGAAATATACAACATATCACTGTTAGAGAACACATTCAGACAGCAGAGTAATGTTAAACATTCATGGTTTACTTAGCTTAATTTACAATTAAAGATGGCATTATTATTATTATTTTTTTTTATTTATTTTAAAACAATATAGTAAAATAAACAAAACCAAAAAAACAGCAGTCTCTTTCATTTCATTAATCATATGCACACTTACATGCAAGTTAATTTTAAATGTATATTTTACATTGTTACAGTGCCTTATTTTATTTATTTATTTTTTTTTCATATCTACATTCATTCTTAGAATTTAGTTAGTCATCTTTAGTCATCAAATTCTTTCTATACTTTCGTTTCATGTTTTTTCTCTGTGTGGAAACAATGGTCTTATCTATCTTGTCAAATCTGTAGTTACAGCTGTAAATGCCGTTCCAGTCACACTGGTATTTGTTACACTGTCATGCAGGGTTTTAATTTGCTGGGTGATGTGCTGAGGAATGTTCTGCCATTTCTGCACAATCTCCAGTATTTCATTTAACTTCTGCACTTCAGTTTTAGAGTGGTTTGCTTCAGTGTTCACATTTAACTGCATTGACATGTCTTCTTGCCACAAAGTAGGTACATCTCATGTTAATATGACATCTACTGGCATGTGAATGATTTGAAGGCAAGCACATTGTAAGAGAATGTACAACAGGTACACTGAAATGTTGTTGCAGAAGTGTGGAAAATCCTCTCATTACATAAACTTTTTATATCTATCTCTTTTGTGTCAAAGCACAGAATGGAGTAAAGCTTCTTTTGCTTAATTACACTAGCATGTGCGTTTATTTGATAATTCAAAGCAAGAAACTTCTGAGAATCATGTTCACTCAGCAAATCAATAAGTACAAGGTGTTTACAGCAATGTCCTCTGATTCCTATTGGGTAGCTACAAAAACGTTCAGATGGACAAACTTTGTAGGATAGACCAGGGGTTTGTTCTGATGGAACTTCATAAAGGTATGTGTCGTGGGATATAAGATTAATGCTATCTTGCCAACCTTTTTCCCACCAATCTAGAGGCTGACTTAAGTATTTCTCCTGACTTCAAAGAGGCATTTTTTTTTATTCTTCCAACTGCCTGCAAATCATAAATGACCTGGAAGTATCCATCTGTCTTCTTGATGAGAATGCTGATAAGATCATCCAGTCTACATTTCCTAATGCCACCCAAAAACTGATATTTTAGGCCATGGAAAAATCTAATTAGACAAGCAAAGAAAAACAATACATGTTTTAATATGATTGTGTTTGATTTTTGATATAACTACATTCCAAATGTTTGTGATTCTATTACATTATTTGCATTAACTCATAATGAAGTTGCATAAGTTTCATTTCAAATATTACCTTTCAACAAGATTGTTTGTATCAGAGTCGGCATGGTTATAGCACAGGCCAAAGTCAGACCATGTGTGTCCTATTTCCAGCCAGTGATCCTTGAAGTATAAGCAAAGACCTGGGAAATCTTCAAACCTCTTGAGGAATTGCTCAGCAGTTGATCTAAAATCTTGGTGCTATAATGAAAAAATAATAATCGATTTAATGTTAAATTTAACTGATTTAATATTTGATTTAAAATAGTTATATACAGGTGCTGGTCATATAATTAGAATATCATCAAAAAGTTGATTTATTTCACTAATTCCATTCAAAAAGTGAAACTTGTATATTATATTCATTCATTACACACAGACTGATATATTTCAAATGTTTATTTCTTTTAATTTTGATGATTATAACTGACAACAAAGGAAAATCCCAAATTCAATATCTCAGAAAATTAGAATATTGTGAAAAGGTTTAATATTGAAGACACCTGGTGCCACACTCTAATCAGCTAATTAACTCAAAACACCTGCACCTGTGTCTGAAAGCCAACTATCCAATAACTCCAATGCCTATTGGCCAGTGACAGCCTATGACGTCATACAGCACGACCCAGAAGTACAAAAGGGGCGCCTGGGGAAGCAGTCATTATCTCATCGTCTTTCGGGACTGTTTGTGTCTTGCCACTGTCGTGAATAACTCTGCTATTCTTGTAAGTACATCTCTGATTATGTCTGAGGGCAAAGAGAAACGTTTTAGGAAGTGTGCGGATCCATGCCCGAGATTTTTTACTCCGGAAGATTCGCATACCCTATGTGTACACTGTCTGGGAGAAGAACACGCACGGACAGTGCTTGAGGGCGCTGTCTGTGTGAATTGTGAGCGTCTTCCCATGAGAACGCTCCGTTCCCGCCTGGCCCTCTTCTCGAGGGAACATCTGCGCCTGGTGGGTCCGGCTGCACTCATGGGGCTCATAGGTGGAGCTCGCTGCCGAGTTTGAGAGAGGTGTCATAGTCTTATCTCTGACATCATCGGATCCAGGAGCGAGTGTTCTTCTGGCTGCCAGCCCCCGTGAGCAGGAGATAGCAAACTATCTCGTCACGGACAGGGCACCGACACTAAAAGCTCCGGTTCTGCCGTCCAGACCCCTTAACCTGACATCTCATCTGAACGGCAGAGCATATGCTGCTGCAGGTCAGGCTGGCGTGGCTTTGCACACTATGGTGGTGTTGCAAGCCTACCAGGCTGACCTGCTGAAGGACCTGGATCAGTGGCAGGGTTTGTCCCCTGATGCGGTGGCTGAGCTGCGCCACACCACAGATCTTGCTCTCCGGGCCACCAAGCAGACGGCCGCCTCGATTGGGAGATTGATGGCGGCCATGGTGGCCACGGAGAGGCATCTGTGGCTGAACGTGGCGGACATTGGGGAGAAAGAGAAGGGCTCTCTCCTTGATGCCCCGGTTTCGCCAACTGAACTTTCGGCAGCTCCGTTGAAATGGTTGTTGGAAAGTTCAGGGAGGCAAAGGCGCGCTCAGCAGCATACAAGAATTGCATACCGCTCAGGTCCGATCCTGGGCCCAGACAGCCGGGAGGCCCTGGCCCATCTCGAGTCGAGGCTCTGAGGCAAGGCCAGAAGTCCAGTGTCGCCGCTCGAGTGCCTCCTCCTCCTTGGAGCAAGTCGAAGAAGCGGCAGGATACAAGGAAGAGGAAGATGGACTTGAGGGAGGTGATTGATCACAGGCGCCAGCAATGCCGCTGATCGATCCCCTCTCTTGGCAAAGGTAATTCTACATTTGCCTTCTGTCTTGCCACTGTTGTGAATAACTCTGCTATTCTTGTAAGTACATCTCTGATTATGTCTGAGGGCAAAGAGAAACGTCAATAATGGTCAATAATTTGGCTGAACTAACAGCATCATCTTTATCCAAATGGCTTCGGCGTACCAAGCATGTGCATATATTTTCAATGTCTTTTGGAGTGACAAAGTACTGACGGTTGTTCAAGTTGGTGTATCCGTGAGATCTGGACCATTTGTGTGTTTCCAGTAGAATGATATCTGGCTTGACACCCAATGAAATCCATTCAATTTGTTTGACCAAATCTGGACACACTGTTGAACAAGAAAGTGTCCTTCTTGTTCAAAAGTTGCATTGTGCCCATTGTGCTCTTTGCTGGTACGCTGTACAATGACTTTGTGGTTCAGCCAATAATTTTTAACCTTAAATGATGTGTAAGCCACACACCCTGAGGTCTTGTAAATTCCATCAATGGGGTTCCCTGACCGGATACAGTAGAAAATGTAGTATCCATTATCCTTGTCCTTTTGACTTGCAGAATTTGTGTTTCTAAAGTTTGTTAAAGTTTTAAGTTTTTCTCGAATTAATGTTTCATGATTTTCTTCTTTCTTCAGGACATGCACATCAACTATAATATTTTAGTTTTTTCCTCTTTGTCTTTCTTCACGCAACACTGTTTTCTTAATACAATCCTCCATTTCCCTTTACATTCTGGGGAGAAAAACATGTATTAATACTAGGGTTGTTGCTAGCTCAATTTATAATAAAAACTATCACCAATTATTATATTCTTAAGATAGTGTAACCACCATTATTATTAATTAATACAACTTAATGATGTTCCCAGGCCAACATTAGTTGTGAAATTTGGCACACAGTTAAAGGAAAGTCTGATCTGTGTCCATAGCAAATTTGGCATCTCTAACTCAATTAGAGTGTCTCGTTATATTCAGTACCTGAGGCAACATGCAGTGTTTCGGCACAGCGCCACCTACTGGTCAAAAAAGGGGTATTTTTGCTTATAACTCCTGATGGGTTCGTCCAAAAATCATAAAACATCAAAACATTTGGACTCGTTGGATTCGGGGCATCATGCCGAGTCGAATGATATCCAATTTTCCCATATTGGCCATTTTGACCGTTGGCCATTTTGAATGTTGTGCTAAAATGCTGTATTTTAGGAATGCATTAGCGTATTGTTACGAAACTCTGTATGGGTCATCAGCACAATGCCCCGAAGGAGCCTGAGAAGTTTCGGACCTACTAGATAATTTTTTTTTCATATGCTTATAACTTTTGATCTGGCTGACTTATTTTTATCCTTAGACTCCTGAATCCTTGCCGAGTCCAACGATACCAAACATGCTAGGTTTCGTCTTGCGGTTTGTGCGGCGTGGTGATTTAGCACTTAAAAAACGATTGCGAATATCCTCGAAACTGTTAGGCCAATCGAGACAAAACCAGCATAGGAAACACGGAACCTAAGCTGGTTAACTATTTGTTACAACCCAAATGTCAAAATTTTGATAGGAAGTGGTAAAAAAATCAAAACAAAGTCGTCCATGGGTCATTTTTTTTATGATTTCATACATATAAATGTCTATAACTCCGAAACGAAATGAGATATTTTTACCAAAATTCACACACACATGTATGGGGTCACCCTGAGGACACATAAAAAATTGGTGGGATTGTGCCTCTTGGTGGCGCTATAATTGAATAAAACATGAAATTTCCATGAACTACAATACATTATTATGATATAAAATGCTACATTATATGAATGCATTGATGTACCATTACGAAACTCAGGATGTGCCATCGGCACCATGCTCTGAAGGTACACAAGGTTTTGAGAGAAATTTTATAATGAAATTTTAAAAAAATGCTAATATTTATATAAATGTAGCCTATTGTAATGAGACTGGTCTTATTAGATTCCGTGGGTCATGCTGAGAACATTGAAGCCAATTTTGCCATAGTCAGCCAAACTTCCTGTCAGTCATTTTGATTTTCCTTGAAAACCTTTTTTTTTTTTTTTTTTACTCCTCATTAACCGTTTGTCCAATTTTCATCAAAATTTAATCGTAATCATCTTTAGACCATCCGGGTAAAACGTTATAGATTTCGTGTCGATAGACAAAACCATATTCATTTACCACAGCAAGAAATTAGAGCCTTGATGCCAAAATGACTCTTGAGGCTGTATCTCTGCAATGCTTTCACATATTGACACCAAACTTTGCGAGTGTCATTATCACCTCACTCTGACCATACCTCATTAATTTAATCACAGTGCCACTTATTGGTCGGAAGTGATAAACCAATAAATCTTTTTTACTGACTGTATTTGTGATTTTTCAGCTCTGTCGCCTAAAATGATCTTAATAGGTCTTTAATTGTGTGAGATATTTTCACCAAATTTGACACAAACATGTATAGGGTCACCCTGAGGACACATTTAAAAAAACCAGTTGGATTGTGCCTCTTGGTGGCGCTATTGAACAAAACACGAAATTGCCATTAAGTGCAATACAGTATTATGATATAAAATGTTCTATTATATGAATGCATTGGTGTACCATTACGAAACTCAGTATGTGTCATCAGCACAATAGTCAGCCAAACTTCCTGTCCGCCATTTTGATTTTCTTTAAGGCGAGACACTCAGGTGAATAGGGATTTTTTTTTTTTAATTAGAAAATATCACTTTGAAACTTCTCCAGTTTATTACTGGCATAAACATAAGAAAAAAAATGTATTACAAGTTTTGTGTAAATTTATATTTTCATATACTCGCTGATGGGGTTTCATCGTCTAATCTGTTGTTTACTTTCTTTTTACTAGCTCTTGCAAGTGACAGCTGTTGCCGTCTTTTCTGTGAAAGTTTATGAGCTGATTTTGGTGTTGTTGGCATTTTCTCTCAGGCGCAGAATAAACAAGGAAGCGTGACGTGTGAGAACCAATCACGTAGTTGAAATTCACATCGACCAATCAGATGTGGTTTTCGGCTGTAGATTCCCCGGCAATCTTTCGCGGTTGGTTATTTCTACAAAGGAAATGCCCATATTTGGATTAGACAGCACTGTAAATGAGACTGATAGCTTTACAATGATACCAGGCATGACATGTGTTTCTGTGAATGGAGACGGCACGGGAGCTTATGTTAGAATTCTAACTTTTGGTGATTTCCGATAGAAATCTAAAGGCGCAAGTTGACAAAGTATAATGAAATAACCACCTTAATGTGTAATGTTGACATATTTTTTATTTTGACATGAAAGCTTACATGTTAAGGAAGCAAACTGGCCCAAAATCTCAAAATTGACCACTGCATAAAAAAAACTGTTTTCACCTGTCGTGTCTCGAATTAAAACCTACTTTTTCAAACTGCTCTTAGACTATTCATCCAATTTTTACCAAAATTGAATCGTATCATCTTCAGACCATGTTGAATAAAAGTTATGGATTCTGTGTTGATAGACAACACTGTATTTATATACCACAGCGAATAATTAGAGGCTTGATGCCAAAATGACTCTTGAGGCTGTATCTCTGCAATGCTTTGACATATTGACACCAAACTCTGTGATTGTCATTGTCACCTCACTCTGACAATACCGCATGAATTTGGTCACAGCGCCACCTGTTGGTGGAAAGTGATAAACCAGTAAATCTTTATTATTGACTATTTTTCAGCTCTTTTGCCTAAAATGATCTTAATAGGTCTTTAATTGCTCAATGATGCAGTTGGTCTGATGCTGACGGCTGCAGAGGCTGGTACCCGGGCGTGGCAGGGGGGCTTGACAGCACCCTCTTGAAAGAAGTCCGAAATCATGGTCCATATATCAAACATGCTTGCATGTATTAGTATGAAACTCGGTAGACATATAGACCTCATTGGGCCTAACAACTTTCATGCTCTAAGTTATACGCCACCCCAACAGGAAGTCGGCTATTACAGGTTGTTTGAAAAACGCATGCTCTGGAATTTGATATACTCCTAGGTGATTAATCCGATCACCACCAAACTTGGTCAGCATGAAGTCAAGATATTGAGGATGTAAAATTGCCAGCGGAATGGTTTGGCCATGGCAAGGCAATGAATTCCCTCCTAGAAAAGGGAATCAGGAAATGTGTTATAACTTATGCACACATTAATTGATTTTTATGAAACTTCAGCTGTGTGTTGGTTGTAGGAGTACAATCACATGGATGTGACTATTGTGAGTAAAATTTATAGCGCCACCAACTGGCAGCAAGAAGTGTGTCACTTTCAAAAAGTTTTGAGATCACCCTCTTTTTTTTTTTTTTACCCGATTTGCTTCAAACTTCATCACAATAATGTCAAATCATGGCAGATGTAGACCTGTGAATGTATTTGTGATATCTTAAATATTGTTGCCATTGCAACATGTCAAACTTTAATAATATTCTTGAGTGTTTTTGAGGCTCTTAACATGCTTCAATTTGCATGAAACTCGACACACACATCAGTGTTGTCAACCAAGAGACATGGACAAAGCCTTAGAAACTGGCATAGTGGAGAGGCTCAGTAGCACCACCTTTTGACAAAAGTGGGGGGGTTATTTTTACCTACAGTCACCAAACTTGGTACACATATTGTTCTCATTAAGTCAGACAACTTTCTAATTTACAGTCATTAGCTCCGACCAACAGGAAGTCAGATATCTTGGTTTGAATGTGGATTTTTCACACTCTTTCTCTCTCTGTCCTACCCCCCTACCCCCTCAGTCTCTCTCTCTCTCTCTCTCTCTCTCTCTCTCTATCTATTTCTCTGTGTGTGTGTGGGTCTCTGTCTGTGTGTGGGTGGGTGTGTGTGATTATATGGACACCAACTGCTGCAGTAAATGTGGTGTATTCAAATGACTTTGAAATAGTCTTTTTATGTTTAACCATTTTAAATGCCTATTGCCAGCTGTGCAGAGTTGCCCTGAAACCGGGCTTGGGCCCGCCATCGCTGCTTGCAGCTATATTTATTATTATTATTATTATTATTGCAATATAGTGATAGATTACTTTTGGTCTTATATTAGATATTATATTAATATAATTATTAAAATACAGTAATTATTTTTTGTTTTATATTAGATGAGCTATAAGGAATGAAGTCCCTGGATCAACACAAGATATTTCATTATTATTATTATTATTATTATTATTATTGCAATATAGTGATAGATTACTCTTGGTATTATATTAGATATTGCATTATTATTATTATTATTATTAATAATAAAATAAAGTGATTGATTACTGTTTGTCTTATATTAGATAAGCTATAAGGAATGAAGTCCCTGGATAAACATAAGAATATGATGTTCCTGGATCAACACAAGATATTTCATTATCATTATATTATTATTATAACAATATAGTGATAGATTACTGTTTGTTTTAAATTAGATATTGTATTATTATTATTTAAATACAGTGATAGAATGTTGTTTGTCTTGAGTTATATGAGTCAACATAAGATATTTCATTAATATTATTATTATTATTTAAATACTGTGATTAACTGATCTTATATTGGATGAGCTAATGATGTCTCCAGGTCAACACAATATATTTCCTTGCTGTTGATGGACGACAAACCACAATCCATCCCTGAAAGTGTTTAGCTTCTTTTTTACAAAAGGATTAGTATAAGCGTCTGCTAAACGAATACATCAAAAAAAGTGATATAAATCATCGGACGAAAAGATCCGAAGACGCGATCACGGGGGAAACACCACACCAGAGCGAAACGGTCGCGGACACCTTCCTGTCTGATAGGAGAGGGGTTCGGCAATTTGTACCTTATATGAGCAGTTTAGCTAATGTTCGCGTTAGTTATGAATCTATTATGGACACATTTAAAATGGCACATTTTAAATAAAATGCACTTACCTCTGTGAAATGAAGGAGACGTTAACGAGGCACAACTCAAGAAAGTGGCACTCAAGTTGGCAGATGTCACGTGAGTAATCTGATTGGTTGATCAATTTTACCTTAAGCACCTCCCTTGTTGACCCAGGAACGTGTCTAATGCGGTGTTACAGTTATGGTTGTAAGCATACGCACGATGAGGAAGATTCAAGAATAACAGTCTTTTAATAAATTCACAGGCAAGGAAATCCACAAACTGGTAAACAGGAAACACAACCATATATAGTACGAACAATACCAGACAACACTGAACTGAAAACCCAAGGCTTAAATACACAGACAAACTAGGTGGTGATTGAACACAGCTGAAAGTGATGATTAAGGTGATCAGTAACTATAGTGATAAACTAGTGGCGGGAAATGGTACGACACAGAAGTCCAAAACAGAGTGAACATGTAACATATCGCCCCCTCCTGGAAAGGCGCATCCTCGTGCCTACAGATGGATGGAGGAGGTTACTGAGGGGGAGAGAGGGCTGAGAGTAAAGTCCAGGGAGGTGCAGATGGTGGTGACATCCAGGGGGTAGCCTTGAGCAGGAAAGTCCAGATGGTGCTCCAGGCCACAGCCAGGACGGCGTCCCACGGCGGCGTTGCTGGAGGGAGGAGCCATAGGGGGGTGGAGGGTCGGAGAGCAACGAATGACCTGTAAGTCTGTGGCGATGAGATGGCGATGTCTGAGCCAGGCCGAGTTGAGGCTCCGAGGGAGTCCAGTGGAGCTGAAAGCTCGATGGTAGCTGCTGTAGTCGAGGGAGGAAGGAGCAGAGGAGGAGGAGTCAGGACGATGGGCAGAGGTGGCACGACGGGATCTGAGGCCAGGGGCGGAGCCGCAGGATCTTCACCGCCAGAAGCTGGCTCACAGCAGGCCCCAGGTGTAGCCACGCCACTGAGAGGAGGCTGGTGTAGAACAGGGGGAATGATGGGAGACAGCAAGGGCTGGGTAGCAGGCATGGCTGAGAGCTAGAGAAGGGACTGGTGCACAGAGGGACTGGAGAAAAATAAAAAATTCTGGGTAGAGATATGGAGAGGAAGTGGGAGAGGGAGGCTGGGCGGGACTCCATTCCATACCCTCGCGCTCATCACTAACTCCCTTGGTGACGGATGTTGCAGCAAACTCGCACGCCTGGTCAGACTCGCTGTGCTCCGGCTCCGCGGCAATGTTTCGCTCAGTCGTTCCATTCGTCACTGGCTCCTGCATCGTGGTGGAGGTGGGCTCTCTGTCACGATGGACATTTTGACAAATATGTGTGCATTTGACTATTCAGGCACAAGGAGAACTGATTGCGCGCTGTCTGAGAGAACTGTGATCACGCGCAAGAAAGAGAGAGAGTGCGTGCGAGAGAGCGCACTTCTGGTCTGTCATTCAGCGCAGTTCCGCCTATCATTAATTGATAACAAATTGTGATTGAAAGCATGCAGTTCGCAATGTGTGGGTTGTCATCATTAATTTTGAAGTATTTCCACACCTCTGAGGCTGACATTGTTTCTGCTGCTACCGCCGGAGTCTCTGTGCGCAGATAATTCTGTCAGTTACATCACGTGAGGTATCGGGGGTATTTTTATGAGTACAAGTACAAGAACATGAACTTGGTATCAGGCCGGTGCATCCCTAGTATTTATTATTTATGAATTGGCTTCTAATTGTCTAACTATGTAATTGGCATGATACATTTTTACCTGACAAATAAAATGTTATATTTGATTCATTCTGAAATCATGACCAGTAGATTATGAGGAGGCTGGTGCTACCGCAAATCTGTGTCCAGGATAGGTCAAACTGAAGGCTCATGAATGAATGGAGCAGTAGGCATGTCATCTGAAGAACTTTTAATTTCTGTCTATCAGTGACTTAGCAAGTTGCAGTTTCGTGACAATAAAAAATTAAGTGCACTTCACAGGGCCGCTGAAAAGACATACACGCATTATACCTTCGCCCAGGCTGTTGGATTCCGTTCGTTGGGCCGTCGAGTGGTCCTTAGGCCAGTAACTTACTTACCCAGTGAACATCAGTGAGACAATGGGAACAGATATATATGTATATTGAATGTAGGAACCAGTACGGGCTGGATTCGAACCCAGGTCACTGTCACATAAGTGCACTAGCTTTACCTGTTGTGTTACCACACAGATGTGGACTACACAAAATTGGGGTTACTTTGTGTTCTCTCTATACTGTTACAAGTACAGCTATAAGCAAACAGATTGTTTTTCTATTAATGAGAGCACAAATTATATGGAATAAAAGACTGCGAATTGCTGAGAAAAGTCTTAATATAGGCACAGTAAGTGTCTATGCATGAAAATAAACGTGAAACGGCCTGTATATAACATGAAAGTGCATTCAACTTTAAGCTTTAGAAGAAATAAAACCAGCAGATGCAACATTAAATATCAAGAATGTTTTGCTTCCCTTTTACTTGACATGATCTTGTGCACGCAGTAAAACACAGACAGTTCCGTTCGTTGATGGAAAAAATGAGAACGTGCAGAACTGCTTGTGTTTCAGTGTGTGCAGATGGAATAAAACCTTCTGTAACATTTCTCTGCCGATTGTCTCTGCGCACTTTAACTCTCAATGCACCATGACTGCTCCTGACGTGAAACGCAATTAAATGATTTGGCTGTCTCGCATTATGCTGCGGATTTAAATGTGATGCATGAATTAAAATGACTTACTTTTCATGCAGTTAACATTTCTGAATTTATTTGACATTTTAACTTTTTTGAGGACTGGTCAGGATCAGAATTCAGTACTTAATAATTCATAATATTTTGACAGCCCAAAGGACTGCAGTTCATATTTCAAAGTGCAACAGGCCATTAAAGTAGCATTAACCCTTAAATGCATGAATGTTTCGCCAATCATTATTACATATTCGGGTCTTTAGCGACTCGGATCTATATCTAACACAGATGGATCTCTACCTGTCGCAATAATATAAAACTCCCCTGATATTACAGAAGAATAAAATAAAGCATATTTTGTTACCTTTTGGAGCTTGGAAGGGTTAATTTTGAGCAGATGTTTTATGCCATCATCACTGTCCTCGTCAGAGCTCATTTCCCAGTACATTCAGCAAATGATAGTTTTGAGAATATGTTTGAGATCACGAATATGAGCCCATTCGCAATCTCAAACATATTCTCAAAACTATCATTTTCAAAACCTAAAAAATCAATATTTTGATCGCTGATTGCTTCACTAGATCCTACATCAAATGGCAGTGACACTCATATTTGATTGCGTTCAGTACTTGCTCTGCAGTAAATCGCTGAGCCATTTCATGTTTTGCTAATGATACTTCCTATTTTTTCGTTTTCTGTCTGAATGAAACGTCACTTCGTCATTGTGTATCAGACATTGTCACCTTGTGAAATAAAGGTGAATTGCAACTGCAGAATAAAATATACTTAACACTGATACACACCTAGGGTTAGTGACCCTATACAATTTTTACAAAAAATGAATAGGAAAATAGGCATTCTTTTATAATTTTATGATTTATGATTATATTCTTTATAATGAATTGATTGAGGAATAATAAAAAGGTTGATGTCTAACTTTGAAAAATGAATGAAGAGAAGGGTAGTGAATGATGTCCCGGGTCGATAAAGACCCGAGGTATGCATTTAAGGGTTAATGGGAAAAGTGTATTACAGTAGGTGAATTGGAGTGCATTAGGAATAAACAAAAGTAATAAAACTTCTGATCAGGTACGTGAATTTCTTTCACTGTTTTGTAAGATTGTTCATTTTAAAATATCTTTTAGATATTTTCAATGACATTTGCTTTACTGTTTCAACCCCCTCTCTCTTGCTACAAGGGCCATTTGGAAGGCACAAATGTGTTGATAGTGATCAAGCCCTGTAGGCCAAAATGTATATACATTTTGGGTCTACAAATTGTCACACCTTTAGTACAGTGGGGGAAGTTTTAATCTTCTGATTGGTCAGTTTGAATGTCTAACATTTGGGTTTCAGTCACATGGTCAAGGAAGGGATAAAAGAATATTGTAACTGTTGCTCTGTCTCTTTTCATTCTCTGCCTCTTTTCTTGGGCACTCTCTGGCACTCTCTGGCCCTCTCTCTCTCTCTGTCTTTCTCTTTCACACTCTCTAACTATCTCTCAGCTAACTTTTTACATACATGCTGGGTACAATTAATGGTATATGATTTTATCATCTCATACATCTATTTTGTAATTATTTTAAGTGTAACCATAATCAGATATTGTCATTAAACCCTTTCTATTACAAATGATGTGCTAACTAGTTTTGATTTAGTATTAACATTAATGTGCTCCATATTGCAATAAAATATTGTCACACTATAGCAACGCTCTCCCACATATTTTGATTGAAAATTGAAAATTCTGCCCTTACAGCACCTGTTAGCATAAACAAACTAGAAGTTTCAGTTCATACCTCACGTTTTCTTTTGTTTGCATACAAAGAAATTCTCATCTATAAAAATTATATAGCATCACCTAAAAATAATTGCATCATTCTCAGATTTGAAATACATGGTGAGACTTGTGTGTTTAGCTACTAGACTCTAAAGATTCCCTTCTGACAAATGTGCCAAAATCTGCAACACAGATTCCCATTAGTGTGCACTCTAGCAAGTTCAGTTTAGCAAAAGTACAGCAAAACCAATTGTTATTGAGTGTGATGGCATTGGCTTTATGGCGTGTTTAAAACATTAATCATTGCGGTCTATATGTGTCAACTTTTGGTTCAACCAATGGTAGGACATTGGGGCAGGCCAATGGGGGTCAAGGTTTAGCTTCTGCAGTTACAGTGTTTTCAAGTCATGTCATAAAGAATGTATTTATGAGATAAAATGCACATGAACATTGGCACACAACTCATAATTATGAGTTTAGATAACTCTGGATTCCCTTTTGAAGGGAACGAGACACTGCGTCAATGACGCTTTGGGGCTGATGCCCGTGTCTTTCTGGAGTAGTAGGCCCTGTTTGGACATCTTTCGGAGCATGTTGGCTCCTTGTTACAACCCGGCTCAAAGTCACAACATAAAGAGGACACTTGACAAAATGGGTTTCTAAAAAGAAAATATAAATTTATTTCAGGTTAATCAAATAATGTCTAGGGTCAAAATATTAAAGAATAATAAAAGAAACAACAAATCAAATAACTGTTGGAAATGGGGTTTGTGGAGTTGTGAAAACAAATGGGAACACCAAAATATCAACCCACTCTTCAAACAAAGACACAAAAACAAAAATGAGAGAGAGTGAGCCTCTTAAATCCATAAGCCTCTTAAATAGAATGCCACAGGTGCGGCCCATGATCAGCACTGGAGTCCCGTCCATCAGGGAGGAGCCTCTGTCCCTGCAATCTCACAAAAAACAAAAGGAAAAAGGGGCAGGGCTGTAACACTCCTCCTTAAAGAGTTTAAGTGTTTTACTGAGTACATTGCCTGTTGGAATGTGTTGAATAGAATCAAGCTCAGGTTGAGCTAAATAGTTAACCCCACTGGAGAGTTTGGTTCTAATTATGGCTCCCTTAGAGTTTGGAGATTGCCACTAGCTGACGCCACGTGTCATAGGCCCCATTTGGGCCTCCTTCAAGAACATGATGGTGTAGGTTTGTACTCCTCTTTCTTTAAGAGTAAAAGGTGTTTTTACTGAGTACATTGCCTAGTGGAATGGTGGCTCAGGTCGAGTTAGATTAATTAACGTCACAGGAGAGTTTGGTTGTCATATTTAGCTCCCTAGAGCTTAGAACACTGCCACGAGCTGATGCTACGTGTCTTTCTGGAAGTCGTAGGCCCTTCTTTGGGCCTCCTGCAGAGCGTGATGGTGTATGTTTGTACTCCTCTTGCTTAAAGAGTAAAAGGTGTTTTTACTGAGTACACTGCTTGTCGGATTGTGTTAAGGTTGACTGTTATGTGGGCACTCTACAGTCTTATCTGCTGGTTTGACTCGGTTTCATTCTGAACGAGTTCCTGCATAGTACTTAGCTCCCTAAGCTGGTCAGTGGTTGAAGGCCTCTCTGAGGCCTACCTATTGAGGACCAGCCCCATGGCTAGTAAATGTACTCCCCTTTGGGTTCCTCTTAGAGTGCACAGCCTCCTCAGTGTAAATAATTAAGTGCTGAGTAGATCCTAGGATTAAGCAAAGTGTTACAGAGTGAGCACAGGGTAAAAGGCGCTAAGCTGAGTCCTGCTCCCCAGGATGCCCGTTAGTTAGTTACTGCCTTTTTGCAGTCACTCTTACTGGATATCTTCTCTGAAGAATGTGATTTGAGACTTTACATTTCCTTAGAGGTACCCTCTTTTCTGCGGAAAAGAAGTTTGGTCCCAGAAGCCTTTGAGCGGCCTTGGTAGGCCTTCTGTGGAAGGCCTCTTTGAGGCTTATAGCTTGGGCTGTTGGCCATAGGGAGTGCTGTCACTGACAACCTATGTTTGACCCGTAGGGAGAGTGAAAGCTGCTAGTTCTGACGTTTATCTAGCCATCCCTCAAGCATGGCAGCATGGGTATATCATTCCCCATATGCGTTCAAACGCAGTGTAGAGTTCCCTTTCGAAAGGGAATGTCTCAGGTTACGTATGTAACCATGGTTTCCTGAGAACAGGGAACGAGACACTGCGTTTCCTGCCATGCATCGGGGCTGCCTGCTGAACAGTCCCTTCAGACGATAAGGTACTGACTGCTTCTCTAGGCACTCCTTTATACTTCCGGGTCATGTCTATAATGACGTCATGGGCTGTCGCTGCCCAATAGAATTGGTGAGATTTGATAGTTGCTTTCAGACACCGGTTCACGTGGTGACGTTCCCCATATGCGTTCAAACGCCCCCTTATGCGTCTCGTTCCCTGTTCTCAGGGAACCATGGTTACATACGTAACCTGAGACGTTTTCAGTGGGTAGTTTTATTTTTGTTCCCAGAATGTTCTCCTGAAAGGTAGGATAACATTCTCTAAAAACATTCTAAAAATGTTTAGTGATAACACTGTTAGAACATTATTCCTCAAACTTCTTATAATGTTTTCAGCAGGTAGTTTTATTTTTGTTCTTATAATGTTTACTTAACAGGTAGGATAATATTCTACATTATTTTTGTTCTTAGAATGTTCTTCTAAAAGGTAGGGTAACATTCTCTAAAAACACTCTAAAATGTTTTGTGATGACCATCTATATATGTTTAGTCATAACACTGTTAGAACATTATCCCCTAACATTCTTATAAAGTGTTTTAGCAGAAAGTTTTATTTTTGTTCCCAGAATGTTCAAAAAATAAATAAAAAAGAAAGAAAATGCTTAGCTATAACATTGTTAAAACATACAATTTTATTAATCTCAAAAAATAAAACATCAAAATCTAACAGGTTTATAATGTCACAGACACACCAGGCTCCAACATCACCCAATCACAGCGCACTCCCTCACCAGAGTACTGATCACACGCACCTGCACTCAATCAGCACCCCAATCAGTCACCGCATAAAAGACACTCACTCACTCCAGTCAGCGTCCAGTCTCGTTTGTACATAGACTTACCTCTATGCTTACTTTAAGGACTCCAGTATATACTTACCGTCTCGTCTCCAGCGTGTTCCTAGTCTCCTCCTTTGTTCCTGTCTTCGTGTGAGTTCCCAAGTGTCTTCTCTGCTCTGTTAGGAACGCCTTTCATCTGCCATCCACGATCTCCAACCCTACAACACAAAGGACAGTATTATCACTCTGTTATTCACCACTCAATTTGCAATTCTGCTATTCACTCACCTGCATTCCTGTTTGCTCAACTGGTTGTTCAATAAACATCACTTACCTGTTTCCCATTTTCTCCAGCCCTTCTGTACTGTAACATTTAAATGGCATCCACATAAATTATTAGTAGTTCTACATACAGTAAATGCCCAACATCACATGTTGAAGAACTCAGTAAAGTCCAGTGTGTAATCATGCGTCTGACTGCTGTGTTTGCTCAGAGAACTCATCATTGTCTTTGCTTGTCCTGGTTCTTGCAGAAAATTAATACAGTCGTCTGTATTAATGTTATACTTTTCTTGTCTTTTAGTTTTCCAGCTGTTCTGCCAGTTAGCAGCATTGAGCTGTCTGTGTGTAGAGTTTTTCCTGAAAACCTATAACAGAGGAACATACAACAGTGTAAACAGAAAATACATATTAAATCTTAAGATCACAATATTGACATTGAAAACTTTTTAAATTAGCCAGCCTAATCAGTAATCACGAATTATGTAAAGACTAATTTATTGAAAGTATAGATATGATACTCTATGAGTATCTATTTTGTCTTCTTAACATCTACTTAATCCATTATATGTTAATAACACAACTGCAAACTTTGATGTTGGCTTGAAAAGTCTGAACCTCGAACCGAGACTTGAACTTGGGTCAACTTATGCAGAGCTGCGGCATATGTCAGAACACTGCCCACAATTCTATTGCTACGACATAACAGATAATTTTCATCAGTTATTTTTCTATGGATCGGTACATCTCTTACAGATTTCTGCTTGTTTTAAAGGGGACCTATTATGCCCCCTTTTACAAGATGTAAAATAAGTCTCTGATGTCCCCAGAGTGTGTATGTGACGTTCTAGCGCAAAATACCCCACAGATAATTTTTTATAATTTTATATAAAAGCTTAAAACACAGTGCAAGTGTGCATTAAAATATTATCCATAAACTCTCTCTCCCTTGCATTATCATCAAGATACATAGCGAAGTACACAAACACTCGTTACAACTAACAGTAAACAAATATACAAAGACCTTATGCCTTTTCGGGTGGTGCTTAATAAACTGGTAAACTGGTAAACTAAATCAACTCCGATGAACTGTAATAAAGTGCTTTCACCTTCATTACTGCCGTATGCAGTATCACTCTGGAGACTGTAAGCTGGATCATGAACAGTTTACTGATCTATCCTTGAGTAACAAATTTTTAGCTCAACCTCTGTCTTGTATTGTCCCTTTGTATTGAAATTCGTTCACAAAGCAGTCCGGTGTGAAATGATTTGCGCAGACATAAACAAATTCTGGTAGAGTTGAGGGAGCATTTTCTTCGAAAACAAAATTAATCTTTAATCTAAAATTAAAACTCGTCTTCAGCGGCGACCAAGAGTAAATGGAGAGAGCTATGTTGATTAGTACATCCAGCTACAGAACACCTAAAACGCTTGGGAGATATTCTCGTCAGTGCGGCAAAGGCAGACTGTACAACTCACTGTGAACTCACTCAGGGCAGTTTTATGTTAAAATGGCAGTGTCTGTCAAGATTCGTGGGCAGGGCCTGTGGCTAATGTGACATCACACTGCCAGGGATCTGGAAACGGCTTGTTCTGAGACACTGATTATGATTTATGGGGATTAAAAAAAAAAGAAAAAAAAAAAGGAGTGGTTGGATTTTTATCATTATAGGGTGGTTGTGTACACACACTGCCAACACACATGTATGTCCAAACACCATGCAAAAGTGAATTTTGCATATTAGGTCCCCTTTAAATCAGATACAGATAAAGTGTGCTCCTATAGGTTTCTGTTTGCAATCTCCACGTTATATATTAGCTACTGTATGTGCATATGGAAGCTTGTTTCCACCATGGAATAATAAAAAAAAATATAAAAGGTAACTGCAACTTTTTATCTCACAATTCTGACATTTTCTCACAATTGTGAGTTACAACGTAGGAATTATGGGATAAATGTGCAATTCTGGCTTCTTTTTTATTTCCTCGCAATTGCTTTTTTTTCTGACTTTTCTCAGAATTGCGAGATAAAAAGTTGCAATTGCAAGTTATCAAGTTAAATTCTGAGGGGGAAAAAGTCTTCTCACAATTCTGACATTTATTTGCAAAAGTGAATGTGAATACCTCACAATTCTGAGAAAAAAAAACCCTTAGATATCACGATTCTGACTTTATTTCTGAGAATGTGAGATTATATCTCCCTCTGAGTATACATTTCTTAGTCATTTACCTGATGGAAACAGAGAGTAAAAGAATGGACTTTAAAGATTTCTTATCCTGTGGCTCCCTCTATAGGACAGCATTAATATTAATATTCAACAAACCGTCTGTACCGCCGTGATGAATACGACCCTCAGCTGGATGAAACTGGAATAAATACCTTGAATGTTGCGATCCCATCGGACAAAAGAGCTGAAAAATCACAAATACAGTCAATAATAAAGATTTACTGGTTTATCACTTTCCACCAACAGGCGGCGCTGTGACCAAATTCATGCAGTATTGCAAAGTTTGGTATCAATATGTCAAAGCATTGCAGAGATACAGCCTCAAGAGTCATTTTGGCATCAAGCCTCTAATTCTTCGCTGTGGTATATGAATACGGTTTCGTCTATCGACACGATGGATTCATAACTTTTATTTAACATGGTCTGAAGATGATACGATTCAATTTTGGTGAAAATTGGATGAATGATCTAAGAGCATTTTGAAAAAGAAGGTTTCAAAGAAAATCAAAATGGCGGACAGGAAGTTTGTAAAATTGGCATCAACGTTCTCAGTATGACCCACGGAATCTAATAAGACAAGTCTCATTACAATAGGCCACATTTACATAAAGCTATTAGCATTTTTAATAAATGTTATTAAAATATTTAACCACAAGGTGGCGCTGTCTAGAAACCATTTGAGAACCTTCAAAGCATAGTGCTGATGACACATACTGAGTTTCGTATTGGTACACCACTCCATTCATATAATAGAACATTTTATATCATAATACTGTATTGCACTTAATGGCAATTTTGTGTTTTGTTCAATTATAGCACCACCAAGAAGCACAATCCAACCAATTTTTTTATGTGTCTTCAGGGTGACCCTATACATGTGTGTGTCAAATTTGGTGAAAATATCTCATTTTGTTTTGGAGTTTAGACATTTATATGTATGAGATCATAAAAAAATGACCCATGAACAGCTTTGTTTTGATTTTTGTTTGATTTGGGTTGTGACTTTTAGTTAATCAGCTTAGGTTCCGTGTTTCCTACGCTGGTTTCGTCTCGATCGGACTAACGGTTTCGAAGATAACAACTGTTTTTTAAGCATTAAATCACCACGTCGCACAAACCATAAGTCAAAACCTAGCATGTTTAGTATCGTTGGACTGGGCAAGGTTTCAGGAGTCTAATGACGTGACTCTCGTGAAAATGAGCCAACCAGATCAAAAGTTATAAGCATATGAAAAAACAAATTCTCCACTAGGTGGCGCTGGTCGGAAACTTCTCAGGCTCTCCGCACCAGTAAGTGGCACTGCGCCGAAACACTGCATGATGCCTCAGTTCATGCTTGTGATGACATGTATGTATGCATTGCGGAGCTATAACCTTGAGTCCAATTTGGAGTGCTCTATGTTGAATTTATTTGCGTGTTAGTCAAGAACGGTTGAGTTAATCAAAAAGCTTTTAATAAATTTTTGTCGGCATGGTCTGAAGATGACCTGGTTCAATTTTTGTGAAAATCTGAGTAACGGCCTAGGAGGAGTTTGAAAAAGTAGGTTTTTCAGAAAATTCAAAATGGCTGAAAATTTTTCATGACGGAAAGTGGTGTCATAAGGTGCATTCGAATCGTCTTGACCCAAGGAATCAGGGGGAAAATAATTTTGTTTCTATCCCTTACGGTTCAAATGTTATTAACATAAACATCAGTGAAATTTTGGACAGCTCGTGGCGTTAGAGGGATTGAGTTAGAGATGCTAAATTTGCTATGGACACAGATCAGACTTTCCTCTAACTGCGTGCCAAATTTCACAACTTCGGTGCTTGGCCCTTAAATATCTAGCTTCCGCCAGACCGCCTTCCAGTGTAAACTGGCGTCGTTACTTTTTCCATAAGTTTAATAGGGAAGGCGTTCTGGTGGAAGCTAGATATTTTACTTCATAACTTGTTAAATATGAATTTTTTTTTACACAAACGCATCGCTTCGCTTCAGAAGGCCTTTATTAACACAAAGGCTGTCAGTGACAGAATTCCCTATGGCCAACAGCCCAAGCTAAAAGCCTCAAAGAGGCCTTCCGCAGAAGGCCTACCAAGGCCAGTCAAAGGCTTCTGGAACCAAACTTCTCCAAAGAAAAGACGGTACCTTTAAGGGAATGTGGCCAAGGGGCCCAAAGGAACCCTAGCCAGTCACTAGTCAGGGGAATGTACTAGTAACCAACTCAGACCAGAGCGTAGAGATGGGCATCCTAGAGAGCACGACTCAGCTAAGCGCTTTTTACCCTTACCACCGAGGGGAGTAACACTCTGCTCAATCCTAGGATCTACTCAGTGCTTGATTATTTGCACTGAGGAGACTGTGCACTCTAAAAGGAACCCAACAAGGGGAATACATTACCAGCCTAGGGGCTGATCCTCAATAGGGAGGCCTCGGAGAGGCCTTCAACCACTGACCAGCTTAGGGAGCTATGTACTATGCAGGACAACCCTCAAATGAGGGGAGTACAGAGCTCAACCTAACAGATAAACCGTACCATAGGCACAGAATCATGGAGGCCCTAGAAGGGGCCTGCAACATGACGCAAATTCTACATAGTATAGAAATACCTCACAGCAGCCAAGGCCAACATGTGAAACTATATGCTCAATCTGCTTAAGAACACCCAGAAGGCATGAAGGCCACACACCTAAAACAGCGAGCTTGCTGATAAGCAAGATCCCACAAACATGGAACTCGCTCGGAATGAACCGAGTGTAAGTAGCAGATAAGACTGTAGAGTGCCCACATGATACAGTTTACCTTAACACATTCCAACAAGCAGTGTACTCAGTCAAAACACCTTTTACTCTTTAAGCAAGAGGAGTACAACTAACGCCATCACGCTCTAAAGGAGGTCCAAACAGGACCTGCGACAGAATGACACAGGCGTTTTAACCTGTGGCAGTGCTAGTTTCCAAGTGAGCAAACTCTAACTGAAACATCTACCAACAAGCCTTGTAATACAACAAGCTGTTGTGCTCTGAAGGAGGCCCAAACAGCAGGAGGCTCACCATCTTCATCCTCATCAGCCATCTCCTGCTGTTTTGTTTGGCTTAGAACAAGAAGAGCAATTGCTGCTGAATCTAATGATGTCATAGACAACACATCATCATAATCACACAGCTTTCTCCCGTCAGTTGTCGAAGGACGCGGGGAATTCCACCCCTTCAACTCTCCAACAAGCGCCAGCTAAAAACCCCTTGATCTAGTCTGTACTCTGCCTCAGCAATAGTAAGACCTGAACCATTAGGTGCAGCTGCCGGTCCTTTTCCTCTCGAGAAAAAGACCAGAAAAGTGTGGAGCATTTTACAAGTAAAACAAACTCACAATAACAAACAGACAGATCCCACAAGAACTGCCTGTACATGCTCTTTGTTCTCATAAAAGACAACGTTACAAGTAATGTATGTGATCAGATGTCAACTCTATGGGACATGGATACGCATACTTCCTGAAACGTTTGTCAGACATGTAGCGTCTGTACAAAGATCAGATCTGCCAGCCTACTTTACCATCTCCAGAGTGCTTTTAACCTCCCGAACTGTGCATGTAAATCACGAATCGGCTCCGGCAAGTCCGGGACCGATTGCCCCATTGGCACCTTCATTACCTCATTGAAGAAAAACAGAAGGATGCGTAAACTGCTCCAGGGACTTCAAAGAGCCACCCTGGTGGGTTTCAAGGCCATCTGATCACAGATACTGGCCACAACCCCAATACACACCCCACACACAAGCATACAGACACACGCAAACACACGTGGAGTTTGTATGTACATGCTTTTCTCCAAATATGACTGTGCCAAAGTGTACCTGTTGTTATATTCCAAGGTGCATATATATATATATATATATATATATATATATATATATCCCTAGTATATAAGTTTAGCTATGACTGTAGTGTAGTTTCTATCATAAACTGTATAATCCAAATATAAACTGTACCCCCCCTTTTATGTATTTGGCATCTGACAAGTTTGGTCTCACTGTAAAGCTGTCGTTGTGCCCTAACTGAAAATGCATGTCACATTACTGTAAAATGTATTCTTTTATATGTAACAGTATTTTGAAGAAAATGTACTCAGATCTGACACGTCATAAACCATGCAAATTAGGTCATAAATGGAGACAAAGAAACACGCTTGCCCACCAAAATTGCACCCTCATCATTGGCAGACGTACCCAAGGAGGCGTGCTGGTCTGTTGTACTTAAAACACAATGACATGCGTCTCTTCGTTGCAAAAGTTATTTTATTTTGTCAAGCCTTTGTCATCCTTCATCACCTAGGAGACAGACTCTTTATCTTCTTTATTTTCCGGTCATCTTACTTTCAAGTAAAACCTTGTTTGAAAACCCCGCCGAAGAACGCACCTGCCTGGAAAAGGACCAATCGACCAAACCACGTGTACGGAAAACTCCTACATAAAGGCGAGCAACCACAGCACCCGAACTAATGCAAGTACCGAATTTCTTTCCACGCGCTTTAAGCTCTGTGTAAACTGAGTTTCCTTGCTGGCTCTCAAAGGTTTTCACTGTTTGTAATTTTGCCATTTCTTTGATCACCTCTGTTTTCTTGACTTTACTTTAGTTTATTCTATGTATGTTTCGTGTTGTATTTTAGTCATAGTTATATTCATGCTCGATTGTTTCTGCTGCTCATTCAGAAAACCAAGTCACTTTTACGTTTGATTCTGCAAAACTGCTTTATGGTTTAATGCTAGAGGAAAGTTAATTCTCGTGGCCAGAGAATAAACTTCCTATTATAACAGTCTATGAGAAAAGGGATGGTTTGCTGGACAAACTAGGATAGTCTTTCTCAAACAACTCTTAAACTAGAACTAGTCATATTTGTAATTAATTATAATCCATTTTAATTAATTCACAATATATGTGCATAATTCCCTTTTTGGTCGATCTATATTATAATTAATCATAACACGTTATGATCTGATTATAAAAACATTTCACCCATGATTTGAGATAATTAATTAAGTACCTGTAATTTCGCTACAGACATAAATAGTCTTACCGTAATGTCGGTTTGATACCGTTTCAAACAAAACAGTCCCTGAAGACGAAAAAGATACTGACTGGTTCTCTAGGCCCTCCTTATATACTTCCGGGTCTCGCTATGATGATGTCATAGGCTGTCGCCGGCCAATAGGATTGTCGTGAGTTGATGTTGTTTTCAGACCCTGTTTCACGCGGAGGCGTTCCCCATAGCGTGTCAAACGCAGAGTTGAGTTAATAATAATAACGTTTAAATAGGTTAACAATATGTTGCTTTTCTTAAACCAACATAATTATTTCCTAATATTTTATCAAGATTACTACAGTCTGTTTCTAATTGTAATTCTATGAAGATTTACAACAAAAGTTACAAAACCACCCATATCCTCCCATTCACGTCTGCAAGTTTTTATTTGATCATTTTCATTGTTTGTTTCAATATTTGCCAGATTGTGTCCTTCACATTGACCGTCAGCCCCAAAGTACCTGAAATATTTTAAAACATGGTCTGTCAACATACAGTGATGTACTTTACCTAATGCCTTACCTAAGACTGCTATTAGTACACACAATAATTGCTAGACTACCAAATCAAAAACACGTCTTAGACTGAATGCTCATATCTTTCCCATTACTGAAATATTATTATTTAAGTTCAAAAGACATATTTAGATTAACACTTTTAAGTAGCAAATGTACAGTATTCATATGCATATAGAACACAATACTACCTAGCAACGGATTAAAGTACCTTTGTTGTAAATGGAGACATTTTATTGTGTCATCAGTATTCATTTACAAGTAGGCAGTTTGGACTCTGGATGAAAACAAATCTAAGTTAGCTGTTATTCAAAAGCAATTAATGCACTTGTCATGTCATTCTAAGAAAGTAAGATCTAATGCTGATTAAAACGGATTTTAGTGTATGCAAATACGTAAAGGATCAATCAAAGATGTAAACTGAAAAAGACATTTAAAAAAGTACAATAAAAGTACAATAAAAAAGTAATTACAGTCCAGTAATTGTTGTCGAAGGGAGAGCTCCGTTGACCAGGAGACAGTTTTGTTGCTTGGGCCACAAACTGTCCCAGCGGGTAAAACATCCTCCAGCATCTGTTTGTGAACAAGTCCGTACTCCCTTATTTCCGTCAAAAAGACAGTCAGACCAAGGCCATTTTGCACCAATTTCTTCAACAACCATTCGTCAATTTCAAATGTTCTTACGTCACGAGAAGAGCACACTGTGATTGGTGGTATTACGCATCAATCTACCGTGGCCCAATCAGTGCTTCTCGTCTCCTGTCAAATGCGAGACTTTTCCTTCCCTTCCCTTCCCCTCCCCAGAATTCAGCTGACTTCTGCAGACTACTCAAGCCAGCGTTCAGCCAAAATATTTTTTTTTTTCTCTGAGTCTGGTCAGCCATACACGATGGACACGATGCCAGGCCCAGAACAGAACCAGAAGTGCCAATCTGGAATAATATCCTCAAACTATTTTACAAATGTTTCTTTGATAATGTTACTCCTTTCTTATTATGGAACATTGTGCCAATTATTTAGCCTATAAAAGATCATTATACAACCTGTTCAACAACATCCCCAAAACATCCTCAAACTGTTTCAGGCTAAATGTTCTACTTTTGTTAAAACATCACTTAACAGGAATGTTTTATTTAAAAACATTTTGTCATCTCAGTCTTCCATAATATCCTTAAAACATTTTACGAATGTTGCTTTAATTTGTTTCACCTTTGCTATTATGGAACATTGTGCCAATGTTTTATAAAAAATCATACACAATTTTACCTCAACAACATCCTCAAAACGTTGCAGGTAAAATGTTCTAGCTTCGATAACATGTCACATTACAAAAATATTTTGTCATCTCAGGCTTCAATTATATCCTCATAACATTTTCCTAATGTGACTGAGAGAATGTTCTTCCTTTGTTATTATGGAACATTGTGCCAATGTTTTATCAAGAACATTGTATAATCTGTTATCTTGACAACATCCTCAAAACATCCTCAAAATGTTACATTTAAAATGTTCTAGCTTTGTTTACACGTCAAAGAACATTTAAAAAACACCCTGTCATCTCAGGCCTCAATGATGTCCTCATAATTTTTCCCAATGTGGCTGTGAGAATGTTCTTCATTTGTTATTATGAAACATTGCGCCAATATTTTATAAACAACCTTTTACTTCAAAACATCCTCAAAATGTTACATTTAAAATGTTCTAGCTTTGTTAAATGAAAATGTCCATACCGGTGTGATGAATACGATCCTCAACTGGATGGAACTGAATTAAATACTTTGAATGTTGCGATCGTATCTGACTTATGATAGCAACCTGAGTCGTAACAAAGCACTGTTCGCCAGAGGAGAACTGGCCCCCCGACTAAGCCTGGTTTCTCCCAAGGTTTTTTCTCCATTTTAACACCTGTTTGCCACCTGATGTCACCTGTTGGAGTTTGGGTTCCTTGCCGCTGTCGCCTTTGGCTTGCTTAGTTGGGGACACTTGACAATTGACATTTGATATTCAACAGTGCTTTGATCTACCTGCATTGACACTATTCCTTAAGAGCTGCTGTGCAGCCAAAATAATGTACCGGTTATCACTGTAAAGCTGCTTTGACACAATCTACATTGTAAAAAGCGCTATATAAATAATGGTGACTTGACTTGACTTAACACAAAACATTACAAGAATGTCTTATAAAAACACTGTCATCTCGGGCCTCAATGATATCCTCATAACATTTTTCTAATGTGGCTGTGAGAATTGTGCCAATGTTTTATTGAGAACATTGTATAATCTGTTAACTCAACAACATCCTCAAAACATCCTCAAAATGTTACCGGTAAAATGTTATCTTAGTTTGCTTAGTTTGCACTGTACCCTCTATGGTACAGTGTTGCCTCCAGGCAATGTAGTCTATTTTATTTTAATTTATTTTTTTATTATTATTATTTTATTTTTTAATAAAATTTGACTTTTAAATTAACTTTAAAAAAATAAATAAATTAAAAATGAATTAAAATGTTTATTGATATTGTTATAATGTCCAATTTTCCTCATTAATATTATATTGCTTAACATAGAGGGTTAACCTTGTATAAACATTATTTGAAATGATAAAACATCCTCAAAACATTCTTTGAACATAACATTCAAAGGTTTTCTTTAAAACATTAACCAAACTTGTAGGGAATGTTAGCCAAAGTTCTATGAATGCTTCTCCGCAGTTCACCTCGCATTCAACATTAGTTACTTGACAGACCCAACTTTTTTTCCCATTCACCCAAGATCTGAAGAGCCTCATGCACTCAGAGGGCGGACCTGTTTTTTAAAAAACCATGCAGGTTTACGGCGCATTCTAAAGATTCGTCGCTATGATCATTTTACTATTAAACAGGAACGATTATGTATTTTAAGGGACGGGTGGCAACCGATGTTCATATAATGTTTTCCTAATGTGGCTAAGAGAATGTTCCTCCTTTGTTATCTTGAAATATTGTGTGAATGTTTTATTGACAACATTGTATAATTTGTTACCTCAACGACATTCTCAAAACATCCTCAAAATGTTTCAGGTGAAATGTTCTAGGTTTGTTAAACCATCACATTAGAAGAACGTTTTATACAGAACATTTCATCACCTCAAGCCTCAATGATGTTCTTATAGTGTTTTCCTAATGTGGCTGAAAGAATTTTCTTCATTTGTGTAGCGATATTAGCTCAAAGGGGAAATATTAATAATTATTCATAACTCATTATGATTATTAATTATGATTAATTATGAATATTTGAATCAGTTAATCAGATTAACTTGATGTAGCTACATTAAAATTACAATCAATCAATCAGTTCATTCCGTGAACACTCAGTATTGATTATTAATTAATTCTAAGAGAAGGGTATTTTTTCATGGCCATAGAAAAATATTTTTTTCTTAGCATTTACTTAGAGCTGTTAATAGGATCAAAATCATTTAAGAGCCAATTTATTCACAGACGGGGAGTCAGAACCAAATATGTATTGTGCAATATGTATACCTTTTAGTAACTAAATTACAAACGCATAACTAAACTAACAAACACATACATACACACACGCAAGTCACACGTACATGGGTAAAATGAGGAATGATAGAGTGAGACCGGAAGTGGAAAACATGAGGAGCTATGGAAAAAGTCAAAAACCTGGAATGAATCATCAGTATTCATTACAAAGCTCCTTTGTTAACAAATGAGGTTCACAACTTTAACTAACTAGCAGCAATTTAGTACATCGTACGATACTTGCATTAGGCCTCTACCTTTTTGAAGAGCGTCTGGATACACCGTTGCCATAGGAAGTCCTGAGAATTCAGTCCGATGGTGCTGAGGTTGCAATCGATGTCTTCTGCGTTGAATGAAGAACTGATAACAAACTTCATGGTTAGTTTGAATCATAGTGGGAAAGAGTCCTTTTCTCTCCTAGTTAAGCACATGACTGGGGTGCAGGGCAGGCCTAGGCCTTGCAGGCCCACAGGCAGCACCCCACAGCTGCAATGTTGTCGGAGTAGGACAGAGAGAGAGTGGGCGGAGCATTGCGAGCTGGCTTTTAAGCTCTGGGAGAAGTCACACCCCTAAGGGTTGACCTGACCAATGAGATTGGTAGGATTTCCGAGCTGCAAAATTCCTCTATGGGGGAATTTATGAGCCTTTGTGTTTCTAGCAGGGCTTGTAACTGACTGGGTTGTTGAAGAAGGAAGTCAAGTCAAGTCACCTTTATTTATATAGCGCTTTTTACAATGTAGATTGTGTCAAAGCAGCTTTACATTGATAACTGGTACATTATTTTGGCTGCACAGCAGCTCTTAAAGAATAGTGTCAATGCAGGCAGATCAAAGCACTGTTGAATATCGAATGTCAATTGTCAAGTGTCCCTAACTAAGCAAGCCAAAGGCGACAGTGGCAAGGAACCCAAACTCAAACAGGTGACATCAGGTGGCAAACAGGTGTTAAAATGGAGAAAAAAATCTTGGGAGAAACCAGGCTTAGTCGGGGGGCCAGTTCTCCTCTGGCACTATTAGTATTAGGAACTATTAAAGATTCTTGTCATCCTAATATGTTGCATAGGTATCACCATCTTATATACACAAGCATTTAAATCTTCAAGATTCGAACCCATAGACACTAATCATGGCATAATTAAAGTTACATTAAATGTATCATAAAACATGTGAATGCAATACTGAATACAATACAACAAACAGTAATAATGGATTCCATTTCCTGGGGATATGCATGTTCATTTATAGAACAGTCTATAAATTAAGGCAGGAAGGTCTGTTTTCAGGCTTTGTGTGTCTTTCCTATGGGCCTGACTCAAAATGACTTTTGGATGCAAAGTTCTGCATAGCTGCTTAGTTTCAGATCATAAAAGTTTTATCTGATCGTGTCCATGATGCCCTTGCACAGACTGGTTTTCTCGGGGGATTGGGGTGGGGACAGACCCCCAGAGTGAGTTTTAAACATTATTTGTTAAATATAACAAATAATTGTGTCTGATTTGTCTCAGTCATTACATAATCCCTCCTTTCGATCGTTGTTGTCCCTCCTATGGGCAACAGCGAGCGACGTTAAAGGTGCAGAAAGACCGAGATTTGGGCGAGATGTTTGCTGGTGGTTGCAGGAAGTGGTTAGGGCACTGTGTAGCATGAAGAGGGTTTCAGACTGACCTAGTTCAGGTGGCAGGAGGTCAGCAGGTGGTTGTTGGCCTCTGCTAACAAAAAGTCACAAGAAGTATGAAGGTTGGAGCGTGGCTCTGCTTTTGTGGCAGTGCCGACTTGAGCTTGCTTGAGCACTGTTGGGCGAGGAGTTGGAAGTTTGTACTCCACAGTACTCCTCGGGTGCTTTTGCTCGTGTCCACAGCTGTTACTCTGAGGCAGACGCGTCCAGCTGTCCTCGTGCAGCCTTCGATTGACACCCGTGTGAAGGGTTTGGAGGAGAATGTTGTAGTTGATGGCTGTGGGACGTCCTGTGGTATTTGCAGGTTGAGGGTGCTGTCGTCCATGGCTTCTCCCAGGACTTGGCTGGTACCTGGGCTGTTGCCATGGTGACAGTTCTGTGCTGGTCTGTGAGACTTTGAGCAAATGTCCGCTCCTTGTGGGACTCTGTGATCTGTTATGTGAGGTTGTTTACCTTCTGTTTTCAGATCCATGAGCTAGGGCTAAGGAGATGATACTCTTGATCAGCCCAGTGTGGCTGTAACTCTGGCTTGGGTCATATGTCATTGGTCCTCTTCTCTCATTGTCCATTTGCATTTGGCTCTGGTGCTGTCGGTCGTCAGCAGCCATGATGGCTTGTCGGTCCTATGGGTCTCCCATCTGGGAGGTTAAACAGAGCATCTGCAACATTTTGACACACTTGTGGAGAGAGAAAGGGTGAGGGACTAATGCATGACCCTAATGAGTTCATAGGTAATGAACAAGCTAGGAATATAGCATCCAGCTTGTTGTTTCAGGCATAGCTTTCTAGTGAATGTGTCTTCTATGCTCACGATCTTAGCTATGGATGCTAGGATGCTAAGATTTGTGTGATTTTGAGAATGTTTCTGAAAGGCATAAGCCAAGATTTAATAAATGACCTAAGATGACCTTATGGTCAATTATTTAAAATGACTTTATGGTCAATTATTTCTCAGAATATCCTGATGGCTCGCAACAGTCTAGATCCCTTACATAAGAGGAGGAAAAGGAAAAATAACAGCTTTCCTATTCAGATTGGGTTTATAGCCGGTGCAAAGAACTATAGTTATGCCCTAGTAATTACTGAGAATACTTGAGTAGCAGGGTCATAGGACTTAGTGCACTTGTTGGGAATAAACAGAATCACAAATAAAAAGTGTCTCTGGTTCCTTTCAGGCTCTCTGGGCAAACAAATACCTCACTAGAAAATAGGGGTAAATGTAAATAAATCAAATAGGTGAAAGAATAAATAAGTGAGTAGCTGACTGACTACAGGAATTCTTCTCTAGCTAAGCAGTCTACATGTAATTAAGTCTTGCTTTAATTAGAGTAACTGCACATTTAGATGAACAGGGTTCAGGAAGGAATACACCTAAAATGGTGAAGGTGAAACTAGCTGAGAAGAATTCAAGGTAAGAGAAACTTGCATGAAGAGAAAGTGAGAAATCATAAACCCAGAATGGGACTAAGGGAAAATGGTTCAGCTCACTTCACACAGTATACACACAACTGTAGTTAAAGGCTTCAAGTAAATGCTAACCGCTACTGTAGAAGTTATTAGTTAGCTGAAGTTATTAGTTATCCTTAGCTGAAGGGCTGCTAGGCCGTGATGTCACAGGAAGCAGTGCATGTCAGAGCAATTCAACAGTTTATGAAGAATGTCTGCACATTTGAAACGAGTTATGCATCAAGTTAAAATGTGATGCTTATACTTCAAGATTTTCAAAAACTTGGTGTTACATTCAGTAAAATGCAAATGTGGTTTGAAATTTGCAAATTTTACTCATGTAACCTCTTCTCTCCACTTTAAACAACTTCTTGTGCTTGTTTAAAGAGCAATTGAACAGATTTGCAGTCAGAGCTTGTTTAAGCATACATAGTTACATTATATAACACTGTGCTGAGATTTATTCATCAAAACATGTCAAGCCATACTGCAATTGGTATTTCTTCAACCAAAACAGAATAATCAATTCTGGTACAGTTTACATGCCGCTGAGTTGAGATTCTTTTGTCAAAACAGACTTATGCTTTAATACTGAAATTAGAGTTTCTTTGCTAAAGTCAGATTAACCTTATACTGATACCATTTGACACATGTTAAGATGTGTTAAGACTCTTTCTGTTACAGCAGAGATGTCAATTCAAGCTATTGTTTTATCTGCATCTACCAAGCCAGCAACTAGTGATCTACATGCGAATCGAACGTCATATCAAATGTCGTATTGGAATTATCTGTCACAAACGAGACTCCGGCAGTTCCTTCTGCTCGCCACCAGAGGGATCCCTCTCTTGAATATTAAACCCCTTTGAACTACATTTCCCTCTCACGTACCTGTCACTGATTACCCTTGCACCTGACTCTCATCAGTGGACTATTTAAGCTGCTCTCAGAATCTACCTCATTGCAAAGTTTTGTTTTACCCTGGTGAACATCTCTGAGCGTTTTTTTTCCTGTGTCTTAGCTTAGAGCGGGTGACGGCAGTTTGGAAAGAGAATGGTACTGCTTTCCCTTCGTTTGACTTTTTCCTTCAACGATTTCAGGAGATATTCGAGCATCCAGAGGGAGGTATGAGTGCTGATGATCAACAGTTCACGCTATGCCAGGGCAAGAGCACCGCAGCAGAATATGCATTGACATTTCGCACTCTGGCAGCACAAACTGACTGGGTGGAGAGTACACTCAAACTGCTCTTTCGCAAGGGACTCATCTTGGAATTACAGTCTGAACTGGCTGGTCGGGATGAGGGGAGATTGCTGAATCAATTAATTGAACTAACCATTCGAATAGATAATCTGATTTATTCACGTCGCCCCATCAGAACTGTATCTCCCAGCACGCATTATCCAATCACTCCTTCTCAAACTGAACCCATGCAGCTTAGATATATTTACCTGACTCCCGAAGAACGAGAACACTGCATACGTCAACATCTCTTCCTCTACTGCGGTCAAGCAGGCCATCTGAGGGCTTCTTGTCCCACAAAACCACTTACTCGCAATTCAACTATGGTGAGTCCATGTATTCAGGCACATCACTCCAGTTCTTGCATAAAAGTACCTGTAGTTCTGTCACTAGAGGGTAATAGTATACCCACGTCTACTAGGAATTTTATGTCTCATGAGTTTGCTCAACAACATCAACTCCCACTAATATCCTGCACTTCTCATTTGGAAGTGGAGGCACTAGATGGGCACCCCCTCTGTGAAGGAAGGGTTCTACACACCACCGTGGATCTTCAACTGCAGACTGGAACCTTTACACCGAGATAATTAGTTTCTACATCATCACATCACCTCATAATTCAGTAATTCTTGGACTTCCCTGGTTACGCCAACATAATCCCCCTCATCGAGGGAGGGTCGGATCCTCAAATGGGACCCCTTATGTCACTCCAACTGTATCACTGACTGCTCTTCACTCTCTGTTCAAGCTGTCACGCTAAAGGATGAGCCTGCTCTTCTTCCTACTCTGCCCATTGTATATTCCGACCTCACTGAGGCTTTCAGCAAAACTAAGGCTTCAGAACTTCCTCCTCATCATTCAAGCGACTGCTCCATTGAACTGTTACCAGGTGCAGCACCACCTAAGGGTCGAATTTTCCCCCTTATCACAACCAGAATCCGAAACTATGAAGAACTACATTTAGGAGGAACTTTCAAAGGGGTTCATTAGAGCATCTACATCACCTGCATCTGCTGGCTTCTTCTTTGTTAAGAAAAAGGACAGCGGTCTGCATCCTTGCATCGACTATCGCAATCTCAACGACATCACCATCAAGTTTCGATATCCACTGCCTCTGGTACCAGCTGCCCTGGAACATCTTCGCAAGGACAAATACTTTTCCAAATTAGATCTCCACAACGCCTACAACCTCATTCGCATCATGATGAGTGCGAGTGAGGGTGATGAGTGGAAAACTTTTCTACTAGCACTGGACACTATGAATATTTGGTTATGCCGTTCGGGCTGTCCAACAGTCCTTCAGTATTTCAATCATTCATCAATGACGTCTTTCGTGACATGCTTGACCACTGGGTAATCGTCTACATTGATGACATTCTCGTCTATTCTAGCACCTATGAGGAACATGTACAACATGTATTACAACGGCTCATTGAGTATCAGTTATATGCCAAAGCAGACAAGTGCGAATTTCACCAGACTACGACATCATTCTTGGGTTACATCATCAGTCAGGAGGGAGTCGCTATGGACGAGAGGAAAGTCAAAGCTGTTCTTGACCGCCCTAGTGAAAAAATAGTATACTTAAGCACAATTTATTCGTATGTACTTTGGTATAATTAAATGTATTTGTGGCATGCTATAAATTGGTATACTTAAAGCCTGCTAAATTGGAACAACTTATTTTGTACTAAATGCATTTTAGTTGTCCAAAAGCAGTGCTGAAGTTCAACTAAAGATGTATTAAATATACTTGTTTGTGCTAAAGTGGAACTATTCCAAGTATATTTTAGTACACTTTAAATATGCTCTTGTATTTAAAGGTCCTATGACACGCTGCTTTTTGGATGCTTTTATATAGGCCTAAGTGGTTCCTAGTACTGTATCTGAAGTCTCTTTCCCGAAACTCAGCCTTGGTGCAGAATTTCAGCCACTATGAGCCAGTCCCACAATGAGCTTTCCTTATGACTTGCCATTTCTGTGCCACTTCTGAAACCTGCTGGTGGTCCGAGAGTGGAGGAGGAGGAGCAGACCAGTGGCCGGGGTCCCCCACCCATCTTGGTGGATGGTGAGGAGGTGACCAGGTTCAAGACCTACTTGACTCCAGACGCAGAGGTAAGCTTCCCCAGTATCTGGTAGATTGGGAGGGGTGTGGACCGGAAGAGGAGCCGTACTTGATGTACTTGGCCTGACACTAAGGAGTTAGGAGGGGTAGCGAAGAGATAGGAATTAGGATATTAATAACCTATTTCAAATTTAATTAAATCCAACTTGACTGAATAGAGATATTCAAGCTTAAACAAAAGAAGGTGAATGAAATAAAATAAAATAAAACAAATAGACGAGGAATAAAGTCTAAATAAAAATGAAATTAGAATTTCCTTATAGATCTAGGAATCTAAAAGGAAAGGTAAATAGACAAAATTGATTTAATTAAATTCAACTTGGCTGCATAGGGATAGTCAGGTTAACAAGGTATGTGAGTGAAATAGAAATAAAATAGAGGAATAAGGTTCAAATAAAAAGTAAACTTAGAATTTCCTTATAGCTCTAGGAGACTAAGGGATAGGTAACTAAACAAATTGATTTAATTAAATTTCAAAATGATTAAAAAAATCCAATAGTCCGTCTCTAGGTCTCATGAAACAATGTCTATATATGATTTGTATATGAAATGTGCATAACACATTTAAATGACGCATTTGATAAAGGGAAGAGACATATTTAAAACTCTCTTGTTTGTCTACCCTAGTGAAAAAAATAGTATACTTAAGCACAATTTATTCATATGTACTTTAGTATAACTAAATGTATTTGTGGCATGCTATAAATTGGTATACTTAAAGTCTGCTAAATTGGAACAACTAATTTTGTACTAAATGTATTTTAGTTGTCCAAAAGCAGTGCTGAAGTTCAGCTAAAGTTGTATTAAATATACTTGTTTGTGCTAAAGTAGCAATGACAGAAATACAATTGTAAATGTACAACCTTTGACAGAGTTGAAACCAACAACATGTTTATTAGATCCAATACCCACTAAACTACTGAAAGAATTGTTACCTGTAGTAGAAGAGCCTCTTCTCAATATTATTAACCTTTATCTCTAGGTCATGTCCCAAGACCATTCAAGCTAGCAGTTATTAAGCCCCTCATTAAGAAACCACAATTAGATCCAAATGTATTGGCAAATTACAGACCCATTTCAAATCTTCCATTTATATCTAAAATACTAGAAAAAGTGATGTCGGTCCAATTGTGCTCCTTGTTGCAAAAAAAATTTCGGTCAGGATTCAGGCCTCATTATAGCACAGAAACTGCGCTCGTTAATTCTGTTAAAGAAGTAAAACATTGGATGACTAGTAATTTTCTTCTATTAACTTCAGAAAAGATTAATTATTGGGCCAAAAACCTGTACACAGAATCTGTCAGACTACAATCTGCATTTAGAAAGATTAACTGTTGAGGATGGAGTAACAGTACAAGACTTGGGTATTATATTAGACAGCAACTTGTCCTTCGAAAATCATATTTCATATGTTACAAAAACAGCCTTCTTCCACCTCAGAAACATTGCTAAGATACGGAATATGTTATCTGTTTCTGATGCAGAAAAGTTAGTTCATGCTTTCATGACATCTAGACTAGATTACTGTAATGCATTACTAGCTGGTTGTCCTGCTTCCTTAATAAACAAGCTACAATTAGTACAAAATGCAGCTGCTAGAGTTCTTAGCAGGTCAAGAAAATATGATCAGATAACACCAATTTTATCATCTCTTCACTGGTTACCTATTAAGTTCCGTATTGATTATAAAGTACTGCTAATGATCTATAAGGCTCTAAATGGTTTAGCTCTTGTGTACTTAACCAATCTTCTATTGCCCTATAATCCTTCACGCTCTTTAAGATCACAAAAGGTTTTCACATTTGGCTCCTAAACACTGGATTAGCCTTCCTGATAATGTTCGAGACTCAGACTCACTCACCCAGTTTATATCTAGATTAAAGACGCATCTCTTTAGCCAAGCATTCACATAATGCATCTCATATCAGATCAATTGCACATAACTATCTTTGTTTAATGTTATGAACAGCAGCTACACTAATTATTCTCCATTTGCTTTTCCGTTTTACCTCGAGACAGGCGTACATCTGACTGACTAGAGTACAACAGCTTCAGTTTGGATCCAGCCTCTTAAGAAGACCTCAGATGACCAACACCTTTGAAGAGATGGCGCCAACTCCTGTGAGGACTTCAGAAGATGCAACCAAATTTCCATATATCCTAATTATTGTTAATATGTAATTAATTTTTCCATGAGCTTGTTGGTTCTACCTTCAATTAAATTGCTAACAATGATTGTAAATAAATTGCCTAAATTATTACATTATTAGCTAACTGCATTCTCTAAATTGTAACGTTGACATGCACTCTCTGTAAAGCTGCTTTGAAATGATATGTATTGTGAAAAGCGCTATACAAATAAATGTGAATGAACTGAATTGAATAAAGTGGAACTATTCCAAGTATACTTAAGTACACTTTAAATATACTCTTGTATTTAAGTTTTGAAATGCAGAATTCACTCAGCATAAACTTTAAATGTATTTTGGTGACATTAGAATTGCAATTCAGTTAAATTGTAAGAGTGTTGAACATACATTAATAATATACTGATCACAAACTTTTAGTGATGTTAAAACACATTGCAATGGCATTCCAAGTTAACTTGAAGTGTGCTAATGGCATCATTATAGTGTGCTTTAAATAGGCTACAATAAAGTAATCTTTATAAATAAAGTCACAGCTTTAGAACATGCCTTTTACAGACAGCCCCAGTATACCAGTAACTTACTTATCCAGTGAACATCAGTGAGACAATAGGAACAGATGTATATGTATATTGAATGCAGGAACCAGTACAGGCTGGAATCGAATCCGGGTCGCCCAGATCGCTGTTGCATAAGAGCACTCAGCTTACCTGTTGCGCCATAGAAAACTAGGGTTATATTGTGTTCTACCTATACTGTTACAAGTACAGCTATACTGACATTATTAATGACAACTATTAATGATGGCACAAATTATATGGATTAAAAGACCGAATCGCTAAGAAAAGTATTAATATAGGCACAGTAAGTGGTGCGTGAAAATAAACGTGAAACATCCTGTAGCTATATAACACTAACGTACATTAAACTTTAAGCTGTTGAAGAAACCAGCAGACGCAACATTAAATATCAAGAATGTTTAGCTTCCACTTTACTTGACATGATCTGTCATTAACACAACATGAAGCAATTGCATATACCGGCATAACGTCTAGGTTACGTATGTAACCCTCGTTCCCTGAAGGTCAGTACATCAGTGGTGACCGATGAATTGGGATATCGCTAGAGAGCCCTATCAGCTTCGAGTAAACCAAAACAAGCAAATGGAATTGGCGTGCGATATTTGCATAATGTGCACCGCCCCTGCCAGGTGGTATAAATAGGGAAGCAGATGCAATAGCACTCGCTGAGGAGTTTTTTCGCTGAGGAGACAACCTTGAGTCTGCACTACAGCAAGGGCACAGGAACTGTGGCAACAGGACGTACATCTCCGTTCCCTCCTTCAGGGAATGAGGGTTACATACGTAACCGAGACGTTCCCTTTTAGTCGGTCACGTTCGACGTACGTCAGTAGTGACCAACGAATTGGGATCCCAAATAAAACGCCACAGTTACAGACCCCTTCCGGAGCCCAGCAAGAGACTGAGAGAGTCTACTGCTGTTCCGCAAGACCCACTACAGTAAGACTTAGACAACACTGGGGAAGCGAACCCATAGGGGACGCTGCTGAGGCCACAACCTACCCAGCAGGGGAGAATTTTACGTGGAAATACACATATGGACTGGCCGTGGGCAGTACGCATATGGAGTCCCTGGGATGGCTCCAGCCTAGAGATAGGGGGAGACTCATCTGAAAGGGAAAGACACAGGCTCACCGTAGGGAGTTGACCGTGGACAATACACATATGGGACCACTCACGTGGAGATGTCACAACATATGGAACGGACATTTGGCCTGGCATCAGACACTCCACAATGTCCGAGCCGCAAGGGGAGGCGGAGGATCTCGACAGGGTTCACCAAGCGGGGAACTACTGGAGTAATGGATGCACGTATCCAGCCCAGGGGGCGGGAATGGCATTGCAAGCCGACACTAGAACAGCTCTTCGCGTCTACCGGCTGCTGGAAATGAGTACACAGGAAAATACCGGTTCCACACGAAGGCTATAGAATCTAGCGAACGTGTTGGGTGTCACCCAGCCCGCAGCTCTACAGATATCTGTCAGCGAGGCGCCGTGTGCCAGTGCCCAGGAAGAAGCCACTCCTCTGGTGGAATGGGCTCTCAACCCGAGCGGGCAAGGCACGCATTGGGACTGGTAAGCCAGGGCGATGGCCTCCACTATCCAGTGGGCCATCCTCTGCTTGGAGACAGCCTTTCCCTTCTACTGGCCTCCGTAACAGACAAAGAGCTGATCTGAGGTCCTAAAGCTTCACGTTTTATGCACGCAGAACGTGGACGAGACAGAGCAAAGCCAGGGCTGGGTCTGCCTCCTCCGAAGGCAGCCCTTGCAGGTTCACTATCTGATCTCTGAAGGGTAGGTAGGAACCTTGGGCACATATCCAGGCCGGGGTCTCAAAATAACGTGAGACTCACCGGGCCTGAATTCCAGGCACGATTTGTTGACTGAAAATGCGTGCAGGTCCCCTACCCTCTTCAGCAAGGCCAATGTAACCAGGAGGACAGTGGTGACAGTGCTTTTAAATCGACTGACTGTAAAGGCTCGAAGGGATGACCCCAGAGAGATGTAAGTACCAGAGAGAGATCCCAAGAGGGTATAGAGGAAGGGCGACGCAAATTTAGTCTGCTTGCCCCCCTCAGGAACCTGACGATCAGGTCGTGCTTCCCCAACGACTTACATTCAACTGCATCGTGATGTGCGGCAATGGCAGCAACATACACCTTGAGGGTGGAGAGAGACAGCCTTCGCTTCAAGCCCTCTTGCAGGAATTAAAGCACAGACCTGACCGAACATGATCGATGAATAGGTTCCACTTCAACGCATAGAGGTTCCTGGTGGAAGGAGATCTAGCGGAAGTGATAGTGTCTTAGAACCTCCGAGTCCCGTCCAGGGACCACACATGGAGTTTCCACAGGTCGGGACGCGGGTGCCAGAGGATGCCCCGTCTCTGCGTCAGAAGGTCCTTCCTCAGAGGAATGGGCCAAGGAGGTGCTGTCGCGAGGAGCAACAGATCCAAGAACCAGGTCCGAGTGGGCCATTCGCCCAGAAGCGGAGGTTGCCGTGAGAGCTCATCGGCTGCACGGTTGAGCACGCCTGGGACATGAATGACATAAAGTGACCTCAGATGCTTCTGACTCCATAGCAAGAGATGGCAGGCGAGTTGCAACATGCGACGGGAGCGTAGACCACCCTGATGGTTGATGTACGCAACGGCCGCAGTGCTGTCCGAGCAGACCAGTACGTGCTTGTTTGTCAACAGCTCCTTGAAGCGGCTCAGTGCAAGACATACTGCTAGCAACTCGAGGCAATTGATATGCCAATGCAGTTGAGGTCCCGTCCACAGACTTGACACTGCATGCCCATTGTACGTGGCACCCCACTCCATGGCAGAAGCATCTGTGTGGACCACAGCATGCCTGGACACTTCCCGCAGGAATGAAGGGTCCGACCACTTGGTGAGGGTGCAATGGCAGTTCGGTGTCACGGGGACACAGAACGTGCCACGCCCATCTCTGAACCCGGCTGTGAAGCCAGTGTTGAAGTGGCCTCATATGAAGCAATCCAAGTGGCGTGATTGCGGATGCTGTATGCCCCAGGAGCCTCTGAAAAAGTTTCAGTGGGGCCGCTGTCCTGCACTTGAGAGTACTCAGGCAGTTCAACACATGAAAGTAAGCGTCCTTCAGGTCGATTGCTGCAACCCAATCCTGGGGACGAATGCATTTGAAAATACGCTTCTGCGTAAGCATGTTGAATGGCGGCCTGTGAAGGGACCGATTCAGGACACGCAGATCCAGGATTGGCCGTAACCCACCGCCCTTCTTGGGTACAATGAAGTAGGGGCTGTAAAACCCTGACTCTATATCAGCTGGAGGGACCGGCTTGATTGCATCCTTCACCAGGAGGACAGCAATCTCTGCCCGGAGAACAGGTGCATTGTCCAGAGAAACGCAAGTGTAGTGGACACCCCTGAAGACCGGGGGAGGCTGGGCGAACTGAATCGCATAGCCAAGTGTGATAGTGCGAATGAGCCAGCTGGGGGCTGGGGAGCGCTATCCAGGCTTCCAGACACAGAGCCAGCGGGACCAAAGGCACCACAGACGTACCAGGGGTGGGGCAGCTAAGCAGAGTGCTGGGACCCGACTCAGACGGCACTCTGCGAGGTGGCAGTGTGGATGGGAGACGGCACATGGGAGGCAGCCTCGACCACCACACTGGGATCTGCTGGCAAAATGAGAGAGGGCTGAGACTGGCAAGGCGGGGCCTCGCGCACTGACAGCCGCACCCTCTTGGGACCTGGAGGACCGCTTCCTCGATCTCTTGCCACCTGGCTTGGCTGGGTTCTGAGCGGGCTGGGCGCCGCATCCGCGACCGGCTCCCTGCTGTCTGGCAGGTGTAGGCTGCTGCTTGGCTGACTTAGCAGGGGCGGAGGAAGACGCAGGCGGGCGCCCTCAGTGACAAGCAGACTGAGGCTTTGCGGCCGGCGGCGGGGTGGAGGCAGCAGCAGACCACTGGGGCAGGACATGTTTAATGGCCTCAGCCTGCTTCTGTGTGGCCGAGAACTGCTGGGCAAAGCTCTCGACCGCGTCGCCAAATAGGCTGACCTGAGACACGGGGGGTTGCCTGATAGACCTGCAAAAGGGCCATGGCATGCAGGGCAGGATCTCAGCATACCCCTTAGCCTCTCCGCCATCCAGGGTGGTGAAGGCGGAGGAGGGACCAGGCCTGGCATGAGCGCTATAGGGTGTCCTCCAAGACTTGGTCACCTCCTCATGCACCTCCGGGAACAATAGTACCGGAAACCAATCATCCAACCGAGAAGGTTTGGGACGCGGTGGAGGATTCCACACGAGCCTGACCCTCTCTGCGGCCCAGGAAAGCATAGCCGTCAACTCGGGATCAGGATCGGGATCGGCCTCAGGCAACGCTACCATCCCAGAAGGAGGCAACGCAGCCGAGTCTTCAACATCCAAGGACTCTTGCTCACCTTCCGATGCCACAGTCGACATCTGATCATCCGCAGGTGCGCCGAGTGACATGACTGGTTGCTCAGTAGAGGGACCAGCAGGACCCAACGGCAGCACCACAGGCTGCAGTATTGTAGAAGGGGCAGGGGCCCGTGGAGCAGCGCTCGGCGGGGAAGCCCTGACCGTGATCCTCATATCACCCTGTCTACACGCCGATGCACCGCCACTCCGGCCGGGGCCAGAGAAGACGGCCGCACGGGGCATAGGGGAGGGGACCCCTGCTCCCTAAGAACCAAGGAACGAGAGTCTCAATCTCAACACTGAGATAGTCATGTTCCCGCAATAAGAACATGAACTATCCACAAAGGCTGCTTCAGCATGCTGAACGGCCAAACATGTGATGCAGCAGTTGTGACCAGCACACAGGGATCAGTCGAATCACAAAGCAGGGAACCGGCCCAAATTGCAACTGTCAAGGGCAGCAAATGTGCTGTAAAAATAGCAGTTGAGAGCACACAAGCTCAGACTTCTCTGCAGCTCGCGACCTCACTGTAAAGTGCCATGACACCAACACAAGACCACTGAAAAATCTCTTCACAGGCTTGTAAGAGTTTCACTCCAAGTCAATAGCTCTGTTTAACTAAACAGGACATGGTTGTGTTTCAGTGTGTGCAGATGGAATAAAACCATCTGTAACATTTCTCTGCTGATTGTCTCTGCACTCTAACTCTAATGCACCACAACTGCTCAACTGTAAAATGCAATAAAATGATTTGGCAGTCTCGCATAACGCTGCGGATTTAAGTGTGACGCATACATTAAAATGATTTACTTTTCGTGCAGTTAACGTTTCTGGATTTATTTGACATTTTAACTTTTTGTGTCATTTTTTTTAAACTCAGGATGAGTTTACATTTTTTTTCAACTGCTTACATACAAAATTCTTACTTGTCACAAAATTTCTGAAAGCTCAAACACCAGAACCACACACCAAATCTGCAGAACCATACACTTAATTCTCGGCCTTTAACTCAGTTTTCAATTTCATAAAACGCTTTTTGCAAAACACAACACACAATTCTCTATGTAACACACAAAAATCTAACAGGAAGTAGGCTATCTTGATTTCCTTTTTCAAACACAACCATTGTTTCTGTCCAACTACACATGTATACAGAACACAACACATTGATGTATATTTCTTTTCTTTCATACTGTGTAATACTGTATTCACAACTACAAATGCTTACAGTAAAAAAAATAAATAGTTTGGTTTCAATCTTGCTTTTGTGTTTACCGTGAATTTTTCAACATCTCTCTGCCAAGTACTTTCAGTCTTGTACAGAATTGAACATAGGAGCTCATGAAAGACAAGCTTTAGGTTTTGAATAACTGTGTGTATATGATATATCCAAAAAATAGAATATTATGGCAAAGGTGTTTGCAACGTAAGACAGATGTGTTTGTGATATTTTGAGATGTGAGGCATTTTGCATTTTGTCTGTGCAATTCTTGGATTTGTGTGTAAAGTTTTGAAAAAAAAAAGGCAAAGTTTTGAAAATGTGTGTAAGCAGTTGAAAAAAAACGTAATAATTCATACTATTTTGACAGCCCAAAGGGCTGCAGTCCATATTTCAGTGCAACGGGCCATTAAATTAGCATTCATGGGAAAAGTGTATTACAGTAGGTGCATTGAAATGCATTAGAAATACACTAAAGTAATAAAACTTCTGATCAGGTATGTGAATTTCTTTCACCATTTCAAACTGACTATATGTTCTTTATTTGTCAAAATTACAATTATTTACTTTTGTAACTACTTTCTATATGTATATCTGCTTTGCAACCATGCAAAATTGTGAAAAGTGCTATAGAAATCAAGTTGAATTGTATTAAACAATAGCCTACCTGATATTCAAAGTGTGAGCAAATTATTGAAAAGGTAACGGTCATAATTATAAAGCTTACTTCATGATTATTTTTTGCAACTCAAAACATGTTTCCTGTAAACTTTTATCTAGGCCAATATTATTTTTATTCTAAACAAGTAGAACTCAAATAGAATTCATTGAATTGTACATTTAATCATAACAGGTTAACATAGGATTCAACAAAAATAAATTACTAAAGTAGTATTTTAAAATAGTCATTTTATTTGCAAATTGCTCATTTGAGTTGTAGGCAAAAGTTTGGTTTGAAAACTCTGCCCTTACAGCTCCTGTTAGCAGAAACAAACTTGTAGCGTCTGGACCAATCAGACACACAGTTATTCATTATATCTAATGAATTGCCCAGAAACTCACTCTCTCACAAGTCCTGTTAATTCCATCCCCCACATCTGAAATACAGAGACAGAATAGGTGTCCCATTTCTATTTTACTGCTGTCAGGAATGTGCAGAGAAGACTCTGAAGTAGGACAAATAAACCCTTTTAATCCTATATATTCTATATATAACCACATCAGAAATGTATAAACGTGTATCCAATCTTCCCCCCTCATGATTTTCCTTTTATAAGGTTTATTCTATGTATTAATCCTCTCTTTTGAACTATTTTTGTATTAATGTTTCAGAGTTGCAAAGTTGTAATTACCTAAAATCACATGGGTAGCATGTTTGGTATCTATGGACTCCAACTTTTGTTTCCTATTTGGTAATTTATGTTACATGTTACTAACTCTGTGACACATTAGTATTATAAGAATCTAGAAGGTTCTTCTCTCAAACATCCAATCCAATGTCTTATGCTAATATCTTGCTACAGGACAAAGACTCATGTGTGCGACATGTTCACCCTTTAAAATCACTGATCACAAGATCGCTCTCTCCTTTCCTGCTTTTTGGACGACTGAAAAGACCCCTACAACCCAGCCATGTGCTCATCTATGACAGATGAGCACATTTGTTCCCCACTAAGAGTCAAATTAACAGCTTAAGTTGTTTCATAGTACTTCATCCAACGCAGAAGATACTGGCAACAACTTCGGACCGAATCATCAAGATTTCTTCTCAGCCTGCAGATCCGATGCTCCTCAGCCTAAAAGGCACCTTGCAAGTATTGTACATTTGAACACTAAACAGCGATTTAGTATAAATGTTTTATTACTGAGAAATCTGATGAATCTTTCCCAGACTGTCTTTGACTCTTTCTGTAGCTCTATTTCCGGTTCAACTTTATCATTGCTCATTTTCACCTACATATGTGTGTGACCTGCGTGTATGTTATGTGTTTGTTAGTTTAGTTATGTGTTTGTGAGTTAGTTAATAAAGATTGTGCACAATAGGTGTTTGGTTCTGACTCCGTCTGCTAATAAATTGCCTCTTAAATGATTTAGATCTTGACTACAGGCTCTGAGTAGTACTGTACAATAAGAATGTTGTTTTTCCATAACCTGGAAATTAACACTCTTTTTAGACTTAATAAACAATTAACACTAAGTGTTCACTGGACGAACAGGTTAATTGATTGTAATATTAATTTTAATGTAGCTACATCAAGTTAATATGATTAACTGATTCACATATTCATAATTAATCATAACTAATAATCAAAATGAGTTATAAATAATTATTAATATTTCCCCTTTGAGTTAATTTGCTACAAACTAGATGTTTCAGTTCATACCTCACGTTTTCTTTGGTTTGCACAAAAAGTAGTATAGTAAATTTATTTTTCACTAGGGTAATTTAGCCCAGTTTTCATAAACGAGCCCTACAGTTTACTGAAATATTACGTCTTAACAGAAACCTCATGTTTAAGGATATTAGATGATTCGTTGAGTGATATTGATGACTTGAAAATTGCTTTTAAATTCAAAGTTAATAGCTTTGATTATGTAATCTTTGCTACAACTGACATGAAATGCTTTGGATGCGGGGGAAAAGGGCACTTGGTAATGCGTTTGTCCTAAAAAAATACGTCAAATGGTATACAAAATGAAAGTGGGTCTCAAAGTCTTAATGATGGTCAGAGTGTGGAAAAAGAAAGCACAGTTTGTGAGGTTTTGGATTTGAACGCAGACAAAGAAGAACCAGGAAGTAGTAGAGTAAAGAGTAATGAGAAATTATTGATTTTGATGAGACAGAGAGTGAGATACTGTATTGAGGATGAAGCTGTATTTAAAGTGTCATCAGTGAAAAGAAAGTAGAATCTTTGTGAGTTGGCAACTACATCAAAGAAAAAGGCACACAATGAGACTGTTACTACTATAAGTTCTGAGGAGCTTTTGAATGCAAGTGATTTGCCTGGCTCAGAAAATGAGTGAAAATTTTCTGAAGTGCAAGTTGAGGAAAATGTGAAACAAGACTATAGTGGTTACAGTTTGGAAAGAATTTTTAAAAATTTGCAGCGTACAAAAGGAATGAGGAATGTTGAGGTTATAGAATATTTTCCTGATCTTTATTCATTGAGCAAGTATCCTAATGAAACAGAAAGGTAAAAGATGTCTTTCAAATCCTGAGGTGTATCATCTAAATAAGATTGTACAAAAAGTGCATCCTCAAGCAATGCATAATGATATGTTGTCCATAAGAATCAATCCATAAGAATAATGGAGTAATATGGACCTGGCTTTTTGTGCTGTTTTCCTTTTTTGTGCTGCATCCCTCATAATGAGTGAAAAATCTCTTCCCTGAATGTAAATGGGGCGAGGGATGCAAGCAACAGAGCGCATATTTATGAGTTAATGAAAATAAAAAATATAGATGTTATGTTTTTGCAAGAAACTCAAAGCACAAAGAAAAATGACCCTAATGAAAAAATAGTATACTTAAGCACAATTTATTTGTATGTACAGTTATACACTAGTATAACTAAATGTACTTGTGGCACGCTATAAATATTTAAAGTCTGCTAAATTGGAACAACTAATTTTGTACTAAATGCATTTTAGTTGTCCAAAAGCAGTGCTGAAGTTCAACTAAAGTTGTATTAAATATACTTGTTTGTGCTAAAGTGGAACTATTCCAAGTATACTTAAGTACACTTTAAATATACTTTTGTATTTAATTTTTGAAATGCAGAATTCACTCAGCATAAACGTTAAATGTATTTTGGTGACATTAGAATTGCAATTTAGTTAAATTGTTAAAGTGTTGAACATACATTAATATTATACTGATAACAGACTTTTAGTGATTTTAAAACACATTGCAATGGCATTCCAAGTTATTTTGTAGTGTGCTAATGGCATCATTATAGTGTGCTTCAAATAGGCTACAATAAAGTAATCTTAAATAAATAAAGTTACAGCTTTAGAATCTGCCTTTTACAGACAGCCCCAGTATACCAATAACTTACTTATCCAGTGAACACACAGACCGCTGTCGCACAAAAGCACTCGGCTTACCTGTTGCACCACCACACATATATCGACTACGCTAAACTGGTGTTACTTTGTGTTCTCTCTATACTGTTACAAGTACAGCTATAAGCGCATACATTATTAATGACAACTATTAATGTCAGCACAAATTATATGGATTACAAGAATCGCAGACAAAATTATTAATTCTTGTGCATGCACTAAAACAGACAGTTCCATTCATTGGCGGAAAAATGTGAACGTGCAAAACTGCTTGTGTTTCCGTGTGTGCGGATGAAATATAATCATCCATAACATTCCTCTGCCGATTGTCTCTGCGCGCTTCAACTCTCAATGCATCACAACTGCTCCTGACAAAAACGCAATTAAGTGATTTGGCGGCCTTGCATTAAGCTGCAGATTTATATGTGACGCATAAATTAAAATGATTTACTTTTCATGCGGTAAACGTTTGGATTTATTGGACATTTTAACTTTCTGCGTTTTTTTTTTTTGTTTTGTTTTTTGGTTGTTTAGGATCATTGGTGGCAATGGTTTTACGATCAACTTAGATCATCCTTATTTGCATAAAGCAATTTAAATTCATTTCTAATTGAAAAAACAAGATATTCATTATACTACCATAACCATACATGAACAAGACATTTGAGTGTAATGAAAGACAATATACATGGGCTCATGTAAAAGAAAATTGCCTTTTTTATTAGCTAGATTAGATCTTTTTTTATTATTGTTTTAAATAGCAGAAACAATGTTTTAAATCTTGTTATATTTGTCCTGTTGGTTTCTCTGACCACTCAGTGGTAGTAGCATTGTCTTTATTAATTCTGTTAAAAATAAGAGTGCCTACTGGCATTTTAATAGTGCTTTACTTGAAGATGCTCATTTTTGTAAATGTTTACAAAACAGTGGTGGGATATTGGGAAGGTGCAGATACAAAAACTCTGTAATCAGTACACGTTTAATGTTATTAGAAACATGGTTCAATCCATAAGAAGTCTAGAAATGGATATAGTGGAACTTCAGGCTTTACATGGAGCCACTGCAAATCAAAACCAATTGCAGAATCTTAAAGGGAAAAAAAGAAACAGCATTAGCAGATCTATTAGGTACATGGTGTACATGTTATTAGGTACATGGTTGGTTAGATCCAGATTTCAGAGTCTTTCTGAAATGGATGACCCCTCAAAGTTCATCTTCAGTTTAGAATGGAAAAATGGCCAAAGTGAAAGTTTTCAGTGTTTACGGTCAGAAGATGGAAAAGTTCTTACTGAGGTTTTTTGTCATTCGTAAAAGGGCTGTCAGTTTTTATAAGGAGCTGTATTCCCCCAGTTTTGTGGATGGCCAGTTAATGCATGAATTTGTGTCAGATCTTCCAAAAATCAATGAAGATTCATATGCAAAACTGGCATGTCCATTAACAATAGAGAAACTTTCCAATGTTTGCAGAGTATGAAGAATGGTAAAGCACCAGGAATAGATGGGTTGCCTGTTGAATTTTATAAGGCATATTGGCATTTGTTGGGAGAAGATTTGCCTGCAGTTTTAAGTGATAGTTTGGATAAAGGACAGGTGCCACTATGCAGCAGAAGAGTCGTTTTAACTTTGCTCCCCAAGAAAGGTCATCTCAAAAAGATTATGCACTGATTATAAGATTTTATCAAAAGCTTTGGCGAACAGACTGAAAGAGGTAATTGGACAGGTTATACATTTAGATCAATTTTATTTTGTACCTAATAGATCAAGAGTGGATAATATATCCTTAAATTTGGATGTGTTGGAAGTCTCTAGACTGTTGGGGGAAAAAATGTGGTCTAATTTCCCTAGATCAAGAGAAGGCGTTTAATGGGTGGATCATCAGTTTTTTTACATAACAATGCAAAGAAACTGGGAACATATTATTGAAAATGTAGAAGCAAGATTAGGAAAGTGAAAATGGCTTTTACCCAAAATGTCCTTTAATGGGAGAACATTGATTATTAATAATTTAGTAGCCTCCTCATTATGGCACAGATTAGCAGTTCTAGAGCCTCCTGAAGGGACAATATACAGGGGAAAATACAGGTCAAGATGATCAAATTCTTTTGGGATAGATTACATTGGTTCCCTTTCAGTCAGTCACGTTCGACGTACGTCAGTAGTGACTGACAAATTGGGATATCGCTAGAGAGCCCTATCAGCTTCGAGAGAACTAAAACAGGCCAATGAAGTTGGCGTGCGATATTTGCATAATGCGCACTGCCCCCGCCAGGTGGTATAAATAGGGAAGCAGATGCAATCGCACTCTGTCTTTCGCTTCGGAGCCAACCATTGTGTTCCAGCTTTCAGACTGAAGAGAACTACAAGCCTTGTGAAGTCACAGTGACTTGTGCTGGTGTTAAGGCACTTCAGCGAGGTCGCGAGCTTCCCAAGGAGCCTGAGCTTAAAGCTCTCAGCTGCTCTCAGCTGATTTGGGCCAGTTCCTCCGTTGTGTTCGAGGAGTGGTGTACCCGAACACATCGTGACACTCCCTGTGTGCTTCAGCACAAGTGAGCTGAACTTTCCTTTTCGAAAAGAGCTTCACAGACGAACCCTGTGTCTTTTTAAAGATGTCATTTCGTTTGTGCGTTACTGGATGCGGTCGTTCCCTGGTCCCCGCTGATGGTCACAATCGCTGCATCATGTTGTCTGGGCATTCAGCACGCTGAAGCTGCTTTTGTGGATAGTTCATGTATTCATTGTGGGAACATGACTATCGCAGTGTTGAGATCGAGACTCTCGTTCCTTGGTTTACAGGGAGCGGGGGTCCCCTCCCCTATGCCCCGTGCTGCCGTCTTCTCTGACTTCGGGCGGGATGGCGGCGCATCGGCGTGTAGGCAGGGTGATCTGAGGATTACGGTCAGGGCTTCCCCACCGAGTGCTCCTCTGCGGGCCCCTGTCCCCTCTACAACACTGGTGGTGTTACCGTTGGATTGTGCCGGTCCCTCTACGGAGCGACCGTTCGTTTCCTTCGGCATGCCTGCGGATGACCGCCTATGGCTGGCCCTGGCTGACATGAGGGAGACCAATAAATATTGGTTCCTGGACTCCCCCATGTCTCAGGTCGGCCTATTCGGCCGCTATGCCGTCCGAGTCGGGTACCAGCGCTCTGCTTCGCTGCCCCACCCCCGGTACGTCTGTGGTGCCTTTGGTCCCGCTGGCTTGGTGTCTGGAAGCCTGGATAGCGCTCCCCTAGCCCGTCCCGCTGGCTAATTCGCACTATCAGACTCGGCTATGCGATTCAGTTCCCCCGGCGTCCCCCGGTCTTCAGGGGTGTCCACTACACTTAGGTGTCACTGAACAATGCACCTGTTCTCCGGGCGGAGATTGCTGTCCTCCTGGCGAAGGATGCAATCGAGCCAGTCCCTCCAGCCGATATGGAGTCTACAGCCCCTACTTCATTGTACCCAAGAAAGGCAGTGGGCTATGGCCAATCCTGGATCTGTGTGTCCCAAACCGGTCCCTTCACAGGCTGACGTTCAAGATGCTGACGCAGAAGTGCATTTTCGAATGCATCCGTCCCCAGGATTGGTTTGAAGCAATCGACCTGAAGGACGCGTACTTTCATGTCTCGATTCTGCCTCGACACAGACCCTTCCTACGGTTTGCGTTCGAGGGTTGGGCATATCAGTACAAAGTCCTACCCTTCAGGCTGGCCCTGTCGCCTCGCGTCTTGACGAAGGTTGCGGAGGCGGCCATTGTTCCGCTCAAGGAACAGGGCATTCACATTCTCAACTACCTCGACGACTGGCTCATCCTGGCCTGTTCCCGAGATCAGTTGTGCGAACACAGGGACATAGTGTTAGCTCACCTCAGCCGGTTGGGTCTTCGGGTCAACTGGGACAAGAGCAAACTCGCCCCCGGGCAGAGGATCTCTTATCTTGGTATGGAACTGGACTCGGTCGCCCAGACAGTGCATCTCACCGAGGAGCGCGTCCAGTCAGTGTTGAACTGCCTGAGTACGCTCAAGCGCAGGACAGCGGCCCCACTGAAACTCGGATTGCTTCATATGAGGCCGCTTCAACACTGGCTCCACGGCCGGGTCCCGAGATGGGCATGGCAGCGCAGCATGCTCCGTGTCCCCGCTGCCGTTGCACTCTCACCAAGTGGTCAGACCCTTCATTCCTGCGGGCTGGAGTCCCCCTCGAACAAGTGTCCAGGCATGCTGTGGTCCACAAAGATGCCTCTGCCACAGGGTGGGGTGCCACGTACAACGGGCATGCAGTGTCGGGTCTGTGGACGGGGCCTCAACTGCAGTGGCATATTAATTGCCTCGAGTTGCTAACAGTACGTCTTGCACTGAGCCGCTTCAAGGAGCTGTTGACAGACAAGCACGTACTGGTCCGCTCGGACAGCACTGTGGCCGTTGCGTACATCAACCATCAGGGTGGTCTACGCTCCCGCCGCATGTCGCAACTCGCCCGCCATCTCTTGCTATGTAGTCAGAAGCATCTGAGGTCGCTTCGTGCCATTCATGTCCCAGGCATGCTCAACCGTGCAGCCGAGGAGCTCTCACGGCAGCCTCCGCTTCCGGGCGAATGGAGACTCCATCCTCAGGTGGTGCAGCTGATTTGGCAGCGCTTCGGCGAGGCACAGATAGATCTGTTTTCCTCCCTGGACACTGCCCACTGCCAGTTGTTCTTTTCCCTGACCGGAGGCACGCTCGGTACGGATGCTCTGGCACACAGCTGGCCCCAGGGCCTACGCAAATATGTGTTTCCCCCAGTGAGCCTTCTCGCACAGCTCCTGTGCAAAGTCAGGGAGGACGAGGAGCAGGTCTTGCTAGTGGCTCTGTATTGGCCCACTTGGACCTAGTTTTCGGATCTGACGCTCCTCGCGACAGCACCTCCCTGGCCCATTCGTCTGAGGAAGGACCTTCTGACTCAGAGACACCCTCTGGCACCCGCGTCCCGACCTGTGGAAACTCCATGTGTGGTCCCTGGACGGGACGTGGAGGCTCTAAATGATCTCCCCCAGTCGGTTGTAGACATTATCACTTCCGCTAGAGCTCCTTCCACTAGGAGTCTCTATGCGTTGAAGTGGAACCAGTTCGTTGAATGGTGTTCCTCTCACCGAGAGGACCCCCGATCATGCTCGATCAGATCTGTGCTCTCCTTCCTGCAAGAGGGCTTGGAGCGAAGGCTGTCTCCCTCCACCCTCAAAGTGTATGTTGCCGCTATTGCCGCACATCACGACGCAGTCGATGGTAAGTCTTTGGGAAGCACGGTCTGGTCATCAGGTTCCTGAGGGGGGGCGAGGAGACTAAATCCGCCTCGCCCTCCCTCTATACCCTCTTGGGATCTCACCCTGGTACTTACATCTCTCCGGGGTCATCCCTTCGAGCCTTTGCAATCAGTCGAGTTAAAAGCACTGTCTCTAAAGACCGTCCTCCTGGTTGCATTGGCCTCGCTCAAGAGGGTAGGGGACCTGCACGCATTTTCGGTCGACGAATCGTGCCTGGAATTCGGGCCCAGTGACTCTCACGTTATCCTGAGACCCCGGCCAGGATATGTGCCCAAGGTTCCTACCACTCCCTTCAGAGATCAGGTAGTGAACCTGCAAGCGCTGCCTTCGGAGGAGGCAGACCCAGCCCTAGCTTTGCTCTGTCCCGTCCTCGCTCTGCGCCAGTACGTGGACAGGTTTCAGGACCTCAGATCAGCTATTTGTCTGTTACGGAGGCCAGCAGAAGGGAAACGCTGTCTCGAAGCAGAGGATGGCCCACTGGATAGTGGATGCCATCGCCCTGGCGTATGAATCCCAGGGCGTGCCTTGCCCGCTCAGGTTGAGAGCCCACTCCACCAGATTAGTGGCCTCTTCCTGGGTGCTGGCGCACGGCGCTTCGTTGACAGATATCTGTAGAGCTGCGGGCTGGGCGACACCTAACATGTTCGCTAGATTCTATAGCCTTTGTGTAGAACCGGTATCTTCCCGTGTACTCGCTTCCAGCAGCCGGTAGACACAAAGAGCCCATTCTAGTGTCGGCTTATAATGCCATTCCCGCCCCCTGGGCCGGATACGTGCATCCTTTTACTCCAGTCGAGTTCCCCGCTTGGCGAACCCTGTCGAGTTCCTCCGCCTCCCATTGCGGCTTGGGCATTGCGGAGTGTCTGATGCCAGGCCAAACGTCCGTCTCCGACGTTGATGTTTGGCTGGATGCCATATGTTGCGACCTCTCCACGTGAGTGGTCCCATATGTGTATTGTCCACGGTCAACTCCCCACGGTGAGCCTGTGTCTTTCCCTTAACAGAGCCAGCTCTACTGTCACCTGTCAGATGAGTCTCCTCCTATTTTTAGGCTGGAGCCATCCCAGGAACTCCATATGCGTACTGCCCACGGCCAGTCCATATGTGTATTCTCCACGTAAATTCCTCCCCTGCATGGTAGGTAGTGGTGTCCGCAGCATCCCCTATGGGTTCGCTTCCCCAGTGTAGTCTAGTTTACTTAGTGGTTATGTCGGAACAGCAGTAGACTCTCTCGGTGTAAGCTCGCCCCCTTCCCTGCCCCATTGGTGCGCCGGGTGGCTAGAGCTTGCGCTGGGCACTAGAAGGGGTTCATAACTGTGGTGCTTTATTTGGGATCCCAATTCGTTGGTCACTACTGACGTAATGTCAAACGTGACCGACTGAAAGGAGGGAACGGAGACGTACGTCCCGTCGCCACAGTTTCTGTACCCTCGCTGTAGTGCGGACTAGGTTGTCTCCTCAGCTAAAAACAGGGTGCGATTGCATCTGCTTCCCTATTTATACCACCTGGCGAGGGCGGTGCGCATTATGCAAATATTGCACGCCAACTTCATTGGCCTGTTTTAGTTCTCTCAAAGCTGATAGGGCTCTCTAGCGATATCCCAATTCGTCAGTCACTACTGACGTACGTCTCCGTTCCCTCCTTCAAGCAATGAGGGTTACATACGTAACCGAGACGTTCTTTATCTTCCAAAGGAAGAAGATGGAACGAAATAGTACGAAATATAAAATTACTTATGTAGTGTAGAAAAAATGTGCTGGATTGCATTTTGCACATGACATGCATTTTGTTGAAGAATTTGAGTAATATGTGAACTTTTAAAATGTGTTGTAATAGTGTTTTTGTTTTTGATGGTTTTTATACCTGATGTAGTTAATAAAGGTGTGTTAAATCTCTCTCTCTCACACTTTTTTTTTTTTTTTTTTTTTACATTTGGACTCATTTCTTTGTTTTGAAAATAATTTCATCAAGAGTCATTTCTGATAAAAAATATTAAGATAAATGAAATTCCCACATCTAAAGTTAAAATCAGAAACATAGAATCTCAACATTCTTTAAAAACTCTTTTATTATTTTCAGATTTTCTTGCCTTTGTTATACAAAGATGTTAAATAACTTAAATACATTCTTACCAGTCATTCATGATCAGTTTATACCTACAAGCTATACACATGAGGTAGAGGAAAATAATTTAGAGGAAAATAGTTTCCCATTAGACAAGAAAAAGTGGACAAAGACAAACTACTGACAAAAACTCTGCCCTTAAAAGAAAAATAATGCATTTTAATAGTTGCAGCATTGCACAAACCCTGACAAAAATCAGAATAGTGACCAAGCCATTGGAAAATAATAAAGAAAAAAATTACTGTGCATTTGTCAAATGCTAAGTGTCTGCAATCCATTCTCAATGAATGTAAATCTAAACAAACTCACTTGCTGGTTCTTATAGTTATGTTTATTAGCCTTTATGCTACAAATACTGAGATTGTTACAGCTAACTGGGCCATATATAGGTTTACTTGTGGTGTTGAAGTTTAGTGTTGGTTACTAAATAATTTTACTCTTTGGTATACATTTTTTATAATAAAACAAGTACAGTTGCATTTCAGAAATAAGAGCAGAATTGAATTTTAGAGGGTTTGGATTGTTCTTTATCTTTGGGGGAAATTATTTATTTTAACCATCAGGATTAAACAACATTAAGGGGAGGGGAGGGGAGGCGGGTGGAGGTGAAGGGAGGGGAGGGGGGAAGCAAATACCCAATTATAGGCCAAATGCAAGACAGAGAATATATATCTAGAAAATCATCTTGAGCTTTACAAAATGTACAAATAACACATGCTCATGAAACGTTTCAAAATATATTGTCTCTGTGTCCTTTATCCACAACCAAATACATTTTATACACATTTCATTGGAAAGTAAGATTAAGGAACCAAGACAACCAAAAAAAAAAAAAAAAAAGAAAAAGAAAGAAAGAAAGAAAGAAAGAAAGAAAGAAAGAGTAAATCTCAAAAAAAAAAAAAAAAAAAACATGCAGCATGCCAAAAATGCAACTATATGATATCTACATCTATTGTCTCATATGTATGTCATTGCTGTTTTCTGTTCACCTCTGCTGTGGGCAGATGCCATGACTGATGAAAGACTCGGTATAGCCATGGTATAGCCATATAGCATGGTTTCCATGTAGCGTGCTAATGTCTGTGTTTCCAAGCATTCTTTAATTTTGCATGCATGTCTCCCCATCAATTACTTGGAATTCAGCTCATTTGTTTAAATTAAAGAAAAAATGGAAACGCTTTACTAAAAGCCTGAAATTGGTTGTTTGTCATGTGTTTTAATGCATTATACTTTCTAAAGGCTTAACATAAAGGCTTTTATAAAGCATTATACACAAAGGCTTTAAGTAAAATGTTACAAAAAATGAATCCCTTCTCAGACAGAATTATTTTCTATGTAGTCATACACCCTTGTTTTTGTATTTAAAATTTGCATCAAATTATTCACTGAATCGTTTTTATCATTATCAGTATGAAATATAAGCATTTTTGAGTTTTTTTTCTTTCAAAGGCATATATATATATATATATATATATATATATATATATATATATATACATATATATAAACATTTTACTTTTGAGGCAAAAGGCTTAATGTCTTATGCAAAATTTGCACAAGTTAATCTCAATTATTTTACTGGAATACAAGACAAAATATTAATAAAACAATTTTGTGTAGTGCTGTCATGTCTGACTTTTACGTTTCTATGTGGATGTCATTTTAGTTGAGCATTTGCTTATCTTCAATGCAACACCAAAACATGCCTTGTTGAATCATCCACCAGATGTTTTCGAAACATTTGATACAAAAAGTAAATTTGCTCCATTTAAAGATTTGACACAAATAAGAAATTTAAAATAAAATACAGTGCTATTCAGGTGACACATACTTTCACAGAGATCATAGCGACATATGTGTGCTTACTGAGGATAATTTTGTACACTCAAAAAAATGAACTTTCCTTGTTGTTAGTTTCACTCAAACCACCCTTGTTCACATTACTTAAAAAATTCATGTAACTATATGAACGTAATTTAACTGCGTTGTTTCTACTAAAAATGAGTATTATCAGCTTTACTTAGTAACTTAACATTGCTGAGTGAGACGCACAAATTAATGTTGACATAACTAACTAGACAGTGGATCCGTAGTTTCCAGCATGCTTTGCAAGGGACTGCATTAAGACAGTGAATTTAGGAATTAAAGTGTTATTTTATGTGTTTTTCAGTAAAGGGAAAGATGTTGTTAGTTTACGTTAGTGTTTACTGTTCAGTTATGTTGGACATTTAGAGGAGTTTCTGTAATGTTTTTGAATTTTGTGGTTACCATTATGCAGAGGAGTGTCGCCTGTGTTTAGGCTGTGCGCACTCATATAGCATGTTTAAGTTGGAATTCCTGCTCTCAGTTCAGTTAAGTTTGTTCAATGAGTTATTTTTTGAATGCATTTTGTAGAGAAAATAGTTCATTTAGTAAGGTAAATTAGGTCAATAACTGTGTTCACTTTACGTAATTAACATAACATTACTAAGTAAATTGCACATATAAATATTATGTAACTGACATTCAAATGATTTATATTTACTCAAAGAAATTTTGTCAGCTTTACCTGAATTGCTGTTGTTCATATGGTGGAACCACTGGACACTTTTTTTAAAGTACATCCAACAATTCATTTTTTTGAGTGTAACAGCATAGCATTTATGGGGGGGGGACTTAAACCATCAAGACAGATCTAAACATCAATATTTTGGAAACTTCTGCTCAAATGCCTGTAAGCGGTATGCATGTGCCTCACTTTGTCTGTATGCCACAGGATCATAACCATAGCTATTTACAACTTAAAAAAAAAATAAAAATAAAAATAAATAAATAAAAGAGCTTCCATGCTTCAGTGCGTGAATGGTGCCATTTTTCTTTTTGTCGGTCTCTCACTCAGTAGTTCATTCACACTAAACTAAAAAAAATAAAAAATAAAAGAGCATATATAATTCATTTATATATTTTGTCATATCTTCATTTCTATATAATTTATTTACATTACGCGGACCTTAACAGAGTTTGGTGATCTGAATACAAAGTCATACATTGTCAAAGTTTATACTGCCACTAAATTGACAGAGTGTTTAAATTATTAAAAGTCTGATCAGAAACTTAGATCTTGTCATTTGCTTAAACAGCGGTATTCTCCATGCCAGCTGTTATGTTAAATAATTTTCAAAAATATGGAATTTCAATGTTCTATTTTACAGTATAGATTTATGAACTTCTATATCCATATAGTCAAAAAATGTCACATAGATTTAATGAAACAGTAATTTTAGAAGAACTACTGATTGATTGATGGGCATTTGAAACTAAAAACTGTCCACCATAATATTCCAACATCAATATCTGCTGGAAAATGTATTAACTCTGAGGTTAATTATTTCCCCCTTAAAATACAACGCAGAAAGGGGGAAATTTCCAATGCAGATTAGTGGCCCACATTTGCTGTCATGTCTATTCTCAACTTGTATTCGCTCCCTCCAGCTGTCTGTGAAACTGACAGAGCATTAAGCGACCATGAGCCATGGCATATTCCATATTTAACTAGCATTGTCCTGAAAAGCACTGCTGCAACGATTACAGCACTGAATCAGCAGCTTTTTTAATGAGGATGGACAGATGTGTCATCAAGCGGAAGCCTAAATCATGGAGACTAATGCTCACTGTGAAATCTCCATGATTTCTTTACCATCGAATTGTGCATAGTGGTTTCACATGTTCCCTGAACAGTCATTTGTAGAGTTCGTTTAAGGCAGAGTTAAATCTTAAAAATAGACTGGCAAAGACTTCCACTGTCAAGCAAAAAAAAAAAAAAAAAAAAAAAGGAAAGGCAAATAATTTTCATTCCTTGCAAGAACTATTCCTTGTGGTGTTCCACAAATTATATCCACAGAAAAACACAAATCAAAAGTATTGCTTTCCTAAGGGCCTTGTCGAAAAGAATTACAACACAATGCAAGCACACAAACAATAAAACATTTGTGTGGTTAGTGGTTATTTAACATACTCAGATAAGTGGTGTATATAATATAATTATAATGTAATTTTATCTATGTACATATGCATACACACTCTTGTGTGGGTGTAGAATACACGTGCATGTAGAATAAATCTGACACCATTTTCTCATTGCAAATTACATCTCCAAATTAATTAATTTGGAATTAAGTCACATAGAAACACATACTCTTACACATATGGCTTGAGACATTTCAAGCTATTCAGAGACTGTCAAATCAATGGATAAACAATTGTCTGTCCAAGACTGGACTTTACTGCTGATTGATATTTTGGCAGACAAATTGCTCTTTGAAATGTTTAATTTAGTTCCAAAGTGTCGCTCAAAACTGTAGACCATTCCCTTAGGCTTGGTATATTACACAGCTTTTACACTGCTCCACATGGAAAACAGAAAAAAAAAAAAAAAAACGCCCTGCAAAACCTCTCAAAAAGTGCTTTCATCATTTTTAACTAGTTTGATGCCTTTGAGACCTTTCCCCAAACCAGGAAAAGGAAATCCACCTAAACTTGTCACTTCTCCTCTCCTTTTTGGCTTCCACTCATTCATTTCTCTTCACTGTTCCCAGACAGGTGAAAGATATTCTGCCTGGTTGTGATGTGTTTTACCCCTTACAGGTGTAAACCTCTTCTCTTTGTGTGCACTGTTTGCATTCAACATAGCAGCACCAGCGCACCTGGCACTGGCACGGTCTCGTCACCACTCGGCTCTGAGTGTTGTGCCCCCTGCCACAGCAGATGGCCTCGCAGTTCTTATCCTTGTAGCATTTGCGGGCCAAGGTGCCTGCTGAATACTTGCTAGGCCTGCAAAAACTCGGTGAGTCCTCAATGTGAAGAAGATCAGGGGTGCGGGGAATGAGGTCCGGACGAGGGCCTGGAGGGGGCTGTTGCCCCTGTGATCGGGTCTGAGAGATCTCTCCCTCTCCAGTTGCCTCATTGGTGGAGCTGGCCACTTTGACTGAAGTCTCGTAACGCTGTTTGAGCTGCTTGCCAATTTCGTGAAAGGGTGCCAGCTGCCTCCAGCATGTTTGCACGGTACACGAACCCGAAACTCCGTGACACTTACAGGTGGTCTCCACCCCTGCCTTGATCACCTGTGTGAAACAAATTTTTAAAAAAAGTAGTGAGGACAACACACATCAAAGAAATTACAGTTGAAAATTTGACCAAATATCAACATTAATGTCTCCAAATATCTCAGCAGACACAGTGCAGAGCTCAGCTACGATACATGAAAGACATAGTAAGTGCAGTGTTTACCAAACCCTAATGTTGCCCCTCATACTGAAAAATCAATAGGTCAGTTAGGGTTAGGTTGTAAATGTTATTTACAAAACAAGCATTTCAAAAGCACACTGAGGCAATAACTTTGATGTTCCCACAAAATTGGATCGTTTTAACCCTTTCCAAGACTAAAAAACAATATATTACAGGCCACTGAGGAGAAGGTATTATCCTCATTCTTACATAATTGCTAAATTATGGCTTTATCAAAAGCATCATCAACTGTGCTTTAAAATTCAGTTATACAAGGATACAATTTTTAAAACAAAGTTTGACCAGCCGTGGTAACTTTAATGTCAATCAAAATATGCAAAGTGGAGGTTTCTTGATGTTTTTAATGCATCACTATATATACAGTATATATACACACTATATATATATATATATATATATATATATATATATATATACATGTATGTATGTATATTTATTTATTTATGTATGTATGTGTATATATATATATATATATATATATATATATGTTTATTTATTAGGTCATATACGAGGACAGGGATACGTGTGTATGATTGCATTCAAGGGTTTGTGTGCTTGTGCTTGTGTGTGTGTGTGTGTATTTGTGCACACATATGACACGGGTTTTAATAGTTTTAAATAAAAGTTAGCCATTTTTTAAATAATAAAGTGAGTTTTGAAACATAGAATGTTATGTTTTTCAAATATCCTCATTATTGTTGTTATTTAACGTTCCAAGTCTTCTAATGCAAAAGCCTCTAAAAGCCACATCTGTCAAAAATGTCAATCTCTCAAATATTGTTCACAAATCTGTCTAAATCTGTGTTAGTGAGCACTTCTCCTTTGCTGAGATAATCCATCCACCTCACAGGTGTGGCATATCAAGATGCTGATTAGACAGCATGATTATTGCACAGGTGTGCCTTAGGCTGGCCACAATAAAAGGCCACTCTAATATGTGCAGTTTTATTGTATTGGGGGGGGGGGTCCGAAAACCAGTCAGTATCTGGTGTGACCACCATTTGCCTCATGCATTACAACACATCTCCTTTGCATAGAGTTGATCAGGTTGTTAATTGTGGCCTGTGGAATGTCCACTGAAAATGCTCCACTTGAAAATGCTTTGGTTGTGGCAAATGTGTGCTTGACTGGAAAAAAATGGAAGAAAATGCTACTGTACAGACAAACTGAAAATAACATTCTGGGGCTGTGTCTGTTACAGAGGATGTTGGGGCTTCTGCTGCTGATAAGTCAGTTTTTGGTGGGTAGGTTGAGAATAAACCAAATAAACCCACCATGGCTGAGATTACTGCAGGTATCTCTCTGTACCTGATCTTATGGTTTTTGAGACTGTTGATAAAAGCAGAGTCAATCTTCAAAGTCCCCACTAAAACGAAAAAAAAAAAAAAAAAAAAAAAAAAAAAAAAAAAACCTCATCACATGAACCGGTGTCTAAAAGCAACTATCAAATCTCACCAATCCTATTGACCGGCGACAGCCTATGACGTCATATAGACACGACTCGGAAGTAACGAAGCGCCTAGAGAAGCAATCAGTATCTTATTGTCTTCACGGACTGTTTTGTTTGATTGTGATTCTTCAAATCTGGTAAGGGATTTTACTATGTACTAACAAATGTTTCAGGAAGTGTGTGGATCTGTGTCCCAGGTTTTTGACACCTGATGACACACACAATCTGTGCGTTTTCTGTCTGGGTGAGGAGCATGCACGGACAGTGCTTGTCTGTGCAAACTGTGAGCATCTGCTTTTTAGGATGCCCCGCTCCCATTTAGCCCTTTTCTTGAAGGAAGATCGGCCGTCATCTGTGCCCAGTGGTTCTGGTCCCGCCCGTGCTGAGGCAGGGCAGCAACTGAAATCATAGGGTTCACAGATGGGGCTTGCGGAAGAGTTAGAGAGAGCAGGAGCCCAATAGAGCAGGAGTTGGATGTTAGAAAGGAAGAAGGCGAGCCTTTTGAAACTTCTAAGCCTCCCTGCCCCGTGTATACGGAGCTGTTTAGGTTATGGAGCGCGCCTCTGGCAGGCTGTAGCTGCCGTGAGTGTGTTAAGAAAGGGATCGCACACGGAAGGCTCGACGTCCGATTCCTTTCCAACCATAATCTGACAGCCTCTGTGAGCCTTCCATTCCTTCCTGAGGTGATCGAGAGGGCATGGAAGAACCCGTATTCAGCTCATATTCATTGACATCAAGCGAGCTGATTTCGTTGATGTTGAGGGAATGAGCCAGCATGGGTATGTGTCGTGCCCCCGCTATTGAAGAGTTGTTTGTTAACCATCTTGTCATGGGGAAGGTATAGACATTAAAGCTCTAGTCCTGCCTTTGAAGCTCTTTTAAGTGGCATACGCGGCAGCAGGTCAGACTGGTGCTGCTTCACACATGATGGTAGTGTTACAGGCATTACCAATCTGATCTGCTGAAGGATCTGGATCAGCAGCAGCAGCGTTTTTAACCTGCTTTCCACTCGGATCTGATTCTGGGCCCAGACAGAATGAAGGAATCATATTTCATATTTCATATATCATATTTAGCTCCCTAGAGCTTAGAAAACTGCCACAAGCTGATGCTACGTTTCTTTCTGAAAGGCGTAGGCCCTTCTTTAGGCCTCCTGCAGAGAGTGATGGTGTATGTTTGTACTCCTCTTGCTTAAATAGTAAAAAGTGTTTTTACTGAGTACACTGCTTGTCGGATTGTGTTAAGGTTGACTGTTATGTGGGCACTCTACAGTCTTATCTGCTCTTTGACTCGATTTCATTCTGAACGAGTTCCATGTTTGTGGGATCTTGCTTATCAGCAAGTGAGCTGTTCTAGGTGTGTGGCCTTCACAGGCCGCCCTTTAAGCTTTCCCTCACCACTTCTGGGTGTTCATTAGCAGATTGAGCATGTAGTTCACATGATGGCCTTTAGCAAGGCTGCTATTATGTATTTCTACTTTTCATAGAATTTGTGTCATGTTGCAGGCCCTTTTTCTGGGCCTCCATGATTTGTGACTACAGTATGGTTAACTGTTAGGCTGAGCCCTGTACTTGCCTCGTGAGGGTTGTCCTGCATAGTACTTAGCTCCCTAAGCTGGTCAGTAGTTGAAGGCCTCTCTATTGAGGATCAGCCCCTAGGCTAGTACTTGTACTCCCCTGTGTTGGGTTCTTTTAGAGTGCACAGCCTCCTCAGTGCAAATAATCAAGCGCTGAGTAGATCCTAGGATTGAGCAGAGTGTTACTCCCCTCATTGGTAAGGGTAAAAGGCGCTAAGCTGAGTCCTGTTCTCCAGGATGCCCATCTCTACACTCTGGTCTGAGTTAGTTAATGCCTTTTTGCAGTCACTCTTACTGGATATCTTCTCTGAAGAATGTGATTTGAGACTCTGTGATCAGACAGGTTGTTGGCCAAGACTAAGTTGCTTAGACCAGGTCGGCCTCCCTGGTGGCATTCAGGGTTGACTTTGTTCCCCTGACAAGTGAATGGCTAGGGTTCCTTCGGGCCCCCTGGCTACATTTCGTTAGAGGTACCCTCTTTTCTGCGGAAAAGAAGTTTGGTCCCAGAAGCCTTTGAGCGGCCTTGGTAGGCCTTCTGTGGAAGGCTTCTTTGAGGCTTATAGCTTGGGCTGTTGGCCATAGGGAGTGCTGTCACTGACAACCTATGTTTGACCCATAGGGAGAGTGACACTTCAGTTAAAGCTGCTAGTTCTGACGTTTGTCTAGCCATTCCTCAAGCATGGCAGCGTGGGTATATCATTCCCCATATGCATTCAAACGCAGTGTAGAGTTCCCTTTCGAAACGGAATATCTCAGGTCACGTATGTAACCATGGTTACCTGAGAACAGGGAACGAGACACTGCTTTTAACATGCTTTGGGGGGAACGTCAAAAGAATGGGATGGTTACATTTTGTCGAGTCATGTCTTCTAATAATGGAGGTGTAGCTGTTTTGTTTTCAAGGAAATCACTACTAATTTCTTGTGAAATAAAATAAATAGTTAAAGGGCATTTTTTAAAAGCCAAGTTTGAAAATGTTGTAATGACTTTTTAAAATATTTATGCCCCTACAAAGGAGGCTGAAAGATTTTTTTGTTGTTGTTGATACAATTAGTGTTGTTATGAAAGAATTAGTGTTGTTATCTAAGTTCAGAAGAATTATTGTTTTTTTAATTGTGAGATTTTAATTGTATAGTAAATGATAAATAAGACAGGAAACATTTAGAGTCACATATTGCCTCACAAAAAGCTCTCAAACAATTAATAAAAACGTTTGATTTATGTGATGTTTGGAGGAATGTGCATCGCAAGAACAGACAATATACTTGGGCACATATGAGAGATAATCTTTTTCTATGGCAAGACTGGATAGGCTTTGTGTTTAATTTTTAAGCAAATCTCGCTAGAGAATTTAAAATAATTCCAGTTCTTTTTTCTGATCACTGTTCAGTTATTTGTAATTATTTTATTAATTCTGTGAGTTAGGGCCTCCATCCTCTGAGCTCAGCCAGGGGCTCTGTGAGCCGCCTTTGCTACTGCACTTAAAGGATTAGTTCATTTTGAAATGAAAATTAGCCCAAGCTTTACTCAGTAGTAGAGTAAGTAGAGTAAGCTTTGTGAAATGCAAGAGTTTTACACTTTCTGCGTACGTTGAATCCGGAAGGCGGCTCATGCGGAGGCTAGATATTTTACTTCATAACCTGTTAAATATGGATATTTTTTTACACAAACGTATTGCTTCGATTCAGAAGGCCTTTATTAAGGCCCGGAGCCATGTGGAACACATATTTATGATGGATGGATGTGGATGGAAGCACTTTCTTCAGCTCATACTCATTGATCCCTATCACTGCCATTATAAAGCATGGATGCATCAGGATATTTATTAATATTTCTTCGATTATGTTCATCAGAAAGAAGAAAGTCATATACACCTAGGATGGCTTGAGGGTGAGTAAAGCTTGGGCTAATCCTTTAAACTGGAGCATTGCTAGGCCTTCTCTCGCTATAGAGAGTCGTTCTGTTAGCTGCGCCCGATATCGTGTCAAGCTGCTGGCTCTATTATGTAGCCTCCTTGACAGATGTAGAGCATAGTGCTGAGGCCTCTGTCCCATGAGCTCAGCCAGGGGCTAACACCGTGTCTACACCGGACATGGGTGGCGCGATGTGACGTGTCAAAAGACAATAGAACTCATTATAATCAGTGATACTTTTCACACTGGATGCGGCGCATCGCAACGCAACAAATCCCAGACAGTAAACTGATCCCTCGTTCTTTTCATGACGTTCTGCAAGAGCCGACGGTACTTCCGACAGCAGCAAAATGGGTGAGGAGAGACTTATCATTGAGGTGTAGAAGAGACGTGAAATTTACGATCCATCCTCTGATGTTAATCTGAAGGAGTCTTGCTGGAAGGACATTGCAAGAGTTCTCCAAGTTTCAGGTAAGTTGCTTGTTATATTCTGATGGTTGTCACTTTTTTTTTTTTTTTTTGCTGACAGAAATGATCAAATAAACAAACATTTAACACGTTATTAACCCTTTTGCACATAAGTTTAAAATATTCTGTCTGAGCCCCCAGCGTGAGTTTTTTAAGGTGACCGTTATTTAGAACGTATCACTTTATTGTTTCTATGGTGACACGTCATTGCTTGTGACGTAAACACACCACAGCGCTGTATGACTGATGATCTGCTTTTATTAAATTTTTCTTTTTATTTAAAATATTCACAAATTTGTTAACTATAGCATGAAATATCTGATATTCCGATTGTCAAATATGTGCAAGTGGATGTGTTTTGCTGTTTAAACACCTTTATAAACGATCGCGTTAGTTGAGCTGCATGCGCGATGGGTGCCGCCATTTTAGTTTGTGCCGCACAGAGAATCGGATCTGTTGAATTTACAACATTTGAATTCATCCACTTAAAGTAAGTGAGTCGGTGAACTGGGGAAGAATAGAGTAAGCTTTAAAGTTACTTACACAATGTGTATCTGATATGAATAAAACGTGTTGTCTAATTATAATGAAAAGGGTTGTTATTTCCGCTTCTATAGACATCATTGTGTATTTTACAAACTCTAAATATATTGTTTTGTTAGTACTCATGTGTATTTAAATGTCTAAAACCTAAAATAAACATTATTTGGTTGAAAACACTTTGGTTGAAAAAGCGCTGCGTGTGTCCGTCTCTGGTTTAGCGCCAGGCAAAGCGTGCAAGCATATTTGAATTTTGTAGTTGATCACGTGATGCACTGAATGTTCTAATTATACTGGTGTGATCGTATGCTCCAGGAACCAGCCAAGACTGATCACACCGGTGGGTGTTAAAGGGTAAAATGAATACTGCAGCAAACAAGGTCTGTAACATTAGGTAAAATATCATGTCAGTTTTATGGGGATGTCCGTTTAATCTTTTATTTTTTGGGAAAAGATAAAACGCTAATGTTAATGCTAATACTTATTAGCCTAATATTTGATTGAGGTAAGCAAATTAATTCCCCTCATTGCGATTGTATAATGCTTTAATTGAGCCACTATGAGTTAATAATAATTGTGTGTGTGTGTGTGTGATATGAATACAATAGATATGTAATATATAAATGGCTTTAATATATTTAATTATAACACAAATTTACATAAGTAGTGATCTGTACATTAATAAAAAAAGTATAAATATACATAATGCAATAAATAATACAATGTACAAATGTATAGGCCTATATGTGTACTATTAAAATTAAATATTTATATACATAAATAACTATACTACTTCTACTACTAATAATAGGATGCATGTATTCAGAAATAGTCTTTACACTAATTTTTGAGTGGATAAACATATAGTAAATATAATGTACAAGACGTATATGTTCATTGTAGATAATTATGCATATTTATATAAATGATGCCATGTACAGTGGGTACGGAAAGTATTCAGACACCCTTAAATTTTTCACTCTTTGTTATATTGCAGCCATTTGCTAAAATCATTTTTTTTGATTATTAATCAATTGTGGAGTGTCTGATGCCAGGCAAAACGTCCGTCATTGACATTGATGTTTGGCTGGGTACCATATGTCGCGACCCCTCCACGTGAGTGGTCCCATATGTGTATTTTCCACGGTCAACTCCACAAACTGATTATAAAATCAGTTTTTTTTTTCTCTCTCTCATTAATGTACACACAGCAAAAAACTGTTCAGAAAAACTGAAATATCACATGGTCCTAAGTATTCAGACCCTTTGCTCAGTATTTAGTAGAAGCACCCTTTTGATCTAATACAGCCATGAGTCTTTTTGGGAAAGATGCAACAAGTTTTTCACACCTGGATTTGGGGATCCTCTGCCATTCCTCCTTGCAGATCCTCTCCAGTTCTGTCAGGTTGGATGGTAAACATTGGTGGACAGCCATTTTTAGGTCTCTCTAGAGATGCTCAATTGGGTTTAAGTCAGGGCTCTGGCTGGGCCATTCAAGAACAGTCACGGAGGTAAACCTTCGGCACAGTGTGAGGTCCTGAGCACTCTGGAGAAGGTTTTCGTCCAAGATATCCCTGTACTTGGCCGCATTCATCTTTTCCTCGATTGCAACCAGTCGTCCTGTCCCTGCAGCTGAAAAACACCCCCACAGCATGATGCAGCCACCACCATGCTTCACTGTTGGGACTGTATTGGACAGGTGATGAGCAGTGCCTGGTTTTCTCCACACATACCGCTTAGAATTAAGGCCAAAAAGTTCTATCTTGGTCTCATCAGACCAGAGAATCTTATTTCTCAGCATCTTGGAGTCCTCCAGGTGTTTTTTTAGCAAACTCCATGCGGGCTTTCATGTGTCTTGCACTGAGGAGAGGCTTCCATCGGGCCACTCTGCCATAAAGCCCCGACTAGTGGAGGGCTGCAGTGATGGTTGACTTTCTACAACTTTCTCCCATCTCCCGACTGCATCTCTGGAGCTCAGCCACAGTGATCTTTGGGTTCTTCTTTACCTCTCTCACCAAGGCTCTTCTCCCCCGATAGCTCAGTTTGGCCGGATGGCCAGCTCTAGGAAGGGTTCTGGTCGTCCTAAACGTCTTCCATTTAAGGATTATGGAGGCCACTGTGCTCTTAGGAACCTTAAGTGCAGCAGACAATTTTTTTGTAACCTTGGCCAGATCTGTGCCTTGCCACAATTCTGTCTCTGAGCTCTTCAGGCAGTTCCTTTGACCTCATGATTCTCATTTGCTCTGACATGCACTGTGAGCTGTAAGGTCTTATATAGACAGGTGTGTGGCTTTCCTAATCAAGTCCAATCAGTATAATCAAACACAGCTGGACTCAAATGAAGGTATAGAATCATCTCAAGGATGATCAGAAGAAATGGACAGCACCTGAGTTAAATATATGAGTGTCACAGCAAAGGGTCTGAATACTTAGGACCATGTGATATTTCAGTTTTCTATTTTAATAAATCTGCAAAAATGTCAACAATTCTGTGTTTTTCTGTCAATATGGGGTGTTGTGTGTACATCAATGAGGAAAAAATGAACTTAAATGATTTTAGCAAATGGCTGCAATATAACAAAGAATGAAAAATTTAAGGGGGTCTGAATACTTTCCGTACCCACTGTATATAACAGTGCTGTTATTTCCTGTATCTTGCCTCTGAAACAAAATATTGCATAAATTTCTGTCATACAGCCCAGGCCTCATGACCACCTCTGTTGTGAGGATCCTCGAGTGGCTCTATGGTCTGAGTTGGTCCAGCCTCCCAAAACCACTGCTCTGCATCAGAAGGCCTTGTTAGAAGATTGTGCAGGATCCAGTCTGCAACTATAAGAGTGTCAACCTTTTCAGGCAGCATTTGTATACTCCTGCTGAAAATTCTCCATCGTGCAGCGAGTATTCCAAAGGCCTTTTCCACCGTCATGCGAGCTCTTGAGAGACGATAGTTGAATGTTGCCTTCTGCCTTGACAGGTTTCTTCCAGCTAAAGGCCTCATGAGATATGGGTTGAGTGGGAAGGCATGTGGAACCTTCCCCAGGTTTTCAGCACCAGGCAGACACTTTGCTGGTGGCACATGGAGGGTGTTGCTCTCCATCTCTTTGCCAAGAACTGAATTTTTGTAGGTGACACCATCACTAGCTTTCCCAAAGTCTCCTACCGGTATGCAAGTAAAACTGTAGTGTGCATCTACAAGGGCAAGGAGGACAATGGAAAAAGTCCCTTTGCAATTAAAAAAGAGGCTACCAGATTTTGGTGGGGCAGTGATGAAAATATGCTTTCCATCGAGGGTACCAATGCAATTTGGATATTGCCATTTTTCCTGGAAGCCTCTCTCTATATTTCTCCAGGTGTCCTCTGTTGGCTTTGGGAGAAACTGGTGCATCATGCGCTTCTCAATTACTCTGCATGTCTCCTCAATGCAGATTGAAACTGTTTGCATTCCAATGCGGTAACTGTAGGCCATGGAATGCATGGATTCTTCTGATGCCATATACCTACAAAATGAAAAGAAAAAAGTCCCGACATATTTATTTGTATAGTGCCTTTCACAATATATATTTTAAAGCAGATCTACAGCAAAATATGTTTCAATGTCAATAGCTATATAAAAAGGATTGTGTTGTCTTCAGATAAGTGATTTATTGTCTTTTCTGTTAGATCCAGAGCTTTGCAAAAGTAGATGGAAGAATTTACGTGAAAAATGTGTCTGATTACTTTTGAAAACCACCACCACCCAGCGGATCAGGAGGTGGAGCACTTAGGGAGTGGAGATATTATAAGGTGATGGGATTCCTTCTCCGAGCTGTTCAGCCGACAGTAAGATAAAAACTACATCAATTAAATTTCAAGTATATTTCAATACTTTATTTATATGCTTTTCAGAGTTCACACTGTTTAATAGCATTTTAAACAGAAAATCATTCTGTAGTGCAAGACTCTTCATCCCTGCTCCTGGAGAGCTACCGCCCTGCAGAGATCAGCTCCAACATTCATAAAAACAACAACAACAAAACATCTCGGTTACATATGTAACCCTCGTTCCCTGAAGGAGGGAACGGAGACGTACGTCAGTGTGACTAATGAACTGGTCACGCTAGAGTGCCCTATCAGCTTAGAGTGAACTAAAACAAGCCAATGGAATTGGCGTGCGATATTTGCATAATGCCAGGTGGTATAAATAGGGAAGCAGATGCAATCGCACTCTGTTTTTCGGAGATACACATATGGACTGGCCGTGGGCAGTACGCATATGGAGTCCCTGGGATAGCTCCTGCCTAAGCATAGGGGGAGACTCATCTGACAGCAGACAGCAGAGCTGGCTCTGCTAAGGAAAATACAAAGGCTCACCGTGGGGAGTTGACCGTGGAAAATACACATATGGGACCACTCACGTGGAGGGGTCGCGACATATGGTACCCAGCCAAACATCAATGTCAATGACGGACGTTTTGCCTGGCATCAGACACTCCACAATGTCCGAGCCAAAAGGGGAGGCGGAGAAACTCGACAGGGTTCACCAAGCGGGGAACTCGACTGGAGTAATGGATGCTCGTATCCAGCCTAGTGGGCGGGAATGGCATTGCAAGCCGACACTAGAATGGGCTCATGGGAAGATACCGGTTCCAGACAAAAGCTACAGAATCTAGCGAACGTAGAACTCTACAGATCTACAGAGGCACCGTGCACCAGCGCCCAGGAAGAGGCCACTCCTCTGGTGGAGTGGGCTCTCAACCTGAGCGGGCAAGGCACACCCTGGGATTCATATGCCAGGGCGATGGCATCCACTATCCAGTGGGCCATCCTCTGCATGGAGACAGCCTTTCCCTTCTGCTGGCCTCCGTAACAGACAAAGAGCTGATCTGAGGTCCTCAAACTTTGCGTTCTGTCCACGTTCAGGTGCAGAGCGCGGACAGGACAGAGCAAAGCTAGGGCTGGGTCTGCCTCCTCCTGCGGACCAGTACGTGCTTGTCTGTCAACAGCTCCTGGAAGCGGATCAGTGCAAGACGTACTGCTAGTAACTCAATTGATATGCCACTGCAGTTGAGGCACCATCCACAGACCCGACACTGCATGCCCGTTGTACGTGGCACCCCACCCCGTGGCAGAGGCATCTTTGTGGACCACAGCATGCCTGGACACTTGTTCGAGGGGAACTCCAGTCCGCAGGAACGAAGGGTCTGACCACTTGGTGAGAGTGCGACGGCAGCTCGGTGTCACGGGGACACGGAACGTGTTGTGCTGCCACGCCCATCTCGGGACCCGGCCGTGTAGCCAGTGTTGAAGCGGCCTTATATGAAGCAATCCGAGCGCGTGACTGCGGCTGCAGATGCCATATGCCCCAGGAGCCTCTGAAAAAGTTTCAGTGGGGCCGCTGTCCTGCGCTTGAGCATACTCAGGCAGTTCAACACTGACTGGACGCGCTCCTCGGTGAGGCACGCTGTCTAGGCGACCGAGTCCAGTTCCATACCGAGACAAGAGATCTTCTGCCCGGGGGCGAGTTTGCTCTTGTCCCAGTTGACCCGAAGACCCAATCGGCTGAGGTGAGCTAACACCATGTCCCTGTGTTCGCACAACTGCTCTCACGAGCTGGCCAGGATGAGCCAGTCATCGAGGTAGTTGAGGATGTGAACGCCCTGGTCCTTGAGCGGAACAATGGCCGCCTCCGCAAACTTCGTAAAGACGCAAGGCGACAGGGCCAGCCCGAAGGGTAGGACTTTGTACTGATATGCCTGACCCTCGAACGCAAACCGTAGGAAGGGTCTGTGTCGAGGCAGAATCGAGACATGACGGTACGCGTCCTTCAGGTCGATTGCTGCAAACTAATCCTGGGGACGGATGCATTCGGCGACGGGCAGACTGAGACTGAGCCGCCGGCTGTGGGGTGGAGGCATCAGCGGACCGCCGGGGCAAGACATGTTTTATGGCCTCAGCCTGCTTCTGGGCGGCCAAGAACAGCTTGGCAAAGCTCTCGACTGCGTCGCTTAATAGGCCGACCTGAGATACGGGGGAATCCAGGAACGCAGGGTTGAAAAAGACGCAGGGTTCGTCTGTGAAGCTCTTTTAGAAGGGAAAGTACTCAGCTCTCTCGTGCCGAAGCACACAGGGAGTGTCACAATGTGTTTGGGCACACCACTCCCCAAACACAACGGAGGAACCTGCCCAAATCGCAACAGCAACCGACTTGCTGTCAAAACAGCAGTTGAGAGCTTATATAACTCAGGCTCCTTATAAAGCTTGCGACCTCGCTGTAGTGCCGTCACTCCAACACAAGATGCTGATGACATAATCAAAAGGCTTGTAGAGTTTAACTCTCAGTCTGATAGCTGGAGAACACCAACAGGTTGGCTCAGAAGCGAAAGACAGAGTGCGATTGCATCTGCTTCCCTATTTATACCACCTGGCGGGGGTGGTGAGCATTATGCAAATATCGCACGGCAATTCCATTGGCTTGTTTTAGTTCACTCGAAGCTGATAGGGCTCTCTAGCGATATCCCAATTTGTCGGTCACACTGACGTACGTCGAACATGACCGACTGAAAGGGAACGCACCTACACAGCTAATCGAGGTGTTCAGGTTTACTTGAAAATTACAGGCAGGTGTGATTGAGCAGGACTGGAACTGAGGTCTGCAGGAAGGTATCTCTCCAGTAGTGCTTTTCAGCTCTTCTGTAATGTTATTAATGTTTTTAATTTCTTCAAGTTCTCATTGTTAATTTTAATAGAAAAACTTGAAAGTCAAGAACTCTGAGAGAGATGCAAGAGAGGGAGAAGAAGGAAGAAATGAGGGAGAGACAGGGCATAAAGGAGACAGAAGAGGCTTGCAGGAATGTAGAGAGGATAGAGTCATGAGAGAGGCAGAAGAACAGGAAGATTACGAAGAAATGGGAGAGTGCGAGATTATAGGAGTTGGAGAGTCAAACAAAAGCAGAGGGAAGATAGAAGAGAATGAGGAGATGAGAGAGAGAGAGAGAGAGAGAGAGAGAGCGCATATCACAACTATAGCTCAAGAGGAGAGGCGGTGAAGTGGAAAGGGAGTAGCTCACATGCAGCTGAACCAAGTACATCAGAGCTGTGTGAGTTTTTAAAAAGTCCAATACCCAGAGATGATCCCGATAAGATATTTGCCTTAAGTTTAGCTTTTAAGGTCCAGTTATTGTCTATGATTGTCAACTGGGAGAGTCAACAAAACCTGCGCCCTACTACACCTTCATATGTCCATTCCATATCAAACACCCTGCCACCACATTCAGCACCATACTACTATCACCCACAGTCACAATGTGTTTGTTGTTTCCAGTTATCAGTGTGATTAGATTTTTTTTTTTTGTGTAATGTTTTCCCTACCATTTCACTTTGTTTATGATATACATGTTAGTAAAATTATGACCAAAAAAAAAAAAAACTTTTTTCAGATTCATTATTCTTTTGTTGATCTACATTATAGCCTACCTCAATGTTACTGCCAGCCTTTGTTTTAGCTCAATAGCCCTTCCTGTAATTTGTTGTCTGTTTTTGGAGGTCAAGACCAATGAAGGAGAGGACCCACTCCATCTGGACAGCACTCATTCTAAAATAATTTAATAATCCAAGGACAGTTCTCTTATTAGGTGGTAGAAGTCTCCAAGCTGTTTTCTTTTTGTGTTTACAGGATGCACCCATAATCTTTTTGTTTTTCTTTTTTTTAAAAGAATCAGCAGAGCAGCAGCTTTCTTCCTCCTCCAAAGCTCTTGATTGTATCCTGTTTAACATATGAAAAACAATTAATTAATTTAGAAATTATGATAATGCTTATGAACAGGTTTCCACCTAGTGGCAAAAGCAGGTAATTCATATTTTACAAATATCGTTCCCCTTACGAAAATTGACTACCATTTGTATAACCACACAAACATAGGTAAACTATGTTTTTTTGTAGCAAAACCATGGTTAATTTGTTTACCACTGAATAACCACTTTTTTTTATTCGTAGTAAAACCATGGTTAATTTTCATTAAATTACATACACACACACACATATATGTATATATGTATGTATATATATATATACAGTGGGTACGGAAAGTATTCAGACCCCCTTAAATTTTTCACTCTTTGTTATATTGCAGCCATTTGCTAAAATCATTTAAGTTCATTTTTTTTCCTCATTAATGTACACACAGCACCCCATATTGACAGAAAAACACAGAATTGTTGACATTTTTGTAGATTTATTAAAAAAGAAAAACTGAAATATCACATGGTCCTAAGTATTCAGACCCTTTGCTGTGACACTCATATTTAACTCAGGTGCTGTCCATTTCTTCTGATCATCCTTGAGGTGGTTCTATACCTTCATTTGAGTCCAGCTGTGTTTGATTATACTGATTGGACTTGATTAGGAAAGCCACACACCTGTCTATATAAGACCTTACAGCTCACAGTGCATGTCAGAGCAAATGAGAATCATGAGGTCAAAGGAACTGCCTGAAGAGCTCAGAGACAGAATTGTGGCAAGGCACAGATCTGGCCAAGGTTACAAAAAAATTTGTGCTGCACTTTAGGTTCCTAAGAGTACAGTGGCCTCCATAATCCTTAAATGGAAGACGTTTGGGACGACCAGAACCCTTCCTAGAGCTGGCCGTCCGGCCAAACTGAGCTATCGGGGGAGAAGAGCCTTGGTGAGAGAGGTAAAGAAGAACCCAAAGATCACTGTGGCTGAGCTCCAGAGATGCAGTCGGGAGATGGGAGAAAGTTGTAGAAAGTCAACCATCACTGCAGCCCTCCACCAGTTGGGCTTTATGGCAGAGTGGCCCGACGGAAGCCTCTCCTCAGTGCAAGACACATGAAAGCCCGCATGGAGTTTGCTAAAAAACACCTTAAGGACTCCAAGATGGTGAGAAATAAGATTCTCTGGTCTGATGAGACCAAGACAGAACTTTTTGGCCTTAATTCTAAGCGGTATGTGTGGAGAAAACCAGGCACTGCTCATCACCTGTCCAATACAGTCCCAACAGTGAAGCATGGTGGTGGCAGCATCATGCTGTGGGGGTGTTTTTCAGCTGCAGGGACAGGACGACTGGTTGCAATCGAGGGAAAGATGAATGCGGCCAGGTACAGGGATATCCTGGACGAAAACCTTCTCCAGAGTGCTCAGGACCTCAGACTGGGCCGAAGGTTTACCTTCCAACAAGACAATGACCCTAAGCACATAGCTAAAATAACGACGGAGTGGCTTCACAACAACTCTGTGACTGTTCTTGAATGGCCCAGCCAGAGCCCTGACTTAAACCCAATTGAGCATCTCTGGAGAGACCTAAAAATGGCTGTCCACCAACGTTTACCAGGAGGAATGGCAGAGGATCCCCAAATCCAGGTGTGAAAAACTTGTTGCATCTTTCCCAAAAAGACTCATGGCTGTATTAGATCAAAAGGGTGCTTCTACTAAATACTGAGCAAAGGGTCTGAATACTTAGGACCATGTGATATTTCAGTTTTTTCTTTTTTAATAAATCTGCAAAAATGTCAACAATTCTGTGTTTTTCTGTCAATATGGGGTGCTGTGTGTACATTAATGAGGAAAAAAAATGAACTTAAATGATTTTAGCAAATGGCTGCAATATAACAAAGAGTGAAAAATTTAAGGGGGTCTGAATACTTTCCGTACCCACTGTATATATATATATATATATAAATAATACTTTATAATTATGTATATATACACCTATATTGCTAAATCAATGTATTCCAATGTATTGTTTTAAATTGCCTTTAAACATATGGACAACTTTTAATAATTTTAAAGGGATTTAATATATAAGTTACTCACCCATTTTACTGTTGTGTCTTCTCACGCATCCAGGCAACTAACCGTCCGTGCACGTCATTTTATTGGAACATACGCTTTGTCGCGTTCGGTGTAGACACGGTGTAAGTTGGAAGGCTCTCTGTGTGCCTCCTTGGAAGCTGTCCTGATCGTGCAACGTAGTTAGGTCTCCTCTCGATTTAGAGTCGTCATGCTGAGGCCTCCACTCCTAGAGCTCGGCTAGGCAGTAGGGTAGTATGTCAGGTTGATAGGCTCTCTGTGAACCTCCTTGGCTACTGACCTTAGTGTGGAGTGTTGCTAGGCCTCCTCTCATTATGAGAGTCGTTGTACTAAGGAATACCAAGCTCTTAAACTTGCCTGTAAGGGGTCTTGTAGCTCGGGCACAGGGAATTAATCGCAATGCTGGTGTGCACTTTAGGATGAGGACTCCTTTGAGTTTTTTTACTTATGTCAGCCATTAAAGCACTCAGTATGGTGGCATGGGTATTTTGTTCCCCATAGCACCCTGTAGGGGATCTAGCACGAGTTCCCATTTGAAAGGGAACGTCTCAGGTTACACATGTAGCCATGATTCCCTGAGAAGGGGATGTCAAGTTCATTGTCATGTTTAGACTCATGCTTCAGACAACCGTCATGCTGGAGGCATTCCCCATAGAGCCCTCTAGGGGACGCAGCTTCTTGTTCCCCTTCTCAGGGAACCATAGTTACATGCATAACCTGAGACATTTTTTACCCTTGTAACCCTTTAAACAGTGCTTTAAAGGGTTAGTTCAAAACAAAAAGAAAATTCTGTCATTAATTACTCACCCTCATGTCGTTCCAAACCTGTACATTTTAAACAAAAAGCTGAGAAAATCACATTTTTGTCAAAGACTACATCTGGATCAGATTCAGAACAATGATCAAAACATAGATGGAGTAGATCGAGTCTATCAACACCCCCAAAGCTTCACAGATGTTAACCCTTCCTAGGTTGACATTTCATTCTGTAACATTAGACAGGTTTGAACTCATATGCTGTTTAATGTTTGATGATTGTGTTATTTTACATTTGTGTAAGCAATTTTCTATCACTTGCTTCTGCTTCTAAACCTGTGTTTTGATCCAGTGATTCTGTACTATTTTAGAAGATGCATAATAGTGCCCCTTACCGTATAACAGTGAAAACACGGATAGTCAGAAAATTCAGTCAATGGCGGGGAAAGAGTAAAGTAGATTTGAAGTGAATTCTTATGTACATTACCATTCAAACAATGCAAGTTTATAAGACAGTACCCAGATAGCACACATACGTCCTATCTATAACATCTAATAAGTATCGGCCAGGCATAGGCGCATATCTTCAGTCAGTGCTCTATTTCCAGCTCGTCGGCTTCGGGTCGGCCCACTACTGAAGGCCGATGCCGCACTTATCTGTTTCCGCATGACCATTCATCTCTTTGCAACCTACCAGAGAAAAACCGACTACGGCAACATCTGTGGTTTTCAGGTAAGTTTTCACTTGAGGTAAATTAGAAAAAAATATCCATTGTTAATTCTGTGACACTTAAAAGTTACTAAGGCCCTCAGTTTACTACAGGCAGTTTGTAATGAGGCAAAGGGCTAGATGAGCAGTGGAATGCTAGGTCAGCCCAGCTTGTTTTTAGTTCAGAAATGTTCATACTGTAGTGTTTTTGTAGGTAGCCAAAATATCTGAACATGTATCTGTATCTTGCCCTCTGCAAAATATACGGACCAGGCTATTAAACTGGTAATGGTAGATGTTTATGTAAATGCTGCTGCGTAACTTTGACATGTTTTAATGGGCGTGCGCATTGAATATTCAAACACTGGAGAAGTTACCATGGAAACGGGGGGCATCACAGTAACGAACAAGCTGCAAATTAACTCCATCTCTAGCTGTTGTTTTCTCTGCTTTCAGGTGAGTTTAGTCCCTAAAATCGCACAAATAATATACAACTGTTCTGGACACGTTTCTTACTTAATTGACATGCTTCTATCGAACATTTACTTTATTGAAATAGTTTAGTGTCTTTGAAAAAGTCCATTAGCATCTTGGCTAACTCTATCAGGGCTCTCACACATTTCAACCAGTTCACACGCTCCCACGCCACACCTTCTATTTCTCACACTGAGAAGGAAGGGAGAACTTGTCCCACCGCTACATACAATTAATGGACGAGGCGTTATACAGAGTATGGGGAACAATTCTCACTTTTAACTAGTTGCTTATTTGCTTGCATAGTACTTATAATGCACATATTAATGCCTTATTCTGCATGACCTTAATGTGCATCCCTAAATCCTACCCAATACCTAAACTTAAACGCTACAACTACGTACTATCTATTAATAAGCAGTAAATTAGGAGTTTATTGAGGCAAAAGTTAATAATACCCCACAAAATATTTAACCTATCACCATGCATTTTATTTTCTTTTGCAAAATTATTTTTAAAATAATTAAAAAATTAAAAAAATTATTTTAAAACTATTTTTCTTTTGCAAAATTATTTTTATTAATTTTATTTTAAAATTATTGAGGGCTCATTCCCTCAACATCAACGAAATTAGCTTGCTGATGAGCCGAATACGGGTTATTTTTATGCCTTCTTGATCATCACATGTAGATCAGGAAGGAATGGAAGGCTTACGGGTGTTGCCAGATTATGGTCGGAAAGGAATTGTATGTCGAGCCGTCCGCGTACGGTCCCTTTTTTAACGCACTCTCATGGCAGCTGCAGCCTGCCAGAGGCGCGCTCCATAACCTAAACAGCTCCGCATACGTGGGGCAGGGAGGCTTTGAAGTAGCCATCTCCTGCTCTCTTGGGCTAAAAACCAGAAGAGCACTTGCTGCCAAATCAGATAATGACAAAGAAAGAACATCATCATCATACAGCAGCCTACCCTTACCTAGATTACACTTCTCTCTAACTCCTCAGCAAGCTCCATCTGTGATGATTTCAGTCGCCGCTCCGTTCCTCAGCACAGGCAGGACCAGAACCACCGGGCACAGATGTTGGCCACTCTTCCCTCAAGAAGAGGGCCAAACAAGAGTGGAGCGTCCTAATAGGCAGACGCTCACAGTTTGCACAGACAGCACTGTCCGACAGAAAACGGACAGATCGTGTGTGTCATCAGGTGTCAAAAACTGACTGAGTTTGAAGTTTGTACTGTTTCGTTTTGCTTGAAAAAAGCTAACATATATAAGGGTCAATGATGTGACGCCTAAATTTTGGTAGCATTTTTTTCAGTTAAAATTTGGTTTAAATGCATAAAAAGATACCATATATATGTACTACCTCTCCTGTGCATGTCCTCACTTTAACCTTTCAAAAAACATTAGTTATTTGTAATTTTCTGTTATTTAAAGTGTCGAAATATCATGTGGTGCGACCATCAAAAAACTACCACTTTGGGACTTTCATGTTGAAATCCATTCAAAGACATGAAGTTGCATCATATACCAATTTGCGAAGCAGCAAGCAGGTTTGTAACTCTGTCTTAAATTTGGAAAAACAACCTTTTTAACGGCTGGTATGTAGTTACCACATTTGGATAGCATGTGATATGACCTCAAAAAAAAACAAACAAGAAAAAACAATGAATATTAAGTTCTTTCTGCAAATATATACTTTTATTACAAATTTCATAGTGACCTTTTGTGGGAAGCTAGCTTGTTTTGTTTAGGTGGCCAATTCTGTGCCTGTAAATTTTGACTGAATTTGAAAATATCATGTGGTGCAACCACTGCAGAGTGTTTTCCATGATAGATATATGTCCTAGATTGGCAGTTTTTGTGCTTTTATATTCAATTGATGATTTATATACATAAAGTACTTTATTTTAGTATCACTTGGAATAGATTTTTATGCAATTGGGGTCATTTTATAAACATATTTCAGACAGTTTATGTTTGTATTGTACAATATGAGAAAAATGCAAACATATATTGTTCCCTTTCGAAAGGGAACTTCTACTCTGCGTTTGCAAATGCTTATGGGGAATGTCACGTGACTCGGTGTCTGAAAGGCAACTATCCAATAACTCCAATTCCTATTGGCCAGCGACAGCCTATGACGTCATACAGCGCGACCCGGAAGTATAAAAGGGGCGCCTGGGGAAACGGTCATTATCTCATCGTCTTTCGGGACTGTTTGTGTCATTGCCACTGTCGTGAATATACTCTTGATATCCCGTAAGTACGTCTCTATTATGTCTGAGGGCAAAGAGAAACGTTTCAGGAAGTGTGCGGATCCATGCCCGAGGTTTTTGACTCCGGAAGATTCGCACACCCTATGCGTACATTGTCTAGGAGAAGAACACGCACGGACGGTGCTTGAGGGCGCTGTCTGTGTGAATTGTGAGCGCTTTCCTATGAGAACGCTCCGTTCCCGCCTGGCCCTCTTCTCAAGGGAAGAGGCGTCAACATCTGCGCCTGGTGGGTCCGGCCCTGCTCGTGCCGAAGCAGAGCGGCAGCTGCACTCATGGGGCTCGCAGATGGAGCTCGCTGCCGAGTTTGAGAGAGGTGTCATAGTCTCTCAGCCTCCGGTGGCGGCTGGCGGGGATGAGCTCCTGGATGACGATGATATCTTATCTCTGACATCATCGGATCCAGGAGCGAGTGTTCTTCTGGCTGCTAGCCCCCGTGGGCAGGAGATGGCAATGGAGGAGGAAGAAGTTGCGTCTTCTTCTTTCTCCAAGCCTCCTGGCCCAGCATATGCAGAGTTACTGGAGGTTGTGGAACGCGCCGCCGGCAGGCTGCAGCTGCCGTGGGAGCGCGTGAGAAGGGAGCCCGTTCGCGGCAGACTTGACAAACGTTTTCTTTTTGACCACAACCCCGTAACTCCAGTGAGCTTTCCATTCCTTCCAGATCTTCACGTTGAGATCAAGAAGGCATGGAAGAACCCATACTCGGCTAGAATTCATCCACATCAGCGAGGGAATTTCGCTGATGTAGAGTGATTGGGCCAGCATGGGTATGTATCGCTGCCGCCTAGTGACGAGACGTTTGCTATCATCTCATCACGGGCAGGGCACCGACACTAAAAGCTCCGGTTCTGCCGTCCAGACCCCTTAAGCAAACATCTCGTCTGAACGGCAGAGCATATGCTACTGCAGGTCAGGCTGGCGCGGCTTTGCACACTATGGCAGTGTTGCAAGCCTACCAGGCTGACCTGCTGAAGGACCTGGATCAGGGGCAGGGTTTGTCCCCTGATGTGGTGGCTGAGCTGCGGCGCACCACAGATCTTGCTCTCCGGGCCACCAAGCAGACGGCCGCCTCGATTGGGAGATCGATGGCAGCCATGGTGGCCACGGAGAGACATCTGTGGCCGAACGTGGCGGACATTGGGGAGAAAGAGAAGGGCTCTCTCCTCGATGCCCCGGTTTCGCCAGCTAAACTTTTCGGCGGCTCTGGTGGTTGGAAAGTTCAGGGAGGCGAAGGCGCGCTCAGCAGCCTATAAAAACTGCATTCCGCTCAGGTCCGATCCTGGGCCCAGACAGCCGGGAGGCCCTGGCCCGTCTCGAGTTGAGGCTCTGAGGCAAGGCCAGAGGTTTAGTGACGCCGCTCGAGCGCCTACTCCACCTCGGAGCAAGTTGCAGAAGTGGCGGGATACGAGGAAGAGGAAGATTGAATTGAGGGAGGTGATTGATCACCGGCACCAGCAACGCCGCTGATCGATCCCCTCTCTTGGCAAAGGAAATTCTACATTTGCCTTCGCCCCTCTTCCTTGGCCTCCTGGGGTTTTTTTTAATTACTGTGCATGTTCAGGTTGACACCGTCAGGCTGACGGCCGGGCCCATGATGAGATTTTTCTGAAGGCCCGCCTTCTGGCTTGATAGTGAAAGGGTTCTTTGGGCTTCTAGAACCATGGATTTTTTCCTTCCCATTTTAAATAATGAAGGACGAGTCTTTTGTCTTCGAGCCACGGGAAGGTAAGACAAGGTCGGATTTAATTATTTAAATGTTTGACCTTGCGTTGTTCCTGAGTATTTCCTGAACATGTAACAGTAAAATGTAACAGTAAAATGTAGCATTTAGGGGTTTTTTTGGGCAAAACTGGAGTGTTGAGACTGACTGAGCAGGCCACAAAATGGCTGCTGCTTAGTTTTTTCTCTATATATGAGTAGCCTCTCGGCTATTTTTCAGTATAGTTTGAGTTGGCACTCATTACTCCAGTTTATATGTCTACGGCGGCCCTAACCGGCCGCCTGACATTTTAGCTTTGGGCTTCACTTTATTTCTCTCATCATGAGATTTAGAAGTGGAGATCAGGCTTTTGTTATGGTGCCTGTTGTATATATAGGCCTATAGCTTAGCGGCCAGGCTAGAGCTAGGTGATGTGTGGTATATGAAGTAACCCCATATGTATTTACTATCCTTTCAGGATGTGTGTTCCTAGTTCTGGCTTCCTCCCAAGGGAGTTGTTTAGGCTGTACGCCCAATTATCCCCTTGCTTGTGTAGGTGCAATTATGAGTTTAACAGCTAGGTTGTAGGCTGTTTTTGACTCCCTGATGCTGTTTCTCAGGTGGTAGGCCCTTATCTTTGCGCAGATAATTTATGCAGGTGTGTGCTAGGCCCCACTTTCTAGAACTTTCATGCTAAAGGAATGACTTTCTTCTGAGCCACTTGATGTTTTGTATTTATCAAGTTTGAGTTGACGTTGCTAGTTTTTAGCTCCTGTCCTCTGGGGCTTAGATCAGATTCTCTGTACAGAGAGTGTTTTTCCTTTCAAAAACAGCATGTAGATCAAAGTTTGTGTTACTTTGAGTTCTAGACTTTTGCCCTACATTGTGTGTTTTTTTTTTTTGGTTTTTTTTTATGCTGCCACAGGTTAGCACCTGCTCTCATAACAATAGGCCCTTTTGCTGTGAACGGCCTCTATTTGAGTATATGGTGACTTATATTCCCCAGTTAAGAGGTTTATTTGTGTCACTGAGTGCATCACCTGTTGGATTGCATACTCAGGGTAGTTAGAGCCACTTTTTTGAGGAAAGTTGGTATCTATTAGCTCCCTTTTTTAGTGATCTTGTTAACAGCTATATTGCATATAACTCGGATTGTAGGCCTTATGATATTCGGCCTCCTTCTAGTTAGTAGTTGTTTTACAATACTGTTTAACTGATCATAATATGCTCACATATTCTCACAGGTTTACGCTGGTTCCCTGTAGCTTGGTTCCCTTAAAATTCACAAACTGAAGCCATGTGTTATTGAATTGGCAGGCCCCTTCAGGCCTCCTTTTTAGTTTACATGATGGCACAGTTTGTGTTTTTTAGTCTGTGAGTAGGCTGATCGCCACCTGATACTGGAATGGAGGCCCTTTAAGGCCTCCTTTTCTAGTCGACTTGTTGGCAGGATGCCTGGGAAACCATGCCCCCATCAGCCACACCCCATCGCTGACGGATAGGCCCTAACAGGCCTGTTCACAATGTCTGGCAGCATTTTTCATGTATTAATCATAAAACTTCTAATACATGGCCTTTGGGTGGTATGGTTATTGTAGCCACTTGCTGATGCCACGTGTTTACTAAGACAGGCCTACTTCGGCCTCCGGTGTAATATGTGGAGTTCATTCATGTACTCCTCTCGCTGTGAGGGTAACAGGGTGCTTTTTACCGAGTATTCCGAGTGGCTAGCCCCTCAGGTTGATTTGGTAGTGAAACCTTACTGAAGGTTGGTTTAACCTATATCTGCCTCCCTGAGTCTGATTCTAATGTAGTTGAGCTAAGAGCCACCTAGCGCCTAGGGTGGATCTTTTGTGCTCCTAGAAACGGCCACGAGACTTACGCCGTGTGTATTAGAGGTTGCTAGGCCTATGGGCCGCCTGATTTGAACACACTGGAGTATGTTTGGGTGTATTTCTCTTTGAGAATTATCTGTATACACTTCCGTTGGCCAGAGGCCTAAGTGATAAATCCAACCTCCTTTTGTCTGGTTGTTTATCGTCCTTTGGGCCTAAACACTGCCACGAGCTGATACCACGTGTCTGTTGAGGTTATAGGCCCCTCCAGGCCTTCCTTAATACGTGTTGGCGTATGCTGTACTCCTCTTGCTTTAAAGAGTAAAAGGTGTTTTTTACTGAGTACACTGCTCGTTGGATTTTGTTAGGTGGATTGTCATGCGGGCACTTTGCAGCCTCTTAGGCTGCCATTGAAGTCGTCTGTCTACCCCTAAAGCCACTTTCTGTATAAGACTTCTGTTTTTCACATAAGTACTATCATGCTGTAGGCCCCTCCTCGGCCTCCATGAGTATGTGCCCATTGCATGGTCTACCTGTTAGGTGAGCTTCATACTTCCCTTTTAGGGTTATGTTTGTAATAGTGCTTAACTCCCTAAGCTGATCATGGTGGTAGGCCTTAATCAGGCCTCCTCCTAAGATCCAGCCTCAGGCTGGTTTGTGCTCCCCTGGATCAGGGTTCTGTAGCGCACTGCCTCCTCAGTGTGTTAATTAAGCACTGAGTAGATCCTAGGATGAGTGGATTGTACTCCCCTCAGTACGAGGGTTCATAGCACTTAGCTGAGTTCTGCTCTCCGGGATGCCCGTCTCTACGCGTGGGTTTGAGTTTGTTTCTGCCTCTTTGCAGTCACTCTTACTTACTATCTTCTATGAAGAATGCATAGAGGCTCTGTATTCAGACAGGATTGGCCAAGACTAAGTTTGTCTCGTGACAGACCAGGTCAGCCTCCCTGGTGGCATTGGGGGTGACTTTGTTCCCCTCTAGTGACTGGCCGAGGTTCCCTTCGGTTCCTTGGCCACATTCCCTTAAAGGGACCGCTTTTTCTTCAGAAAAGCTGGTTCCAGACGCCTTAACAGCTTCTGTAAGACCTCTGAGGAGGGCCTTCTTGGAGTGCAGGTTGGGCTGTTGGCCGAAGGGAATGCTGTCACTGACAGCCTGGTGTGACCCGAGGGGGAGTTGCCAAGTCAAGCAGTCAAGCAGTTCTCTAACTGCTCTGGAGCCTTTGTCTCAGCCATTTTTCTTGGCAGGTATTCTCCTCAAGCATGGTGGCATGGGTATATTGTTCCCCATAAGCGTTTGCAAACGCAGAGTAGAAGTTCCCTTTCGAAAGGGAACGTCTCAGGTTACGTATGTAACCATGGTTCCCTGAGAACAGGGAACGAGACTCTGCGTTTCCTTGCCATGCTTCGGGCTGCCTGCTGAACAGTCCCTCAAGACGATGGATAATGACTGTTTCCCCAGGCGCCCCTTTTATACTTCCGGGTCGCGCTGTATGACCTCATAGGCTGTCGCCGGCCAATAGGAATTGGAGTTATTGGATAGTTGGCTTTCAGACACCGAGTCACGTGACGTTCCCCATAAGCGTTTGCAAATGCAGAGTCTCGTTCCATGTTCTCAGGGAACCATGGTTACATACGTAACCTGAGACGTTTAGGGCATGTAATTGTATTTATTAGTCATTTATTGTTTATTTATTTATAACTATTTTAATCTATTTTACCAGACGCCTCTGACAAGAAAAGTAAAAACCGCTGGTCAGCATGTTAATTCTGACCCTGCAGCAATAATGGAGTTACACCTTGCTAGGAGAAGAGTGAAATGTTATTCCAATGTAAAATAGCTGTTTTCTATGTGAATATATAGTAAAGTGTAATTTATTCCTGTGATCAAGGCTGAATTTTCAGCATCATTACTCCAGTCTTCAGTGTCACATGATCCTTCAGAAATAATTCTAATATACTGATATGCTGCTCAAGATTCTTTGATGAATAGAAAGTTCAAAAGAAATTTTATTTGAAATAGAATCTTTTGTAAAATTATAAATGTTTTCATCAATTTAGGCCTAATGTGTCCTTGATGAAAAGCATTCATTATTTTTTTGTAAGTCAACTTAAAATGGTGCACTTACATTTGCGATGTGATTTTTTTTATATATAAAAAGTGTATAACATTTTTGTTCATGAAAATTGCGAAATTTTTATAAAATCTGATTTAAATCTATTTTTGTATAAAATTGATTGTTTATCGATTCCTTTAAATAGATTTTGCATGATATTTAAGGTCTTCCTGTCATTTGGAGCGACCACACATCATGTGGTGTGACCAATAATAGCAATAACTATATAAAATTGAAAATAAAATATCTAATTTCTGTGGCTGAAATATGAATCACTGATACAGTATGCTTAAGTGAATATTTTTAAAACATTTTTATCAGTTTTATGCAATTTACAGGAAAAATAAGTGTTAAACTACATTTAAAAAGGCAACTTTGAAGTTATAGAACAAAAATATAAGGTCATTCTTTACAGAATTTCAAAAGAACTGCACATACTTTGTTTCTAAATACTTTAATTACTGACCACTTTAAAAAAAAAATGTTAAGCATGTTAAGGTAATTAATTAATTTTAAGATAAATCACAGTGACATTTTTAAGGCTATGGCCAATTCATCTAGATAAAAGCACTAAAATCACTTAATTTAAAATTGTAATATGAATTTATGTGTACACAACATTCTTAATGTTAGAACAATTGCAATAGATATTATTATTTTTTGTATTTTAAAATTGGCCCGTCGAAAATCCTTATATATAATGTTGATTGTTTTTGATACAATGTTTCATTTTGCCTATGAGAAAGGGTTGACCATCAATTAGCAGAATTCCACCAAGAGAGATAAAGTCAAAAGATGACTAGTTGGCAGTCGGCCACCCTTACAAAGAGAATTATCTCTTGCATAAGCAACACCTTCTCTTAATTGGAGAAGTGACTGTAGCGAAAATGTTGGGGAGTACGTGGGACACTCCAGGAAGAGAAAGGGAGAAGAGGTCCTATAAATGAGATCATGGAAAAGAACTGTAGGGGTGGATCTTACACTGTTTTAACAGATAAGAAAAATGTATAAAAACTGTGCCCTGGCTAGAGAGATTCAGATGAGGAGCTGGCATCTCACTTTGTTGCTTGTCAATAAAGTTAAACTCCTGGGACCTGGACATTAGACTCTGAGAGTTTTCTTTGAGACCAGAACTGAAGAAACATCAAATTTGCCACAACACATGTAGCCTGATTTAATTCCTTCATGACCAACACTTTAACCCTTTAAAACCGGATGTGTCGTCAGCTGTATTCATGTTACCGTAACTCTTGAACCGTTTGCGCTTTCGTAATAATTCAAATTGCTACAGACAGTAGACAACATTTCGCATTTGGTGTGTGCATCTGTATAATGTGTCCGTGCGGTAAATGTATGCATGCATGTATGCGTGCATATGTAGTATATGTATGCGTGTATGAAAAAAATTTCAGTAGCTTCATCGTGGGGGTGCAAGACAATAGAGGTGTGAATCGTGCTCTTTCATATGGAGAGTGTCGTATAGCCAGCCTGATGATATGTTTTTTAACTTAAAGAGCAGGCAAAGTTCAGGACAAATCTCTCGATGTGTCCAAATCTTGTTAAGTTATAATTATTGTGATGTATTTGAAGTTTTTTTTAAATGTTCAATTGATCAATTGATCAATTCAATTGTTCAATCCATTTGTTTCAACTGGTTTTGTAGAGTTTTAGAATGTCAATCGGCATTTTCTAAAAATGAACTGTTGAGGAGCACGTTCATCCAACTGTGTAGAAACTAATGCGAGTGGAGAAGTCAGGCACGGATTAATGCACAGGCTTGCATGGGCTGCAGTGTGCAGGGGCCCTGAATTGGGCAGACTATTTTTTTAATTATTATTTTTAATTTACTTCAGCGTGAAAAAAGGCCCTGATTGAAACAATTAAAAAAAATAAGCAGGTGATTGGTGTAGCGTTTGTACAAGAACAGATCTGCCAGCCAACTTTAGAATCTTCAGAATGCTTTTAGCCTCCTGAACTGTGCGTGTAAATGACGAATCGGCTCCGGCAAGTCCGGGACCAATTGCCCCAATGGCACCTTTGTTACCTCATTGAAGAAAAACAGAAGATATTCTCACCAGCTCCAGGGACTTCAAAGAGTCACCCTGGTGGGGCTAAGGGCCATGTGGTCACAGAAACCGGCCACAACCCCAATACACATCACACACACACACACACAGACACAGACACACACAAACACGTTTGGAGATTGTATGTACATTTATCCTCCAAATATGACTGTGCCAAAGTGTATCTGTCGTTGTATTTCAAGTTGCATGTATGTATCCCTAGTATATAAGCTTAGCTATGACTGTAGTTGTATTAATTTTATTTTAAACGATAAAATTCAAGTATAAACTGTATCTCCTCTTTTATGTCTTTGCCATCTGACAAGTTTGGTCTCACTGTAAAGCTTTCGTTATGCCCTAATTGACAATGTATGTCACATTACTGTAAAATGCATTCTTCTATTTTTAATGGTACTTTGAAGAAAATGTACTCAGATATGACACTTCATAAACCATGCAAATTAGGTCAAAAAGTTTGCCTGCCAAAATTGCACCCTCATCATTGGCTGACGTACCCAAGGAGGCGTTCTGGTCTGTTGTCCTTAAAACACAATGATACACGTCTCTTCGTCGCACAAGTTTTCCTACATCACCTAGGAGACGGACTCTCTCTTCTTTATTTTCCGGTTATCTTACTCTTAAGTTAAAACCTTGTTTGAAAAACCCGCCGAAGCACACACCCTCCTGGAAAAGGACCAATCGCTAAACCACGCACACGGAAACTCCTACAGACAGGCAAGTAACCACAGCACCTGAACTTATGCAAGTACAGAACAACTTCTTCCCACGCGTTTTAAGCTCTGTGTAAACTGAGTTTCCTTGCTGGCTCTCAAAGGTTTTAACTGTTTGTAATTTTGCCATTTCTTTAATCACTCTCTCTTTTCTTGTCTTTCCTTTCGCTTCTGTATATATGTGTATTCTTTGTGTATATTTAGCCGTATAGCCTATGTATTCGTAGTTTCATATATTAAATCCATTATATTGCTTTATTGTTTCTGTTGCTGCTCATTCAGAAAATCAAGTCACTTCTACGTTCTGATTCTGCAAACTGCTTTAAGCTTTAATGCTAGAATAGGGAATTATTTCTTGTGACCAGAGGAATAATCCCCTTTTATAATAGTCGATAGAAAAAACTGATAGTTTGCTGGACAAACTAAACCGGTCTTTCTATTAACTATTAAACTAGAACTAATCCTGAACCATATATGTAATTAATTATAATTCCTTGTAATTAATTCACAATATATATGAATAATTCCCTTTTTGGTCGATTTATATTATAATTGATCATAACGCGTTATGATTTAATTATATATATATTTCGCCCATAATTTGAATTAATTAATTAAGACGTTACATTGGAAAGATGTGACATTTGGGTCACATCTGTTAATTCAGCTGCTGGTCAAATCATGTCAATCATTTTAATTTACGTAAATTTCTCTGTACTGTACTACGTATTGTAGCCATTACAGAAAATGTATTTAGTTTCATATTTATATTTAAATATTATAATGTTATTTTTCAATTTCATTTATGTCGATTGTGAAAAGTGAACAGCATGAGTAAGACAGGATACATCATATTCATAAGATGCGCATATGTCGGAAGATAAGGAGTGGGTCAGACACTATTTTAACCACTTAATTAAATTTTGCTTTGTAGAAAGCCTTTCTTTAAAGTAAATTTTGTTTTGTATAAATTGTATGAATGTTTATCAACTAATAGCCTGGATTTAATAAATAAGAAGCAAATATAGCAAACAATATAATCATGACATGGAGGCGCCGACACGATCACTTGCGTAGCGCGTGAACTGGAGTGCGTTTCATAAACAAACCAAAACTCTCATAAACATGAGAAATATATCTACAGAAAACCTGGAATGTCTAATGTTTTAAACAAAATAATTCAAAAAGAAAAGAAATAGGCCACTCTCTGATTATGCAATCTCTATGAAATGTGCATTTCTCTCTAGGCGCGTCCACTACTGCAGAGATGGCAAGTCAGTGTCGTCAACTTCATCTTTTCAGTCGACACTGACACAGAAAACACTAGTTTATTAATAAACAATTAACATGTTCCCTTGCTATTTTTGACACATTCATAATTATTACTTTTGCCGGTTCTTTATGGCAAGCTTTATGTGTGCGCATGAGTGCGGAATAGGCCGTATTACGTAAAGGATCATTAGTTCATTATGTAAAGGATCATTATGGTTTAGTCTTCTCTCTAGTATAAATTTAAGTTATTAAATTAATATAAATGTGCAATTAGTCGACTAATGGCTTAAATTAACAACTACTAGAAAAAAATTATTTCTCATATTTTTCGAACCTGCGTCCAGCGAGAGCATCAATAAATGCTCTAGGGCCAACATAGGTTAACAGCATGTAATGCTGTTTCAGTTTCAGGGACTGTTGGGTCTGATGGCAGCTGCGTCCAACGTGATACCTTTTGGCCTACTGCACATGAGACCCTTACAGTGGTGGCTCAGGACCAAGGGGTTTTCTCAGAGGGGAAATACTTTCCGCATGATCAAGGTCACGCGGTGATGCCTTCGTGCAGCCTTCACCTTTGGCTGTCCGGGCACATTCTACTAGGGGTATGGCTGCCTCAAAGGCTTTGATCTCGGGTGTCCCCATCATCGAGATATGTGATGCGGCTGGATGGTCATCCCAGCATACCTTCATTATGTTTTATAACCTTGATTTGATCTCCACTCAAGGGTCCTCTGTGCTCTCGTCTCAAAGATAACAGACAGGCACTCGGTATTATGGCCTAGTTGGGATAGGGTTCCCAATGCGATTCAACACAGTGTCGATGTTCCCATGAAAGGGAACATCTCGGGTTACGTCTGTAACCCTGGTTCCCTGAATAGGGAACGAGACACTGTGTTGCTTAGCCATACTCCCTGCACGCCTGTGAGCGTCTGCTTCATCCGTACCAGAAGCTGGCGTTCTTTGTTCTCAGGAGTGCTTTATTTCCTGGTCCGTGACGTCACCCGCCCTGACATCCCGTCACACTATTGGTTCGAGAGAGACTGAGATTTAACACAATTTTAAACAAAAAATAAACAAAAAACAAAATCAAAACAGAAAATAGTCTTTGATAATGTTTAAATATACATGAAAATACAATATAAAATATTAAAGAAAAAAACTATTGCTCTATCTAAACTATTGCTCTACTGCTTGATTTATCCAACCCTAGTTTAAAAATAGGTATATGCTGCCCTCTAGTTGTTACTCTAAGTAAGAAACTTATTCATTTTTCAATCAAATATAAGTAATCTGCCTATTTTTAACTTACACGTTTTTTGATTTGAAAAAAAATAATAATAAAATGTGTTTATTTCAAACATTTGTATTATTTTATATATAAATAAATAGTTAATAGTGTTTTTTTTTGTTGTTGTTTTTTAGGAAATATGAGTCATTCTGAGGTCTACATTCACCGTGTCTTGACATTATTCTGATGAATTTTGAAGCAAATTGGGTAAAAATAAGAGGGTGATCTCAAAGCATTTTAAAAGTGACACACTTCCTGCTGCCAGTTGGTGGCACTATAACTTTGACTCACAATAGTCACATCCATGTGATCAGCCTCGTACAACGAACACATAGCTGAAGTTTCATAAAAATCAATCAATGTATGATAAAGTTATAACACATTTCCTGTCTCCCTTTTCTCGCCATAAATTCATTGCCTCGCCACAGCCAAACCGTTTAAGATATCAAAAATCCGCTGGCAATTTTTCATCATCAGTGTCTTGACTTCATGCTGACGGAGTTTGGAACAATTGGAGCCTGACCAGTTAGTTGAGTCAGTTGATTCAATAATATTTTAAACAATAAGAATAAAATATATACTGTACAGGGCTTTGGCCCTAATATTAATCCTTAGGGGATCAAGAGGGCCCTGCGCCATCAGTGGCTTTAGCCCTAATAATAATAATAATAATACTTAGGGGATCAAGAGGGCCCTGCACCATCAGTGGCTTGGGCCCTAATAATAATAATCCTTAGGGGATCAAGAGGGCCCTGCGCCATCAGTGGCTTGGGCCCTAATAATAATCATAAGAAATCCAGTAGGGTCCTCGCACTTTGGTGCTCGGGCCCTAATAAACGGAGGAAATCCAATAGGGTCCTCGCACTCTGGTGCTCAGGCCCTAATAATAATAAACGGAGGAAATCCAACAGGGTCCTCGTACTTTGGTGCTCGGGCCCTAATAAACAGAGGAAATCCAATAGGGTCCTCGCACTCTGGTGCTCGGGCCCTAATAATAATAATAATAATAATAAGCGGAGGAAATCCAATAGGATAATAATCCTAAAGAAAGCAATAGGGCCTTTGCCCTTTGGGCTTGGGACCCTAATAATCCTTAGGGGATCAATAGGGCCCTGCGCCTTAGTGGCTTGGACCCTAAATATAGCTGCAAGCAGCAATGACGGGCCCAAGCCCTGGAGTTATTGCCACCACGGTGGCTTCAGGGCAACTGTGCATGGCGGGCCATAGGCATTTAAAATGGGGACAACTTAAAAGAACTATGTCAAAGTCATTCAAATTCACCATATTTACTGCAGCAGTTGGTGCTGCTATCACCACAAACCACAAGAGCCACATCGGAGATCATTTAAATTAAGATTCATTTTATGTCATAGGATGTCATAGGTCAATTTCAAATGAGTGCAGAATGCCGTCTGAATGCTGATGTTGTATTATCCTTACACTTCTTTGCATGTGTTTTTTGAACTACCTGAGCTACAGTTTGCACACCAATCTTATGCACCAAAAGCATGCTTTCATTTCATTTCAATATGGATGGTATCCGATGAAAACATTCTATTATAAAATTAATAAATGGAGCCAAATAATGGAAACTGCAAAGATGATTTTAATATCAGTGTCAGGTAAGAGTAAGATACATGTCTAGATTTTAGGGATGCACCAATACCATTTTTTAAGGGCCGAGTATGAGTACCAATACTTTTTTTCTGTTACTCGCTGATACCGATACCGATGCCTTTACATTTATTAATTTCTTTTTTTGTTCTTGTTTGATGTGGCAGTTTTCCAAGCCCAACACAGTAAGACTATTGAATGTAGGACAGCTTCTTTATTATTACTCCAATGAAAAAGTAATAATTTTTATGTGCTTTTCACAAACGTAAAGCACAAATTTCACAGTGTCCAATAACCTGCAAAGGGCATAATTACCAAAGTCATAATAAAAACAAAATAAAAACAAAAACAAACAAAAAATCATGTCTTTTTTAACCTGCCTTTCAAAAACAAATATTACAGAGCAAATGTTTATAACATAACACTTTGAACCAATGTAAACAACCTAGGGTGACCAGATTTCTCATGGTGGAATACAGGACGAGTGGACATGACCATAATATGAGAAATTTTATTTCACGATATATATATCAAAACTTTTTGCCGACTTTTGAACATTCAGACTTTTTACTGGACATTCTAGTTGGAGGAGCTACGATCATATACAAGCGCTCCAAACAACGCAAATGAGGGAAGCGTGCCCGGCGCGCTTGTGAAATTCCGACAGCGCGGGTTTAAAAACGCAAGGAGGTGGATTATGTTTTTATATCAACGAAGGCTGGTGTACAGACGTGACAGTGTTAAAGGAGATGTGCTGCCCTAATTTGGAGGGCTCTGATCAGGTCACACACACAGAGCAGTGTTACCCAAACACTTTCATTATTATTCTCTGTAATTTCAATAAAGCTGATCTCACCCGTGAACTGCCTAAATACAGACAGCACATCACATGCCCCACGGGGGACAGAAACATACTTGACCATTGCTACACTGCTTTAAAGGATGCATACCACTCTGTCCCCAGAGCGGCTTTGGGACTCTCTGATCACTGTTTGGTTCATCTTCTACCAGCCTACAAGCAGAAACTTAAATCTGCTAAGCATGTGGTAAGAACTGTAAAGAAATGGACCAGTGAAACAGAGCGGGCTCTACAAGCCTGTTTCGACTGCACTGATTAGAGTGTTTTTGAGGCTGCAGCCACTGATCTGGATGCACTCACTGACACCGTGACATCCTACATCAGTTTCTGTGAGGAAACGTGTGTTCCCACCAGGACTTATTTAACATATAACAACGACAAACCTTGGTTTACTGCAAAACTCAGACAGCTTCGCCAGGCCAAAGAGGATGCCTACAGGAGCGGGGACAAAGTCTTGTACAAACAGGCCAAATACACACTGAATAAGGAGATCAGTGTAGCAAAGAGAAGTTATGCTAAGAAGCTAGAACACCAGCTTTCAGCTACTGACCCAGCATCAGTGTGGAAGGGCCTGAAAAACAAAAGTACTGAGACTGCTCTCATTCGAGTTACTAATGATTTGCTCTTATCATCAGATCAGGGTTGTATCTCTCTATTAGTGTTACTAGATCTTAGTGCTGCATTTGACACTATTGATCACAATATTCTTTTAAATAGACTTGAAAATTATGTTGGCATTAGTGGAATTGCATTGTCATGGTTCAAATCATACTTATCTGACCGTTATCAGTTTGTAGAAGTAAATGAAGAGAGGTCATATCGATCACAAGTTGAATATGGAGTACCGCAAGGCTCAGTACTAGGACCATTGCTGTTCACTCTGTACATGCTACCCTTGGGAGATATCATTAGGAAGCATGGCGTTAGTTTTCACTGTTACGCTGATGATACTCAGCTCTATATTTCTTCGCGCCCTGATGAAACTTACCAATTCACAAAATTAACGGAATGCATAGCTGATATAAAAAATTGGATGACCAGTAATTTCCTACTACTAAATTAAGAAAAAACAGATATTCTAATTTTTGGACCAAAAACTTCCTCACGTAATAACTTAGAATGTTGTCTAACACTTGATGGCTGCTCTGTTAAGTCTTCGTCGTCAGTTAGGAACCTGGGTGTGCTCTTTGATACCAATCTTTCATTTGAAGACCATGTTTCTAGCATCTGTAAAACCGCATGCTTCCATCTTAAAAATATATCTAAATTACGACATATGCTCTCGATGACAAATGCGGAACAGTTAGTCCATGCGTTCATGACCTCAAGGCTAGATTACTGTAACGCTCTACTGGGTGGTTGTTCTGCTCGCCTGATAAATAAACTACAGGTCGAACAAAATGCAGCAGCTAGAGTTCTTACTAGAACTAGGAAGTATGACCATATTAGCCCAGTTCTGTCAACACTGCATTGGCTTCCTGTTAAACATCGTATAGATTTTAAAATCTTGCTAATTACCTACAAAGCACTAAATGGTTTAGCTCCCCAGTACCTGAGCGAGCTATTAATGCATTATAGTCCTTCGCGTCTATTGCGATCTCAGAATTCAGGCCAGTTGATAATACCTACAATATCAAAATCAACTGCAGGTGGTAGATCCTTCTCCTATTTGGCACCTAAACTCTGGAACAATCTTCCTAGCATTGTTCGGAAAGCAGACACACTCTGTCAGTTTAAATCTAAACTTAAAACACATCTCTTTAACTTGGCATACACATAACACATTATCAATTTATTTTTTCAAATCCGTTAAAGGATTATTAGGCTGCATAAATTAGGTCAGCCGGAACCGGGAACACTTCCAATAACACCAGATGTACTCGTTACATCAGAAGAAGAATGGCATCTACGCTAATATTAGTCTTTCTGTTTATCCCGAGGTTTACCGTAGTCAGCCGGATCCGGGCCGTATCGGGGTGAGACCAAGGACCTGCGCCTTGACACGACCACAACGCAGCCCTGAAGTATCAGCAGAGCTTGAGTCAACTAGATCATCCACTGTGAAGGCCTCATCAACATGACAACCAGTGGCGCAGCTCCTCAACAACCGTCCATACCGGCGTGATGAATACAATCCTCAACTGGATGGAACTGAACTGTCGCCTTTGGCTTGCTTAGTTGGGGACACTTGAGAATTGACATTCGATATTCAACAGTGCTTTGATCTGCCTGCATTGACACTATTCTTTAAGAGCTCCAGGACTCCTTACCCGTTTGCTTACCTGATGTTCCTGTGTTTCCACTCCTTCGTCTGTGTCCTGTGCTTGTCCAATCCACACCTGCAAAAGAGAAATGTGTTAACTCCTCAGCTAACTGACTATATTAACGTGCTCCTTACCTGCCAGTGCTTATCCTGTGTTCGTGCCTATGTTCTAATAAACTACCTGTTGTTGATAGGGATGCACCGATACCATTTTTTTAAGGACCGAGTACGAGCACCGTAACTTTTTTCTAGTACTCGCCGATACTGATACCGATACCTATTTATTAATTTCTCTCTCTCTTTTTTTTTTTTTAGGTGATGTTGCAGTTTTCCAAGCACAACATGGTGAGACTAATGAATGTAGGGCCGCTTCTTTATTATTACTCTAATGAAAAAAAAAATATATTTTATGTGCTTGTCACAAATTTAAATAACAAACATTATTTAACATATTTTGTTGTTCTATTATTAATGACAAATAGGCTATGGTCCCTTTAAGACCAAATCCATGGATACTGACACTTATCCTGTTTTCACCCAAATGTTTATGTCCACTTAATCCATAACCGACTGTATTTACGTGAGATAATCCACACGATGGACATTTTGACAACTATGTGTGCATTTGACCATTCAGGCGCAAGGAGAACTGATTGCGCACTGTCTGAGAGAACTGTGATCGTGCGCAAGAAAGAGAGAGAGTGCGTGCGAGAGAGTGCGCTTCTGGTCTGTCATTCAGCACGATTCCGCCTATCCCACCTTCACTAATCGATAACGAATTGTGATTGAAAGCATGCAGTTCGCAATGTGTGGGTTGTCATCATTAATTTTGAAGTATTTCCACACCTCTGAGGCTGACATTGTTTCTGCTGCTGCCGCCGGTGTCTCTGTGCGTGGACAATTCTGTCAGTTACGTCACGTGAGGTATCAGTCTTTGGTATCGGGGGTATTTTTACGAGTACGAGTACAAGTACATGAGCTTGGTATCGGTGCATCCCTAGTTGTTGACTTACCCTCTTGTTCCCGTCTGTGTCTGACAGAAGACCAGATCTTATGCAGAGCTCGACGAACACAGGCGAGGATCGTACACTGGATCCGTTTGCCACATTGGTAGATGGTGTACGATCCTCCCTCACACCGCCATCCACAATCTGTCACTCCCGACCTCGTGCGCTGTTCGTCAGGCACTCCTCCAACCAGCACCCGCTGCAACGACTTCTTCAGCTGCCTCTGTCAGTCCCATGGCCCAGCGACATTCTTAGGTACGGCGGAGGATTGCAGCGGGTGTTCACTGTATTTGGAAGCACAATCTCATCTCTTCGCAACCGAACGTGCAAGGGTGGCGTTTATCATCTCTCTGCTATTGGGACGATCATTACAATGTGCTCAACCACTTTGGGAATCCAACGCTCCAGTAACAGCCACCATTAATGATTTCTTCAGCCATTTCAGAGAAGTTTTTGGAAAGAATACCACTGACCTTTCCATGCATGACCAACTGTTCAATCTGCAATGAGACCGTGAGTATGTATGCTCTCTGCTTCCGCACTTTGGCGGCTGCAAGTGGATGGAATGAGACAGCGCTTTTCACGGCGTTCCGCCAGGGACTCAATCCTCGTGTTAAACAGTTAATGGTTGTGTACGATGACACTATGGGATTGGAAAATCTCATGCAGAAGACTATACGTGTGGCTCAGCACTTCTCAGCATGTTCGATGCTTCCACCCACTGCCAGTCCTCTGCCTACCTCACCATCTGTCGCCCTTCCAGCACCTGAACAGATGCAGGTGGATTCCTTCCGCCTCACCCGAGTGGAGCGTCAAAGAAGAATTCAACATTGGCTCTGGGGGAGAAGGCCATGTCATTGCGGTCTGTCCCATCCGACCACCACGCCCAGTGGTGAGTACCATTCATGTTCCAACCCGTATTGCACCTCTTAAAAGAACTACTGTCCAACTGTTAAACTCTCACATCTGTGTTTCAGTGCAAGCTCTCCTAGACTCCGGTTCAGCTGGAATCTTCATCAGCACCCAAGTTCTTCAGAAATTGAATGTACGCCGAAAACAATGTCAACAGGATCTCCGGATCCAAATCATCCAAGGAAAGCCGTTGGGTCATGGTCGCATCAAACACTTCTCTCCCACACTGACGCTCCGCATCGGCTGCCTGCATTCAGAGGAGATCACGTTCATGGTCCTGGAAGGATCCACTGCAGATGTAATCCTGGGATGCCTCTGGTTAACACAACATAAACCACATATTCAATGGAACACTGGTGAGATCCTGTAATGGAGCGAAAACAGGAATGGAAACAGTTAATCTCCTATCAAGAAACCTCCTTCGATGCTCCAATCTTCCTTTCCCTTCCTTTTCATCTGTCCATCGACATCCCCTGCCGCTTCAAGCTTTTTCTTTGTGGCCAAGAAGGACGAAGGCTTGAGACTACCGTGCATTGACTACCGTCACCTTAACTCCCAGACTGTAAAGTTCAGCTATCCCCTTTCTCTGGTCCCAGCTGCTCTGGAACAGCTACGGGGAGCTTACATCTTCTCCAGGCTGGACCTGCGGAGTGCGTACAACCTCATTCGTATTCGCTGGGGGGATGAGTGGAAGACTGCCTTTGTAACACCATCAGGCCACTACGAGTACCAGATAATGCCATACGGCCTGTCCAACTCTCCCTCTGTGTTCCAGAATTATATGAATGAGGAGTTCCAGGATTTCCTCCATCAGTTCGTGATTGTCTGCATCGATGATATCCTCATCTACTCCCGGAACCTGGCAGACCATCGCCAACACGTCTTCCAGGTCCTAGAGAAGCTACGTCAACACCACCTGTACCTCAAGCTGGAGAAGTGCGAGTTCCATACCACCTCCATTCACTTCCTTGGTTACATCATAGATCAACATAGCATCCAAATGGACCAGAGGAAGGTGGACACCATCCGCAACTGGCCCCTTCCGTCTACAGTCAAGGAGTTACAACGCTTCCTAGGATTTGCCAACTTCTATAGATGTTTCATCCACAACTACAACCTCCTCAGTGCACCCCTCACTTCACTTCTCAAAGGCCGGCCCAAGTCTCTGTCCTGGACTCCATCTGCCCGAGAAGCCTTCCACCAGCTCCAGGAAGCTTTGCTCACCGCTTCGATCCTGAACTCCCTTTCATCGTTGAGGTGGACGCTTCCTCCTCCGGGGTCAGAGCGGTGTTATCCCAGCGGCAGGTTGATCCATAATGACTCTATCCATGTGCCTTTTACTCTAAGAAGCTATCCCCGGCGGAGCAAAATTATGACATCAGAAACAGAGAGCTGCTCGCCATTAAGTTAGCCTTGGAGGAATGGAGACACTGGCTGGAGGGAGCTTTATCCTTTTGAAGTCATCACTGACCATCGTAACCTAGAACACCTCAGAGAAGCAAGGAGACTCAATCCTCGCCAAGCTCGCTGGGCCTTTTTTTTTTTTTTTTTTTTTTTTGGCACACAAAAAATATTCTTGTCACTTTAAATAATTGAGTTTGAACCAATGTATTCACATGAACTGTTTTAAATATGTTTTTAATACCTTTATGGATCCTGAGAGGAGACAGTGACTTTACTCTCAGTAGATCTCTGTGAGCCATTGGATTTCATCAGAAATATCTTAATTTGTGTTCCAAAGATGAGCGAAGGTCTTGCTTGTGTAGAACGACATGAGGGTGAGTAATAAATGACATTTTCATTTTTGGGTGAGCTAACCCTTTAATGCTGAATGTCTGTGATTGCTGATTGTTGTATTATCCTAACACTTCTCTTCATGAGTGTTTTACCTCCATGAGCTATCGTTTGTGCACCAAAAGCATGCTTTCATTTAATTTCAATATGTGTGGTATATGATGAAAAAATAAAATTAAAACATTAATAAAAAGGGCCAAATAACAGAACCTGCAAAGACGATTTTAATGTCAGTCCCAGGTAATAGTAAGGTACATGTCTAGATTTTTCTGCTCACTTATGCAAGTTTATTTTAAACAGCCACTTTTATCAAATAAATAGGGTTTTTTAATAAACTTGAATTTTATCAATACATAATTAATTTAACCCCTTTGGAGTCTGAGGATTTTTGGGGCCCTGGAGAAGTTTTGACATGTCCTGACATTTGTGCTTTTTTCAGTTGCTTATAAACATATAAATAGCAAAAGTGTCATTACACTGTATTCAGCACGTACCAGGCTACCATAATATGTGAGCAACATGTATATACATGTTTGTATTTTTGAGATAATAACCTTTATGCGTGGTTATTGAAAAAAAAAAAAAACTTAAGTCACTGAAATACGGTCACAAAATAAATATTAAATATGTGTTCACAAGACTTCTGGGTATTGGAGGTTGTAGACTAGAATTTTTGCTTCAAAATAATGTAAAAATTATCCTGCCTACTCGTTCATATAAAACAATATATTGATTTAAATTTTGTAAGACACTTTTTGTCAAGAAAGACAGTATGTGGGAGGCGTGAATCTTCATAAATAATTCTGTGATTCACACCTGAGAAGACAAAGACCCGCATAATGAGCCCTTTCAGTCAGGTATGTGAGAGGACACTAAAAAAAAATCAAAGTACAAAGTAGTTTTTTTTGGTAATTTATTCAGAATATAGTTAACAATATACATGAGGCACATTTTGAATAAATGAGGGCACATTTTGAGTATACAGTTTTACCTGGAAATAAATCCTGTTTAAAGATATAAGTGAACATCACTTACCTGGCATTCCAAGGTGAAAAAAAAAATGAAAAAAATGCTTCCCATCAGTGATCTCACTATTATATTCATTCAGAATGTCCAGTGTGGGCCAATATCTGGTCACTATGATTTTCAAATCTGTGAGATAAAAGAAAAAACCCTGTGTGAGCATGCTGATAACAGATATTTATAATGTTTTTGAAAGAAGTCTCATGATCATCAAGCCTGCATTTATTTGATAAAAATACAGAAAAAAAAAAAACAGCAATACTGTGAAATATTATTACAATTTAAAATAATGTTTTTCTATTTAAATATACTATAAAAAAATAATGTATTTCTGTGATGCAAAGCGTCTAAACATTCTTATTACCTATATGGTATCTGCCCCATTAATTCACACTGAGATACACAAAATGTGCAGGATTCATATTAAAACAGTTTTTTGTGGTTTAATATTCACAGACACTAGGCTATATCATGATTAGAATAAAGAATTTAAGAACAAAAAACAACTTACCTTTCACAATCATCGGCTCGATAGTTGATCCTCGAAATGAAAGTGAAACCAGCTCTTCCTCTAAGGTAAATCCTTTTAGAATTATTCCTCACCGCATCTCAAAACGATGAAAAGTACATGAAACTTGATGCGTTTTTCCGAGGTGAAACGGGTGTTCACTCTGCTGCATTGATTGCCTCAGAATTTGCGTCTGAATAGCGCAAGCAGTCTGTGGGTGTGGCCACATTAGCGGATAATGAGCTGAGCTGCCAACATCTGACATGTCTCTCTTTTCATACAGATTACATAAACAGAGAATATTTGTTTTCGATTTGACTTACATGATTTAAAACCTGACATTTCATCGTTTCTTTAGACATAAGTCTCATTTTTGTGTCATTAGTATTCACTATGTTACAGTTCATTTTCTGATCATTGGACTTCATTCAGAGAGACTGCGGCTCGCGCATCATGTTAGTTTTCTTTCTTTTGCAAAAAGCACAACATTTTGTTTTTACTCTGAGTGTACACAAATAAAAGACGACATTTCAAAGATTAGAATGGTATATAACTCTTAACTATGTCCAAAATTGACAGTATTTTTAGTCTCTTTCACACTGATAAGAAAAAAAACGAGGTGGTATCGCCGGCAATGCCGCCAACTCCAGGGTGTTAAAGACATATGTGTCGTACATGATGTTCGCAAACACAGCACATGACTTTCTGTAACACCCATGTCTAGAAAACATACACTCTCCTATGTAAAAAAACTGAGATGTTAGAGATGTTTCTCGCCATAAATTCATTGCCTTACCATGGCCAAACCGTTCGAGATATCAAAAATCCACTGGCAATTTAGCATCCTCAATGTCTTGACTTCAAGCTGACCGAGTTTGGTGGTGATCGGATTAATCACCTAGGAGGAGTATATCTAATTCCAGAGCATGCGTTTTTCAAACAACCCATAATAGCAGACTTCCTTTTGAGGTGGCTTATAACTTAGAGCACGAAAGTTGTTAGGCCCGATGAGGTCTATATGTGTATCGAGTTTCATACTAACACATGCAAGCGTGTTTGATATACGGACCAAGTTTTCGGACCCCATTCAAAGGGGTCGCCGTAGAGCCCCTGTGCCACGCCCGGGTCCCAGCATCTGCGGCGTCCTAATGCCCGCAGATTCCAATGTGTGTGCCAATTTTCAAGAGTTTTCCGGATGGTTGGAAAAAAAAATCCTTAGAAAAACAATAGGGTTCAACAGGGCCCTGCACCTTAGTGGCTTTGGCCCTAATAATCCTAAGGAAAACAATAGGGGCTTCGCCCTTTCAGGGCTTCGGCCCTAATAAACGGAGCAATTCTAATAGGGTCCTCACAGCATTGGTGCTTTATGTTCAGCGCTTCCAAGTTCTACGTCAGAGTGCCAACTCATTATTGGCCGGCTCCTGCATCAGTATTACACGCATGTGTCGTGCTGCTCATGTGAACAGTTTTGGCCAATACTGAGCTGGCATTTGGACATAAACACGGTAGACTACACTATGCTTACTGCGTCACCTGCATAAGTATAATAATGACAGGGAAAAGAAGAGATTGTTGAATAAAGTCGTTATTTTTGTTTGTTTTTCAACATTAAGGTTGAACCACTGTAGTCACGTCAACTGTTTTAATGATGTCTTTAGTACCTTTCTGGTCCTTTAAAGTGGTGATTATATTGCTGTCTGTGGACGAGTCATATACCTCTTGGATTTCATAAAAAATATCTTAATTTGTGTTCCGAAGATGAATGAAGGTCTTACAGGTGTGGAACGACATGAGTAATTAATGAAAGAAATTAAATTTTGGGGTGAACTAACCCTTTAATAAACAAAATAAGAGGGAGCTGTTGTTTTTTAGTACTGCCCTGATTAAGCTATTTCATTTAACATATGTTTATATTTAGTCAAAATTATAGCTGAATTATTTCATACTTAATAATGTGCCATTACCTATTGTTGTCCTGAGCAGTTAAACTGCCCAGGGTTCTTCAGAAAATTCTCCAGGTCCTGTACTTTTTTTTTTTTTTTTTTGGTTTTCCAGCATATTTTGCATATTAGAACCCTTTCCAAAAGTGACCATATGATGTTGAGGTCTATCTATTCACAATGAGGACAACCGAGGGACTCAAACACAACTTTTACAAACTAAGGGTGAAAACATTCACTGATGCTCAAGAAGGAAACATGATGTATTAAAGGGTTAGTTCACCCAAAAAATGAAAATGTTGTCATCATTTACTCACCCTCATGTTTTTCCAAACCTGTATGAGTTTCTTCTGTTGAACACAAAAGAAGATATTTTGAAGAATGTTGGTAATCAAACAGTTGATGGTGAAACTATTTGCAGTCTTGTTAAAGGATTAGTCCACTTTCAAATAAAATTTTCCTAATAATTTACTCACCCCCATGGCATCCAAGATGTCCATGTCATTCTTTCTTCAGTCAAAAATAAATTACGTTTTTCTGAACATTTCATTCCAGGATTATTCTCCTTATAGTGGACTTCAATGGACTCCAAACAGTTGAAGGTCAAAATTAGTTTCAGTTCAGCTTCAAAGGGCTTTAAACGATACCAGACGAGGAATAAGGGTCTTATCTAGCGAAACAATCTTACGCTGTATGTCCTACGCCTTCCCTATTCTACTTATGGAAAAAACAGAATTTACGTTCGTTACGTAAGTTGAATAGGGGTGGTGTAGGACATACAGTGTAAGCTTTCTGAAGAAAAGGCGGAATGGCGAAGCACTTGCAAGGCAATCATTTGTGTTTATAAAGCATATACATTTGTATTTTTTTTAAGAAAATGACAGATCGTTACGCTAGATAAGACCCTTATTCCTCGTCTGGTATCGTTTAAAGCCCTTTAAAGCTGCACTAAAACTAATTTTTACCTTCAACCATTTGGAGTCCACTGAAGTCCACTACAAGGAGAATAATCCTGGAATGTTTTCATCAAAAACCTTAATTTCTTTTCGACTGAAGAAAGAAGGACCATAGACATCTTGGATGACATGGGGGTGAGTAAATTATCAGGAAATTTTTATTTGAAAGTGGACTAATCCTTTAAATGTTGCAGTCCAAATTTTTGTTGATGTTTGTGGCTTTGTTGACAACTACTTTTGATAAGCTAATATGGCACATTTTTATATTGAGAGCCAGTAGCATTTAAAATACATTAAATGTACGGTAATTTACAGAGGTTTATTTAGACATGAGTGTCCGTTTCCGGAGATTTAACTGCTTGTACCCAGGAATTTGTGGAGATTTACATTGCGTGCACAAGAAGACACAGGGATTTACCGGTGAGTGAGTGAACATTTCCATCCGTGTACGGGGCTTTATCGTATTGGTGAACGGACTGAGAAACTGCCGGAATCGTGTCATTTACGGGTTTGTGCGCGGACGTTTACGGTCCGGAAACATGCCTTTTCATGCAGGGGTAAGAATTTGAACTGAACCTTAAGATAAGCATAAAAAAAGCGCTGTCTGGACAGTTTCTGTTGAACAAGTGGTAGACTTGTTCAACAAAAACTGCAAATCCACCACAATGGAAGGAGAGGAAATGTGTAACGTCAGCTTTAAAATGCAGGTGATGCCGAGGCTAGCACATTCCAAGTTTGTTCTCCATATGGGATTTGACCCCAAACCCCTTACACCTCCTTACATGTGCAGATGGACCAAAAATGCAGTGTTGTAAATCTCTTATCGCAGACAAAATGGCCCAAGGATGACTACTTCAGATGGACGAGCAAAGAGTCCTGAGCGTCTGCTGAGCAGTGCTGTAATTTATATTCATTCTAAAACTAAAACTAACAATATGAGACAATATGTTGGTGCCAGATCTTTAGTTTACTTTGGCTCTCAGTTAGGGTCTTTTTCTGTTCCTTCTTTTTTGTTTTTACTCTTACAAGGGCCTCAATGTTACCTCAACTCTTTCTCTTACCAAAAACAATGGAAGACTTGGACAAACTTAATGCTCTTTAGACTGAAAGGGAAACCAAACCTTGATTAATGGGCATTTATTATAAATTACTGAATTAAATAGTAAATTTAAGTTATTTAAAACAGGTCTTTTACAGACTATTTAAGTGCCCTTAAAGAATTTATGATGGTGTTAATTTAACCATCACAATGAAAGAACGCTAAGTAATACAATCAACTCCATGTTTTTCATGCATGTTTCTTTTACACATTTCCCACATTATGATTCTCATTTTAAAAACAGTTTTGCCTGTGACATTTAATACACCTGATCCAAAAAAAAAAAAAACACACCCAAATAAACATAACTATACTAACCTGACAAATATGTTTTAATATACCTTAGCAGCCTACCTTCATTCCTACATTGCTGTTGTGCAGGTCTATCCGGGCGCGGAGGTCCTTATTGGACCTCTTACCCAAGAAGTCTTTGACAAATTTGTTGCTGTACTTGAGGTTGTCTCCACAGCCTCCCCACTGCCAAGCCTTGCGGTTCTCCAGGTCAGGAGCCTCATCACAGGTGCAGCGCTCCATGCGGCCAGCACTGCAGGCTTTAGCCATGGCGTGGGTCAGGCCTGCTGAAGAGATGGCATAGAGGAATGCCGTCTCCTTGAAGCCTGTAAGGAACATGGGGATTATAAGGCAGTCAAAAGTTCATTCCTGACCTTTAATCCTGTGATTGTTTTTCTGTGATTTTATAAGTTGAATTTCACCTGCAGGGAATGCTAGTAACAGCACCAACCCCACCTTGCACTTACTTTTGTTCAGCAAGGATACATTCAATTAATCAAAAATGACAGTAAAGACATTTATGATATTATAAATGATTTCTATTTCAAATAAATGCTGTTCTTTAAACTTTCTGTTCATCAAAGAAATCTGAGAAAACTGTAAACCTGAACACTTTTTGGTTTCTTGAGTGCCTACAGTAAAATCAGCTTATTATAATGATTTCTTAAGGATCATGTAACACCAAGACTGGAGTGTCATGGTTGGTTTTGGGTTTTGCTATCACTTTCTTCTTTCATGTCTTTTATTTTGTAATTTTATAGTCATGTCATACTCATAGTAATTTCATGGATTAATGGTCCTAAACCTAACTCTTTTTTTGGATATACCTTTCATGTAGTGTGTTATATTGCTGTTTGTGAATGTAAAAGATCTGCAAAGTTTCAAAGATCGAAATGCACAATAACAGAGTAACTGTCTCCCAAAAAAAACATCAGATTCTGAACTGCCCGAAATGAGTTGTCAGTAATTCCAGTTTTACTTCCTGCTCGAACCTATGTAGGTTTGTAACAAATTTGCATAATACCAGCCTATGGTCTTCATTGGCTTCCCACGATCAGCATCTACTTTGACCCTCAAACACTGTAGTTGTAGCTAAGACCTCAAAGAGTTTGGTTTGTATTGTAGACATGACGAGAAGATGCTGTTTTCATGCGGTGCAAAAGCAAATCCATTTTGCATGTAATTGCAAAGGATACAGACTCATGCTCGAATTGATATGGTAAACCCGACACCATCATTACTGTTCGTATCACCATGTATACAAGTGCTAAGGAAGCCTCCGGTACTGATCACAACAGACTGGGCCATCTGACCAGAGTAAGATCTCAGAAAGGAGGGGTTTATAGAGATACTTTGAGAAAGTGGTGATGTGGTAATGTATAGTATGAAAAAAATTAAAGGGTCTTTTGACTTTGGATGCATGTAAACCTATTGTAGGAGACCTCCAAAGCAAAATTAGGAACCTTAAAAAAATAGCATAATAGGGGTACTTTTATTAAACTCAAATTAATTAATTTATTTATTTATTTTACAGCAAGACAAACCTAAATAATGCTGTAGAGATTATTTGTAAAAAAATTGACCCCAGCAAAAAAGTAATTGTATATTGCACACTACTTACCTCTCTTTAAAATTTGAGCCCTGTAGTTACCCTCCAAAGTGCAGTTCCATCTCTCAAAGCGGAACTGGTACTGGCACTCTAAGGCACTCATGCTGATGGCCTCTATGAGAGTCTCGGCTACTCCAGGGTCCCGTCTGCACATTCTGCGCTGTTTCTTCTCCAGTTTGAGTCGATCACACAGCTTGTAGTGTGCCTTGCCCGTCCTTTCGTCTGGCTGTGAGGTCAGTGGCAGAATGGACAGGGGTTCTTTGCCTGTCAGCCTATGAGAGAGATCATGGAGACAAATACCTTCACTCTTACTGGGAATTGTTAAAAGGCAATTGTTGGTATATATATATGAACGTCAGAAGGGATGTGTCAGCCAGAAGCCTTTACAATTTAGAAAAGGTTGTGTACCAAACAAAGACAAAGTTATTTAATATAGACAGTTGTGAGGTACAGTGTATAGTTTCTGTGATATATCATACTGTTATTGTGATATAAATAAATACACTCTACACATTGAGCCAAGCTGTTTGTTTGGCCAATGCAAGTTCAAGTCATTCCGCTCTCTGTTTCATAAAATTACCTGTCTGAAGTTACAGCTGTTCTTAAAGAGGCTCTATGTAGAATTCATAAACCCCTAGTTATTAGTGACACCAGTGGTCATTAAGTGAACTGCAGCCAGCAAATTATTGCTCATGCGCACACTCATGCACACACTACATAGTGATGTGAGCTAGCCTTGGATGATCATTGTATAAGCAATAATCATTGAACAGAAAAGAGAGGCTCTCAGGAGAGAGCATAAACGTCACATCCTTTTGATTTTCCCGGCAAAAACATCCAAATCATTACATGAAAATTCTTACATATAGCCCCTTTAATCAAGTTCTGGCACTTCAAACTTTGATGAGCTGATAAGGTTGACCAGTAGGCTTATTAGTTTATAGTGACACCCTTTCGAGACAAAACTGACATTACTGACAATAGTTAATATGGATTGATAAGAATTTTTTTGCATTAAGGAAACATTGCACTTTTATGAAAGTGTGTGTGAAGCCATGGTCACACTAGACTTTGAGTAAGCAACATTTCTACAGACATCTACAGAATTTACTGATTTTCCTCCAACACTGCAAACCTGCACAGCTTTGCTACAGCTTTAATAATTTGCATTAAGCCGAGAGGCCACTCTTTGATGTTAAGATTGTCTATTGGTCCCACGTTTTCTCTTTGCTTCGCAGGTCAGTATTCACCACACTTGAACTTTCATATGCAGCAGAATGCCAAGTTTCTTTGCATGAGCTTGTGTTGTTGGTCCCCCATGTTTGTATGTGTATGAATGGAAGTAAAAGAAGCTTAAAGTGTGACTGTGGCTTAAATGTGATATTATCGCAGTCCAGACAAATAAGAACTACTTTAGAGTTCCCGCTGCATAACTGAATGAATGGAAGGACAAGCCCGGCTTCACCTCAAGGAAGAAGAAATGAATGAAGGATGTTTTGGGCACTTTTTCATGTGTGCCCTTGTAGCTCAATAGCATGAATGAATTCTGATGTGGTTAATGTTCTTAAATGTCTAATGCCCTATGGAAAACACAATTCCAGTTCAAAAGTTAATGTTTGTATGAACCTAAAATGGGCTTCACTTTATCTACTGTCCAGCTTTGTACATTTAACAGTGGTTCTCAACTCTAGCCTGGGGACTGGGGACACATTTTGTACATTTCCTTTATCTGACAGAACAAATTCGGTTCATGCAGCTCTCTGCTAAGACGCCGATTGTTTAAATAAGGTGTGTAACTAAGATAGACATACAAAATGTGCAGTATTAGACTGAGAGTTAATAACCACTGGCATATAATATGTACGGTACACATAGATAAAGCAGTGGTTCCTGATGCACAAAATACACATTTTGGACCTGATCTCATTAATCAAACAGCTCATCATCTTGTTAGCATTGAGATTTCAAGACCTGAAAATCGCATACTGTTGATGGGCTGCAAGTTGCTAGTTGGCTCAAGTGAAAATAGCCAAATCTCTATATTGCTGCTTGGTGCATTTCAGCAAATGTTGTATGTTTTAGACATGGTGTAGGCAGCATGTGATGGGCAGTACCTCTTTTGTCAATTTATTTTAGAGCATGCAAACATTAAACACACTTTGCTGGGTCTTGCTGGGTCTGCCGCATAGAAAACATGGCAAATATGGCGAACATCTAACCAGCATTCTGCGGTTTGTGACGAGGAGAGCTGAGAGTTACTTTCATAACACATTCAAGGGACAAGACTGTCAGCTCATGACCATATTGGTCACACCAATTGACAGCACTGGCAGAGCAGTAGCTCATTATGTGTAATTTCTGGGTTCCTTTTACACATTCAATGAGAGGCAAAGAACTAAATGGATTTACAAAACTCACGGACACAGGTTTTTAAAACACTTATGATATTACAGTGAAGATTACAGCTTAAAATCTGCCACTTTTGTCTTCTAATATAGGCACTGTCTATTATTAACTACAATCTAGGGGTTGCCCAGAAAACATACAACAGAGCAGCAGATGTTGACATGTAACGATTTTCCACTGGAGGCGAGCGTAGCGAACCCAAGTGCAGTTTATTGAACAGAAACATGAACTAAATATAAAACATAGAAGTGGCTTGACTTGACACAAAAACTCACCAACAGTAGATTACAGGGAACAAAGCTAGACAAGAGAACAATGAAACATGAGGGCTATATATACAGAGAGATTAATGACAAACCAGGAACACCTGTGAAAATCAAGACAATGAACCAATCACAAAACAGAACTGATAAACCACATGACTAAATAAACCAATGACAACATAACACATGAGACTAGGGAAGCACATGACATGATCACATGAGGACAAGGGAATCACATGACATCAGGAAGCACATGACCCCCCCCAAGGGAGGCTCTCGATGCCCAACATAAACCAAAACAAGACAGTCCAGGAGGAGCGGAGGTGGTCTTGATGGTGGGCCTGGCCCGTACAGGGGAACAGGACAATGACCTGGACATGGCAGAGGTGGGCCTGGGCTATGGAGCATGGGCGGACCTGGGCCGTGGAGGTACTCATCTCGATGGCCATCTCGGCTGAGGGCTCAGGAGTGACGGCCATCTCGGTTGAAGGTTCAGGGGTGGCGGCCATCTTGGGAAGAGGCTCTGGAGTGGCGGCCATCTTGGGACGAGGCTCTGAAGTGGCAGGCATGATGTGAACAGGCCTTGCCGTGGCAGGCATGACGTGAACAGTCTGTGGTTTGTAAGATATCATGTGAACAGGCACTGACCTGGCTGGCATAACGTGAACAGTCTCTGGCTGGCATTGGCTTGACAGGTACTGTGGGATTGCAGGGCTGCTCATCCACAAAACCCACAATAAATGACGAGCCGCTCAACAGAAGGGCATAGTCGATGTACTGGGCCATGGAAAGATTAATTTTTCCCCCCAGCAACATGGAACGAATGGGTTCATTGAGTCACATCATTAAAATCCACACCACAGCATACTTCACAATAATCCTGGACATAATCCTCAATGGATCGATCACCTTAACAGAGACTCAGGAGGCGAACTGCTGAGTTCATTGTAGAATGGTTTAGCTTTCTGTACTGATTAATCCACTGGAGGCGAGCGTAGTGAACCCAAGTGCAGTTTATTGAACAGAAACATAAACTAAATACAAAACCTTGACTTGACTTGACTTGCTCACCAACTCACCAACAGCGGATTACAAGGAACAAAGCTAGATAAGAGAACAATGAAATGTGAGGGCTGTATATACAGTAAAACTAATGACAAACAAGGAGCACATGTGAACAATCAAGACAATGAACCAATCACAAAACAGTACTGATAACATGACTAAATCAACCATTAGGTGTGTTCGACATCGGCTGCGGCTGGATACAACCGATCGGCTAGAGTATCCGCGTGCAGGCGGGGAGGAGTTGAAAACGGAGACGTGAAGTCGGACACTTTCTGCTTCTCATAGTGACACTTGTGCCACGTTTGCATACTTTATCACAGCTGAAGTGAAATAAATGCAATATTTGACTAATACACTGATGTTTTAGAGACATTTTCATTCAATACTTGATATACTGCTTACAGTGTCTGTTTTTACAAGAATGAAGTTCAACATAAGCATATATTATTTAAATACCAATGTAGTGGGGTCTATGTTTTTTATCAGTTTTATTTTGATAAACATGACACAATATAACATTGCGACTACATGAAAAGAGCTTTAACTGTTATAAAAATAGAGATTTGTGAGCATTAGTGGAACTGAAGGCGTGACAATAAACACGAAACACACGTGATCGTTGTCATGCGGTGAATCCAGCCAATCGTGGAACAGCTGTGTCATCATCAGAGCTCGTGCAGCTCCTCTTGAGAAACTGCGCTGACTGACTCAGTATTTTGAAGCCATACGTCTCAGTCACATGGCGTCGGTGCTGTCTCAAATCGGACAAAAATTCTTACCGGCATGCACTGCTTCAAGTCAGCTGCCGATCGGTCTGTGCGGCGCTGCATCAAGTCGAACAAGCCTAATGACAACATAACACATACGACTAGGGAAGCACATGACATGATCACATGAGGACAGGGGAATCACATGACATCAGGGAGCACATGGCAAACATAACAGACAAAACAAAGAAACAAAACATGAACTTGAAAAATAAACCATGAAACATGAACATGAAACATAATACCAAAACAAGACATTACATGACATTAATGACAGCACTGGAGGTTTCCAGAAACCTACTGCTCTGATCATTTTAATACAGTTTTGCTGAGGAAAGCCATGTCAAGACACTATGATTTTGGCACTATATACTGATTCTTGTCATGCAGCTACATTTCCAAATGTTCATGCAATATATCCTGAGTTTGAAAAAGAGCTGCCTCATAAGGAAATCATGACACATAAAAAACCCTGATGTTTATTCAGTTGCTCAAAGGTGACTTCATGCAAAAATATAAGTGGGTCCACTTCTGTTTTTATTCAGTTCAAACCTTCAGGCTTGTCGTGAGATCTGGTTGACAAAATGGGGTATACTTCAGCTACTTTTCCCAGGAATTATTTAAGCAAATGTGTTGGGTATGCAGCAATAACCACACACTTCTTGATCGCTTCATGAATGGGCTTTAACACTATATATGTAGTCACATACTATATGGAAATATTACCTGAACATTTTAATGAGTAGAGTTAACTTCTGATTTTGAAATGTATGCCAAAATGCTGCCTTAATTTATTTGTTTGAAAAATTTGCTGTCAAGAAACCTGATTATGCAACTGCATAATCCAATTAGGACATTAGACACAATTGTGGCTTGACTGTCCAATCCTGCAATATTTTGTCATCTCTCAACGTACCAACATACTAAGGTTCTCTGGGAATGGCAAAAAAAGGAATGTTTAATTCCCCAGCAAAGTGCATATTTCCATTATACCTATACATCCTGTCCAGTGGCTGTAATATACTTGCAATGTCTTCTACAAGTTTTAGGCACAACTGTGACAGCAGACTGCAAGTTAATAAGATAACAAGTGCAATGACGCATTTGTATATATATATATATATATATATATATATATATGATGAAAATGGTTATGAGAGCCAAACATGATAGTCTGCAGGTTTCATTCCAAGTACTAAAGGGAAATTCTGAAGACATAACACAGATTTAAACAGGTGGTTGCAAATGTTTGTGAGACATTTGTCTCGGGACCTCTGACAAGGCATGAGTTCAGCATGTTTAAATGAACACAAACACAATTTTTGTGAGCTGAAGCTAAGTGTAAGGAATCTGTTTACTGCAGCAATTTGTCATCTATTGACAGTTATGAAACAGAAACTAGGCAAGCAAAGACTTGCAAACGCATATTAACAACACCCACATCCATTGCTTATTTTATAATGACATGTTTATCCCTCTCCAACACAGCCACATTTAACAATACAAGTTAACTTCATTAATTAGTAGGCTAAATTTGATGACCTAAAAAATATCAAATGTATGCATTTGACATTAATTTCACTCACTCACAAGTAACCATAGCCTAATTATTATCAAATATCAAAGACACAACAATTAAACTATGTAATGCTTTAAAATAGATGTATTGTTCATGGCTGTTTCTAATGAAAGAACCTTTTTTTCCTTCTCAAAATTACACATTTCTCAAATTTTTATTTTCTGGCCTAAAGTGAAATTTAAACTTTATGCAGTTGGCTGTAAGAATTTAACAGAGAACAAACTGACAGATCTCATAGAAACAAAACAGTAATTTTATGTTGGGCCTCTGAGAAGTCTTTGAGACATGCTTCTATCTGAAACACAAAAGCTACTATGGAACTGGAGAGCTGCCAGAGACACTGAGCTCCACTAATCCCTGGGCTACCGGTGATGGCTTACAGCCCAGTATTTTTAGACTTTTACCCAGAGTGCTGGAGGGCAAGCCTGGATGTGTGAGAATGGAGAGCAGTCAAGTATTTAGGCTTTTGAAAGATGAAGTCATCTCAGCTATGTGGGCTCTTTTTCCAAAACTGTATAGATTTGACAGACAGCCTTACTGCTCAAAGTGTCTACAGTATATTAGTAGTGACTAGCAATAAATCTTACATTGAAGTTTTATCCCAGGAAATACCTTATCATTTGACTTCTTCAAGGAATAGATCACCTAAAAATTAAACTTGTCCTGTCATTATTAACCCAACCTCATGTAGTTCCAAAACCATGTTCTGTTGTTTCCATTGAATACGAAATATTCAGCTCTTTTCCATTCATTGTCATAATAATATGTTATTCATGGTCCCTTCTGTTCTGCATATTTAAAATGGTGCATGTTATGCCAACTGTATGGTAATATTTTAACTGTTTATTATAATTATATTGTTTCAATAACAAATTTAAAATAAAGAATAAAATCTGACAAAAATTAAAAATAAAACAATAAATAATATCTATACAGACTCTAATCCAGCTTATCTGTGTGTTCTGGGGTAAACAACCAGGCTATTTTAACTGTACGACAGGACTTAACTGTAAGGCCAACATATTGAGCGACACATTGAAAAAGACAATTACTTCTTTTAACTTTAAAGTACTGTAAATATTGACAATATTGTACAGTATGAAAATCATTATGTCTATGGAATGTCCCCATAAAACATGAAAACCCAAGAGAAAGAGATTTGTAATGTGTGACAGATTTGAACAGCGAGCAGTTTATAGTACAAGAAAGAGGAAACAAACAATGACTGTGTAACCATCAGATTGTTCAGTGATGCATCAGCAGGAGGAAGACAGGTGGTTTTGTAATAGAACAGCCTAGTGCCAGTATGGTAAATGTATGAGAACAAAAGGGAAGAGTAAATGATAAAGTCCCTTGTTCTTCTAAGCTGGAAATGCTCAATCCTGGGGCTAGATTCATGAAAATCTTCTTAATTCTTATTCTTAAGATAAATTCTAAGAAGTTCATAATAATGTTCCTAAGTGTAATTCTTGAAAAATTCTCAAGTTTTCATATATTTTCTTAAGAACATTTTCAAAAAAAAAAAAATTTAAGAAGAAAATTAAAGGCTTTGGTGTTATTTGATTGAAAGGCGGGTATTGCTGAAGACTCGGTGGAAACACCTAAAGGTGCGGTCACACTGGACTTTTCATCTTATTGACTTCCATTAATACGTATGCGAATGCACCAGACCAGAAACGCAAGCTTGTGCGAAAAGTTTCACATTTCGCTGCGTTCCAAAGTTCATGTTTGCTGAACTCTGACCTGCAAATTCACATCATGTGAAGACGTGCGACTAGTAGAAAATCGATTTGTCACGGCATGACCTCTTGGCTGAATTAAAAGAATGATATTTTTGCAGTAAAGTTGAGTAGGTTGTATATTTTTACATTTTGAAGGTATTACTATATGTTACATGTTGTATTTATGTTTATAAAAAAAGATGCTGTAGACAGTGACATCACGACCATTGCAATATCCGTTAAAATTTCGCACGTTCAAAGTCTAAGGTGAACGCGGCTTTAGCCCGTCTTTTTTTTTTTTTCATTGCCGCAGATTAACGTAGATATCATAGTAAGTGCGCAGACTATTTTCCCATTCATTTACACTCGGTCATGCTAGCACTTTAGCTAGAGTGAATGCGTCATTGTATCTATGTGCTGCCTCACTAGTTCTAGCTTGAGTGAGCGCAAATGGTCAATCAGTGTCACATCAGAGTACATGTCCATATATGGAACTAGTAGTAATATGTATTATATTTACCTAGCTAGTGTTATGTTGTAATGCCTAATATTTGAAACAACCCAATAAATTCATTAAACATCTTACATTTGGTTATTTAAGACAGGTTGGAGGTTATCCTAACTTTAATAAGTTATTTTTAAGAACATTATTTTCGAGAACATGAATACTTCTTAAAGTTCTCTTAAGAATAATCTTATCGAAAATAAGAACATTCTTAAGAAAAGTTTTTGGGAATACAAAATATTCTTATCTTTTTTCTTAAGATAGAAAATAAGAAGAATTTGGCAGTTAAGATGAATTTCTTAAGCATGTTTCGTGAATCCGGCCCCTGCTTCTGGAGATCCACATTCCCACAGAATGTTCAACCCGTCTATCATTTTCATGTGAACTCAACTAACTGGTTAACGTCTGTTTGATTAGAGCTGGAACTAAATATAAGTAAGAGGGTTACATCTACAACAACCTCATTCTTTGAAACTCTTGTGAAATTCACATTTGCTGAAACCAAGTTTAAGGTTTTGGCTCTCTCCAAATATACACAGTGTCACTGTATGAATGTGAACTCTTATCTGCAATATAAGACTAACATCACTCAGAAAAAAATCATTTTAAAATGTTAAAATTTTAAACTCAAACCAGACTTTGAGACAACCAGTTAAATTCAATCAATCAAATTTTTGAGAACTGCTTACTCTCACTTTGAACAAAACCAAAACCAAGTAATGTTTATATTTTAATGATAATAATAATAGATCTTATTGTAAACTATTCATCCATGTCTATGTTTTGACATTTAAAAAATTCAAATCATCATAACTTGATCTTTCAGTGAAAACTACAGACTTACATTTGAACGCTCAGGAGTGTGCCCAAGACAATGTGGCACTGATATATCTGCTACACAGAATAAACACAATATAGCTATATATAAATTTGGAGAATCATGTATACCATTGTTATATACTATCATATCGCCCAGTCCTAAAAAAAGCTCTATAGCATTAAGACATTATAGACTTAACATCGTGACTTCTATGTGTATTGTGAAAAGCGCTATAAAAATACATTTGAATTGACTTACTATATCAGTCCCAGACTTTACATTTTTATTACAGGTGTTCATATACAGCGTGAGATTCTATCTTTAGGGTTGTATGATTTTTCAACACTTGGCTTTTTACATCATGCTTTCTCACAAGAGTCTTCACTGCAGTCCTGTCACCACTCTGGGGATAGTTTGCCCCTTTTTTATTACTGTCAGCACTTCATATTACCCGTGACATAACCGTCATATGCATTTTCCGTGGTGAGGTTTAAACTAAAATGGTCCATTACATACTCTGGAGGTTCTTGCCAGGTTCCTTAAAGTTGTAGTTTATTCTAAACTCTACAATGCTGTAATAGATGGCTGAACAAATAACTGAAATGGAGCAAAGGTACCCAGACTCTCTTTTAATCATTCTTTGGGATTTTAATAAAGCAAATCTCTAACGTGAACTGTCAAAATACAGACCAGACAGCATGGTACATGTACCACCAGAGACCACTGGACCACTGTTACGCCACAATAAAGGATGCATATCACTCTGCCCCACGTGCAGCTTTAGGGTTCTCTGATCACTATCTAGTTCATCTTATACCGACCTACAGGCAACTGAAATGAGCTAAACCTGTAATAAGGACTGTAAAAAGATAAACGAATGAAGCAGAGTGGGAAGCAAGCCTGTTTTGATTGCACTCACTGGAGTGTTTTTGAAGCTGCTGCCACCGATCTGGACGAGCTCACAGATACTGTAACATCATACATCAGTTTCTACAAGGATATGTGCATTCCTACCAGGACATTCTTAATGATAAACCATGGTTTACTTGGAAACTCAAACAGCTTTGTAATGCCAAAAAGGATACTTACAGAAGTGGGCATAAAATCTTTTATAACCAGGCTAGAAACAGACTAACAAAGGATATCAGAGTGGCTAAAGTAGGTACTCTGAAAAAAAAAAAAAAAAAAAACACCGACCTGGCGTCAATCTGGACAGGCCTGGACAGGCCTGAGGACTATCACAAAGTCACCATCCCCCCAATCTGTGGAGAATCAACAAAGGGCTGAGGATCTGAATGCGTTATACTGCAGGTTTGAAAAGCCCAGACTTACACCCCACACTTGCTCTGACCTGCACTTCACACTTTCACCAACACCTCCTGCAATCCCCTCCTCCCCCCTCCTGCCATCCGACCTGCGTTTAAGGTCTGTGTGGAGGACATGTGCCGGGTCTTCAAATAAACAGAAGACTAGGAAAGCTTCAGGCCCAGACAGTGTTTCCCCTTCCTGATTAAAAGTCTGCGCTGACCAACTGGCCCTAATCTTCATGCAGATCTTCAACAGATCATTGGAGCAGTGTGAAGTTCCCTGCTGCTTCAAACGCTCCTCTAGAATTCTTGTCCCCCAAAAAACACAAAATCACTGGACTTAATCACTGGACTTCATGACTACAGACCTGTCGCTCTCACGTCTGTGGTCATGAAGTTTTTTGAGAGACTGGTGCTAGTCTACCTAAAGCACATCACTGGACCCTTGCTGGATCCTCTTCAGTTTGCCTTCAGAGCAAACAGGTCTGTGGATGCAGTCAACATGGGACTACATTATTTCCTGCAACATGTTGATAGACCTGGGACTTATGCAAGGATCTTATTTGTGGACTTCAGTTCGACCTGCAATACCATCATTCCTGATCTTCTCACAGCCAAACTAACCCAGCTCTCCGTGCCAACCCCAATCTGTCAGTGGATCACCAGCTTTCTGACAGACAGGCAACAGTTAGTGAGACTGGGAAAACTCACATCCAGGACTCTCACAATCAGCACTGGTGCCCCCCCCCCCCATGGTTGTGTGCTGTCTACACTGCTCTTCTCCCTGTATATGAACGACTGCACTGCAAAAGACCCCTCTGTCAAGCTCCTGAAATTTACAGATGACACAACAGTCATTGGCCTTATCCAAAAACAGTGACAAGTCTGCTTACAGACTGGAGGTTGAACAGTTGGCTGTCTGGTGTAGTCACAACAACCTGGAGCTGAACATGCTTGAAACAGTGGAGATGATCGTGGACTTAAGGAGAAACCCCCCTGCACTACCCCCACTCACCATCATGAGCAACACTCTGGCAGCAGTGGATTCATTCAGGATCCTGTGCACCACCATCTCTCAGGACCTGAAGTGGGACAATCACATAGACTCCATTGTGAAAATGCCGGGTTTTAGGGAGTCTTGTTAAGGACGTCTTGAGAGACATGCTCAATATTTTCGTTTTTGTGTATCTGGACGACATTCTCATCTTTTCACCATCTCTTCAAGTGCATGTTCAACACGTTTGCCGAGTATTACAGTGTCATCTAGAGAATCGTCTTTTTGTAAAGGCTGAGAAGTGCGCTTTTCATGTCAGGTCAGTCACGTTCTTGGGCTCGATTGTTTCTGCAGAAGGTTCGTGCAGTCATTAAATGTGGCCGGTTTTTTGGGGTTTGCAAATTTCTATCAGCGTTTCATTTCAAATTTCAGTCAAGTTGCCGCTCCTCTGACCGCTCTCAGCTCGACTCGCTTCGTCTGGTCAGAGTCCGCCCAGAATGTGTTCGATCACCAAGATTATTCACCTCTGCGCCCATTCTAATCACTCCTGACCCTAAGAGACAATTCATCGTAGAGATGGACGCCTCACAGCACTCTCCACACGATGAGAAGGTTCACCTGTGCACGTTTTTTCCCACGACTCTTGCTTGCCGAGTGTAATTATGGCATAGGGAACCGCAAGCTTCTAGCCATTCAGTTAGCCCTGGGAGAATGGCGCCACTGGCTAGAAGGGTACTGTGTTCCTTTTGTTGTCTAGACAGACTACAGAAATCTCAAATATATTCATTCTGCTAAGAGGTTAAACGCCCACCAGGCTAGTTGGGCCCTTTTCTTTGGTCGTTTTGATGTTTCTATTTCCTTCAGACCATGTTCTAAAAACGTGAAACCTGATGCCCTCTCTCGCCAGTTCGGTTCGTTAGAGAACACCATGACCACGGAGACGATGTTGCCCAACAGTTGTTGGGGCTGTTGTCTGGGGAATTGAGAAGCTGGTCAAAAGAGCACTCACTCACGTCCCGGTACCTCGGCGATGCCCCAAGGGCCAGTTGTTTGTCCCTGAGTCTGTTCACTGACACTCCTCCAAATTGGTTGCTTACCCGGGGGTGAAGGGCACTCTTGCTGCAATTAGTCAAAGATTTTGGTGGCCCACGAGGACTTGCGATATTCGCTGTTTCGTTGCGTCTTGTCCTATTTCCGCCCAGACCAAGTCGAGTAATTCTCCACCAACTGGTCTGCTCATGCTGCTTCCTATCCTGTCTCGTCCTTGGTCTCATATTGCCTTGGACTTCGTGACAGGGCTCCCTTTATCCGTGGGTAACACAGTAATCCTGACGGTCGTCGATTGTTTTTCTAAGGCCGCCCATTTTGTTCCTTTTCCTAAGCTCCCCTCCACCAAGGAGACAGTGCAGGTGGTGTTCGGTCACGTTTTTAAGATTCATGGGCTTCCCTCTCATGTCGTTTCTGACAGGGGACCGCAGTTTGACTCTCAGTTTTAGAAGGAGATCTGCCGGCCAATGGGAGCATCCGTCAGTCTGTCGTCAGGGTTTCACCCACAGACTAATGGGCAGGTTGAACGCACTAACCAAATTCTTGGTCGCATGCTTCGCATCCTCGTGTCCCTCATCCTGGAGTGAGCAACTGCCCTGGGCCGAATAGACCCATAACTCGCTACCCTCGTCATCCACTGGATTGTCTCCATTTCATTGTTGTCTCGGTTACCAACCTCCTCTGTTCCCCTCTCAGGAAACAGAGGTGTCCATTCCCTCAGTACAAGCTTTTATTCAGCAATGCCGACGCACCTGGAGAAGGGTGAGAACCGCGCTGTGCCAGAACAGAGAGCAACATGGCACTAATCGTCGTCGCATCAAAGCTCCTAGATACGTTTGTGGCCAGAAGGTGTGGCTTTCCACCCATAATTGACCCCTTTAATCCTCTTTGCGTAAACTGCAACGCGTTCACCCTGGATTCCAGTCCGGGATGTCCTAGACTGTTTGCTCACCGAGGACTTCCTTCACTCACGCCAGTCCTCTACCTCGGAAGGGGTACTGTCATGAGTCGGGTTTGATTTTCTCCCTGTTTCTCTTTCTCCTATCATTACTGCTACTTAGACTCAGCTGTTCGGTATCGCAATCAGTGCTTGCACTGATCATCTCTACACCTGCTCTTGCTCTACTCTAATTCACTCTGCTACTTTACTCTGCTGTTCTCTCAGCTCTTTGCCAGATTATTGTGGAATTTCTAGCGTCTTACTCTGCTATTCAACCAGTTAAGCTTTATTATATGTTTGTCAATCTTGTTAGTCTTAAGTCTTAGTCCCAATCCCGCTTGTACTGTTTTGTTATGCATGTCATACCTGTTCTCTATCCAGTCATCCTGCTGCCTGAGATCGCCTTACCATTTGCTGAGTGCTGAGTCTGTTGGCTGGGTACTGTGCTACATCTTTGCTATGTGCCCTTTGTCAAGCTTGGGACACGTCTCTTCGTTCCCTCCCTGTTTAATTCGAACTCTATTTAAGTTTCCACTAGTCCTGCGTCCAACCCTGAAAGCTGGTGCACGGCAGACTGCCTTTTTTAATAAACTGTTTCTGTTACCTGCCATCGCTCTTGGGTCTTCTGTCTCTCCTGACAGAGAACGGTCTTATTTGTCACCACAGCAAATTTGAAGTCTCTAAATCAATCCCTCTAGTTCCACCAACTGTCCAAATTTGCACTAGCGTTTGTGCTAATAGCGTTTGAACAGTAATGGCTAGAAACAAAATTATTTTTTTCTCTGATTCCTTGGCTCATGATGATCCGATTGCACCATATGGTCTCGTCAGATTCATGCTGAGTCAAATGATATCCAATTTTCCCATATCAGCCATTTTGGTCGTCAGCCATTTTAAATTTTGCCATAAAATGCTCTATTTTATGAATGCATTAGCATATCATCACAAAACTCGGTATGGGTCATCAACACGATGCCCTGAAGGAGTCTGAGAAGTTTCAAGCCAGCAGCACCTAGTGGTAAAATCAAATATTTAAATGCTTATAACTTTGGGTGTGGTGAACTTATTTTCACGGGAGTCATCTGAATCATCAACTTATCAAACATCAACTTATGGTTTGTCCGCCATGTTGAATTTTGCATAAATCCTACTTTTTTGAACTCATCCTAGGGGCTTTGTTTGATTTCCGTGAAAATCAAATCAGATCATCTTCAGTCCATGCTGGCAAAAAGTTATTAAAAGCTTTCTGATAAATTTAACCATTCTCGAATAACACACTAATAAAATTAACGTAGAGCACCCTAAATTGGACTCAAAGCTATATCTCCGCAATGCTTTATCATATTCAGACCAAACTTAGTACATGTCATCCCAAGCATGACCAGAGACTACATGCAAACAAAACAAAATCTAATCAAAGTCGCCCATGTCTATAACTCCAAAACTAAATGAGATATTTTCAACAAAATTGACACACACGTGTATGGGCTTACCCTGAGGACACGTAAAAAAAGTAGTGGGATTCTGCCTCTTGGTCCAATTTTCACCAAAAATGAAACGTATCATCTTCAAAAAATTATGGATTTCGCGTTGATGGACGAATCCGTTTTCGTATAACACAGCAACGAATTGGAGGCTTGATGCCAAAATGACTTTTGAGGCTGTATCTCTGCAATGCTTTGACATAATGACACCAAACTTTGCGAGTGTCATTGTCACCTCACTCTGATCATACCTCATTAATTTGGTCACAGCGCCACCTATTGGTCAAAAGTGATAAACCAGTAAATCTTTATTATTTACTGTAGTTATGATTTTTCAGCTGTTTTTGATCTAAATGATCTTAATAGGTCTTTACTTGCTCACTGTTGCAGTTGGTCTGATGCTCCCAGACCATGTTAGCGTGAATTGTTGTGCCTTCTTTGTGCTTGGCAGTTACATTACATTACATAAAAATTACATTTTTTATGCTCATATATATATATATATATATATATATATATATATACACACACACACTATACTGGCAAAAGTATTGGAACACCCCTCCTAATCATTGAATTCAGGTGTTCCAACCACTTCCATGGCCAAAGGTGTATAAAATCAAGTACCTAGACATGCAGACTGCTTCTACAAACATTTGTGAAAGAATGGGTCAATGACAGGAGCTCAGTGAATTCAAGCGTGGAACCGTGATAGGTTGCCACCTGTGCAATAAGTCCATTCGTGACATTTCCTCACTACTAAATATTCCACAGTCAACTGTTAGTAGTATCATAAAGTGAAAGCAATTGGGAACAACAGCAACTCAGCCATGAAGTGGTAGGCCACATAAAATCACAGAGAGGGGTCAGTGCATGCTGAGGCACACAGTGCGCAGAATAGAGTCAATAGCTATAGACCTCCAAACTTCGTGTGGCACTCAGATTAGCTCAAAAACAGTGCGTAGAGAATGGGTTTCCATGGCCGAGCAGCTGCATCCAAGCCTTACATCACCAAGTGCAATGCAAAGCGTCGAATGCAGTAGTGTAAAGCATGCCGCCACTGGACTCTAGAGCAGTGGAGACGTGTTCTCTGGAGGGACGAATCATGCTTTTCTGTCTGGCAATCCGATGGATGAGTCTGGGTTTGGCGGTTGCCAGGAGAACAGTACTTGCCTGACTGCATTGTGCCAAGTGTAAAGTCTGGTGGAGGGGGGATTATGGTGTGGGGTTGTTTTTCAAGAGTTGGGCTTGGCCCCTTAGATACAGTGAAAGGAACTCTTAATGCTTTAGCATACCAAGACATTTTGGACAATTTCATGCTCCCAGCTTTGTGTGAACAGTTTGGGGATGGCCCCTTCCTGTTCCAACATAACTGCACACCAGTGCACAAAGCAAGGTCCATAAAGACATGGATGAGCGAGTTTGGGGTGGAGGAACTTGACAGTCCTGACCTCAACCCGATAGAACACCTTTGGGATGAATTAGACTGGAGACCTTCTCACCAACATCACTGCCTGACCTCACAAATGCACTTCTAGAAGAATGGTCAAAATTCCCATAAACACACTCCTAAACCTTGTGGAAAGCCTTCCCAGAAGAGTTTAGGCTGTTATAGCTGCAAAGGGTCGGCCAACTCTATATTAAACCCTACGGATTAAGAATGGGATGTCATTAAAGTTCATGTGCACGTAAAGGCAGGTGTCCAAAAACTTTTGGCAATATAATGTGTGTGTGTGTGTGTGTGTGTGTGTGTGTGTATATATATATATATATATATATATATAAAACAAAATTTTATATTTTCTCTAAATTTTACACACATATGTATGGACACACTCTGAAGACACCAAAAAAAGTGGTGGAAATTGGACCATAGGTGGCGCTATAACTGTTAAAAAGCTTTAAAAAAACATATTTTCAATGGTAAATTGCCTGTATTGGCTGTACCTTCTCTTTTCCATCTATGATCATATAATATTCATATAATTTGTTAGATCTGCTCATTCTGAACAACTTTGCCCTGAAGAACTACTGGTGTCAATCCAATCGTTCATTAAATATTCAAGAATATTTAAAAAACCTACTTTTGTGAACTAGTCCTAGGTTTTTTTACTCAGTCTGAATAAAAACAACGCAGTACAATTCTCTGGACTCTCTAGATCAATAATTATCAAAAAAAAAAAAAAAAAAAGTTGAACTTGCATATGGATGGCTATAACAGGTTCATTTCAAAATGTGGCCTTGACCAAATGTCACCGAAAGCCTATATCTCTTTGAGACATGCTCAGATCTTCTTGAAAATTAGATATGTGACATATGACTATAAACAAACATGCAAAATTTCAGGCAGATTGGACAAAATGTGCCTCTATAACATTTACAAAGGTGATAAAAAACAATTTTCCTATTATTATAACGGCATATTCACTGAAATTGCCATTTAACCACCAGGTGGCAGCAGAAGACCACTCATTGGTTTATTCTGCTCAATAAATAGTTCTATTCAAGGGTTTTTTTTTTTTTTTTTTCATTTGAATTCACATTTAAACTTTATAAAATTATTATAATAACATTAAAAATCTAATTTTCTCAAGGTTTCTCACTTCAATTGTTCATTTTAGATATCAGTTTCTCCAATAATATCACATTTTGATTGCAATGAGACCTGAAACTTATGTTTTAAATGTGAAACCTGGAATAAGCATATTCTTACCAATCATTTATTTCAAATATCTGTATCTACAACAAAATGTGTGTAAGTAAATTTAATGGAGTTAACATAGAAAATGTACTTGAAACAAGTTGAGACTTTTAAAATGAAAATGAGCCAAAGACTGGTCCTCTGCTGCCCTCTGCTGGTCAAAATAGTCATTTTGTCATACTATTTACTAATATTGTTCTATAATTCATATTATAAAATCACTATTATAACATTTACAATCACATTTTGTCAAAATGCATCACTTAATATCTATTGAAGAATTAGTACTGACAATTGTGCCACATTATGAGTAATGTGAAACCAGAAGAAGACATTTTGTTACCCATGATATATTTGAAAAATATCTGTTTACAACTTAATGGGGGTGCATGTGTGTTTGTGTGTGTGAGCATGCCTAGTTTGTATCAAGTATTATAGTTTAAGCCTTTTCTTTCTCTGTGTTTGTTTTAGCATATGGCATAGCTGTTCTTTCTATGATTTAAGTGGTGACATGCTTGCTAAATAAAACTTAATATCTTTTTACGCATATGTGCTTACAGGCCTTAAATGCTTGAACCCCGATAAATGCTGCTTGCAGCTTTAATATTTTAATGTTTTTTTAAAGGAAGTCTCATGCTCATCAAGCCTGCATTAATTTGATCAAAAATACAGAAAAACAGTAATATTGTAAAATATTATTACAGTGTAAAATAATGGTTTTTCTATTTTAATATACTTTAAAATATAATTTATTTCTGTAATGCAAAACTGTATTTTCATCAGCTATTACTCCAGTCTTTAGTGTCATTCTAATATGCTGATTTATTATCAAGGGTTAGGGTTAGGGTTTTTTTTTTTTTTTTCAGGATTCTTGGATGAATATGTAATGGCTGATGATGGCTACAGTATATTAAAATAGAATTTTTTTAATGATATTTCACAATACTACTCTTTTTTTTCTGTACACACAAAAAATATAAAGAACACTAGGTTTGTTGTGCCTACATGCAGGGCTGCATATAATAATAATAACAATAATAATAATAATGATGATAATTTATTATTTTATAGTATTGATAAAGGCTATATCGATTAGCATTGCATTATAAATGTAATCTATTATTATGAAAATACCCGACATGGCTTGAAGAACAAATCTTATATTGTTGCAATCGTGTTTATTGTCTCCAAAACATTTTTATTTGCATGTTACGGCAATCGCTGGAAGCCTTATGCATAGGAGTTCCTGGAATGTCACATGATATGGCTGTTCATCGCAGTCTCGTTTGTGGACTAAACATGCATAGAGCATCCTCCAGTGAAGGTGCCGGTGACTTTACTGGCAGTGACTTTAGACAGTTATAGAAGTGCAGAAGACCGATTCAATGACTGCAGAGTAGAAGTGTTTCAACAGTTCCTGTGGCAGGTTGAACTTCCTCAGCTGGTGAAGGAAGTACAGTCTCTGCTGGGACTTTTTCACAATGGACTCTATGTTGATCTCCTACTTCAGGTCCTGTGAGATGGTGGTGCCCAGGAACCTGAATGACTCCACTGTAGCCACAGTGCTGTCCATGATGCTGAGTGGGGGGAGTGCTGGGGTGTTTCTCCTAAAGTCCACAATCACCTCCACTGTTTTCAGTGTGTTAAGCTCCAGGTTGTTGTGGCTGCACCAGACGGCCAGCTCTTTGACCTCCTGCCTGTAAGCAGACTCATCCCCGTCCTGGATGATGCCGATGAGTGTGGTGTCATCCGCAAACTTCAGAAGTTTGACTGAGGGATCTTTTGTTGTACAGTCGTTGGTATACAGGGAGAAGAGCAGTAGTGAGAGAACGCACCCTTGAGGGGTGCCAGTGCTGATGGTGCGGGTGCTGGATGCGATTTTTCCCAGATAGAGGTGGGCACAGAGAGCTATGTTATGGGGATGGGGTCTTGTAGTTGGTGATGACTTTCAGGCCTTTCCGCACTAATGAGGGATCATTGGCTGCAAGATGGTTCCTAAGCTTTCCAGAATAGTTCCGCTTAGCCACTCTGATCTCCTTTGTCAGTGTGTATTTGGCCATCCATTTTGTTGGGTAGGGAGCAGAGATTTGCCAGATGGATGCTAGGCAGTGCGGTCCTCAAGAGCTTGACTAGCGCGCAGGCTTGCTTCCCACACTTGTGCGTCCTGAAGCACTTCATCAGTGCCACTTCTCCTCCAACTATAATATCCAGCAAAACGTAAGAATAGTCAAAAACTGGTGAAATATGTGGTGGTACGTATTGCCAAATGTTCAGCAATTCATCCCTGGTAAAACTGATTGTAGGGATGTAACTAATGACAGGACAAACTAACAATAAAAAAGCTGTGGAGCAACATACTGTGGCGGCCATTCCTGGCGCCATCTTGATTCATATCCCCATCTTGCTCTCCCTGTGGTTTTAACAGCCCTACAGAGAGCACCCTTTGAGCCATTGGAGTCAGTTGAGATTAAGATCCTGTCTCTTAAGATAGCGCCCTGACTGCACTCACATCTATCAAGAGGATAGGGGACCTGTAGACATTTTTGGTCCGGAATTCAGACCAGCCGACTACGTAGACTTGGGACCACTTCAGGGACCAGGGGCCGTATTTATCAAGTTTCTCAAAGTGCCATTTTAGTCTTAAGTGCTAAGAATTCATGAAATTTACAGAACTCAGAAATTTAACTTAAGCATAAAAGCAAGTTATCAAATTTCTTAAAGCTAAGAATATCTCTTACTCTCCCAGTTATTTAAGACAGTTTGAGAGGTCTCTCAAGTGGTTAGGAGTTGACAGTAGGGGCTTGTGGTGGTACTGAGGAGACAGAGATGTGTGTTAATCTTTCAGGGGAGCAAGAATGTTTTTGACAAAAAAAAAAAAAAGCAGTTAATCAAACGGTATCATTTGGAGAGAGCAGGCAACATCTTTGTCAGCGCTGATTAACGTTGGCCTGAATTGTTTGACTAATTCAGCAAGCAGTAGTGCTTCTTTCTCGCACCAGTTAGATTTTCTTTCGGAATCCATGGTGACTGATTATATCATAAAATCTAGGCTACATATAGGCAGGTCAGTTAACAGCCCACCGTTTTAAAATTTGCAATTAAAACGTGTTTATCTTTAATTTCCAATGTATATGTCATAATGTATTCCCTTGAAAATTCTTTATTGTCAAATGTGTGTTGAATGTAAACTCCTCTTAGGAATTTCATCATTCAATGTGAATTTATCTGAGAATATTCCTAAATTAGGAAATCTATTCAATGATTGGTCCATGCCTATGTCGTCATCCAAAATCCCATTTGTGGCACAGTGTCGTGAATCATCTCTAAGACTGACACTTAAGATTTAGTCCTACACTTCACTTACGACTGAGATGCTTAATAACTAACTTCTAAGCACAGCTTTGAGCCAAGAATTTTTTTACTCTTAAGTCAATTCTTAGCAGTGTTTTTGTGAGTAATTCTCAGAGGCTTGATAAATACGGGCCCAGGTGGTGAACTTGCAAGTGCTGCCCCAGGAGGAGACAGAACCAGCCCTTGCGTGCTGTGTCCTGTTTGTGCCCTGTGTGTTTATGTGGATCACACGCAAAGCTTCAGATGCCAGGTCTAGTACTTGTGTGTATGCCTAGTTGGTCAGCCTCTGTACTATACTAGATGCCCCATATGTTGTTATCCCCTTTCGGTGATCCCATATGTGTATTCTTCCATGGTACGTTTTCCTTGTTGGCAAGTCCGTGTGTAATGGTTAATGATTCCCTGGGCAGATTCCATTTTTCCTGTCTCCTTAATGGTTAATGATTTCATCCCTGTCAAGGCAGGATCTACCGCAGAGATCTTCCACTGCCCTGAGGGTCAGTCCTTATGTGTAACTCCACATATTACCTCCCTGTGGGCAGGATGTGGTCTCCGTATTGTCCCCTTCCGTCTGGACAAGACATGCTTTCCCAGTGTTATCCAACTAGTCGTGGCTGTATAGGTATAAGAACTGCAGCTATAGACATCCTGCATGAAAAGTCCTGTCCTACCGCTTCACTAGGTATGGAGGATTAAGCGACTTACACAGGGCGCTGGGAAGGGGCAGCGGTTGTGGTGCTTTCCATAGGGATCCCAATGCGTCAGTCATTTATGACATAATGTTGAACGTGACTGACTGATAGGGAATGTCTCAGTTAATAATGTAACCCTCATTCCATGAAGGAGGGAATGGAGACATTACGTCCCGTCGACACAACCCCTGTACCACCGCTGAGCGGCCGGGACCACATCTTGGCTCCTTAGTGCAAAACTTAACTGTGTGAGTTATATACCTGTCTTTTATACCTGTATATATGGGAAGTGACTTGTTATATGTGCATTGGCATGTTTTGTTACCTCTTAAAGGTGACTGGGCTCTCAGCCAAGATCTGAATACGTCAGTCAGTTATGACATAACTCCATTCCCTCCTTCAGGGAAAGAGGGTTACATTAGTAACTGAGACATTGTGGTCATTGCAGTTCAGATTGGTGCCTTTCCTATCCAACAATGTGATTGGCTGTTGGGATCAGAGCTAAATGCAAATTAAAGAACACAGACGTGGTCAAATCATTTACATAATGACCAACGCAGTCTACCAAGAGCAGTGCAAATTAGCAATGGGTCACAAATAAGCAGAGCTGATGCATTGGTATCTTACATGTAATATACGGATAACGTCTTCATCTGGCATTCCAAAGAAATTAATATGAGTGGAAAATATTTTCTCCCTTCTACCACGCACTCTCTGTTCTCTGCGATGTCTCCTTCTAGCAACAACAATTGCAGCCATGTCGCATAATGGGTTGGCATGCCTTTTTTGGGCGCAAATACCAGTAAATTGACCAGATTAAACATTAGTAAATCGAGATCCGTGATTCATTTAAATACTCTCCTCCCATAAATTCTGCATCTGAAAGGGAAACTCCTACAAATGCATATGCAATAAGGTCAAATAGAATCCAAACATGATTCTCAAATGTTGAACTTTCACCCATGCGTTTATGTATAACTTAATGAGCAGTGAGTGTATATACATTGTTGTGTCACAAACAGCACTCATTAAGTGTATACAGTTCCATCAATGCATATAAAGAAGGTCTTACATTTTGTCCATTTCGTGTAATGCAAAAACTGTTATCTGCAAAAGGCATTTGTTGTCTGAAAAAAAAAAAAAAAAACCCTGATCACATTGAATTAAAACCTTTCCACATTGTTGTGTGGAAATGGAGTTTAATGGAGTTTCAAACTTTGCCATCCTCTCTGCCTGCAGTTCACTACATGACAAATGAGTGAAATTCCATTCACAAGCTCAAGATCATGACCTTTCTGTTAAACAGCTCTTTGCATGCATCATAACGGTAAGTGTTGCATGTGAGCTATGAAATTGTTTGGCTCATGAACAAAATGTTGTCAGAAGTGAAGAGATCACTTGGAGGAAAGGCTCTTTAGGAGAGAAAAGGTTAGTGGATAACATTAAAAAACTGTGTTGTTTGTAGTATGGGAGAGAGATTATAGAAAACAGATGTGAAGAGACAGTATAACTAATCACACTCAAAATCCTGACAGTTTTATATATGGTGTTCTAAACAAATTTGACCTGTAGCGTTAACACCACTACTACTATCATAAAGAAGGCACAGCAGAGACTGCATTTCCTGAGAAAAGCTGCACAGAAAAAAACTCACTCCAGAGGGTCATCAACACAGCCCAGACAGTAATAGGTTGTCTTCTCCCCTCCTTGGAAGACCTATACAGTTCACGCTGTCTTACGAGAGCTTAGAAAATTCTTAAAGACCCATCTCACCCAGGTCATTTTCTTTTTGAATTGATACAGAGTTCAGGCATGAAACTCTAACCGAACACTGATTGGTTCTTTCTATGCCGTAGCACCAGCCAATCAGAATTATTTCTAAATCCACGCAACCATATATATCATACCCTAGCCTGCGATCGACAAGCTGCACAATGTGAAGCTGTTATGAGCAGAATGCTTCAGAAATCCCCCGAAATTCAACATCTAAGATAAGTAAACAGGTTGTGATATTGCACAATGCTTTTTTGCGTAGTCTGCTTTCAATTCCTTCAAGTATCATACACAAGGTTAAATCATGACAACTTCCCAACCTAACAGCTGTCCTGGCCTACATTAGGTACTGCATGGATTCTGTTACAGTGGATAAATGCAAGACTTGAATGACTAAAGAAGTGCAGGAAGCTCCCTTATCCAAGCGTTCTGGGCTCGTGATGGAGAGTTGTATAGTACTGCCAGAACTAACCTGAAGAGAGGAATTAAAGTAGCTAAGGCTGCACACAAGAGGAAGATTGAGGACTGCTTTCAGAACAACAATCATATGTGGGTGTGGCAGGGGGTCCAGCACATTACTAACTATAGACCCAGCAATCACTTGGCTGTTGATGATGACATGTTGCTGGCAGAGGAGCTGAATCACTTCTTTGCCCACTTCGAGGTGGTGTCACTGGAAGAAGCAACACTACATCAATTAGTCAACAGTAGCCACACCCTCACAGTGCAGGAGCATGAACTGAGGTGCACGCTGAGGGCAGTGAATCCAAGGAAACCTGTGGGACCCGATGGCATCCATGGACGGGTGCCGAGGGAATGCGAGGATCAGCTGGCTTGGATCTTCACCATGACCACCCAGGCCACCGTACCATTCTGCTTGAAGTCATCTACAATAGTCTCAACTACCGTTCGGTTACGCTGACACCTGTCATTATTATGAAGTGCTTTGAGAGACTGGTTCAAACTCACATCATCTCAAATCTCCCACCAAGGTTTGACCCGCACCAGTTTGCTTATAGAGCTAGCAGATCCATAGAGGATGCCATATCAACAGTCCTTCATACTGCTCTGTCCCATCTGGAGCTGCAGGGGAATTATGCTTTGTTATTATTTGTGGACTTTAGCTCAGCGTTTAACACCATCCTACCATCCACCAACAGACTTTTGTCCAAATTGTCAGACCTGGGAATATCTCACTCCATCGGTCTCTGGATCAAATATTTCTTTACTGATCGCTCCCAAAGAGCAAGAGTTGGCCCCGGCGTTTCCTCAGCCCTCAGCATCGGGTCTCCTCAGGACTGTGTGCTGAGCCCCCTACTCTCTACTCTGTATACACATGCACCCCTATTCATTCCAGGAACAGTATAATTAATTCACCATGGTGGTGAGACTCATCTCTGGGGGAGACGAGTCCGCCTACAGGGATGAGGTGGAGCAGCTGTCAGTGTGGTGTATAGAAAACAACTTGATTCTCAACACCACCAAGACTAAGGAGCTGATCATAGACTTTAGAAGGAATAAAATGGATATTCAGCCACTGTTTATCAGCAGTGACTGTGTGAAGAGGGTCTTGGACTTCCGATTTCTGGGCATCAACATAGAGGGCAATTTGACCTGTAGCGTTAACACCACTACTACTATCATGAAGAAGGCACAGCAGAGACTGCATTTCCTGAGAAAAGCTGCACAGAAAGAAACTCACTCCAGAGGGTCATCAACACAGCCCAGACAGTAATAGGTTGTCTTCTCCCCTTCTTGGAAGACCTATACAGTTCACGCTGTCTTACGAGAGCTCAGAAAATTCTTAAAGACCCATCTCACCCAGGTCATTTTCTTTTTGAATTGATACAGAGTTCAGGCATGAAACTCTAACCGAACACTGATTGGTTCTTTCTATGCCGTAGCACCAGCCAATCAGAAGTATTTCCAAATCCACGCAACCATATATATCATACCCTAGCCTGCGATCGACAAGCTGCACAATGTGAAGCTCTGTTATGAGCAGAATGCTTCAGAAATCCCCCGAAATTCAACATCTAAGATAAGTAAACAGGTTGTCTTATAATATTGCACAATGCTTTTTTGCGTAGTCTGCTTTCAATTCCTTCAAGTATCATACACAAGGTTAAATCATGACAACTTCCCAACCTACAGTGATCACTATGCATTTTAGCAGCTAGCGTACATGCATCGCATTTGCAGCGGCAAGCAGAAATGTTGTAAGGATACAAAGATATAGCTTGCTAAACTCTAATGTGAAATGGGCTTCACTCAGTTTTTGCATGAAATAGAGCTACAGCAATTCCTAATATTTAAGCAGCAGCAGCAGCATGCTAAAACATATGACCATATTAACGAATATCAACAGCATATAGAACGCTAGCAGAAGTAAATGCGTGTTTCGCTATCGAGTAACAGTCAATTATCTGCTAACCACAGGTCGATTACTCTTGATTAAAATGTAACATATATTCACTTAGCATACTAAGTATGTGAGCAGCTACATACACTTCTTTGGGAAAATATACACTACTTCATAACTACGGGACGAACAGAGAGTTACGCTCATGTCGGATACTTAATTTAAGTTATCAGATTTCACTGCTGTCCTTCAGAAAGGTATTCATTCAACTTACCTAAAGTGTGCAAGGTAGTTCCAGTATTTTCAACGAAGCAAGTACCAACTGACGCCGTAATTAGGCTATTATCTGGGTTTTGGGGTCTTTATGGGTCTTTATGGGTCGTGTGGAGAAACAGTGGAAAACAGTCACATGAATACAAACTTAGTTCCAGACATGACGAAGTAATCCACAGATTAGCAAGGCATGAATCCAGGCATAGCAATAACATGAACTCCAGCCAAGACAAGGCATGAACACCATGAACACACAAACACTAAGTTGAGGAACTCAAACAATAACCAAACAACAGAATCAGGGATCTATTTATACATAGGCAGACTAACAAGATAATAAGGAAACGAGGGGCGTGGATAATCATCAGGGAACCTAACAAGGGTAACTATGGCAATAAACAAGGCAGTGAAAGCAGGCACATAGTAAAGCAAGACATGACATGTTGAAGTTCATTGTCATGTCATAAGTCCTGAACTCAGGCACCTACGTGCAGAGTTCCTTACAGGCCCCCCCGCTTAAAGGGCGGATTCCAGACACTCTTAACATGATGATGCAGGAGGGTGATGGAGCGGAGGCGGACTTGGGGGAGGGATGGAGGGCCAGGTCCATGCAAGGACAGGAGAACTAGAGGTGAAGGCCTACCAGATGGCCAGGGCAGAACAGGCATTTGGCCAGTGCAGGGAAAGTTGCCACCAAATAAATGGAGACAGGCTTGAAGATACCCACGAGGCGCAGACGACCACCACAGTCGTGCAGATGAGCTTGAGGCTCTCCACAGTGGTGCAGATGACCACCATAGCATTACAACCAGGCTTGAAGTTCTCCACGGTGGCGCAGATGATCACCATAGCATTGCAACCAGGCTTGAAGGTCTCCACGGGGGCGCAGAAGACCACCATAGCAGATCAGACGAGACCATAGTTCTCAGTGACAGACCAGGAGACCACCATAATAGATCAGAAGAGACTGTGGTCCCCCTAGGACATATCGAGCGGAACAGGCAAAGCTACATCAGACAGAACTGAAACACAAAACACAGAGAGATTAGTCTTAGTCACAGGGGTTTGGTCAGAACAGGCAGGGAGATTGAGGGCATCCTCCATGGACGTGTCAGGATCAGCAAATTGTCTCTGGTTCTTAGAAAGTTCAGATATGGCCTCACTGATGTCGAAACAGACATGACACTCAGGAATGACCTCCATTATTATTCCGAGGCAGACAGACAGTTCAGCAATGACCTCTACAGTTGTCTCAAGACAGACAGGAAGCTCAGGACTTGACTCATGAACAGAGCTGGACTCTGACGTAGACTCCTGAACTGGAAGCAGACTCGGAAGCAGACTCTTGAGTTGATGAACAGTATGCGGCCCAGACACACATAATGGCTATCACTGATGTAAATTGTAGTTGTTGGTAGAACTACTTCTTGACTTGAGACAACTACAGTGATATTAGCAGCACGCACTGTCATCAAGGGTACATCATCCAAACTTGATATAAGTCTCTTGTGCTTAACGCCTATCTTAACTTAGTTAACAACATGTGATATGACTGGAAAACTTGAAGTAACATACTTGATAGCTGAAGATTCTGATGTAGTGGTTATCTTGGTTGGAACCTCTGGCATGGTAACCATATTGGTCAATGACTCTGGCATGGCAGACGTGGCATGACGAAACTCAGGCGTAGCAGCCATCTTGGCTGAGGGCTCAGGCGTGGCAACCATCTCGGCTGAGGGCTTAGACATGCTGAAACATGACGTGGCTCTGGAAGACATGCTGAAACGTGACGTGGCTCTGGAAGACATGCTGAAACGTGACGAGGTTCTTCCTCTGCATATCCAACAGTAAACATAGAACCACTCAGTAATAAAGCCTGTTCAATTGTTTCAGCTAATGTCCCAAAATAGGGTTGTTTTTTCAAAGGCTCATTCAGACTGGCACGATAAAAAGCAGCAAGTGCCTTATCAGGAAAATCAGACAGATATGCAAGGTCCAGGAAATCTTGAGTATGGAATGGTTACCTTGGTGTAACAGAAGTTGAGCTCCAGGAGGAAAAACTGCTGCTAGGTCCATCTCTAATAGTTTCGGTTATTCTGTAATGTCTGCTGTGTCTCAAATGAAGAAGGGCGGTGACCTAAATGCAAGCAGTTTATTCCACACTAAAACAGTCACATGAATACAAACTTAGTTCCAGGCATGACGAAGTAATCCACATATTAGCAAGGCATGAATCCAGGCATAGCAATAACATGAACACCATAGCAGAACAACACACAAACACTAAGTTGAGGAACTCAAACAATAACCAAACAACTTAGACAGAATCAGGGATCTATTCATACAGAGGCAGACTAACAAGATGAGGAAACAGGGGCCGTGGATAATCATCAGGGAAACTAACAAGGGTAACTATGACAATAAACAAGGCAGTGAAAGCAGGCACATAGTAAAGCAACACATGACATGACAATGAACTTCCACATAAAAGTCCTGAAAACAGGCACCTACGTGCAGAGTTCCTTACAGTGTGATAAACACTGTGTGTTTGATATACGCAATTTTGAACTTCCTATATACTCATGTACTAAAGTGACTAAATATAATAGTGATTTGATAACCGGTTGTGAAATAAATTCTTAAGTGTAAAATATATTTAATAATATGTTATTTTTAATCCTAGTTCTTTATTGTCATTGTTTATAAATAACGAGACAACATTAGAGAATCCTACAATGCAAAAGAGCAATTAAGTCCATAAAGTGCAATCCTTTATACATTGTCCTTTATACATGCAGATTGTGGCATATATACTGCAGCAATGCATACTCCAGTCCCAGTTACTGTGTTACGTAGAAAAGTGTGGTGAATGTAATGGGCAGAGTGTAAATTTTAAATTTGTTCAACAGTTTCATTACACTGGGATAAAAGCTGCGGGCCAGTCCGATGGTTCTGGTTTTTATGGCCCGGTATCATCTCCCTGAGGGCAGCAGGTGGAACAGGTGATGTGTTGGGTGAGAATGATCTTAACATGATGTTATGCACTCTCCCAGAGAGCGGGTGGCATAGACTGTGTTAAGTCCGTGAAATGGCATCAGATAACATTTATTTAGAACAGTGGTTCCCAACCACATTCCTGGAGGCCCACCATCACTGCACATTTTTGCATGTCTCAAACACACCTGATTAAGGTTATCAGCTCATTAGTAGTGTTTTAAAGATCTAAAATGGGTGTGTCAGACAAAGGAGACATGCAAAATGTGCAGTGTTGGTGGGCCTCCAGGAATGTGGTTGGGAAGCACTGATTTAGAATATCTTAATAGATATTTTGAAAGTCTCTTCTGGAAGATTTCTAGGTAATAAAATTATTTTGTAATGAGAATTTAAATACTGTTAATATTGCTATAAATAGCAATTGTTGCTTATGGCATGAAATCATGAATTATGATAATGAATAACAGGCTAACGAATGAATAACAGATAAACTATCAAAGTCATGTATGCATCTTGGATGAACCACGCAAACATCGTATTTTAGGGGGACTGTCATGTTGAGGGAGTAGATGTCATGACATCATCTGAGTCTGCCATACTTTTGTTTTGGTGCTTGTCACCTCTGACTCTCAAATTCTATTTATTTACTACTGCATGGGATAGCCATACGGTATGCAAAACTCACCAGCATGCAAACTCAGTTCCATAACAAATACGATTAAACTAACTAAATCTAAATAATTTCACAGTCATTGGTATCTATTGGTGGAGTGCTTGATTACAAAGTAGTATCTGCCTTAGAGCACCCTCACTAAATTATTTCTGGATTTCTGGGCTGGGCAATCACATCAAACTACTTAGACTTCTACAAAACATCAAACCATTTTTTTTTTTTTTTTTTTAAGAGGGTGTTACAGTCTTGCATTGACGTAGGGGTAAATACAAGCATTTATCAGCAGCTATACGTTCAAGTCTATAGCAGCAGCAAGCTTTACGCAATATACTGCGACTAAACATAGTACATGAGGATGTTCAGTGTAATGGGCTTCTCGCATATACACCTTAAATGGGGCTTTCTATTTGCTTAACTTCCAACACACTCCCAAGGCTGATTTTCAGTTAACCTAGTGTTCGGGCTGGTTCAGCTGAAGCGCATTAGAATATTGCTCCATTATCCATCTGTTGTTCAAATGGTATCAACTTTTACAATAGGACTATACAGTTTTTTTTCCAATTACAAATATTAAAGGATGCTAAATCTTTATACTATTTGCTCAGGTGGTGTGGGAGATTCTTTTCTATATCTTAGCTTGCAATGAGTTTATCATTGTTAAAGCACACTTATGCATGTTCCAATTGGACATGTGTGTGCCTTTGGCTCATGCACACTTAATCTAGCCATTAGGTTTAGGCCATTCGGTTTAAGCCATTCGGTGTGTAGCCAGGCATACATAGTCTTAAAGGCATTAGAGCCAAGCTTAAAGCAAACTACCCAGTTTTATCTCTGTTGCTGACACTGGACCCCAGCGCACCAAGCCTCTTCAAGCACCCCGCATCTGTCTACTGAACAACATAGTGAAGACTTTCCCAATAACCAAAGCTATTCCTACACCTCTGCACAACATGTTTCATCACTTCAGAAGGAAAGCTCTTGATCCACATTCCATACTTTCTAGAGGCAGTTTCTCACAGCTTGTATAATATAAATAAATAATTAAAAAAAAAACATCTGGCTCCTCCTTACATTTAAAGCACTCAAAAACAGCAGATTTAACGAGGTCACATTTTATTATCCAGCATTAATTCCGTGTTTTGCTCGTCTCCTTTCATGTCACGATTCCTGCAAATTCAGAGATGTGCAGCTCCTCAGATCCTCTGTTTCCTTACAGCTGATGGAAACTGATGACAAGGGCCTGGTTCTGTCCCGATTAAAACACTCATGTCATCCACGTGGCTTAAACCTAGAAGTCTACACTTACCACTCATTCAGAATCGGCGCAGCAATGTCAGCGCTCCAAGAGTACCATCCACTACCCTTACAGAAATGGGCCGCTGCAATTCGGCAGCCTACAAACGCTACATCAAACCTAATTCCAAAGACTTTTGAAAGGACAAGAAACATCTCTGATTTTAAATCATCAGGTGGCGCTGGGCATCTGGGTATATTAATTATTAAATTCAGATAAAATTATTTCAATTTGATCATTTGCGGAGGCTAGCAACGACACATATGCGGCAATTTACAATAGCCGGATCCTCGGCTAGTGGAGGGCAGGAATTCGGCTGCGAGATTCGAGTCTGATGCAGGGGACCAGGGATGAATGTTTCGGAGTGGTCCCCATCCAAAAACCAGCATAGCATACACTGCATTAGATAAAACCAATCACATTCTATAGGCATGTTATTTATGCATATGAGCTCTGGCTCAGTACCATTCTAGTTTAGGCCACTAGGTCAGATGCACATTTACAGGTAAGCTCAATAGTGTTAAGCCACTCTGCAAAGCAGGCCCAGGCACACACAGATAGTCATACACGCACCTATTGCTCTACGGAGCAGCAGCAGTACACATATTTTGGCGTTCAGATCTGCTGGGTGGGGGGTATCAGGCCGAAGCTAACTCGGCCGCTTGCTTAACTTGGGTAGCACTTAACCATGCGGTCCACTGCTTTGAGGGGGTTCTACCATTCTTGCAGCAGCCTTTTCTTTGTTGTTTTATTTGACTAAGCTGAACAAATTTGTATTTGGTCAGCAGCAGCAGCAGCGTAGCAGATCTCGTATGCCAAAATCATGCCATGTATACTTCATGCCCCATGCCAATAAATGCTGGTTGAATTTAATCCACTCTGAGAGTTGTCATGACTGAAATACCTTCAGGCAGATGTTACAGGACAATGAAAACTCATACGAACAGATTAAAGAACAGTTTCTATGCTAAAGCCATATCTGTTTTAAACACTACAATAACTTGAACTTACATCATGTGCAATATTAAATATGAGCTGTTTAATGTGCAATTAGCAGTCTCTATGCCAAGCCCTTTCTGTTTTCATTACTACATAACTAAACTGAACATAATGTGCAATGTTAAATACGAGTAGTGCAAATGTCTGCTGATTGCGAGATGTCTTGTTTTGTGTTTTGATGTTTTTATTCTTAGTTTTTTATTTATTTGTATTTATTAGACTGCATTTATTTTATTACATTTATTTTATTAGATTATGCACCTAAAGGATTGCATTTCAATTTTGTTGTACTTGTACAATAACAATGACAATCAAGAATATTCTATTCTATTCTATTCTATTATATTATATTCTACCTTACCTCATTCCCATGACCTTCCGGGATCCCTTCAAATCTTAAAAGAATATACTTAAAAAATAAAAACTGTACTTGCTGATAATGAAATAAAAGGCCACTTAAGAGAGTAAACTTTCATGACTATGTTTCTTAACACATTTAAGTAGACTTTTAAAAAGTGCACTTTGTAATAATGTCAAATTAAAAGTCTGTTTTTAAAGTACATTTTATGTCAGACATTAAAGTACATTATATATAATTATGTTGACAGTAAATAAACATGTAATGTACTTGATTATAATTTAAACTGTAGTTTGTTATTAAATATTACATTTAAAGTTAATATATTTTAATGTCCTTTTAAAAACTGCAACTTCATCATTACAAATGTGTAATCACAAATATATTTAAATACATGACAATATATACATGATAATTTCAATAGAAATTACTTTTAGTTCAGTTTACTTTACTTTCAGGGCACTTTACAAAATATTTCAAATACAATAGAAGTAGTTATGAAATTACACATACTTAAGTTTATATAAGTGGGTCAAAAGAAGGACTCTTAAGTTCAACTAAATGCATTTAATATAAATGTAAACTACCTGTACAATATAATTTTCATTTAACTGCAATTAACATGCAATTAAGTGTCCTAAAAAACAATACAATGAGTTTACTCTTGAGTATATTCTTTTAAAAATACATTATTTCCATAACAAGTATACTGAAAAAAACGGGATAATACATATTGTCCAATTGTGTTTCTCTTCCAAGGGGCTGTTTACACGACACCATTTTCAACTAAAAATGGAAAACTTTTTAGGCCGTTCATTTACACGATAACAGTGTTTTGGGGGCCTGAAAATGCAAACTTTTGAAAAAGGTGTTTCAAAGTGCAAGTTTTTGAAAATGATAGTTACCATCTCTGTGTAAACAACAAAAATGCAGATCTGTGAAAATAGTAACATCATGCACGTGCGTATTACGTGTTTAGTCTATAGGCATGCGCTATTGGCAGGAGTGCTCTGTAAAAGTTTGCCTATCTGCGCAGGCATGTAGTCTTTCTCACACAGTTACATTGTCAACTTTTGACCTGGCATGCATAATACACTGTTTTCTTGGATCCGTGTGAACAGGGATTGTTTTGACAGTGTTGTCATCTATCACAAAGAAAAAAAAAATTTTCTTTGTTTTACTTCATTATCATCTAAATTAGATTTTTTTTTTTTTTTGCCTTAGATTAATGTAATTCTCTAAAATGTGCAATTCACTAGATTAAATAATTTAAGGCGAAAGTAAATTAATCAAGTACTCATAATCAAATGATTTTTGCTGAAACTGTAGTCCCCAGCATGCTTTGCTTGGGACTTAACAAGGAGAGTAAAAATGTTGAAATTAAGTGGTCTTTTATGTGTTTTTGAGCAAGATGACAAAAGGGGGAGTAATATAGGGGAGATAGTGAATGTTGGAATTATTAGAACTGTAAAGGTAGGGTAGGCAGTTTGTTTTATAAATATCACAGTCACCAGTTAGAGTGCCCTGGACATGTCAGTATACAGATAAAAACTCTCCCCACGATAAGAATTAGTCTTCCAGCGAAAATAATGATAAAGCCTAGTTGATGATGTATTTCTGTGTGTGATCGATTTGCAGCTCAAACAACGAGCTACCTGTACAATCTGGAACTGGTACACACAGATATATTTTCACTCGCCGAACACTCGCTGGAACACTCGCTGAGCGCTGGAGAGTTTCGCTCTACGTCAAGCAATCCGTAAAGTGCACTATTTCAGTTCATCTCACACACTCAGAGAGAGTGAGAGAGTCTTATACCATGCAGAACTGATGTGCAACAAAAATACAACAAAGAATGTATTTGTTGTATTTTCCTGTAAAAAATAATGGAGCTCATTTGGAATTATTCAGCCTTTAAGAACAAGCAGAAGCTACTGAACTAATGCGCAAACGGCAATCTCATTGGCTGGCATTTACCTATTACTGTCCCTGTTTTGATTTCAGCAAATCAGTTCGAGCGAACACAGACAGCGTGATTAATATTCATGAACCCAGCAACTCATCAATGCTTAATAAGGTTTAAACACAATGAAAATAAACCCAGCATATACACGTTACAGTATGCCCCCTCCCAAAAAAGGCGTGTCCTTGCACCGTAACTAGATCAATTGAGGAGGGAGGGGGCTCTGGAGGGAAAAAACAAAAAGAGTCCAGAAAAAACAACTTAGACCAAGGAGGAGTGGATGGTGGGAGGAGCCAACGGGAAGCCAGGAGGAGCCAGATGTTTATCCAGAGGCCAGCCAGGATGAGGCCCCAGGGCGGAGGCGGGAGGGGCCATGGTGTGGACAACTTGGAGTGCACCCTGTGGACGACCGACGAAGATACTGCCACCAAAGATACACTGGTGGAGCTGACTGGTTGATGAGCCAACGAGAGACTGATGGCACAGGAGACCGATGGCACTGGAGACCGAGGTAGAGCCAGCTGACCAAGGCAGAGCCGCAGGGATGAAGGAGCCCGGAGAAGCCGTATGGCCAATGGTTTCTGGTGGAGCCGAGGGAGGGAGGAGCCAGGGTGCCAACAGGCCAAGGTGGAGCGATGGGCACAGAGGCTGGAGTTGGAGACAGGGGATCCTCTGAGCTGGATGGAGCTGGTGGTCTGAAGACACTGGGCAAGTACCCACAGCATGTGGGAGATGCAGAGGGGCTGAAGAACAGCAGCGGAGATGGGGCTGAGGAACTGGCTGATTGAGGAGGTAGGAGAGGGAGGCTGGGTGGGAATTCTGGAAACACAGGGAACGCTGGAGATTCAGGAAGCTCTGGAGATACAGGGGGACTGGGAACAACCTCTCCAAAAAAGTCCATAAAATTTACCTCAGAAATGTCCTTTAGTTCTTCTAAATATGTGCCAGAGACTGCTGATATCTCATCCACAGGTGTGGGATAGTGGGCGGGGCCTTCCTCCCAGCCCTCAAGCTCCACAAGCACTCCCTCAACGACGCACAATTTTGCCGGCTCACGCAGTGATCCGGGCTCTGGGGGCGATGACACCTTCCGACCTCTTCTCTGGTTCAGGCTCGTCCATCACGGCAGGCCGGTCTCCGCAGTCTACGGTGGCCACAGGAAACTCCATCGTGCTGGTTGCGGTGAGTGGTGGATGGCTGGTCTCTTGTAGTGGTGGAGTGGGACTGGTAATGCTGTCATCTTCAGCAGGGCTGATGAAATATGGCGAGTTGTTATTTACCAGCACCCACTCCATTAAGGCGGCGCTCCACACTGTCAAAGAGGTGGCTTGTGTGTACGCTTCAGGTGTGTGTTAGACAGCACAAGACTGCAAGGAGTTGTTTTCTGCAACTTATTGCGGTTAATAACTCTTTTTAACATCAAGCAAGTTACGTAAGTAACAAGGTTTTTTTTTCCCTCCATTTTAACACAGAAGTCTATTTGCCACCTGTTTGCCACCTGATGTCACCTGTTTGGGTTTGAGTTTGGGTTCCTTGCCTTAGTTGGGGACACTTGACATTTGACTTGACATTTCATATTTAACAGTGCTCTGATCTGCCTGCATTGACACTATTCTTTAAGAGCTGCTGTGCAGCCAAAATTATATACCAGTTATCAATGTAAAGCTGCTTTGACACAATCTGCATTGTAAAAAGCTTTAGAATACTGATCCAAATAAGTAGTAATCACTTCTGAAGAATTTGGTAATACTTCAGTCATTACTAGTGGGTTACCATGACCTTTATTTTAGAATTAATTAGACATTATATATCATTCATGTTAATTATGAACCTGTATATAGTAGTTCTCTGGGAGGAATGAAAAAAAAAAAAAAAAAAAAACAGTAGTTACTGATTTGTTAATAGTGAACTACCACGTTCAACTGAGCACTATTACTTACTAATTCATTAATCAAAGTTTCTTGTTAGTTAATGCATTACTCATTTGTTCCTGTGTATTTATTCATTAATGAGGGATCAGTATTCTAAAGTGTTACCTTGTAGCCTAGTTTCTGCTGAATACAGTGTAATGAAACTTTTGTCATCACTATGTTTATAAGCAACTGAAAAGACACAAATGTCAGGGCATGTCAAAATGTGAGCTCCAGACCCCAGAGGACTAAAATACGTTTTGGATTGTACTTGTCTTCCTCGTCTGCCTTCCTTGCAACAGTGCATGACAGAAGACCGAATCGCCCTTATGAATGAACAAAATAGTGCAAACAGCAAAAGTAACAATACTAACCATGCTGAGCCATGATTTTTTTCATTTGTCAAGAATTTTTGTTGCTTGGCCATCACCTTGACGACAAGACCCTGAAGACCCTGTTCATTCCATCACCCTATCACCTCCCAGACACCATAGGACTGAATTGGAATAAGACTGTCATTAGCTGTCTGGAGAGTGTCATGTCCTGATCCAGAGCACAGCCAGACCCAGAGCCGAAGTTACCACCTTCGACCGCGGAGAATGCACGTGAGCCCCCCGCAGACGTTGAGGGACCATCCACCGCGGCAGGTGAGCCAGAGCCTGAGGACCAAAGGACAGAGTTCACCGTTGCGCCAGAAGCAGAGCCCCTGAGCAAGTCTGACCAGGGCTGTGAGCCTGTGACATCAGCGGTCATTGTGACATGCAGTCTTGCGACATCCCTGGAGATGCCCTGCCAGGATGTTGAGCCACAGGTCAAGCATCCATCAGCGGTGCCTGTAATCGAGGATCCTGCGGCTCCGCCTCCGGCATCGGACTCCCTCGTTCCATCTCAGCGCGTCAACCTGTCATGTCCACCCTTGCTCCTCCCACCTTTGCCTCCTCCAGGAACCCTCGTCCAAGTGACGCCACCAGGATCCCTTGTCCCACCGGCTCCCCCTTGGTCGGTCGTCGCTCTGCCTACACCATGGACATCTGGGCTGCCCGCTGTGTTCTGTCCCTTCTCCCCTACGGCGTCGGCGGGCTCCTTCCTCCCTTCTGGGTCACCTCTGTCCTCGGTCCCACCAGCATCGCCCCTGTCCTCAGATTCTCTGGCTCCACCTGTGATGCTCGTCACTGAGATTTCGCCTGGGTCTCCTTCACCAACAATGTCTCTCGGCTCCTGTGGTCCTGGACCCATGGATCCTTCGCCCTCATCTCCCGCGGGCGTCCCCCAGCTGTCGTCAGTCACTACACCACCTTAGCTCCTCCCTCCCTCTACTCTGCCATGGGTTGTCAGCACTGGGAAACTCTGGGTCTGTGCTAGTGGACCATTCCATCCATTAATGCCAGGGGATCATCATCATCACGTCACTCCATCGTGTCATCCACTGTCACCATCCCTGTGCCTCATCCTATTTTCATCCCTTCACCTTCACCTTGTCCACCCCCAAAGCACAGTTGCACTATTTAAACATTATCTGCACTTTTACAGAAGAGAAGTATATCTGCAACTTTTCCATTTCTGCAAGGCATAGTGTTTGGATATTTTTTTTTTTTTTTGTGAAATTGGTATATTATAGGAGCCTATTTGATGATGGGTACGTTTTACTTTAGATCAATGTTTGTGTTTCTGAGGTACTCAAGACTGCATACAGCTATCACTTGTAGCCAAAAACAGTGGTGAATGGTACTATATTTAGATCTGTCACGATGACCAGGTGAAGTGCCCTTGAGAGCCACCAGGAGGCACTCCATCACAGACTATTTTCATTCTCTTACGGACTTCATTCCTCTTATATAAGCCTGGTCAATTCTGTCATTCATTGCTAGGTCTTATATGTGTCTAACTGCATTTCTGAGCACTTATGTATCCTGTTTTTCCCGTATCCTCCTAAACCTTGACAGAATTGACCAGGCTCATATAGGGTGAACAAACAAGATAAATGAGACACAGCTAAAAGCAATGAGTGCTGATGAATCCAGGCAGTGGATTATGGGGAATGAAGTCTGATCCCAACACCAAACACTGATCCCTAAATCTACCCATCACTGTAACCATAACCAATGAAATTAGCTGTAGGGCATTTCTGGTGAAGTGGTTTGGAAAAATAAATTGTGCTTTCTCATTAACATTGAGCATCGAGAACCCTCACACCTAATTCTTTATAATTTACTTCTTATATTTCCCTTTTAGACCACACTGAAACCCACTCAAAACCTACCCTTAAACCTTGTTTATACTTTTGCCTGGCTCCGCAGTGCGAGCCTCCACTGTCTGGGTGTGCTCCTCCCCAAACAGACGAAGCATTTATACTTGATGTGCTCGCAGTTGTACTATTATTTGAAACAACAGGGGGCGACTTGGATTAATTATTCTCTAAACCATCAGGAAGTAGCGTGAGAAGATACACACAACGATGTTTGTTTTTATTATAACAAAACTTACGTCAAACAAAAGAACCAAAAAATCGTCTTGGTTATTTATGTAACACTCGTTCCCTGAAGGAGGGAACAGAGACGTTTGATGATGACCAATGAATTGGTATCTCACTGGAGAGGACAATCTACTTCGAGTGTAACTAAAACTATAAGCAACTAAGCAATTACTGCATTCAGCTGCTCTGCCTCGCAGCGTGGGTATAAATGAGCAGCAGATGCAAGCGCATATTAGGTTTTCGCTAGGAGCTGAGCCGAAATTGGTGACCCGGCACCCCAGCATGGGTACAGCAACTGTGGCAACAGGATGTAACGTTCCCTCTCAGTCGGTCACTCTCGACATTACGTGGATGACTAACGAATTGGCATCCCTATCAAAGCGCCACAGGTGCTGCCACCCTCCAGTGCCCTGCGTATCCCTGCTGAACCCTCTTAAAGATGGGACAGGGCTTACACAGAGAGATGAACACTGTCCACTCAGTGAACTTGGAAAACACTGGGAAAGTGTACCCTTTCCATAGGAAAAAGAACGCTGCGGAAGCCACATCCTCCATAGGAGGTCTGGTGGAGTATACACATACTGACCTACTGTAACCTACTGACTTTCTTGGGTACAATGAAGTAGAAAACACGAATCCGTAGATTGATAGGAGAGCATTCAGAGAAACAAACAGCTTGGCTCCAAAGCAAAAAGCTGATATGCGCTTGCACCTGCTGCTCATTTATACCCTCGCTGTGAAGCAGAGCAGCTGATTGCAATATTCGCATGCCAATGTGCATTGGCTTGTTTTAGTTAAACTCGAAGTAGATTGGCCTCTCTAGCAAGATCCCAATTCGACAGTCATCGACGTAACGGCGAGAGTGACCGACTGAAAGGGAAACCTTGAGATTATTACTTGTGACGTTGGAACAAAATATATGGATATTGTAACAACTGAGACAAATCAGACACAGTTATTTGTCATATTTAACAAATAATCTTTAAAACTTACTCTGGAGTCTGTGGACCCATCCCTCAAAAGACCAACTTGGGCAAGCGTCTCAGTAACCATGGATACCTGTTAACTGATAAGGTGGTTTATTGCTCTGAACAATGCAGTGATGTGGAAAAACCCATAGCCCTTAACGACTTTCCTGCATTAATTTATAGACGAACTGATCTGTAAATGAACATGCATCCCAGGACATTGTGTGTAGGATTATGGCTATCTAGTGTAGTGTCTTTGTTTTATGCTTATTTTATGATAGAACCAATGATTAATGTAACCTAACCTATACCAAGTTTGGGGTCTACGAGTTTGTATTTTGAAGATTTAAATGATTGTGCATATGCTATGTCGATACCTGTGCAACATATCAGTATTACAATATTTTTTTTCTTATTCTTTATTCTTCAACAACCAATCCAGTTACATATGCAAACGATCTGCTTGAGACAAAGGATCGTAAAAGTTTCCGTCCAAGAGCTTAAGCTAACTTTGTCTGACCCATGGAGGTGGGACCTAGAGTTAAAAGGCACTGTCAGTGTGACCGCCTTCTCTTGCTCCTGTGACTGGCTCAAGACCTCTCCTGTTGGGTGGCCTGTTGGCCCAGGCTGGCAGGCCTAAACCTGCACTACAGCCATGTGCTTACCTAGAAGAGAGAGATAACTCTTTCCCCACTACAAGAGTCAAACTCTCCATGCAAGTTCTTCATCATTTCTTCATTCACTGCAGAAAAAATTGAATGAAACTCATGGAACCATCACAAGCCTTCAAGAACTTCACAAATTGCTTCCACTGCAATGGCCATGCAAGTATCGTACATTCAATGAGGTGTTTTGAAATGATACGCTGATGGTTCTTTTCGTGGTTTAATAACTCTTTTCCATAGCTTCATTTCCTGTTCCCATTTCCGGTTTCATTCGATCACTTTTTATTTTTACCTATGTACATGTGATTGTGTTTGTATGTGTTCGTTAGCTTAGTTGTGTTCGTGATTTAGTTAAAATTTGTGCACAATGCATATTTGGTTCTGACTCCCTGCCTGAAAATAACTCACTTAAATGATCTTGATACATGCTCTTAATGCTGTAAATGCTAAGAAATAATTATTTTTCTGTGGCCATGAAAAATACCCTTTTCTTAGAATGAATTAATAATCAATACTGAGTGTTCACAGTATGAATTAATTGTAATGTTCATGTAGCTACATCAAGTTAATCTGATTAACTTTTTTGAATATTCATAATTAATCATAAGTTATGAATAATTATTAATATTTGCCCTCTGAGCTAATTTGCTACATTATGAAAACATGTATAAAACTAAATTAAACAACAATCTCTTAAATATTTTATGCACTTTAAATTGTTTAATGAAATATATTTATTTCATGAACATTTTTATTAAACATGGACTTTTATTTAAATAAAAAGGCTTATTTCTGCTATTGTATGCTCATTTTGTAAATGTATGCAATTAATTTGGACAAGCAAAAACTGGGTGCTGGTATAGACGTACTGCTTGGCCAGAATCCCTGATTGTTCCCAGCTGTTTCTCATTACATTGTAAGCCCCTGCCTTTATTAAGTCTGGTTCATTCAGTCACTCTTTGTGAAGTCTTGTATGTGTCAGCACTGCATTTCTTAATGCTCTGTCTTCGGTTTCTTATGTTCATGGTTTTTGACTTTCTGCCCGTTTACTTTGCATTTCTCTGTTTTGCTTCTGCCCTGGGGGGTATTCCAGAAAGCAAGGTTAACTTACAGTCACATATACCCTGAACTCTCAGTTGATTAACCCAAACCTTGCTTACTCGAGGTATGCTGGTTCCAAAAACGCGTCCTGGAGTAGGTTTAGCCAACGCAGGGTATGTTCCTGGTTAACACACGAGAAATTCTCAATAGAGCGACGAATCAATGATTCACCATGAAAACAAGTAATAAATAATATAATTAATATAATGTAATAATGTAATGTAAATTATATAACACACATCTGAATACCTCTTAAGCAAATTAACCCTGGAACATAACCATTATGTTCAGAAAATAAGTTGCTATGGCTACTTGCATACCTCTGTTTTTGGAACCGAAAGTTGAGTTTATCCGCTTACTTACTCTGTCACATGGTTTTGGGTTTTGGTTCATGTTCATATTTTCATGTCTTTTATTTTGTCATTTTATTAATGCAGTTTGTGTCAGGCTTCCCTTGCTCCTCATGTGCTTCCTTTTGCTGGGTACACACTAAAAGATTTGAAAAATTTGCAAATCACCATAAAATTTCATGATTGGCATAAAATTGGATAAAAAAGATATAAATAGCTTTATTGTCACAGTCACCGTCTGTCTCACCTTCCCCAGACTCCACTTCCCAGTATCCCTCCTGTTCCACACCTGCACCCAGGTCAAGATGGACGCCGCCACGCCAGAGCCCTCGGTCAAGATGGCCGCCGCCACGCCTGAGCCCTCCGTCACAATGGCCGCCGCCACAGTTATGAGTCTCTTCCTCATCCAGGATCCTGTCCCTGACCTCAGTCCTGTGATGATTCCAGTCCCTTACCAGAGTCCAGAGGTGACTCCCTCCTTCATCCCGAGTCCTATGATGACTCCAGCTCCTAGCCCAGAGGACTTGTGTCTGGGCAACACAAACATCGGCACTGGTCCCCAAGTCAGCTCCAGTCCCTGCTCCAGGCCACAGAACCTGAGGGGCCTGACCCGCCATGGTGTCCCAAGAAGCTTGCCCCGCCGTGGCCTCCTGAATGGCCAGCACCACCGTGGCCTCCCGAAGGGCCAGCACCGCCACGGCCTCCCAAAGGGCCAGCACCACCAACTCCGCCATGGCTGAATCTCCATGGCTCCGTCCTGGAGTCTTCATATTTACCTGCACCGTCACTCTCCTGTCAGGACTCCAGGACAGCCACCCTCCTTCCCTGGTTGTTCCATCTACAGCACGAGGATGCGCCTACAGTTACCGTCTGTCTTACCTTCCCCGGACTCCACTTCCCAGCATCCCTCCTGTTCCACACCTGCACCCAGTCAGCTCATCTCTTTACATGGATTCCCTGCACCTACACATCCTCATCAACACTTCCTATAAAGACTCACTTCTCCTGTACTCCCTTGTCTAGTCTCGTATGTTTATCGTGTTGTGTTGTTGCCTGATCTGTATTTACCCCTTTGGATTATCAAGTAAAGGCTTTTTGTTATATATTTTCTAAGTCTTGTGATTTTACACAACCGGCGCATTACATTTATTATATTATATTATATATTATGATCCCCCCCTCCCCCTACACTATTATGATGGCAGTAGTTCTCACAATACTACAGGTATGGTTATGATAGGTTAGGGCCCCAAAGCAGATGGAAGTTGTTTAAAGATTATAGATTTTATATTATATAATATATTCTATTTTGACACTCCCTTGGGACTACCATGGATGGTCTCAGGATGCTTCACTGTTGGCACAACACAGGACTCATCATGGTAGCTTTTACCTTTTGTTCCCCGGACTATTCATTTTCCAGATGTTTCAAACAGTTGGAAGGGGGCTTCATCAGAGAAAATAACTTCTTTCAGTCTTCTGCTGTCCAATCCTTGTACTTCTTGCAGAATTCTAGTCTGTCCTTGATGTTTTTCTTGGAGAAAAGTGGCTTCTTTGCTGCCCTTCTTCACCAAGCCACTGTCCAAAAGTCTTGTACTCACTGTGCGTACAGATGCACTCAGACACACCTGCTGCCAATATTGAGCTCTGCACATGGTTCAATATTGACTCTTTATGAGGTGACAGTCCTGCCGCTTACAGGACACTCTGGGATATTTTGAAGCCTTCTTCACTGCAGCTGAATTTCTCAACTTGTAGTTCTTGATGATCCAGTAAATGGTTCTTTTAGGTGCTTTGCATCAAAATGGCCTCACATGCAAAGAAATTGCTGCAAAGCGATGATGGCTGAATGTCTTTCTTTAGAGGTAACCATTGATGACGTAAGGACACAATGATTGGAAGCACTTTTTACTCCTGACTAGAACTTGTTCACACTTTCCCGTGTGCTGATGAAATTGTTGCCATTGAAATTATGCTAGCTGGTCACTTTTTACAAGGGCCAAAAACAGAGAAGTTTCTTTTCTTTTTTTTTTTTTTGGCCAATGAAGCGTTTTGCAAATACTGTATGTAAAATGCATCGGATCACTCTGCACAATAATTTAGAAACAATGCGAACCAACAGCACAACTGAATAAACACTCATGCTGTTGCCACAAATCGACAAGCTGATCCTCCATCTCTGCTGTCCAAATCCATTTAACTTTGTGCTACGCCAGAACTGCATTTGTTTTGCTTTCGTCTTCTGTCAGCTCGCTTTCTGATTGGATATTGTTTCGTTTCACGTGATAATCTCCACAGTGTGCGCACGGTTGTCCTCGGGGTTCCCCCCACACATCAGGATTTCTTTCAACATGTTGAATATTTATGAATATTTATGAATAAATATTCTTAATTAGTCAAAATAGTCATAATTGTTTATGACACTGAACAATTAGTTAGTTAGCTAGTACTATCTTATAATTCAATCATGTGACACAAAAATATATGAAATTAAATTAATTAATCCAGTCAGGGAACTATATGAAATCACTTTGATACTATTTAATTGGGTTACTTAAAAAAAATGACTCATCTTGTGGTGTGTACCCAGCATTAGTCAATGTGTCATGTGCTGATTGGTTCCCTTGTCTATGTGTCATGTTCTCATTGGTTCACTGTTGATTATTCACATGTGTTCCTTGTTTATTCATTAGTGTCTGTGTATATAGAGGCCTCATGTTACCATTGTCCTTTGTTTAGCTTTGTCCATGTAACTATTGTTGTGTGAGTTTATGTTTCATGTTTAGCCAAGCCAAGCTTTTGTTTCTTGTGTATTTTGTTCATGTTTGGAGTCATACAATAAACTGCACTTGGGTTCTTCAAGCTCGCCTTCAATAGAATCAATTACACTCTTAAACATACCCAGGTATGTCACATAACCTGCTTTCTGGAATACCCCCTGGACTCTGTTATTGTTTGGATTGTTTGTCTGTGTTTTGACGGTAAAGTTTTTTTGTCCCCTGGGGCTGGATGCCATGGTTCAGGCGTGGCCAAGGCGGTGTCTGTACGCATTGAGGGGGACCAGCTTCTGAGCATTGGTCTCTCAACCGAGGTTGTTGAGATCATCCTAAATTCTAGAGCTCCCTCGACGAGGAAATTTTTACGCTCTAAAGTGGAACGTGTTATTTTGTATATATTTTGTTTTTTTGGCGCACAAAAGTATTCTCATTGCTGTTTTAAGGTAGAACCCCTGAACTCACTTCAACTGTTTAAATATGTTTTTTGTACCTTTATGGATCTTGAGAGGTTCAGTGGCTTTGCTCTCAATAGAGGACTTACTGAGCCATCGGATTTCATCAAAAATATCTTAATTTTGTGTTCCGAAGATGAACGAAGGTCTTACGGGTGTAGAACGACATGAGGGTGAGTAATAAATGACATTATTTTGATTTTTGGGTGAACTAACCCTTTAATAACTACTATTAATTTTGTATTTAATCATTTATAAGTGATATATAATTGTTCATGAAGGCTGGAAATGAAAAACACCATATATATTCAGGTGTGCATAATTATTAAGTACATTTTCTTTTACAGATAAAATGAGCCAAAAAAGACATAACTAAAAAGTCAAAAATTATTAAATGCCAATAAGAAGGATGCAATACTAATGCAATACTAAAAATTGCAGTTAAGGCATGACCATTGGACAGTGAAATGCTCATTGGGTCAGCAAGGTCTGACAAAAACAGGTGAAAAAGAAAAGACACATGTTAACTGTAAAAGAATTAAGAATTAAGGTGAAGAATTAAGTGTGAAACCATCAGCAACCTTTTAGTCTCCAGCGCCACCATTTTCCAGAATTGCAACCTACCTGGAGTCTCCAGAAGTGCAAGGTGTCAGGATCTCAGAGACTTAGGTTAGGTAAAGAATCCTAAAAAATGACCCCACTTAATAAGAATCACAAGCTGAAGTGTTGTAAAATACATGAAGACTGTTTTTTTATATATATATATATATATATAGGCTTTATAGACAGACAGATTGGGAGTGACTCTTGAAGGACCAGCACCACATCCTCTTGTACCACTTTTTGAAGAATTGATCTTCCAGAATCTGGCAGTAAGTTTTGGTTGTTCATTTTTAGTCCATCTCTGCAAAACAGACTTCAGGGTAGGAGATGGACTAAAAAATGAACTCCCAAAACTTACTGCCAGATTCTGGAAGATATATCCCACCATAAAAACAAGTCCTCACATACATGTTGAAGGTGCGAAGGGAGACAGTTAACAGTCCTAAACCTAGACTAAAGCCCTGTGGCCTGTTGCACAAAGTCGGTTTTTCAGTTTGTACCCAGGTAAGTTCAAGATTAGTTTGAGCAACTCTTGGATTTTCGTGCTCATGAAGGTGGATTGGTTTTTAGCGGGGTTCATTGCTATGGCAACTTACGCTACACGGCTAACCTGCTGCGGAGCAGGTTTTATTCCGGGTTAGACATCACAAACCCAAACTAGACCAATCAGCTGTGAGTAAAGTGACAAGTATCTGATGCAAAAAAGCTCCAAATTGAATCAGTTTATAGTGAAAACATTTTAGAGACAAAATTGCTCATCTTTTGCTGCTAATTATTCATTATATTTATATTAAATAAATTAAAATTATGAATAATTCATATGACATTCATATAATTAGGCCTATTATATTAACTGACAATATTAAACTTTGCTTTTAAATTAAAATAAATATAATACATGCATAATATATAAAGCTTTTAAACAGATTAAGCTTACATGTATTCTTTTGAGCTCTTTGTGAAACTATATTAATTATTTGGTCTATTTCGTTGATTCAGATGCATTGATATAGTCCGATATTTTCATTCAGCTGCCTTCTCAAACTTTCACTGTATCAGTGTTTATTCCTGCTTTGTAAATGCATTTAATTTCATAATTTCAACAATCTCTTAATCTTTGGAAGAGACATGAATTGCGCGGCTCTCTCGTGAGAAGTGAATCAAACTGACGTTCTCATTGTTCTGTGTGACAGAGAAAGTTTATACCAAGTGTTGTGCAACAGTGGATCCTGATCTAAACCAGGTTGGATTTATCTGGATTTGTCAACTCCAAACCTAATCTGAAACTCAGAGTTTGTTCAACTGGCTTCATGCAACAGGCCACTGGACACACTAGACTTTTAGCACACATTTCTGTGAATGTTCACAAAAAATATCACAATCGGTGGCATCTTTTTTTAAAACATAATTCAGCATATATGCAGTCTACTCCACTTTACTGCAACTCAATCCTGTAGATATAAAGTTTGCATTCTTTTATTTCAGCTAAATAGTCATGCTGTGTCGTATCAATCTTCTATTGGTCACAAGTCTTCACGTGATACGAATTCCTAGGTCAGAGTTCACCAAACTTGAACTTTGGAATGCAGCAAAATGTGGAACTTCTTCACTTTCCCTGCATTTTCTGTCTCCCACATTTGGACGCGTATGAATGGAAGTCAATGGAACGAAAAGTGTAGTGTGACCACCCCTTAAGTGAACTTGCTTTCAACATGTTTAGGCTTGCTGGTTGTGTGGTCTCCCGGCTGGCAAGTCAGGGTCCCCAATTACTTCAAATGCATGCCAATCATTCCCCCCAGCTGTTGACCCCAAACAAAGCCTTTTCTCAGACACCCCCCCCCCCCCCCTTCCCCCCTCAGCTGTCTACCACAGTAACCCAAAACAAAGACAGATGTGAAGAAAAGTATGAGTTACTCGCACAAGCCAAACAAAAACCTTCGAGGAGTCCTTCGTGTTTCTGTCTTGGCTTGAAATGCACTTCAATTCTCTGGACAAAAACATGGCAATCTTAGCCAAATCTCAACAGAAGGGTCTGCAAGATAGATTTAACATTAGTCCATAATGATTGTTCAGTTTGTTCAGAGTGATTCAAGATGCTTCAATGACATTTCACACATCACAATTGAATGTTACAGATATCGAAAGTATAGTAAGCAAATCTTAAAAGCTCAATATCTGCGCAGTGTCAGCAAAATTAACCTGTGGCCTCTAACCCTGGCCCTGTCTGATCTGAATTTGTAGTCAGAACACCTCCTCTAGGGGTAGAGGGGGCCCAAGAAGCATTTGAGAAAGAACACCTCCTCCTATTTCAGGGGTAGAAGAACATCTCTTTCAGAGAGTTAGATGAATTTCAGGCTGCAGTGCTGGATCTAGAGTCTGGCTGGCTTGACCTAGCAGGAAAGCGATAGTGGTAGATCCAGCCAAGCAGCAATGGCAGCCTGTTGTACATCTTTCCGCCCCCACGTGTGGCAGCCAAAAAAATCCTAATGACTCCCTTCATAATAATCACGCTAAAGCTAATGTTTACCTGTGAGGCGCGGTTAGCGTGACAGGTTAGTGATTACTGCTGATTAGTGTTTGACAGGTGGATATACCGTAAAGACTTGCTGGATGTGTTTATTTGTTTATGAATTTTTGAATTGCTGACAGCTGTGAAGGAGAGCTAGTATACAGGTTTTGTGTACAATGTTAGGAGAGCGGTAAACAGAACTGCTTACTATAAAACAACATTTACTTAATAGTAAATTAATGTACACATTAGTGTAATGGTTTGATCAATTAGATGTCTGAGAAAACACCTGATTAAGACTCATAAATCACTCATTACTTTTCCATACATTTTTCCCTAAAATTCTTTAAAAATTGACAAAAAAAAGTATTGTAGACATTCCAAGTCCAAAGTCCAAAGAAGACTATCTTTTTTTTTTTTTTTGTTTTACATTTTACTTGAAAATTCCAGTCAACATACAGCAGCTGTTCTATATGATGACACATCTACATGAACATAGTTTTGCACCCCTAAATGTATCTATGAATTCATCATCAAACGGTCTTTCTCACAGGAATAAAATGCTACCAAATAAAAAGAAGATGACTGGACATGATGGAAACAGTTAACACACACAGGATGACCTTTAGAGTCGCTGTGGGCTATGGCTACCTAATGAGTCTTGTTCTCTGGATTACCAACACCAGTCAACTGGCACAATGGCTGAGAGGATGAGAAATATAATGTTGTAAATTTGTCTGTTCTAGTCACGTTAGAACACACCAAAAACTACAGGGAAACTGCAGATATGTACAAACACAGGATGGCTAAAAATCAATTGGACACGGATAGACATTTGAGATTGTTTGAAACATTTTGCAAAGAAAAGCACATGTTTTCCATGTGCTTGTGGGGCCAGATGGATGAGGATGAGATGATTATTCACTCGGCACTAATATTTTGTTTGGCGAGGTCACATGAGAATGTACTTAAAATCATTAACAGAGTTGCCAGTCTACTACAGCTGTAACCAGGTGTAATATCCAAAGGAAAAGTTAATGGACAATACCAAGCACATATCAAAAGATTTTTCAGTTATGTTTAATTAAGTATCAACTTTGTCATTGATCTTTCTCTAAAACTTCACAAATCTCTAATTGAGATTAATTGAATTTTTAAAAATGCACATCCATGATTTCCATGATGTTGTGGTGTTGTGGATTGTTGCTAGACTATTGCTGTGTAGTTGCTAAAGTGTTCTAGTGTTTTAAAGCAGTGCTCTGTGGTTTCCAGGTGCTCTGGCTAGTTTCTGGTAGTTGCTTACACTCTGCAGTCAAAAGAGCACACCCCCCATGTTTCAGTGATATTATAGTCTATTAGAAATGTCCATATGTGACCCAAGATGTTGGGACAGGCTCCAGCATCCCCATGATGCTTTAGAGGACAAAGTGGTTTAAAGAATGGACGGAAGTTTGAGCAATAGCAATAGTGATTCTTTCCTTTGGCAAGTACTAGTAATATAATTAATGTGGATAACATTTCTAAGATGACTTGATCTTGGAAGAATTTGATGAGAAAATAATTGAATCAAATTGAATACACTGATGTTTATATTCAGGAAAATACAGTAACTCTGCAAATTTAGGCATAGTTTTTCACATTGTTGTGATCTGTAAGGTTGTAAAATGCACAAATGTATTTATTACGGTTGTTTTTTCTCGAGATTAATCTGAGAAGCAGTTCAGACTTCAGCAACAGTCTCCACAAGTAATCTCATTGGTGTCTAAGAGAAACAACATTATCAAGCCACAATATCTTAGAAAATAATTTAACTATAAATGTAGGGGTAGCAGAGTAGGACACACACAAAGTTGGTGCATACAGTAGCGTGCGTGTGGTTAGCATTAGTAAGAGGTTTAATCACGGAGCTCGACACAGGTCAGCTGCTCAGCGATGGTGACTGTGTGACTGGCACAGCATGGGTGCACCACACAACTCCACATGACTCTTCCTATCGACCTCACACCATGGCACTGAGAACACCAGCACCCAGTGACAGGTACGAGAGCTGCTCCACTCTCTAATTTGGGCTTTCACTAAAAGCCTTTTCTAAAAGCATGCAAACATAGACCTTAATGATGTGTTTGTCCAGACCATAAAAGGCATAAAAATGGACTTGAGAAGATGGGAATCCTAACATGCTTTGACTGTGGGGGTCAGTAATGTAGCATTTATGGTTTTTATTGTAAGATGCATGACAATATAATGACACAGCATCCATGACACTGATTCTATGGATACACTGATATATCGATCTTCTTCATTTCAAATAGAAGACCAAAATGCTGTTTACAAAACCAATTAATCTTAAAATACCAGATGAATTAGTTAGAGTTATTTATATTTGCTGCTGACATAAATTATATGGCTTTTCCTACATATTAGTGACTCTCGTAAAGTCTAAGTGTACCTTGTACTACATCTAGAAGTACTTCAACTGGTGCCTAAAGGAACTAAAGACTCTTTTCACAACTGATGCCTATAAAGGAACCAGTTACTTTAGTACTTTACTCTGGTTTAGTACTTCAGAACCAGTAGTACCATATTTTTTTTTGTTACCAAAACTATAATTAAAATATAGCCGAATTGGTGATCATCGGGGTTCAAGGACAAATGGCTCGTGTAGACAATACAGTTATACAATGTCCCCATCTCTTTTCAAATAAAATATTTAAGTGTCTCTTTATGGAAGTATTATTCTATGTACTATATTAAAATAAACAAATAATATTGTCTCTTTCCTTCAACTGGACAGCAATACATACAGTCATGTAACTTGACAAACATGTTTTCTGTATCAGAAGGATATATATTAAAAAAATAATGATCTATATGTATTTTGGAGATCATTTTTTTTTTTGCAAACTGAATATATTGTTTGTTTGTTTGTTCGTTTGTTTGTTTCAACTTTATGAAACTATAATGAATCAGTGATATATAATTGACTATAATTGATCAGTGATGCACCAATCATGATTTTTCATGGTTGTGTTCTACGTTTATGTTCTATTTTATTATCATGGATGTTTAGTTTGTTATTTTCAGTCACATGTGTTCCTTTGTTCAGTTTCCGCCATGTTTCCTGTTGTCAAGGTTATTCATTTAATGAGCACAGCTGTTTGTAATTGTTCATCACCGTTTGTGTATTTAAGCCCTTAATTTTGATTTTTTGATATTATTTGTGCTAGAGTATATGTTGATTGTACTACACACTGTTTTGTTTGTTGGATTATTATATTTGCAGTCATTTTATTGTTATAATCATCTTCATCTTCCTTGTAGGACTTTTAAAAAGTAGGTTTTCAAAGAAATTCTAAATGGCAGACAGCAATTTTGATCAAATGTGGCATAATTGGTATCATTGTTCTTAATATGACTCACTGAATCACTCAACACTAGTTTCATTAAAACAGACAAAAATAATTGAAAGCTATTAGCATTTTTGGAAATTTCATTATAATTTGACCACAAGGAGCTCTTGAAATTTGAGTACCTTCAGGGCATGGTACCACTGACTCATAACAAGTTTCTTAATGATATAGTAATGTGTTCGTAAAATACATTTTATGACAAAATTCCAAATGGTCGACACCCACAATGGCTGATATGGAAATTGGGTATCATTTGACTTGGCATGCTGCACCAAATCTAAAGAGGCCAGAGAATTTGTTTCTAGTCCTTACATTGATGTTAAAAACTTTAAAACTGAGTGCAAATTTGGACAGTTGGTGGTGCTAGAGGGATTGAGGTAGAGAGTCCAAATATGCTGCGGTTAATGTTCAGATTGTCCTCTATCTTTGTGCCAAATTTCACAACTTTTTATCATATGGTTCTAAGGGCTGCCATAGACTTCAGGAGTGGAAGAAGAATAAAAACACTAAAGGATACAATAGGTGACTATGCACCTTCGGTGCTTGGCCCCTGATAATTTTCAGAAGAAAATCAGTAAAAATACATAGGGTTCTGGCACCTTTGGTGCGTGGATCCCTAATTAGCCTAAGGATCTTGCCAGGAGCATACCAGGCTTTGAGACAAAGATGTTGGTGAACTAAAGTGTGAACCCAGGTATTTATTGAAACAAATGGAGAAAGGATAAAGGCAGGATAGTCAGTTCAATTATGGTATCCTAAATGGATAATATCCTTTTCTCTTTTATGAGGGTGAAGGAAAAACCACACACAGGGAAGCAGGTGAAACAAAGGCACACACACATTAGCGTTGCCAGTAGCAACTTTTCACACTGCTTAAGCAACTTTCTTTTTTTTTTTTTTTTCAAAAAGCGACTAGTGAAAAATCTAGCAACTTTTTTTGACCACTGGTTAACATTTAGTCAGTCACTACATCATGTTCAAATCATATATTTATCAAATCATATCAGTATATTATTCCCTAGCTCAGTCTTAAAGACTGAAGACTGAGTGTAATCATGCGCTTAACCTAGCCTAACCAAAAACAACTATTAAGACAATCAATTCATCTGCCATCAATAAACCATAACTTACAAAGTAAAAGACAAGTCCTTTTTATAGCAATGCATATTTTCATGTTGTACATAAAGCAGTGAAACTCTAATGGACTAAATGAAAAAGCAATGCAAATTTTAAAAAAACAAACAAACAAAAAAAAAAAACCTAGTTTGATGCAAGCACAATGAAACAGCAAAAGCATGAACTCCATTAAGGTACATTCTGGGTTTGACTTGCCTACGGTTTTGAGAGCAACACCCAGTTCATGCAATAAATGTGCATGCATGGTTCGTAGCTCAGGGTTTTTACAGTCATTTTATGGGTTTTTTTAGTCGTCTAATCTTGGCTGTAGTCACTGATCATTTTGGCCCACAGTCCACCCAAAGCCCTCTGTGGAGGAAAACAGTCTGTGGTGGGAGACAGAAAAAACACATGACATGGTAGTGCCACTAATTAACGTCATTTCATCAATCCATGACCACCAAAAGCTATTCAGATTCCATATTGGCTTTCCGGTTTTGCCTGGCTGTGCTTCTGTCTGCGATGCCCATCACTGCATTTCCAACAACAGCCTACATATCTACAAAACACACAGCTGATTGGGTTATGGTAGGAACAGACCAGCCCTCTCTTAAAAAATTGAGGCAGACCTCCAAGCTGTGGTTGGAGCCATTCTACCAGAATATTGAGCCGTTTGGATGCAAGTGTGCCAAACACATTTAAAGACATTCCCCAGAGCAATAACACCATATAATCAAGGCAGGGCTGGGATGACTCCTGCGGGAGAAGCCATTCTTAAAGCTTGTTGAGAAAGCCATTGAGGTAAAAAAAAAAAAAAAAAAAAAAAAAGTAGAAATTTAGAGAAATGGATTTATGTTTTTCAAGTGGTTACTTGAAATGTCATGAAAGCCAAAGAAATGTTCATAATCTTAAGTGTGTTTATAGTACAAAAGTTACACTGTTAAGCTGTCTAGTAATGATACACACTTTTGTGGAGTTGTGCCTTTAGAAAAAAAAAACATTATGTGCCTGTTAAGTGAAATGCTAACAATGGCATTTTAAATTTGATTCAGTAAATTGTCTGTGGGTGTGTATACAGCCTCTAAAGGAAGTGGTCACATGTGAGGATCTTCAGTTGCAGACACTGCTATTCTCTGGCACTGAAAGGCGATCCACCACAGCTCAGGCAGCAGCTCTCATCAACATTCCCAAGCACAAGTCTAGTCAAGAGATTAAATCTGAATTCTTATGCAGCAAAATGCTTCTGTACAGGGGCTTTCCTATGAGCTGTGGCCAAAAAATGTCATTGCAAACAGATCAAACTGACCACAACTACTTTTGAATAAAACTGCTGCTCTGTTTACCTTCTCCCTGTATCCTCGTCACACAGCTCTCTGTGCTCATATCTGTTTTGCCACTCATTTCCCACTGTCCTAAGGTTTCATAAAGGAGCAGATGATGACTGAAGAGCTGTGCACTTTTACAGTAGTGACTGCACACCCTGGTGGAAACATCAGGCACTGCAAGTACTGCCACACCTATAACAGGACCTATGACAGGTTCTGACAAAACATGACCCATTAATTAGTTAAACTAAATCAGAATAAATGACAGATGAATTACATGATGGTTGATGCACAGATTTAATTGCATATCTAAAAATGCAAGAGGGCAGAGTGCTAGAAGTACAGAATTTCCTATAGAAATACTGTAGAAGCCTTGCGACTGTTCTGACCTTGTTCTGGCAGGGTTCCGGAGGACGGAACTTCACCAGATCCAGAACTGGTTGAGCTTTCATTACAGGGTTATAATGCACATACACATGCATGTTGTTGCAGCCAACATCTTCAACACAGTGTTTTGGAACATGTACAGTAAGTAACAAAAGTGCAGCTGTGGTTAAAGAGACTACTAAACCATCATAAGCTAGAAAAGTGTCTGAAACTGTAACCTGATCAATTTATAAATATATTCAATTGAATAGTTTCTTGCTAATGAGTGTAAATATATTTCAACAGTCTTCCTTTTAAATAACAAAAAATACATCCGTCATAATAAATACAAATGCAACCATTTTGTGCTTCACACATTATTTCGAAATTGTAGACACTTTCTACATTTGTGATTTACATCTCTGTTTATATTAGAATCATAATAGGGAATAACCAGCATCTCACACAAAAGTCATGAATATCTTCCCTCATTTCAATTCAGGTTTACTTTTAGGACAGCAGCTCCCCACATGTGACCCCAGTCTGGCTTCCATGGGAGATCTGCATAAACTTGTCAAAGCCAGGCACAAAAGAATTTCATTCCATGGATATTCAGGGCTTATTTTCCCCATGTTTCCCAGCATTTAACCTCTTCCCATTTCTTCCTTTAGGCTATCTGAAGTGAGCTCTAAACCTAGACAAAAAAGTGTGCAGCCCTGTAGGCTATTACCTTGTTTCCCAGTAACATTCAATGGTCCACCACCACACTTTGTCCCCAACCATCCAAACCTGGTCTCCCTGGGATTGCTATTAAACGAAATACAGCTGAAACAAACATTGGGCACCTGCCGCAACAGGCTAGATGGGACGGGTGGTAAAAACTAAGTCTTTGCATTCTTGTGGCCAGGATGACAATTTCAGCAGCAGCTCAACTAGGCAAGGAATCCCACCCAACCCTCAGAGACGCAGACCGAGGTCAAACAGAGACTGTGTTTAGATTTCACATATGCTACACCGCACTGGGGAAATTGGGTATGCAACAATGACCCTCTATTTAAGTAAATCAGAGCCCAGAAGATGCAGCATGTGCTTCATGGAAGGTATTTATTTGCACTTTAGTAGAAACAAGTGTGACAACATGTCAAAATATAATGATTTCATGCTGGCTCTGGCACAAATGGCAAGGTTGAAAAGACATAAGTATGGTTTGTGTCGATGTCTTGGAGAGTACACCCCCCTTTCACTGACTGTAGAGCTCAGCAAAAAAGTCTTAGCTATCTGGAAAATGACACCCATATCACCATTCAAATATTAACACTCATTGTGTGAGATAAGAAAGAACACCCATAATGCCATGATGAAATACATCACTAATGAGTTTCCTATACTTTGTTTCCATGACCCGATAACATGGAAGTACAAGTGATTTCCGTCAAAGTAGACAAAGTGCTGAAACTGGCAAAGTTTGAATACTTTTAAACAATGGCTAGTTAGCCTCACATAAACATGACAAATTGAATGTTAAAAATATCAAGGCATTTATTAGATGAAGCCTCTTGACACAGCATATCTGCTTATTTATCAGACATTGTAGTGTATCTTTTTCCATGTAATGTGCCAAAAAACAAGGGGAAAATATTCTTAAGAGGCTAATTCCAAATGATAACAATCTTTCAGATAAAATAATGGAGACTATAAATCTTTATATTAAGTACTATCCCACCCATGCCAACACAGGCCAGCATTTATTAAATTTATTGACTTCCTAAGAGGGGGCAGAATAGGCTTAGACCCAATCTACAACCACTGCCGCCCAACAAACCGGTTTACTGCTTCATAATGTTCAATGGGCCCTGAGGGAGCCACTCCCGCCCTGGCCCTTGATTTGCCCTAACAATATCCTCTCCTTAGCACACCTTTTTACATTGAATCTTCCATCACTGTTCACCATGGAGCCAAGAGAAATAATGTTACAGTGTCATAAACTTTTCAACAGTTGTTGAATGTGAAAAATGTTCTACCTTGTACATCACTACAGATCCTGCCACACTGGGTTAGAACAACAGGACAATATCAAATGCCCACCTGTCTGTGGACTATGTCCAAGAATTTTGGATATGTAACAACTCATTTAAACCATAATTATCATTGTAGGCTAACACATATTTTGTGTCCGTTTAAGAGTTTCATATCAGTCAACGTCGCTACTTTTACCCTCCAAACCTGGTTTAAAACTTGTTTACGCAAGTGACAATGGTTCAAAGACGATGGTTAAAAGTTAAACATATGTTTCTCGAAACATGAAGTTCTGGTGTGACCGCTGAAAGGCGCGTAATGGAAGAATATCAATAAGCAGAAATGAACGCGTCATAGAGGAATACATTCCAAAGGCGTTCCCGCTGTATTACAATTACCTCAATTAAAATTATGCTAGGGGAATGTTTATAGGGGGAACTGGGGAAACTGTAAATTCAACACACATTCTTGAACTTGCGCTTATTAAACTTAGTGAGCGAGTAAAATGGGTGCCAAAACCAGTGTTTATGCTGGATGAAGAAATATTATCTGCGATCAGAACAGACGTTTTGGCCACCAGGTTAGAGATCCTCGTAGCTTTATTGTTAACAGCTGTTGAGAGCTGCTCGTGTCTAGTTTCATTCCTCTACAAGCATCTATGAAAAAAGACAAACCTGACCGGCTTGTACCTGCCCGTCACTAAATTAGGAAATTGATAAATGTCCTCATATGCAGTATTTAATACATTTGTAAATACGGGCGATATATTTAATGGATTTATAAATAAGTTATTAACTGGAGAGTTCACGCAAACATTACGTTGTTATAATGAGAACATTACTCATACTAAATCGCAAATTCACAGGTTATGGAGCGAACTTTACATAACTTTTCCCATAGATTGCTGAGTCTTTTTTGTTTATGATCTTTGATTCATCATTTCACATCTAACTTTATTCTATTCATTAAAAAACTTGAAGCTTGAAAAACATTTAAAGCTTGAGGAAGAGTTCATCTGCCTACCCGAAGTAAGCTGTGCTCGGTCCAGGCAAGCTGATCAGATGCACTATAATGGCAAATGATAACCATCCCAGGAAAAGGTGTCCATCCAGCATTTTGTAGCGGCTCTGGGGCAGCTCATTTCGTTCGTCCTAAGTTTCTGTGTAAAATCCTTGCTTGTGAGAACGGCACTTCTTATACACTCCGAGGATTTCTGCGCCCCTCCCATTTACTTAGAACAGGAGAGAGGGAGAGAGAGAGAGAGAGGGGGAGAGAGAGAGAGAGCGAGAGAGAGAGAGAATTGAATTTCAAAAACACTTTATTACAAATTTAAAACATTGTCCAGTCAATTAACACACTGTTAAACAATAATCAAAACAGAGAAGACAAAATTATCTTATAAGGGAAGCAACATGCAAGTTGTCATCAATAATCTCACACAAAGCCCCCTTGTAACACCAAATCAAAAAAAAAAAAAAAAACATTCATAGCTTTAAAATATTGAAAATCATGAACTGAACTGATCATGAACTGAAATAAAAGCATTAACTGCAACGGCACCATGTAAAATTCTCCACAGTAGGAGAGAGAGAGAGAGATGGATTTACATTATGTCTATTTACGTTTGCTGTTTACCTAAGCATTGCCAATAATAATCGTGTTACTTCTACTGTAAAATGGAATTGAATGTAAACAGGTTTTCTGATATAGGCTTCTATGTAATCTCTATACTGCCTTTTTAATTTCAGACAAAAGCTTTAGAGCTGATGAAAGATATTGAGCATGCTCAACCAGCATATGAATATTTTCCCCATTATTCATGTTTTATTTGGTTATCGCTTACTCAGTAGAGTCAAAAATCTACTCATGTCCACAGAGACTATGGGTACACAGAGTATTTCTTTCATTCATTTCTGAGAGGACATATTGGCAAAAGTTCAGTGGTAGCAAGCAATTACAGGTAAATTATTTTATATTAGATAGATTTTGCAAAAACTAGATGAAACATTTAATAAGAAAGCAAAAAAAGATATTTGGAGTTATAAATCTTGATGAGAGATTTGTTTTGGCAAGAGCAGAGGAGAGAAGGTTGTCTATTCTTGTTTGAAAGCTTTTTATTGATGAGCAATGAAGGAAACATACACCACTCTCCTAAAAAGCTCATCTAGAGCTAATCTGTTCTGCACTGAAGTAGATACCAATTATTGAAGCACAAAGAATGATGTGTCATTAATACAATGTCCTTAAACATAAATGAACCCAGTTAGAACTGAAGTCACAGATGAAACACAAATCTTGGCATCAATATCCACCTCTTACACATCTTTGTTTTGGCAGTGAAAGGTTGGAAAGATAGGGATCTGTTGGGCTGGTTCCAGCTCACTCTTGGGTACACCTGGAAGGAGCCCTTGACATGCTTGACATGACAGCCCTTGAATGCTGCAACAATATGGACCTTTTCAATCACAAGGATCACAGTAGCAACAACAGGTGGGCTACTGGAATCTTTTGCCAAGTTTCTGTTTGCTAAGCATGTTCTGTTCTGCTGGATAATGACACAGGTAAAGAACAAGGGTGTAATGGCATTATTGAGGATCTACCCAAGCAACCACGAGGCAATGACGTATACTTTGTTGACACCAGATAATAGGGCATTCAACCTCACAAATTAAAGAACTGGATTTAAAATCTAAATGGCAAAGACAAGATTCCATAATTCATTTAAGCCTGGGTCCCTTAAAGTCAACATAAATTAGGGGCCAAGCACCAAAAGTGCGTAGGCACCTATTGTAATTGTTGGCATTCTTCTTCTTCTTATTCTTCCGCTCTGGGAGTCTATGGCAGCCCATAGAACCGCATGTGGGAAAGTTATGAAATTTAGCACACTGATAGAGGATAGTCTGAAATGTCAACATAGCAAATTTGGAGTCTCTAACTCAATCCCTCTAGCGCCACCAACTGTCCAAATTTGCACTTATGTTTGTGCTAATAACTTTTTAACCGTAATGGCTAAAAACAAAATTAACTCCTCTGATTCCTTGGCTCATGCCAATTCGATTGCACCCTATGACTTCATTTTGCATCGTGAAAATTTGTCTGCCATGTTGACCTTTTGGAACTTGTCCTAGACGCTTTGTTCGATTTTCATAAAAATCAAATCAGATCATCTTCAGACCATGCTGGCAAAAAGTTATTAAAAGGTGACGTGAAGTCGAACACTTTCTTCTTCCCGTAGTGACGCTCGCACAGCTTTTGCATACTTTATCACAGTTGAAGTGAAATAAATGCAATATTTGACTAATACACAGATATTTCAGAGACATTTTCATTCAATACTTTATGTACTGCTTACAGCATCTGTTTTTACAAGAATAAAGTTAAATATAAGTCTATACTATTTAAATACTAACCCTCTACCGCACGCATTATGATAGAACTATAGACAAAAATATTTGACATCAAGTCGAATAAGCCTAATGAAACCTGAATGAAAACAGAACATACATGTGACATTAACTATGCACAGCACAATTAATCAAAACAGATAAAAACAAAATTAAGAACTATCACTTTACTGCATTATTGGTACATAAAGTAAAAGAAAACATCTGTACAGATATTGTACTGAGCAATTTAAGTTTTACATAGCCCACTGGTATAAAATGAGAATAAGAAGGGAGTGAGTTTGTATAAAAAAAACACAAAATAAAAATTTGAGTTTGCATAATATATGTGTGAGTACTGTGTGTAATTAATATGTATGTATAAATACACACAAATGAATGTACATATTTAAGAGAAATATTTATGTACAAAATATTTTTATTTATATATAAAATTAAATTTATGAAAAAAATTACATATACTTGTAAATATTTCTCAAATATATACATGAATGTGTTTGCATTTATATGTACATAATAATTACACACAGTATACACACATACTGTATATTAGGCAAACTCAAACTTTTATTTTGTATGTGATTTTATTTATATATATATATATATATATATATATATATATATATATATATATATATATATAGCGCTAAAGGTACATTAGAAACTTCACTTTTCACCCAGTTTGCAATATGGTTTGCAATACTTTCAATAAATATGGTTTGATTGGAATTCGATGGAAAGAATTAGCTCATAGACACTTATGCACATTTATGTTTCTGTTAGGTATGCATGGAGAAAATACTGACAGCTGAAGATGATGATTGACAAGCTATTTGCACTGATGTGCCTGTTGCCTTCCAGGCTTTTATGGTTAGGTGTGTAGGACAAATTCAGTCCTACACACAAAGTGCATCCATGTTCATGGATTTGTAATTCTGTTTTTCCAGATCAGACGTGCTCAAACATGCATCTGTAAGTTATCAGAATGGCTTTAGTTTTAAGCATGTGCACAGGAATAATTAACCAGTAATTTTTATTTTGAGCCACCACTTAAAATGATTTATGTTTCTGATCTTTTTTGTCACATAAGGCAAACACAAGAAACATTTCTTATAGCAACCCTTTAATTAACTGTTTTGTGGTTTCAATAAAAAAAAAAATACTAGGTGTCTTCAACTACTGTGTACTTACATAAAAAATAAGTACAATTTACTTATTGTGTTTATATTGTATTGCAAAACATGCTGCTATTGCGGTGGGATACAGGTATGGTTAGGCACAGGTTTGGTGGTATGGCTAAGTTTAAGAGTGGGTTAAAGTGTAAGGGACGGGTCAATAGTATAATTATAGATGTAATCAAATAAATTAATTACAGTTGTTACAATGTTAAAACAAGTGCACAGACACTTAATATAAAGTGGAATCCTTTGACTTAACTGAATTTATGAGGAGAAACACTGATTAACCCTTGTGCTGTGTTGAAAACCATATAATACTTGTGGTGTTCCCAGTCAAAAATGACCGGCAGGCAAAAAATTGCTTATAAATCTCTTGTTTTGCTACCTTATCACTAAATATTGGATTCAATCTTTTTGTCAGGTTGTTTTCTTTCAATTAGGAAAGGTTTTGTCTTTATTTTTGGAACTGATTGATCGTAGGCCTTATTTATCTGAGCTCATGTACCTTTAGTGGATAATTTTGTCAATTTTACAAAAAAAATATGAAAATATGTTTATCACACTAGTGTGCTTAAATGTTTAAATGGGAAATTTGTTTTAAAAAAACAAGGTTTTATTTTGTTTTTATTTATTACAAAATGGCACAAAGTCACACTTGTGGTGTTCCTGGTCAAAAATGACCGGCCTGTAGAAAAATAACTTATAAATCACTTGTTATTGACAATACTCAAAATAGTTTATGTACATGAACGTGTGTGTATGTGCACAGATGCAGGAGTATGCATGTATCCACACATGCACAGGTCCAAGGCCTTTATTTTTGCAAGCCTACATGTACATACAGTGGGTACGGAAAGTATTCAGACCCCCTTAAATTTTTCACTCTTTGTTATATTGCAGCCATTTGCTAAAATCATTTAAGTTTATTCTTTTTCCTGATGAATGTACACACAGCACCCCATATTGACAGAAAAACACAGAATTGTTACATTTTTGCAGATTTATTAAAAAAAGAAAAACTGAAATATCACATGGTCCTAAGTATTCAGACCCTTTGCTGTGACACTCATATATTTAACTCAGGTGCTGTCCATTTCTTCTGATCATCCTTGAGATGGTTCTATACCTTCATTTGAGTCCAGCTGTGTTTGATTATACTGATTGGACTTGATTAGGAAAGCCACACACCTGTCTATATAAGACCTTACAGCTCACAGTGCATGTCAGAGCAAATGAGAATCATGAGGTCAAAGGAACTGCCTGAAGAGCTCAGAGACAGAATTGTGGCAAGGCACAGATCTGGCCATGGTTAAAAAAAAATTTCTGCTGCACTTAAGGTTCCTAAGAGCACAGTGGCCTCCATAATCCTTAAATGGAAGACGTTTGGGACGACCAGAACCCTTCCTAGAGCTGGCCGTCCGGCCAAACTGAGCTAACGGGGGAGAAGAGCCTTGGTGAGAGAGGTAAAGAAGAACCCAAAGATCACTGTGGCTGAGCTCCAGAGATGCAGTCGGGAGATGGGAGAAAGTTGTAGAAAGTCAACTATCACTGCAGCCCTCTACCAGTCGGGGCTTTATGGCAGAGTGGCCTGACGGAAGCCTCTCCTCAGTGCAAGACACATGAAAGCCCGCATGGAGTTTGCTAAAAAACACCTGAAGGACTCCAAGATGCTGAGAAATAAGATTCTCTGGTCTGATAAGACCAAGATAGAACTTTTTGGCCTTATTTCTAAGCGGTATGTGTGGAGAAAACCAGGCACTGCTCATCGCCTGTCCAATACAGTCCCAACAGTGAAGCATGGTGGTGGCAGCATCATGCTGTGGGGGTGTTTTTCAGCTGCAGGGACAGGACGACTGGCTGTAATCGGGGGAAAGATGAATGCGGCCAAGTACAGGGATATCCTAGACGAAAACCTTCTCCAGAGTGCTCAGGACCTCAGACTGGGCCGAAGGTTTACCTTCCAACAAGACAATGACCCTAAGCAGACAGCTAAAATAACGAAGGAGTGGCTTCACAACAACTCCGTGACTGTTCTTGAATGGCCCAGCCGGAGCCCTGACTTAAACCCAATTGAGCATCTCTGGAGAGACCTAAAAATGGCTGTCCACCAACGTTTACCATCCAACCTGACAGAACTGGAGAGGATCTGCAAGGAGGAATGGCAGAGGATCCCCAAATCCAGGTGTGAAAAACTTGTTGCATCTTTCCCAAAAAGACTCATGGCTGTATTAGATCAAAAAGGTGCTTCTACTAAAGACTGAGCAACGGGTCTGAATACTTAGGACCATGTGATATTTCAGTTTTTCTTTTTTTAAAAATCTGTAAAAATATCAACAATTCTGTGTTTTTCTGTCAATATGGGGTGCTGTGTGTACATTAATAAGGAAAAAAAATGAACTTAAAAGATTTTAGCAAATGGCTGCAATATAACAAAGAGGGAAAAATTTAAGGGGGTCTGAATACTTTCCGTACCCACTGTATGTGAACATGAACAGGATGAACATGCTCCTGAACACTAATTGTTTCTCTGAATTTCGACCCCACCATTCATTTTCAATGGGCAGTCATTTCTGACCAATATAAGCTCAGTAAAACTGCTAAAATTTTAGTCTTAAGTTTGTCAAAATTCTAAGAATTATGTACTTTTACTCTTATTCCTAGACTCAAGAATAAGTATGATTCATAAAGGTTCCTAAGTGTCAAGACTAGGTCTTAGCTCCTAAATTATTTAGGAGGGCTGGAGAGGTATCCTAACCTAGTTAGGAATAACAAGATGGCAGCAAAGAAGAGGAGACACACGGTTTCCAAAGAAGATATGTATTGGAGTATTATGTATTGGAGTTATATGTTGACTTGGAGTTGATAAAATTATATAAATTTGATTGTCAATTTTTTTGTAACTGACCTAATAAGAAATTTAATAACTTTAAATAAATGTAATAAATATTACTTAAACAATAACTATGTTTAATGCATTTTAATACATTTATTGATTTTTTTGGTAACTGGAAAAATGCAGCAGTGCACTGTGATGACTTGGACCCATCGGTTCACAGTAAGCAGGCTCTTAAATAGTACTATTGCTAAACTTACCACACCAAACATAGTGGCCAAAATTGATGTGCAAAGGTTTTTTTTGTTTTGTTTTGTTTTTTAAATGACCATACAATATTGCTTAAACCATCAAAATATAAGGGAAAATATTTGTATGTTTATATTATTTAAATGTTTTAAAATATGAGGGAAGAATAAAACACTAAACTAAGCAAAGGTATTTATCTGACACAGCTACAGCTACAGGTTTCAGAAAAAGAAAAAAGCTCAGAAAAAAAGCACACATTGACTGCAACATAATCAGTTTTTAATATTTCATTGGTTCTCTCTTGTTTTTGCATGTGTTCATAATTTCTTTGCATGACAGCCTGGCCAAAAATTATTTGAAATCATTTGAAATTTCAATTCATTATCACACATGAAACAATAGACTCCAAGCACAGTTACACGATATGCTTACATCTTTTAAAACAATTTTAAAAATATTTGAATTAAGGTTGAAGATGTCAATTTTCATATGGCTGGACATCACATTTGGCCACTACTCTATGGCAGTTTATTGACTTTCCAACTGACCATTAAACTATGCGGCAAAAGCAAGCCTCATTTATGTTGATAGTGGGCTTCCCTAGAGTTGTTGGAGCCATTGATGGAACTCGTGTTCACATCATCGCTCCAATTGTAAATGAGGAGATATATGTCAATAGAAAAAGATTCCACAGCATCAATACTAATTTGTGATAATTTTGCACAATGCAAAGCTATTTAAAAAAAAAAAATTAATTAAAATATTAAAACTTTTCAGTGTCTTTTTAAATTATTTCTTTTATAATAACATTAAATTATTGGTGCTGTGCTGCTGTGACTTCACCCTTGCAGCCAGGCTCACTATTGACTGATTCAGAGGTTGAGGGCGGCCATTTTGAGTTGACATCATTGTAGTCCTTAGTTCACAACACTTAAGTCAGCACTTAAGAATCAGTCTTATAATTTACTAAAAGTTGCTTTTAGCTTCTTTATAAAAGACTCCTACTCCTACTCCTACTCCTAGTCCTACACTTTACTAAGAATTTTTTGACACTTAAGTCGAAACTTAAGACTATTCTTAAGAGCATTTCTGAGAAGTTTTATACATACAGGCCCAGATCAATAGCCGCGTTTCCACTGTTGGGCCTAAAGCGGGTGTGCTAGTGTCGCGTTTCCACAGTCACTTCCGGGGCTTGATCGTGGCTCGTCGGGGCTTCCTCTGGGCCAACAGCCAGGGTTTTTCGGCCCGCCGAATACCTTGGTCCAAAGCGGGCCAGCTCGGCTTGAGGGAGTGGTTACGAACAAAGGCCTACTTTATCTGTATGTGGAGACAGAGGCGCCATGGATGATTACATGTAGGTTACCAGCTAACATCAGCATTAAAGACTTTTAAAATCATTTTAGCTCAAAACTCACTTTCAGACAGCAAGTGTTTGAAATAACTTACGTTTGTGATCTGATGTGGATTCTGATCACCAAGACTATGCGCGCTATTACCATAGTAAACATGGTAAATATGACGGCTTGAAGAAATCAGACAAATCATATAGGCTACATAAGCTATGACAATCATGTATTTATTTTATCTGTCAGCACGTCTTGTCTCTTAACGGACTGTCTGATATCCATATTTAGCTCCGTATATTTCATAAAATAAAACAACTCCAGTTTTTCGGGATTCCTCTGTTTCTCAGACTGAAAATATAACTGTTGAGACAGTCACTGGAGAGAGTGCTAAAGTTCCTCATATCGTATTTTTGGTGGAAAATTTGAAGAAATTATTATTCTTTGTAAATGTGATGTAAACATACTGTCCTATGACTACAAATAAACAGAAACAGACGCAACTGAATAAGTATGTGTGTCTTCTTTCTTTTGTGAAATAACAGTAAATACCACTTTATTTCTGTGACTAATGTTTAATCTTGACACAAATTAATTCATTATGATCAATTTGCTTGGTAAAACATTGATGCTTGGGTTTTTAAAATCTTTAAGTAAACAACAAAATGCCAACAAACGCCTGCCTTTATCATTTATCACTTTGCAATATCACTAGTCTCCAGTGATTTCTTTCTGATTATTTTTCTGATAAAACTTCCATTTGTTTGTGAAATGACGGGTTTGTGTGACGTTGTTCCAGAGAGGCGTGTTACGGGCGGGTTTTAGTGAAGCGCTGTGGAGCTTCTGGCCCGACGGTGGAAATGCAGCGTGATTTTGGGCTCGGTGCTACAAGTCCGGGTGTCACAAATTCCCTGTGTCTGGACCCTTATGTTATTTTCTGTTGTGTGTTTTGCTTTATAGTTTTTCATGTTGACTTAAGTTCTCCAGGTGCTTCCTATCTGCCACGCCCCTTATTACCTTATTTAGTTAGTTTTCTCTGTGTATTTATAGTCCTTGTGTTCACTCTTGGTTATGAGTCGTTAACGTTTAACGTGTTTCTTGTTTTCTGAGACTTATTATTAAATTGTTCCTGCACATAGATCCACTCCTCTGTCTGCTCATTCCACACCCCAGTGCTACAGAACGACTCCTCTACTATGGATTTAGCAGGATCAAGCCAGGCCCTTTTGAGTGCTCTTTGTACTGTGTTCCAGAACGGGCGACCGATGTTATGTGGAGGAGTTTGTGGCTATTTGCCATCTCGCTCCACTAGATGAATCCACCCTTTTAGACTGCTTTTGGAGGGGGCTGGATATGAATATCGCTGAGTTGATGTTGTGGGAAAATGATGGCTGGACTCTGGCTCAGTATATTGATCTGGTTCTGCAGCTGTGTGGATCTTCCTTCACCGTGGGTGGGGCATTTTTTGGAGGGGGGCTATATGGCCGTTGGCTGCAGAGCGTGGCCCATCGCAGACCGCACCATCAGTCAGCACCATCGTGGTCTCTGGACCCGTCCGAGAGCAGAGAGGATTGCTGTCCAGTGTGGACGATCCACCGCTGACTTCAGCACGAGCAGCTGGCATTCCGAAGCCTTCGCCAGTTGCTACGCACTCAAGGCCGCCGGTTGCTACACACTCAAGCCCATCTGTCTCAGCACTTTCTAGTTCCTCTGATGCAGCACTGCTCGACTCGAAGGTAGACTGTTTGTTTATTGTTCTCCCTGTAATGGCTACCGCCATTTGGTGTGTTTGGGCTGCACACACGCCACCTATTTCCCCCGAGTCAGCGGTGGGAGGTTTTTCTGAACTCTCTGTGTCTTTGGATGTTTTTGATTCTGAAATTCTGAAATCCATGTGAACTCTGATGTCTCTGTTTCGGTCGTGGGCGCTGTTCCTGAACTCTCTGTGTTCCCTGATAACTCTGAGGCCACAGAGGCCATTTCTGAACATTTTGTATCCCCTAATGGCTCCGTTATGGCTACTGAAGCTGTTTTTGAGCTCTCTGTGTCCTCTGACTTTAATGTCTGCCCAGTTGCAAACACAGAGATTGCTTATGAACTCCCTGAACTTTCTGCCAGTCCTATTCTGGTTTTGAATTCCCTGTCTGTTTATCTTGGGCCTCAGAGACTATTACTAACCTACCTGTGCCCTCTTTTGTAGTTCTGCCTGTCTTTCCAGATCCACCGTCTTCAGCCCTGACTACACTGCTGTGGTGGTCATCTGCTTCGCCATGGAGATCTTCAGCCTCGATTGCACAGCTATGGTGGTCATCTGCTCCACTGTGGAGGTCTTCAGTCCCGACTACACTCATGTGGTGGTCATCTGCTCCACCATGGAGATCTTCAGCCCCAACTACACTGCTGTGGTGGTCATCTGCTCCGCAGTGGAGACCTTCAGCCCCGACTACACTGCTGTGGTGGTCATCTGCTCTGCCGTGGAGATCTTCAGCCCTGACTGCACTGCTGTGATGGTCAATCGCTCCACCGTACAGGTCTTCAGCCCTGACTACACTGCTGTGGTGGTCATCTGCTCCGTAGTGGAGATCTTCAACCCTGACTGCACTGCTATGGTGATCGTCTGCTCTGCCGTGGAAATCTTCAGCCCCGACTACTCTTCTGTGGTGGTCATTTGCTTCGCCCTGGCCGCTCGACCAGCTTGTTCTATCCTTGCAACTTGCCCTGCCTGCTCCATTTCAGTCTCCAGGCCCTCTTCCACTCCATGGTCCTGGCCCTCCATCCCTCCCTCTGTTTCCGCCTCCGTTCCACCTCCCACCTGGACTTTTGTATAATGTCCTTTTGTATAAGGTCTCTTGGTTATGAGTCATAAACGTTTGGATGTATGTGGTTTTTTCGTGTTTCTTGTTTTCTGAGACTTATTATTAAATTGTTCCTGCACGTAGATCCACTGCTCTGTCTGCTCACTCCACACCCCAGTGCTACACCGGGGCTATTAGCCTAGCCTGGCCTGCTGAAAGCCCTGGCTCGCACTGGCCCAACAGTGGAAAAGCGGCTATTAAGGCCTACAATCAATCAGTTTCAAAAATAAATACAAAACCTGTCCTAATTTAAAGAAAACAAGTTGACAAAAAGATCGAATCCAATATTTGATGATAAAATAGCATAAGTGATTTATAAGTTATTTTTGTAGGCCGGTTTTTTTTTTTTTTTGTAAAATTGACAAAATTTTCCACAAAAAACATTTTTCACTCAAAAAGGTACATGAGCTCAGATAAATAAGGCCTACGATTGATCAGTTCCAAAAAGAAATATAAAAACTGTCCCAATTGAGAGAAAACAAGTTGACAAAACGATTGAATCCAATATTTAGAGATAATGTAGAATAATGAGAGATTTATATGCAATTTTTTTGTATGCCGGTCATTTTTGATGGGGAACACCACAAGTGTTCCAATGTGGAAAATTACAAATTACAAAAATTATCAAAATTATCAATTATCAATTTTTGGAAATATGTTGGGTGTATGAGAAAATCCTTTTCGGGTCAAAATGACCCGAACACAACCTGAGGGTTACCCAATTGTGTTTACTCACAACATACAGACTCACTTAGTGTGACGCTCAATCAAACGGCCTCCCTCTCTCTGCATAAGTACAGACCCTACAACAGAATGAATTTTACTTTAACCCATCCAACCCTTGTGAATACCAGCAGTAAGTAATGAATAGTTAGGAAATGACAGTTAGGCAGGGAACTGGGTTGTGGGGTTCTTCTCATATAATGCATTCCTCTTGTAGTGACTCCCTGAGTGTATGTAAATATATTTAACATTAATGCATTACAGTCAGACTTTTTTTTTTACTGCCAAACTTTTCAGGGCCCTGCGGTATTTTCAGGATTTTTAGGCATCATTAGTGGTTTGGGATGTGGAGGCTGACACTGCATCTGTGGAGCAGGGCTGTCTCAGGTCTCGTACCTCAGACAACTACGGAGTCACCCTAGTGTTTATTTTCTCTGAATCATCTGAGGGTAAACTATCACTATACCCTGACATAAACGAGGGGCTTTAAACCACACATTTAAAGTCCATGTGGAATCAAATCCTTATTTGCTGTCTCATCTTCAGAACGTTGGTGTAATTGCTCTTATTGCAAGCAATTTATTGGTGCATGATATTCCAAAGGACAAAAGTTGTCTCTGTAATCTTTACTCAGAATTAAACAACTTGATCTGGTGCTAAAATGACTTTCTTTTTTAGCTGATGTCACCAAGTTCTATTGTTTTTCAACTCTTTTTATGATGCAATCAATTCCAGATGGATAAAATCAAGTTTCGCCCTACATGTTTTTTTTTTCCCTCATTGATATCCTGTTTCACTTTGAAACACGTCACATTACAGAAGTAAAATGGTTGGTTGTTCAGTGTCAACTTCTGGTTGCAACTACTGGCTAAGAAATTTCACATTTAAACTCAACAACAGAATTCACAACCTATTTTACTTCCACCATATGTATTTATTAGGAATGCACAATATATATGCACCAGTTTTTTTTAATTAATATATTTTTATACTTTGCATACTTTATAACACTGTGATTAAAATCAAAATAATTTATTTTAGTTTTTTGTGTTTTATTTAAAATAGTATGAAATAGTTTGCATTTTATTTTGTCTTATCTGTATTAGCCAGAATATGTCTGTGTGTCTGTGTCTGTGTGTGTGTGTGTGTGTGTGTGTGTGTGTGTGTGTGCGCGCATGCACGCGTTTTTGTGACATATCAGAACACAAATTTGTATGATGACATGGGTATGAGATAGGTATTACAAGGAGAGGGTGACTTAAGAGGACATTACCCCATGTCCCCATTTTTCAAAAGGCTTATAAATCATACAGAATGGGTTTTTTTGATAAAGTAAAAATGTGCACAGTTTTCTGTGAATGGGTAGGTTTAGGTGTAGGGTTGGTGTAGGGTGATAGAAAATGTACAGTATAAAAACCATTACGCCTATGGAATGTCCCCACAATTCACAAAAACAAACCTGTGTGTGTGTGTGTGTGTGTACGTGGGTGCGTGTGTAGATGTAATGGAAAAATCCTTTTTTTGTGTTACATACCATTATAGAGCCAAGTGGTTGGAAAATAAGAGACAAGTGACAAAGGCCAAAAGGAAAAGTAATTAGAGGTGGAGCAAGTAATTACATTTTGTTCAAAGATTATGAATATTTTGGTTATACTTTATTTGTGTCCAAGTTACAATGTAATTATACATTTAAGTACTGAGTAATATTAATAAACCATATACTGGTTTAGGGTTAGTTACATGTAATTACAGTAAGTATTATTTATAGTTATTAGTAACTACATGTAACGTGTAACAAGGACAGTGTAAAATAGTGTTACGAATATTTTCTTTAGAATAATGTCATCCTATTCCAGGTGAAAAGGAAATATATTTAAATTATACTTCCCTTTCGAAAGGGAACTCGCACTGCGTGATATGTCCCGCGACATGGTGAGATTAGATATGCCATGAAAACGCAAGAAGCACGAGCCCCTTCGCGGTCGCCTCTAAGAACGTTTTCTGTCGGAACATAACTGTCCATCTCGTACGTGCCTTCCTTTCTCACAGATCTTCACACTGAGGTGTGGAGATCTTAGAGAAAGTCATATTCTGCTCGCATCTATCGCACTCAGGCGATTTATGCTGTTGTTGAGGGGATGCAGGAGCATATGAATGCATCGGTGCCTCGCGATGGGCGTGGCATCCGCATTGAAGGCTCGTCTCTGCCTGTTCAGCTTTGCGCGTCATCTCTTTGCGCATCATGTCTTAATGGCAGAGCATATGTGGCAGTGGATCAATGCTAAACACTATGGCTGTGTTGCAGAGCCCGCCAGGTTGATCTGCTGTAGGACCTGGCTTTGCCAGGAGGGGCTCTCAAACGTTTTTGCATCTGGCCCTGAAGCTAGACCTAGGTTGTTTTTGGCAGTTTGTTTTTACTTTTACATCTGCCTTACTGATGGTTCGGCATTAGTGGCTAGTTGTGAATGCGCTGTCTGATGCCAGATAGTTTACTGAGTAGTAGGCTCTCTGTAAGCCTCCTTGGTGACTATTTTTAGTTTTAACAGGGTTTTTTCAAAACGCTTCAGGCGATGCTGAGTTATTGGGCTTTTTAGCATCCTTAGCAGTTCTATAGGAAGTGCATTAAGCCTGTGAGTCCCCTGCTTTTTCTAGGAGTGTTGTCAAGTCATTAAGCTCTCTTTGAGCCTCCTTGTCTACTGCATTTATAGAAAATGCTGTATTGATAGCAGTGCTTTTTACCATTGCTAGGCCTTCTCTCGCTAGGGTGATATTTTTCTGAGGCCTACGCTTCCCTGAGCTGCGTTTATATATCTAGTGCAAGTTGTAGGCTCTCTGTGAGTTTCCTTGCAGGATATCCTGAGTTTTTGGGCGTTGTTAGGTCTCCTATCAATTTAGAGAGTTGTCATTTGAGGCTTCCGCTCCCAGAGCTTGGCTACTTTTTGCTAAGTTGCTAGGCTCTCTCTAAGCCTCCTTGGCTACTGCAGGTGTTGTCTGGCCTCCTCTCACTAGCGAGGGTTATTTTTAGATCTCCGCTCTACAGAGCTCCACCAGGGTAACAGTTTGAGTTGAAGGCTCTCTGTGAACCTCCTTACTAGACATCCTGACTGTGGGGCGTTGTTAGGCCTCCTCTCGATTAGAGAGTTGTTATGCTGAGGCCTCTGCTCCTAGAGCTCGGCTATCATTAGTTAAGATGTCAGGCTCTCTGTTAGCCTCCTTGGCTAATATGAGCATCGTCTGGCTTCCTCTCATTTAGAAAGTTACTTTTTTTATTTTTGAGGCCTCCGTCGGGATATCAGTTGCGGGTTGCAGGCTCTCTGCGAGTGAACCTCTCCTTGCAGGTTTTCTCTGAGTGTGGCCTCCACTCCCAGAGCTTGGCTAATATGAGCATTGCCAGGCCAAAGCTGCAGTACAAAATAGTATAACTGCAGTATAATTAAGCACAACCATAGATTTGCAGTATAATGAAGTATAATCACAGTACAACTGCAGTACATTGAAGTTCAACAGCAGTAAAACTGCAGTTGTATTGCAACTATACTGCAATATTGCAGTTTTTTTCGTGTCCAAAAAACTGCATTTTTCTATATATAAAAACTGTATAAAAACTACATATTTTTTGTAAGAGCTGCTCCTAGAGTTTGGCTTTTATTGAAGTCTTTATTTGCTAAATAGCCAGGCTCTTTCTGAGCCTCCTTGGCTAATAGGAGCGTCGTCAGGCCTCCTCTCATTTTTGAGAGTCACCTCTGAGGCCTCCACTCTCTAGAGCTCCATCTGGATATCAGTTGCAGGTCGCAGGCTCTCTTTGAGCCTCCTCGCAAGCCTTTCCTGAGTGTGGAACATTGTTAGGCCTCCTCTCGATAGGAGAGTCGTTATGCTGAGGCCTCCTTTTCTAGAGCTCAGTGTAGTGTCTGGATAGGATCAGCTTAGCCAACCAACTTTAGATTTTTCAGAATGCTTTTAGTTCTTGAACTTTTCAAGTAAATCATGAATCGGCTCCGGCAGGTCTGGATCAGATTGCCCCATTGGGCAATTTGTTGCCTTATTGAAGCTAAGCAGAAGACATTCTCACCAGCTCCAGGGACTTCAAAAGAGTGACCCTTGTTCACCCAACGTTGGGCTAATGGCCATGTGGCTCACAGACACTGGCCAAAACCCCAATACACATCACACACACACACACAGAGACTGTATTTACATTTAGCCTCAAAATATGATTATGTCAAAGTGTACCCTTTTGTTGTATCCAGTGTGTATGCATGTATCCATATTATAGAAGCTTAGTTACGACTGTAGTTGTGTTAGTTTTATTCTAAACGTTATATTCAAGTATTGCGCTGTATCTCTCTCTTATTTTTTTTTAAACCTCTCAGAATGTTCTAATTAACAATGTATGTTACGTTACTGTAAGCATTTTTCTATTTTTAATAGTACTTCGAAGAAAATGTACTCAGATCTGACACTCCATATACTATGCAAATTAGGTCGTAAATGGAGACAAAGAAAAAGTTTGCCCACCAAACTAGCACCCTTGCCATTGGCTGGCACATCCTAGTTCAGTACGTTAACAAACTGCTATTTGTGTCTAAACATTCTAGGCAATTGTTAACCTTTTAAAATAAACTGCAGTTCATTAATATTAAACTTGTTCCTGCAAAGGTTGATAATCTTTTTGCAGCACATTTTAATATTAATAAGTACTGCCTGATAGAAAGAAAGGAAGCTTCTGTCAGCGGGATAAAAGTTTGGTTCGAGCGAAGTTCCTCTTACCTCTCTCTCAGAAGGCCTCATAATTTGTATCACTATTAAATTTGAATTATTGCATGGTGTCCGATATTCCAAAATAACGATTCACTCCCTTAATAGGTAAATCATTGGCCTAGCTAACCAGTGCATGCCTAATGCAAATCTAATCTGAAAAACATTGTTTATCTGATTGATGCGTGGAATTAGGAGTTATTAACACCTTGATCCAGTGTTAATTTGTAACGCAGCAAAGAAATCCTGCTAAAGTTTCACATTCTTGTCCAGTGAACTGGCACAAAAGGATCCGCTGAGATTCTGAATATTTTATACGTGATAAGTTGCAGTTAAATCAGCCGTGAAAGCTTAAGATTTTTAAAGTAGGTTGATGCAGTATCTCTGAATAAACACCAAAGAACAGTCTGTTTAGGTGTGGAACACACAGCATTGTTGTGTGGATTCACTAACGCCACCTTGTGGGTGTTCTGTGTTAGGTCTTCTTTTCTTATTGCCTTGTTCTGAATTGATTTTCAACTTCCCTTTGGCTATTTTAATTTTGTTTGCTGTTATATATATATATATTTTTTATTCTTTTCACTTTATTGTTTGCTAGTATTTGGAATGTGGTATACTGATTTAAATTTAGTTTAAATGAAACGTTAACTGTGAAAATATATACAATCATATTTATATATTTACTCTGTATTTAAGTCTAAATTTAAAGTACAGTAGGCTACTTTAGGATTTTATTCAACTCCACTCCATCTTAGAGACAAATATTGTATGAAAAACTGACATTTTGGACATCATGGATATTACAGTTTGATTTAGATATTTAGATAGTTGGCTGGTCAGCTCAAACAAAGTAACTGTATGTTCATAACATGTTTTTTCAAAGATCATTTAGCTTACTACAATGAAGCCAAATTATTCAGGAAATCAGGAATAAATATACAACTTAAATTTGAAAATAAAAAGAAAGTTAAATGTAATGTTGTAATGTTATTAATGACTATTTTATTCTGCCAATGCATTGGACAATGTTTTATAGTTGTTATAAGACAGACAAATGTCACCACAAATTTATTAAGTCTTTAGAAAGGGACTTTGACTTTATACCAGTGCTTAAGTTGCTAGATATCTAGTGTCAGTATCATGTTACAGTGGTTAACATCTGTATTCCACATGTTATTTATTAGCAAATGCATAGCAGCCCTATCCACCTAGGAAAAAACGAAATAGTCTGCTTTTTATTTATGCAAACAGCAACTAAAAACTTACCAGTTACTTCTGTGGGCAGCATCTTTATCTGGTTGCGTCTAATTGGTCAAATTGAATGTAGCTGCACTGAAAAACATGCACTGTCACACTTTGTATCAAAAATACAACTGGCACAGACAAGTAACGTTAATTAAATTCAAATCTTACCTGGAGTCACAAAATAACAGGGTTCCAAAAGCCACACAAAAGAAAACGGAGATATTTTAATGAAATCTCAGATTTATATCCCTCCAATGAACAACGATTCACCAAAACGTTTAAAAAAATTAATCCCCAAAAAATTAAAAAAAGTAATGACCAATGCTCTAAAGTGACCTGATCGCTCTAGTCTATATACAACCAATATATTCAAATCACATGAGTCAATATTTTATTTACAATAGAACATAGATAACATAACAAATGTTTGAATGGAGAAATGTTACACTTTTATCTACTAAATGAGCTCATTTCAAATTTGATACCTGTTACAGGTCTCAAAAAGCTGGCATAGGGGCAACAAATGGCTGAAAAAGCAAGAAATTTTGAAAAGATTCAGCTGGGAGAACATCTAGCAACTAATTAAGTTAATTGATATCAGGTCTATAACATGATTAGCTATAAAAGGGATGTCTTAGAGAGGCAGAGTCTCTCAGAGGTAAAGATGGGCAGAGCTGTGAAAGAGTGCATAAAAAAGATTGTGGAATACTTTAAAAACAATGTTCCTCAATGTCAAATTGCAAAATCTTTGCAAATCCCATCATCTACAGTGCATAACATCATCAAAAAATTCAGAGAAACTGGAGAAATCTCTGTGTGTAAGGGACAAGGCCGAAGACCTTTATTGGATGCCCGTGGTCTTCGGGCACTCAGACGGCACTGCACTGTGTCAATGACATTACTAAATGGGCCCAGGAATACTTCCAGAAACCACTGATGGTAAACACAATCCACCGTGCTATCTGCAGATGCTAAAGCTCTATCATGCAAAAGGGAAGCCATATGTGAACATGGTCCAGAAGCGCCGTCATGTCCTATGGGCCAAGGCTCATTTAAAATAGACTGTTTCAAAGTGAAAAAGTGTTCTATGATCAGACGAGTCCAAATTTGACATTCTTGTTGGAAATCACGGACACCGTGTCCTCCGGGCTAAAGAGGAGGGAGACCGTCCAGTGTGTTATTAGCGTTCAGTTCAAAAGCCAGCATCTCTGATGGTATGGGGGTGCATAAGTGCATACAGTATGGGCAGCTTGCATATTTTGGAATGCACTATGAATGCTGAAAGTTATATAAAGGTTTTAGAGCAACATAAGCTCCCCTCCAGACAACATCTATTTTAGGGAAGGCCTTGTGTATTTCAGCAGGACAATGCAAAACCACATACTGCAGCTATTACAACAGCATGGCTTCGTCGTAGAAGAGTCCAGGTGCTGAATTGGCCTGCCTGCAGTCCGGAAAAATACATCAAAGACGACCATGAACTATTCAGCAGCTGGAAACCTATATCAGGCAAGAATGGGACCAAATTCCAACACCAAAACTTCAGAAACTCATAACCTTGATGCCCAGATGTCTTCAAACTATTTTGAAAAGAAGAGGATATGCTAAACCATGGTAAAAAAAAAAAAGCCCCTGTCCCAGCTATTTTGAGATCTGTAGCAGGCATCAATTTTGAAATTAGCTCATTTTGTGCATAAAATTATAAAATTTCTCAGTTTAAACATTTGTTATGTTATCTATGTTCTACTGTGAATACAATATTGGCTCATGTGATTTGAAAGTCTTTTAGTTTTCATTTTATTCAAATTTAAAAAACGTCCCAACATTTCCGGAATTCAGGTTGTAATTTAACAGTTTAAATTTAGTCTTCTATTAACATTCAAGGCACATATGCACACATAGGGTATCTGGTGTGAGGCTGCCTGCGACTCTGAGCTCATCATCATAAAAACCAATCAGAGCTGTTCAACGGCCTTGGAACGGCCCGGTGTTACACTTGTTGTTTAATTTAAACAGAAATAAATATATAGGGATTTTCTGGTGATTGGGAACGAGTGGGCGAAGTGTGGGGATCCGGTGACGATGTTTTGTGATTGTTGGTGGTGGGAACTGACTCCGTGACAGTACCCCCTCCTCCTCGCCTGCACCCGGTAGATGTTCTCCTCTTCAGCAATGTCGGGAGGAGGAGGTACCAAATTGTCACCAGGATCTGTGGAGAGAGGAGATAAGGGTTCAGTGTGAGGTTTAAGAAGTGAAACATGGAATGAAGGTGATATTGTGGAGGTAAGTTGAGCCGGTAGGTGACTTCGTTGAGCTGCCTCTGGATGGTGAATGGACCTATGTACCGAGGAGTTTACGACAGGGCAGCCGGAGACGGATGTCCCACGTCGATAGCCATACCTTCTGGCCAGGTTGGTACTGTGGAGTTGGGCCTCTTCTGGCATCCGTGTGCCTTTTGTGTCTCCGAACTGCCTGTTGAAGGTGTACATGAGCTAAGTCCCACACTCTCACTCTGCTGGAACCAGTGGTTGACAGCTGGAACCTTGGAGGGCTCCCCCGACCAGGGGAAGAGAGGAGGTTGGAAGCCCAGGACGCACTGAAACGGGGTGAGCCCTATGGTGTTCTGCCGGAGGGAATTCTGGGCATACTCCGCCCAGGGCAGGAACTGGCTCCAGCTGTCCTGGTTCCGGTGGCAATATACCCGTAGGTACCTCCCAATCTCCTGGATCTTCTGCTCAGTCTGGCCATTGGTCTGAGGCCTGCTTGTCAGACGCAGGATATGATACCTCGATCTGAGACGATATCCTCTGGGATTCCAAAATGACGAAACACGTTATTGAACAGGGTTTCTGCGGCCACCAGCGCTGTGGGCAAACCCTTGAGGGGAATAAGCTTGCTTGACTTGGAGAACTGATCCACAATCATGAAGACACAGGTGTAATTGTTAGAAAGTGGGAGGTCCGTCATGAAGTCAACTCGAAGGTGAGTCCAGGGTCTCTGTGGTATGGGCAGCAGGAGGAGTTTACCCTCTGGGTAGCTTCCTAGGAGTGTCGGCAACGGCACAGACTGAGCATCCTTTGACGTGTCGGGAGACATCCTGGGGCATGGATGGCCACCAGTACTGTTGCTGCAGAAGGCGAGAGGGTACGTGAACTACTTGGGTGTCCAAGGAGGTAAACGGATCCGGGGTACGATCCTCGCCTGTGTTCGTGGAGCTCTGCATATGGTCTGGTCTTCTGTCAGACACAGACGGGAACAAGAGGGTAAGTATACAACAGGTGGTTTATTTGGAATCAGAGGTACGAACACAGAAATCACAGATGAATGGTAGGCTGATATGAACACGTTGAGCAAAGTCACTTAGCTGAATGTTAACAGAGTTCTTTCTGATATGTTGCAGGTTTGACAAAGGAAGGAGTGGAGACACAGGAACATTTGAGGAGAGGAGAGGTGAGGAGAGGTGAGGAGAGGTGAGGAGAGGAGAGGTGAGGTGAGGTGAGGTGAGGAGTCCAGGTATGTGTGAACAAGATCAGACACTGAAGTGCAGGGAGTGAGAGTTCTTATAGTGCTGGTCTGATGCGGTGCAGGTGCAGCTGATCAGTATTCTGGTGATTGGGAACGAGTGGGCGGAGTGTGGAGATCCGGTGACGATGTGTTGGTGGTGGGAACTGACTCAGTGACAATAACTATTTAAAATATATTGCAGTAGGCCTACACATGGTTATAAAGTACATTTAAACCCACTAAAAGCTGAATCATTTTGCTATGTTACACATAATTATATACACAAAAATATATTTTAAGTAAGAGGAACATAAGTATGTTTTCTGTAAATACACTAACTTCACTAAAAGTATACTTGTGTTTAGCAAGTGTAACTAAGTATATATTTATTACCAAAGTACTTCTAGTATATATTTTTTTTTTAAATACAGTAGTCAACATTTGAAGTGGATCAAAACCTTTCATCAAAGTTGTCCTAAAACCTTCTATATATTAAAAGTATGCTTGTGTTTAGCATATTTCTTAAAAGTGTAATTAAGCATATATTTATTACCAAAGTACTTCTAGTATATATTTTGTTATAAATATATTAAAATGCAATTCAATATATTTTTCATGCGCTTCAAATAAGCATGTTGGTAATACAAATGTATTATTAACTGACTACTTGCATTTCAAGTATATTTTTAATACATTTAATACTATGTCTTTTCCACCTGAGATAACATGTATTAGGAAAGCAAATTGGATCCATATGATTTAATAAAGAATTTGCCATGTTTCAAAGACATGGGGGGGCATGTGTCAAGCTGTTAAAGCTGAGCTCCTCAATACCCTGTCCTGTAGAATTATTTGATGGGTACTCAAACAATACCAATACTAGTAAGTATATTTTCCTATATGTTGTATGCATCGTATTTAGCTTACATAATGTGTGTTGGGGGAAACAATTGGTGAAAGACAACAATCTTTTAAAGAGATTGTAAAAAAAAAAAAAAAAGCATAATTTGCTCAACTGATAGAGCTGGTCCAGAGGAGCCCCTTTAAAGGTGTCTGAGGAATGTGCCAGCAGAATAGGGCTTGCATAGAAACCGTACACTGTTTGTACATTGTGCATTAGTGGACTTTATTGCATAAAAATGCATTAGTGCATTATAAGTTTATCTATCATTATGGGAAGACCCAGCCTGTTGGTGTTCTAAATATCAGTTAGCTACTGTTAATGTGCATTTCTTCTCTACTTGTCGTGAAATTCTTCTCATAATATGTAATGACATGTCAGAGCATGTCCATCTCCTAAAGGCTTTCTCTATAGACTACCTGTCCTCACAATACTTTTTTAAGTTAAACATCATAAAGGAAAAAAATTCCTGGGCCTGAGATTCAATTGCTGGTGACCCTAAGGGACCCACAGTATCATAGCAATCAACCCCAAATTAAAAAATTTGTCCTGCTACTTTGTCCTGCTGTTAACCTGATAGAACATAAGTCGTAGAGCTTTGTTTTGGTCTGTCAAGCTTGATAGCTGATGAAAGCTTTCTAAGGTCATCAAATAAGACACTACCTTTAGCAGAAAAGCCTTTTCCTTCCCCTCACTGTCTCTTCAGACTCTGGGACTGACAAAGTGACAGTAGTGGGCAAGCATTTCCAGGGAAGAGCGTGATTTTCAAAGGCCGGGGTCAGAAAAGTAGGTCAGCAAAGGGAGGAATGAGGTGTCCACCCGACTGATTTCAGCTCTGTAATGATAGCATGGAATAAAGTTCACACAGATGGACATGGCTGTAATGATAGTGATGTCTAGAGTAACTATGCAGTGCTTCACCTTCTGTTTCAAAATGAGGAGGCAATGAATAAACAACGATAAATATTCGCTGCATGATATAGGCTTGTGAATCTTGTGGGAATGTGTCAAAAGACTATCTCGAGAGATATTGTGAGATTTCCTGTGTTCACAGTTGGGACTCTGGTTGAAAAACTGTTCGTGTGGTGTGCTGTCTTTGTCATATCACGGCACACCACACACTATAGGAGCAAAACGGTTAAATCTAGGATTTTTTTGTCCTCATGTTTGTGGTCTCTCACATTTTGAAAATCTTATTAGTTTTCAAAAATCTTTTAGTGTGTACCCAGCATTATTCGGAAAGGCACGGATAATGACTTCAAAATTCATGACAAATTCAAACGAATAATAGAAAAGGTATTAAATGCAGTCACACCTTGTTCTTACTGGATAACAGGTGAGTGGTGAGCCAGATGACAGCACAAGATTTTAGATAAACAATTACTATAGTGCAACTTACGACAGATAAATCAGTGCATCTGAGAGGATTTCAATACTCACAGCAATCGGACGGGTAAGCCTCCGATGGTGGTGAGGTGAACCTTTGGTTATTTTAGATTGGGAGGGCTCTTGTGGCATCTGATGGGAGTTCAGTACTCGCTGTGATCAGATGGGTAATCTGTTGCTGGGAGAGGCCTTAAAAATACACAAAAAATAAGCAGTGGATAACTGATCAGAAGTTATCTCATCACACGATTGGCACAACCTAATCAACCTCATTTGATAGTATAATCTTCATGTCTGCTGTAAATCTTTTGTAGCTCAGAAAAAAAAAAAAAAAAAAAAATATATATATATATATATATATATATATATATATATATGAATATATATATACACACATATAAATAGCTGATTAGAGAACATAGAAGTTGAAACATTCAACTACTGAATATTGCTAAAGTCCTATTCAGATGGTAATTGTTTCTCAGGGTGATTGCTGACGTCAGTAAAACAGTCCCATAGCGACACCCAGTGGCCATAGTGAAATTGATGTCTTAAGTGTGTCCTTCTAGAGTTGCCATAGTTAGTGTTGCATCAGAAGAAATTCAGCTGAATGCTGTATTTCCCTGCCATGCAGTTTCATGTTAGAAAGGCCTTAAAAATATATGTCTGTGAGTATTTAGTTCATATTTTTCTTTGTTAATAGAATAAAATACAATTTAAAGAAAGATGTGTATAAATTGGGTTTCCAAAAAGATATTGAAGAGCTGGTTTGTAAGACATCTGGCATCTGAGTCTTTCTTGAGTCTATCTGCCAAGCTAGTCAGGCTAGAGCACTTCGCCAATCATCCTAGTAGGGGCAGAATAGTAAAAAGACAAAGCTTCAAACGGCCTTCTGAACTCAACGGGAAATACAAACCCCAGCCACCAGAAAACTCCAGCTTTTCAGCTCAAATGCAGACAAGTATTCACAATGACTCAACCTGGTAATAAAGAAGACATGAGTGAACAACTAGAAACAAGATCATGTTGCTCCAGGGCCTCATGTTCAAGTCAGTTTTCATCAGCCAGTGCAATGACTATCAGAGCATGTGCAGAGGCAGCACGGGTGCAACTGGCATTTGCAAAGAAAGAAGCAGAGATGATGAAAGAAGAAGCATACATTGTGGAAGAAGCAGCTAGAAAGAAAGCGGAGCTTAAAGCAAATTTACACACACTACAGCTAGAAAGAGCAGCCGCTGCTGCTATTGCTGAAGCAGAAGTGTTGGAGGCAGCTGCTGATGAACAGCTTGGAGAGACAGACCGTAATAGTTCCATAACGTTGTCACTACAGAACCTAGTGCAATTTTCCAGTGAAGGTGTTACCTCTCCTGGCGTGCAACACACAGTCACAAATCCACTTCCAGACTTAAAGGCACTTGATCTCTCATGTCTACCATTGCACCAGCAGAAGGACACTGGTGAGACAGTAAGAAGAAACTATATGAGACTGTACATCAAGTAATGTACAGTCAAGTGAAATCAGTGACTATGAGTTCAGCGAGTTACCTGCCCAACATCCAGTTAGCGCTCTGCTTTACAGGAATTCTGTAAGCAATGCCTTTACTGCAAGCTCTCCAAGAGACCCCTACCACTACAGTGAACAGCCACAAGGTTCAAGATTCCATTGTAATGATTTCCAGTTAAGTCAGTGGCAGGCAAACACTTCAACTCCAATGGACCTAGCAAAATCTACTACGACATGAGATGCTAAGCTCAGGCTTATTAAAATTTGATGATCATGCAGAGAATTACTGGGCTTGGAAGGTGTCCTTTCTTAGTGCCACAGAAGATTTGAATGTCTCAGCCACAGAGGAGCTTGACTTGCACTGTAAAACTTTTCACTGTAAATTTACAGTAAAATACTGGCAGCTGGGTTGCCAGCCACTCACTGTATTTTTACAGGACTACTTCTGTAAACAACATTTACAGTATAGTACTGTAATTACCAAAGACAGTATCCTGCTGTAATATGTACTTTTACAGTATTATATTGTTTATCTACAGCTATTAACTGCATTTATACAGCTTTTCATACTGCACATATTTGTCATTAAATAATTAAAATTATAATTTTGTTATGATGTTATGGCAAAGGAAATGGAAAGCAACATATTCTGATTTTTAAAACTTTTATTTATTTATTTATTTCACGGGAAAAAGCAGAAAATTGCAACGTTGAAAGGTCAACATTTTAAATGCACTCAACAGTTCTCAATGAACAGTACAGCAATCTTATTTACTTTTAACATTTTTCCAAATGTGGAGTAAAACAAATAGTAGGCCTACACGTTTTTCAGTACTGCTCCTTTTTTGCACACACAAAAAATGCTGTTCTTACTTAGAGTTTTTGTCTTGTTTCTAGTCAAAATATCTTAAAGTTCTTAAATCAAGAAGCATTTTCTTGACAAGTAAAAATTATTTTCTTGTTTTCAGAAAAATTTAGTCAAAATTAAGTGAGTTTTTCCTTAAAACAAGCAAAATAATCTGCGTAAAATAATGTGTAAACAGTATGAATATTGTGAATATATGCACCATAGCATTTTTGTGAACACAAGGACTAACAGCCTAAGCATTAAAATGTCCAATTAACACTTCAGAAAAGATGCAACTAAAAAAATAATGCTTAGAATTGTATTCAGTGAAATCGTTCATTCATTGAATGGACTATATGCACAACTTCTGCTGCATTGTATGTCATACTACATCTCGGGAGTTTCTGGTAAAAGCATTCAGCTCACCTACATACACCACTAACCTGCTGCAGTCCAGTGCTCGTCTTCTCATTAACTGTTTTTCTCTTAATGTTTTTCTCATATTTTATACCTGAATTTACATTTTAAATTAATTTGATAAAGTAAGGATAAGTACAAGCTTGTGTGTTGGTGTTCTTATCCCAGTCTTTTAAAATAGTTAAATAAATAAGTGGTACCTGCCTCAAGAGATTTAGCAATGTTAAATATTTAAATTAATCTTTAAGGGTTAGTTTACCCCAAAATTTTATTTCTGTTGTTAATTACTTGCCCTCATGTCGTTCCACACCCATGAGACCTTTGTTCATCTTTGGAACGCAAATGTATATATTTTTTGATGAAATCTGAGAGCTTTCTGTTCCTCCACAGGCAGCAGTACAACTTACACATTCAAGGTCAAGAATGGTAGGAAACACATTGTTAAAGTAATCCATGTGTCTCTGTGACATGACAGAAACCTCTTGTATTAAAAATATCTTAATTTGTGTTCTGAAGATGAGCGATGGTCTTACGTGTGTGGAACGACATGAGGGTGAGTAATTAATGACAGAAATTTAATTTTTGGGTGAACTAACCCTTTAAACGGTAACACACTGACAGCGGACTGACAAATATACTTTGAATATTAAGAATTTGAATACTAAGAATTGTGCGAATTACACACAGTGAAATGATTGTCAATGAAAAATAGGGATTCAAATATTTAATACAAATAAATGAAGGTTTGTTCTGATCTTACTGATCAGGTCTCACACACAGCATCAATCACTAAGCGAAAATAGGCAAGTTGTATTATTTCAAAATGTAAGTGTGTTACAAGCCTCAGTGCAAGTAGTCCATTCTTTGAGTCCATACATAAAAACTAATATTACAATCAATGAACCTGTTTGTCCAGTGAACACTTAGTGTTAATTGTTTATTAATTCTAAGAAATGTTCATTTCCAGGTTATGGAACCAAACAGGCTCTGGAAGAGGGCGAAGGGCGGAGGAACAAAACAAAAGTCCACAGAACATGACAAAAATAGTCCAAGGGAGAGTGGAGGGTGGGAGGAGCCAAGGGGAAGCCTGGAGCAGGAGGAGCCAGATGTTCATCCAGAGACCAACCCTGATGAGGCCCCAGGGTGGAGTCGAGAACGGGAGACGCCATAGTGGAGAGTTGAGCGGCGCCACCCTGGGGACGGCCGATGGAGACGCCACCGATGATGGAGATCCAGGAGGAGCTGGCATGCCAGAGAGCCCACACGACACTGCTGGATCTGGAGACCGAGATGGAGCCGGGACGATGAGCATCTGAGGTGGAGATGGGGAACCTGAAGACTGAGACGGAGCCCGATGGAGTCTTGAGGCTGAGGGTTTCCGGTGGAACAGAGGGAGGGAGGAGCCACGGTGGAGGCGACGCGTCGACAGGCCGCTGTGGAGTGTAGGGTTCGGAGGCTGGAGGCGGAGCCAGGAGATCCTCTGGCCTAGGTGGAGCTGGTGACCTGAAGCTTCGAATCGGGTCCATACACTTGAGTGATACACTTGAGCAAACCCATAGACACTAAACATGGCATAATTGAAGTTACCTTAAATGTATCATAAAACATGTGAATACAATACTGAGTACAATACAACAAACAGTAATAATGGATACCATTTCCTGGGGATGTGCATGTTCATTTATAGAACAGTCTATCTATAAATTAATGCAGGAAAGTCTGTTTTCTGTGGGAAAAATGCAGGAAAGATGCAGGTTTTCTGTGTCTCTTGGTCTCTGCTTTTCCACGAATAAGGTTGTAAGAATAACATATGCTAAGGTTTGTCTATAACATGAAACATCAGTGTTACTGCGTGAAGCGCTGAGAACAGAGAAACGTTAACCATTTGTTCCTGAGAAACAAAAGTTTAACATTTCAAGATCAAACCATTCATGACAAAGTAGCAACACGAACGAAAAGCTCCAGAAAAGACTGACTTACCGTATTGTCAGCCGAACAATCGTTTATCCGTCTTTTCTCGACAGGCACAAATGTTTTGATTAATCAGGCGGAAAATAACATTTCCGTCTTCTCAGCAGCGCCGTCCAGTCATCCCACGTCTCAGGCAAACTAATGCTTCAAAAGCTTAAAACTGCACACTATATTCACTCAAATATCATGTAATGATAATACTAAACTGTCACAGAGACTAACTCCGTGGTTCCCTCCTCTGGCCATCGGAGGGAGCCATCACCGGAATACTAACACACACGCTTACACTTGCTCTACATTTCTCATAAGCCCGTACCTTGGACTGATTACACCGCCAGCTGTAACCCATAACCCGGACTATAAAAGACTGCCACTCACCTCAGTTCACCGTGAAGTCTTGTTTTGCCTAGGTGGACATTACTGAGTGTTTATACCCTGTCTGATTGCCTGTTGCTGACTACGTTTGACCCTGTATCTCGACCCTTGCTGCCTGCCCTTTGATCCTGGCCTGGTTACGGTTCTGTGAGTGTTATCTGCCTGTCCTGACTCTTTGCCTGTTATCTGACCACGATACTGCCTGCCTCTGTCATTTCTGTTCGCCCCTGTCTGACCCAGCCTGTATGACCACTCTGTTTAAATAAAGCATGCAAATGGATCCCAGTCTAAGTGATGATTCGTTACATAAACCTTGAAGAGTAAAACACTAAAACTGCTGGGAGAGAAGCTAAAATGTATGCCTGGCCTAGAAATTTGAAATGAGCACGAAAAAAAAAATGCAATGTCTCTACAGTATTGATACTGTATTACAAGTGAAATGGGCTGAAAACAGAAAACGACTGTATATTTACAGACGTGCTGTAAAATATACAGCATGTTACTGTTTTATGAAAATGCAGTATAATACTGTTAAAAGTTTTACAGTGTGCTTTGTAAATTGCTTGGACCATCATCCTCAGAGCAGGTTTGGATAATCAGAGCAGTTCATATTCACAACCCCAGAGCTGGTCTTAGAATGGTATGGCAAAGACTAGAAGACATCTATGGTTAATCTGAAGTCATAGAAAATGCCTTACTCCAAAAGGTTGAACAATTCCCAAGAATCTCAAGCCGAGACAACCTTAAACTGAGGGAACTGGGTGATAACCTGATAGAACTTGAAGCAGCACGAGCTGATGGGTACTTACCGGACCTCTCTTATCTCAACACATCACGTTTGAGTCAACCCAATCGTGCAGAAGCTTCCATTATACCTGCAAGAGAAATGGATCACATTAGGAGCACAGTTTAAAGAGCAAAATGGTGTGTCTTACCCTCCATTTTCGGTCTTTGTGAAGTTTGTCTGTGATCAGGCTAAAGTTCGTAACGATCCAAGTTTTGCTGATATCGCAGTTGGGAGTTCAAGTGCTGTTAAGGTAGAAAGAGTTCCCCTGTATAAGCCATATGTGAAACCTACAGTAGCCGCAAGGAAAACAGAAGTCTCAGCAAATCTTGAAAATACTCATTCAAATGCTTCAGAGAAAAAGGTAAATGACCCTCTGCATAACAAACCCCATCCATTGAGGAAATGTCATAGCTTCAGAGGCAAAACGTTAGATGAGAGGAAAACTTACCTCAAAGAAATGAACATCTGTTTCAGATGCTGCGCGTCATCCAGTGATTTTGTCAAAGACTGCGATAGGCATGTTCAGTGTAAAGAATGTAACAGCAATCAACATCCCACTGCATTGCATCCAGGTCCAGCACCTTGGAAAGCTAGCAAATGTGCCTCGACTGAAGACCAAGGCGGGGAGCAACCAACCACTAATGCCTTGTCAGTGACATCCAAATGCACTGAAATTTGTGGAAGTGGAACAAGCTCAAGATCATGCTCCAAAATTTATCTTGTCAGAGTATATCCTGCAGGACAAAAAGAGAAAGCTATCAAAGCCTACGCTGTCCTTGATGAACAAAGCAACAGGTCTTTGGCCAAAACCCAGTTCTTTGATTATTTTAGCATTAAAGCAAATGGAATGTGTGATAAAGTCACATTAGCTGCCACTGCTGGGGAAGCAGCACTGGCGTGCACACATACACACACACACACACCCCTGCATACTTACCTCATTCATTCTCTGTATCGTTCCTCCCGGCCGTTGCCGCTATCGTAGTAGCGGGTGCACACGCAATCCTGATAGCACACTCCCATTTCTCCACTCTCCTCCCGTCATCCATTCCATATCCATTTCCCGGTCATTTCATACACCTACACTGCACTTGTCGTCTTGTTTTGTCTCTGTGCTGTTTGTCGATGTGGGCGTAGTCAGTCTTCTGGTGGGAAACGCTGCGCTGGCCAAACCGAACGATCGAGCAGTGGCCCCTTATGATGCCATGGCCTGGTCGCGCCGGCGCTGCGCAACCGGGAGCTGATGAAACCATTGTCTAATGTGAATAGGTGTTTGAGTGTGTATCCAAATGTCCAGATTATGTGTTAAGTGTATTACGTGTGAATGGATTGTGTATATTATTAATATATATATTTATGAATTAATTATTGTTGTTTTATCATATTAAATATCAAATAGATGAAGTATTTTGGATATGTATTATGTTATATGTACCCAAAGATGGGGTGGCCCAAAAAGGGGCGGGGTTTGGCCTGTATAAGCCAGGCCAAACCTAAAGACAGTACTTGTTTACCAAGTTGATGCAAGAGTGCTACCGTGGTGCCTCAAACAAACCCAAAACCCCTTTTCGTATATTGTGGATACCTTTTTTGTTGTTTCTTTGGTACTTTGGATTTTTGTGGACACTTGTATATATTCTTCACTGTGGACCAACTTTTGCCACTGTAAATAAATTGCACTTTGCACGAAAAATGCTTTTGCGAGTGAGCCATCATTTTTACATCCCCTCACAGACTTACATTTGCTCCCCGAAGGCGGGCTGGTGGGCTCGTCTACATCACAGAATGTCATATACCTTGAAAACATGCTCTGGAGTAATGGAAACAGTAGGCAGATGTGCAAGTAACTTTGTTGTAGAGTCATTTGATGGTAAAACCCAAATCTCCTTACCCACCTTAATTGAATATGATATGCTTCCAGATGACAGGTCTGAGATACCATCACCAGAGATTGCTAGACTCCATCCGCATCTCAAAGCTGTGGCAGATGAGATTCCAACTGTTGACCCCTGTGCAGCTATCCTCTTGCTCCTCGGCCGAGACATATTGCGAGTGCATAAGGTTCTAGAACAGCGCAGTGGCCCTCACAACACACCATTCGCGCAACGTCTAGAGCTTGGCTGGGTAATCATTGGAGAGATGTGTCTTGGAAGAACACATAAAACTGCTGATGTCAGTGTTTTCAGAACCAACATTCTGAGTAATGGTCGCTCATCCATCCTTTCACCATGTTCTAATAGCATATATGTGAAGGAGAAGTTTGACAACACAGTGTTGCATTGCAGTCCTCGAAACAACGTGGCTACAGCTGGACCTTGGCAGCAGTGTGTTTCAAAGTACATCCCATGATGACAAAGTAGGAATGTCAATCAAGGACAGAGTATTCCTTGACATCATGGACAGAGAGGTCTACATGAATGACTCTAATTCATGGGTAGCACCATTGCCCTTCAAATAGGCCTCGTCTACTTAATAACAGGTGCCAAGCTGCCAAACGGCTTGAATCTCTTCGACACACTCTGGAAAGGAAACCAGATATAAAAGAACACTTCTTCAAGTTCATGCAGACGATGTTTGATGCTGATCAAGCTGAACTTGCACCCCCAATGAAATCTAGCGGATTAACTCAAAGGGGGAATATTAATAATTATTCATAACTCATTATGATTATTAATTATGATTAATTATGAATATGTGAATCAGTTAATCTGATTAACTTGATATAGCTACATTAAATTAATATTACAATCAATGAACCTGTTCGTCCAGTGAACACTCAGTGTTAATTTCCAGGTTATGGGAAATAACGTTCTTATTGTAGAGTACTCAGAGCATGTAGTCAAGATCTAAATCATTTAAGAGGCAATTTATTAGCAGATTGAGTCAGAACCAAACATGTATTGTGCACAAGCTTTATTAACTAACTCACAAACACATAACTAAACTAACAAACACATAACATACACGCAGGTCACACACATACGTAGGTAAAAATGAATAGTGATAGAGTTGAACCGGAAGTGGGACCGAAAATGGAGCTATGGGAAAAAGTCAAAGAAAATCTGGAAAAGAATAATCAGTTTCCCCAGTAATAAAGCAGCTTTGCTGACACAGGTGGTTTACAAATTAATACTAAATCGCAGTTTAGTGTTCAAAGGTACGATACTTGCAAAATGCCTTTAGGCTGAGGAGCATCGGATTTGCCAGCTGAGGGACAATCCATGATGATTCGGTCCGGAGTGGTAACCAATATCTTCTGCATTTGTCGAAGACATATGAAACAACTTCAGCTGTTAATTTGACTCTTAGTGGGGGAAAAAGTTCTCCCTCTCCTAGTCAAGCACATGGGGGCGGGGCGGGGCAGGGCAGGCCCAGGCCAAAGGCCCTCAGGCAGCCCCTGCAGTCGATGTGTTGTCGGAGAAGTAAGTGAGGGGGAGAAGCATTGCGTGCTGGCTTTAAGCTCTGGGAGAAGTCGCACCCCTAAGGGGTGCAAGGTTCAGGTCTTTGAGCTTGCTCAGCAGGTGTCGAGGTAGTAGGTGCCTTGACAGTGTCACCTGTCGTTCAGACACCCGTGGAGCAGGTGGTTGTAGGAAGAGGTTATGGAAGTTGTAGTGTGAAGAGTGTTTCAACCTCACCTAGGTCTGATGGCAAAGACGCAGCAGGTGATTGTTACCTCTGCTCTCAGTCAGAAGGAGTCTGAGTCTGAGATGTCTCTCCTGCTGTGGTTCTTTCTGTAGCAGGTAAGAGTATCTCAGTCCTCTTTGGACCATGTCAAGTTCATTTTTTTGTGTTGTCCAGCTGCTGGGTCAAAGCTTCAATCCCAGACCTGGACACATTCAGGTGACCTTCACAGGCCTTAATTCTGGTGTCTTTTTCCAAGAGTTCAGAATTTGCTGTTTTTAACAGTGACTCTTTGTGAAATAGTTCCCTTTTTTTCTTTTTCAGGTCCTCTCTGGTTGTCTTTTCAGCTGTCAGAGTCTTTTGAAGTCTGTGGATTTTCTTCCTTGTGTCTGTCCTGAGCCTCCATCTCTAGCTGGTCTATGCGGCTGTTAACATGTGTCAGCTCCTTGTGAGATTCTGCAATCTGGAGTTTGAGGTTGTTTACCTCCTGTTTCAAACCTGTGAGGTTGTGGGCCAGGAAGAAGTTGACCTCAGTCAGATCTTTGTGATCATACCTCTGGTTTGAGTCATCCACCTTTACTTCCATCGTTATCCAGTTGCTTTTGGCTCTGGTGCTGCAAGTGATCAGCAGCCCGGGTTAGGAGGGTGTTCCTCACGACACCCAGCCCGTCCTTTGGTCTGCCATCTGGGCAGTTAGGCTGAGCATTCTGCAACATTTTGGCACACTTGTGTTGAGAGTAAGGGCAAGAGACTAATGCAAGATCAAACAGAATTTGGAGCTGAAGGCACAGTGGGCAGCTAGGTGTATAGAGTACAGCTAGGTTTAATAAATGACTTAAGATGGATCTTATGGTCAAATTATTTCTCAGAATTTACTGATGGCTCACAACAGGCTTGATCTCTGAACAATGGAAAAAGAGAAAGAAAAAGGAAGAGGAGCGCTTTCCTATTAGATTGGGTTTATTAGTGGTGCTCAAATTAGGCCACAGCAATCGTTTAAATTACTTTTGTAACTGGCTCATAAAATTGAACCAACTGATGTAAATAAACAAAATCAAGAGGGAAAGTATGTTTAGTTACTTGTGGTTCTATTGGGAAATTACACCACAAGAAAACAAAAAGAAAAATGTAAATAAATCAAATAGATGAAAGAAATAATACTAGTAAAAATGAATAGCTAATTGCTATTATGATTAAAATCAATAAAAAGATTTAAAGTGATTAAAACAGCAGAATGACCTGGTATTGGGAATAGTCAATAGCACTAGTGATTAACAATTAGATTAGCTTTGGAGATCACTCTATAGTTGGTCACAGCTGCAGCATGTTCAGGACCACACCATGTGTGTGTCCCTCCCTGAAGTTTAGTCAACGTGCTATTGAAACATCTGAATAAAACCTAGAGTTCTTCTTTAGCTAAACCGTTTACATGTAATTAAATTTAGATTTAATTACTCTAACTGCAGATGGTTAGCTTAGCCACCTAGCCTGGTTTGTTTACAATATGGTGTCACAAGGTGATGAATTAGCACTTCCTGTGACAAGTCGTATTACCAAAGACTATAGAATAACACAAGACGCGTCACTCCTATTGCAACGCGCAATAGAAAGTGCAAAGCGCAATATGGCGGAATAAGTCCCGCCTTCTAAATAAGAGCCAATCGCCGATTGGTAAAGTCATCGCATCACTGCAGCAGCCATTAGAAGCTCCAGTTTCTATAGAAACAGTCAGACGCGCGCCTCCGAAATAAGGCACAAGAGACGCGCATTTAGGACTGCGCATGCGCATTAGCTTGATCCAGCCTGAAAAATACAGTTTTTTGTCATGATTCAAGCATTTAGAAACTAAATTTATGAGACCGTTGTTATCAGATTACATTGATAATTTAAAATATGAAATTTATTCGAAAGCTTGGCAAACAGCTTTGGAGAATTTGATGTTTCCCCATTCAAAGAGATAGGAGCTGCACTTGGATGCCCGAGAGGCATTTCAAAGATGGCCGTCGAGTGAAATGACTTGTCTTAAAGGGACTTTGATATTACTAGTCTTGTGGTAAACAATTAATCCGTGGAAGTTAAAACACAGAAAAAAAATTGTTTGTCGTGGTAATCTTTAATCAAAATCTGAAAAGTTACTTACAGTCTGGAATGGCGTTCCTTCTCTGATAACGTTAGTTTGACGGCTTGGGTTGAAAACACGTAAACCACTCCCCTCCAACTGTTAGTCTGCTATGAGCGAGAGATGGAGAGGAGGAGCACTAAAGTAAAACTCTGCCCTCTATTCAATATTCTGTTTCACTTGGAAATACGTCACAACACTGGAGAAAAGTCGTTTGCAACTTCCGGTTCACACGCACTTTAAACATGAGGTTTCCATTAAGACGTGATATTTCTGTAAACTGTAGGGCTTGTTTTATGAAAGCTGGGTTAATCAGACAAATAAGAGAATGTTAAATATGTCTCTTCTATTTATCAAATGCGTCATTTAAATGTGTTATACACATTTTATATACAAATCATGTATAGACATGGGTTCATGAGACTTAGAAACGAACCACTGAAATTTCAGATCACTTTGAAACAGCTATGACGCATCACAAAGCCTTGTTTACTGAAATCATGTGACTTGAGCAGTTTGATACACACTTCGAATCACTGATGCAAGACAAATGATTCGCACGGGTGCCAAAGCTTCACAAGGCATGCCTCAAAGGCACCCATCACTGGTTTAAACCATTTGTGTGTGGGTGGTTGTTTTATTATTTTGACTTTATTCCTCCCCTATTCTATTTGATTTTATTCATCTCCTTCACCCACTTTGATAACCTATCTCTATGCAGCCAAGTTGAATTTGAAATTTAATTAAATTTTGTTTATTTGCCTTTCCTTTAGTGTCCTAGAGCTATAAGGAAAACATAATTGTATTTCATTCACTTTCTTTTGTTTAAGCTTGAATATCTTTATTCAGCCAAGTTGGGTTTAATTAAATTCGAAATTTAATTAAATCAATTTGTGTATTCACCTCCCCTTTTAGTTCCCTAAAATGACTTTCTACTCTTATCCTATTTTTAGTTATTTTACCATCACCATCTTCCCTCTCTTTATAGGATTACAGTAGTTTTAGAAACTGTTGTTTCCTTAATAAGGTGCAATGAGTTACAGGTTCTTAATATCCTAATTCCTATCTCTTAGCTACCCCTCCTCACTCCTTAGTGCAGAGTACATGAAGTACGGCCACAATCCAATGCACTGTTGGCCCCAGAAAAGACTAGAAACACTTCCCTTTGTTTCTTTTCCTTTTGACCTCGAGGCATTTGGTGTTTATCTGTTAGCCTAGAGATAGTCTAAGCTAGGTATGGAGCTCACAGTAGTAATTACTTGAACAAGTGACACCTGCTTGGCCATATCTTCTAGCAAATCTAAATGGGTAAAACCCTCTTTTCTTCCTTTCCCCTTTCTGATTTCATCTTATTGTTTTTTTGTTTTTTTCTACTAGTTTGTTCTATTTGTTACCTTCATGGTGACAACCTGTGGAAAAGAACCATCAGTATTCTGAGTAATAGTTTAATGACATGTACCAGCCCAGTCATCAGTCAACACAGCTTACAGCTGTCAACAAAGATACTCAAACCCCTTAGTTGTGACCAGCACTAAGTCTCATACTGGCTTCCCCCACCTCAGCTATTCACTCCCTACATAGCCATTCTGTACAAAACTTGCATTTGCCTGTGCCATCTCTCTCTCCTTTGTGTCCCCATAAGTGTGCCAGTTTGCCTAGGACATCCAGCCCTGCCATCCAGGACCCCCTGGAGACCCAGCGGAACAATGTGATGGACACCCTTCAGCCAAAGCAGTCAACGACCTGCAACAGCAGAGCAAGGAACGGCGAGATCTGCAGCACAAGTGGACACCCGGCCTGAGCCACAAAGAGCTTCATCTTCTCCTTAGCCCATGCTCATACGGGCTTCCAACAGGATGTAAATGAACGAATGCTGCGAGTCACTGAGTTCCACAGAGAACCAACCCACTCAGCGTGAGAAGGCACAGGACAGATGCAAGGACCCTGAAAGACTGGAGCAACTGAGGTACATCACGAGTCTTCAGGAGGCTCTGAGCCCGCTGCTTAGCAGACCACAATGCCTATGCCAACATATGAGACATTAAATTTCGCCCAAAGTCTTTGACTGGGGTGACCCACCAAGACAAACTCTCTGTTCTGGAGCACATCCTGCCAGAATCGCGACACTCTCAGACTACCAGCAGCTGAAACCAGCCGGCATAAAGGACCCAGAAGTCTGAACGCAGATGGAGTGCTGCCCTCAACACCAAGCAGGGCAGATCTGAAAGTCCCAATGTTACTGCCACAGACTCTGGAATTAAAGGAGGACACCAACAGAACCTTTGCCTTCTACACCAGTTAGTCACCTTTTTGGGCAGCACCGCCTGCCCTCACACAGTGCCATTCAGGTGACCTGACACAGAAGGCAGGTGACACACAAGGTCCCTCAGAAGGGGTTCTTAAGACCCCAGTGGCATTGAACTGCAAACACAATGCCTTCCACATAGCTTCTACAAAGGTTCCAAGTCAGCATAGGTCATGAGGCTATTAAAGTATGAAATATGAATTTCACTGATTGAAAGAAAACCTTGAATGAATGTGTAAGCCTCACATGCCCATGACAGTCTGTGACTACGCACAGATATGTTGAAACATGCAGATATTTGATATACACTGTTTGACTTGGCACGACAGCGTATTGGTTTCCATGACAACGACTTGTCAAAGGAAACGCTAACTCCAGATAGCACATACATCACCGTGACACCAGATTGAGCCGGTTATGCTAGCACGGCCTCGCACCACTCGCTTAAACCACCGTCCACTTAAAAGTGGGCCTTTGATAATTCCGACACGACATTTGATACGATGTGGCTGGCTTGTTAGATCCAGATAAAACAAGAGCTTGAAGCGACATCTCTGCTGTGAGCCTTAACACATCTTAACATATGTCAAATGGTATCAGTAAAATTAATCTGATTTAGTGAAGAAACTCTAATCTCAGTAATTCAGGGACGACCTCCGTGGTAGTGTCAAGGCAGACAGGAAACTCACGAACGACCTCCGTGGTCATGTCAAGGCAGACAGGAAATACATAGCCCACAAGGCTGGGTTCTGGGACCGCGGCAAACTCTGGAGTGGACTCACGGACTAAGGTGGACTCTGGAATGGACTCATAGGTTGAAGCAGGCTCAGGAGTGAACCCATGGGCTGGATTGGGCTCTGAAGTGGATTCATGGACTGGAATGGGTTCTGGAATGGATTCAAGGACTGAAGCGGGCTCTAGAGTGGATTCATGGACTGGATTTGGTGGCAGCCATCTCAGCTGAAGGTTCTGGAGCAGCCTCATTGGCTAGAGAGGGCTTGGACAGCAGCAGATTTTGTTAGAGTAGACTCTGGGCGATCAGCGGAGACGTGACGTGACTCTGGGCAATCAGCGGAGATAAAGGATCTGGGCGATCAGCTGTGATTTGACTTGACTCACGAAGATCAACTGTGACTTGACTTAGCTCACGACGATCAAATGTGACTTGACTTGGCTCACGAAGATCGACTGTGACTTGACTTGGCTCACAAAGATCAATTGTGACTTGACTAGACTCACGAAGATCAGCTGTGACTTGATGGGGCGTTATCTTCCATGGGAACCAATGCACATCAGAGCAACTCAAACAGTTCATGAAGACTGTCTGCTCATTTCAAACGAGTTACGTATAGAGTTAAAATGTGGCGCTTATACTTTCATCTTTTCAAAAACTGTCACATGAGGTTCTTGTTACGCTCATGTCGGAAGTTATGGCCATAATGAATGCCAGGCCTCTGGTCCCTATCTCGTTGGACCCAGACATGCCAAATGTTCTCTCACCTGCTACACTTCTAGCTCAAAAGTTAGCGATGGTGTCTGCACCAAAAGGAGAATATGACCTTAAAGACCTCTACGACAAGCAGTGGAGGCAAGTTAAAAGCCTTGCTGATGCCTTTTGGAAGTGCTGGCATCAGGAATACTTAACAACACTTCAGCAAAGGAGAAAATGGCAGGTAGACAAACCAAACCTGCAGGTCGGAGATGTTGTTCTTCTAAAAGATGCATTGCTCAAGAGGAATGAATGGCCTACAGGGGTTGTGATAAATGCCATCCCTAGTTAAGACCTCAAAGTACACAAAGTAGAGGTAAAAGTTATCAAACAAGGCACTCCCAAAGTATATTTAAGACCAGTTTCGGAAGTGGTGTTGTTGTGTAAAGGGACAGTGGTATACGACATTATACCAGACGGGAGTGTGCTGACGTCAGTAAAACAGTCCCTAAGCAACACCCAGTAGCCATAGTAAAATTGATGTCTTAAGTGTGTCCTTCTAGAGTTGCCGTAGTTGGTGTTGCATTAGAAGAAATTCAACTGAATGTTGTATTTCCCTGCCATGCAGTTTCATGTTAGAAAGGCCTTGAAAACATTGACATTTGATATTCAACAGTGCTTTGCATCTGCCTGCATTGACACCAATGTTTAAGAGCTGCTGTGCAGACAAAATTATATACCAGTTATCACTGTAAAACTGCTTTGACACAATCTGCATTGTAAAAAGCGCTATATAAATAAAGGTGACTTGACTTGAAAATATATGTCTGTGAGAATTTAGTTCATATTTTTCTTTGTTAATAAACTAAAATGCAATTTAAAGAAAGATGTGTATAAATTGGGTTTCCAAAAAGATATTGAAGAGCTGGTTTGTAAGACCATCTGTATGGAAGTGAACATGTTAAATATGTTATAATCTGAATGTAACAATTGGATTATTATGCATAAGACACGTTATTTGACATTTTCTTTATTTATATGTTCAGTTTTACAGTGCTTCCTTCAAGTAAATCACACTCAAACGAAGTCTGGCATCTGAGTCTTTCTTGGAGGAACCTGTTAGCTATCTTCCAAGCTAGTCAGGCTAGAGCACTTCGCCAATCATCCTAGTAGGGGCATAATAGTGACGTAAGGTATTTTTACCATTTACAGGGGGTAGTCTGTGTTGTTATTGCCGTCCGAATCCAGAATGTCTGTGTTTTTCTCCGACCACCAGAAAAAAAATTACCTACTGTTTTTTGACAAGAATTAAGGTTGTGTGGTAATTTAATTGCCATTAGAATCCACATCTCTGAGATTACAAGAATAGATCAATACAAAATGTACTGTTTAAATCCTTTTTGGCCACTGCGAAGCACCGTATGATAAGTGTTGAGCTTCAAATTTTGGAAAGTATTTACAAGAACAATATTTCATCACCGCTCCACCACAGCAGCGGGAACAGTTTAAGAACAAAAAGGAGAAATAAAGCACAAATGGGCAGTTATTCTGGCAGCATCATGTGTGCAGTTACACTAAAAATATAAACCAAGTAGCTTCATGCTCACCTCAAGTAGCCTACTATAAATAAGAGGCTGCATTAACTTATTTCTGCTAAATTCCCCATTTTTAAAGTGACATCATCTGAGATAAAATGCAAGACAAAACCATACCAACTAGTTATATAGCACGTCAGTCTTCCTATTTTTAAACAGGAGATTTAAATAATCAAATAATAAATAGGATATAATTATTAAATATTCCGAACATGTGCCATTTTATTCACATCAGACAATCATGCAACCAACCACGTGAACAGCGCGCGCACTCCCACAAAATCCATTCAATCACCACTCAGATGCACGAGTTTTATCATTGAGGTGCCATGCCAATATTATTTTTACAGATGTCCAAATGAGAAACAATTACCATCCATATAGGGCTTATAAAAAATGTTGACACTAACCAAGCTAGTGCTTATTAGTAGTTTATATTAAGTGTAGAAAAGGAATGCGATATTTTATATTATATCGCAAAATCAAATATATTAAGCATTCCCCCCGGAACGCGATCGCGAATGGACCTGTTTTTAGAAGTGGCGGAAAAAACTGAACAGCTGTGGTAAGTTGGATCAGTCTACAAACACGGTGAGTCATGTCATCCTCTCCTAGTGTTATATCGTGTTCTGCTTGCCACATGTTCAGTATAGCTTTCTCTGTCAGCGACGAGGGATTTACATGTCATAAATGTAGGGAAATAGTCAGGCTGACAGAGAAAATCTCAGAATTAGAGACACACATCCAAACTTTAATTGAGGATAGTAAGAATGTAAAGGCTTCAGATACTGTTTTGGATGCAACTAGCTTAGTGAACTCTGTACATTGTTCGGTTCCGGCTGTAGAGCCCGCGCAGCAGGGCACTTGGGTAACAGTGAGGCGGCCTAGCCGCGGAAAACACCACTCTTCCGTTACAATAAGAACATCAAACAGGTTCTCCCCACTCAGTGATACACCCACTGAGAATCCAGTTGAAAGTGCCCTAGTTATTGGCGATTCTATAGAGACATAGAGACACCACGAATAGAGACACCAGCCACCATAGTCACATGTTTGCCGGGAGCTAGAGCACCTGACATCAAAGCAAATTTGAAAAGTGCTGGCTAATGCTAATCGTAAATACTCTAAAATCATTATTCACATTGGCACTAATGATGTTTAACTTCGCCAGTCGGAGATCACTAAAATTATCATTAAAGAGGTGTATGAACTCGCAAGTACAATGTCAGGAAAAGTAATCTGCTAAGTGATGAGATAGTTAGCAGATTATCATCACTCAATGGCTGGCTGTCTAAGTGGTGTCCGCAGAATAATATAGGTTTCATAAACAACTGGAAAAGTTTTTGGGGGAGACCTGACCTGTTGAAAAGAGATGGTATTCATCCCTCCCGGGATGGTGCTGCTCTTCTCTCTAGTAATATGGCACATAGTCTTAGAGCTGAAACATGACAAACTGGGGTCCAGGTCAGGAAGCAGCAACGGACCATCTGCAAGCTGCCTCACGTTACAGAAGTCAGATAATTCCCAACACATAGAAACTCTTTCACCTAGATATTATCACATAGAGACTGTGTCTGTACCCCGAATTAGTAAAAACAAAAAATTTCAAAACCCATTTAATGGCAAAAATTTAATTAATGTGCAACAAATAAAAAATAGAGATAATACTGATAAATAAATGATAAAGCTTGGGTTGTTAAATATTAGATCCCTTTCTTCAAAAGCACTTATTGTAAATGATATTATCACAGACAATAATCTAGATTTGTTGTGTTTGACAGAAACTTGGCTAAAATCAGACAATTACATTACTTTAAATGAGTCTAGCCCTCAATTATCGACACAATCCTCGTCAGAAAGGCAAAGGGGGAGGTGTTGCTGTAATTTATAGTAATATTTACAGTATTAATCAAAAGTCTTTCAAATATAATTCCTTTGAAGTGATGGTACTTTATGTAACATTATGTAAGTTGACATTTGTGCTGGCTACTGTATACAGGCCACCAGGACACCATGCAGACTTTATCAAAGAATTTGCTAATTTTCTATCGGAGTTAGTACTAGCTGCAGATAAAGTCCTTGTTGTTGGTGATTTTAATATCCATGTAGATAATGAAAAAGACGCATTAGGATTGGCATTTACAGACATTCTAAATTCTATTGGAGTTAGACAACACGTGTCAGGACCCACTCATTGTCACAATCATACTTTAGATCTAATATTGTCACATGGAATCGATATTGATGCCGTTGAAATTCTGCAGCAGAGCGACGACATCTCATTATCTAGTCTCGTGTATACTACATTTAGTCAAGGCTGCTAAACTGCCTATCACTTCTACCACTAAAGATCGCTTTATAAATAATCTCCCTGATCAGTTTCATCGCCATACCAGAGAGCTTAGAGGACCTCGATATTGCAACAAAAACTATTGCCTCTGTCTTTTCCAGCACATTAGACTCAGTTGTTCATTTGCGTTTAAAAAAGATTAAGGAAATTAATCCAAAACCGTGGTACAATGAGCACACTCAGGCCCTAAAGGTAGCAACCAGAAAAATGGAGCGCAGCTGGAAGAAAACAAAACGATGTTTTTTCGCACTTTTAAGCTGGCTATTGTTAAACCTCTTATTAAAAAACCACAACTTGATCCTAGAAAATTAGTCAATTACAGGCAGATCTCAAATCTCACTTTTCTGTCAAAAATACTAGAAAAGGCAGTATCATCACAACTATGTTCCTTTTTAGAAAGAAATAGTATCTGTGAGGATTTCCAGTCAGGATTTAGACCATACCATAGTACTGAGACTGCTCTCATTAGAGTTACTAATCATTTGCTCTTATCATCAGATCGTGGTTGTATCTCTCTATTAGTGTTACTGGATCGTAGGGCTGCATTTGACACTATTGATTACAATAATCTTTTAAATAGACTTGAAAATTATGTTGGCATTCGTGGAATAGCACTGTCATGGTTCAAATCATACTCATCTGACCGTTATCAGTTTGTAGTAGTAAACGAAGAGATGTCATATCGATCACATGTTCAATATGGAGTACCGCAAGGCTCAGTACTGGGACCGTTGCTGTTCACTCTGTACATGCTACTCTTGGGAGATATCATTAGGAAGCATGCCGTTAGTTTTCACTGTTACGCCTGATGATACTCCGCTCTATATTTGTTCGCGTCCTGACAAAACTTACCAATTCACGAAATTAACGGAATGCATAGCTGATATAAAAAATTGGATGACCAGTAATTTCCTACTACTAAATTCAGAAAAAAAAACAGAGATTCTAATTTTTGGAACAAAAACTTCTTTACGTAATAACCTAGAATACTGTCTAACACTTGATTGCTGCTCTGTTAAGTCTTCGTCATCAGTTAGGAACCTGGGTGTGCTCTTTGATACCAATCTTTCATTTGAAGGCCATGTTTCTAGCATCTGTAAAACCACATTCTTCCATCTTAAAAATATATCTAAAATATGACATATGCTCTCAATGACAAATGCAGAACAGTTATGCGTTCATGACCTCAAGGCTAGATTACTGTAACGCTCTACTGGGTGGTTGTTCTGCTCGCCTGTTAAACAAACTACAGCTCGTACAAAATGCAGCAGCTAGTGTTCTTACTAGAACTAGAAAGTATGACCATATTAGCCCAGTTCTGTCAACACTGCATTGGCTTCCTGTTAAACATCATATAGATTTTAAAATCTTGCTAATTACTTACAAAACACTAAATGGTTTAGCTCCCCAGTACCTGAGCGAGTTCTTAATGCATTATAGTCCTTCACGTCTATTGCGATCTCAGAATTCAGGCCATCTGATAATACCTAGAATATCAAAATCAATTGCAGGCGGTAGATCCTTCTCCTATTTGGCACCTAAACTCTGGAACAATCTTCCTAGCATTGTTCGGGAAGCAGACACACTCTGTCAGTTTAAATCTAGACTAAAAACGCATCTCTTTAACCTGGCATACACAAACCATTATTAATTTATTTTTTCAAATCCCTTAAAGGATTATTAGGCTGTATAAATTAGGTCAGCCAGAACCGGGAACACTTCCTATAACACCAGATGTACTCATTACATCAGAAGAAGAATGGCATTTACGCTAATATTAAGTCTTTCTGTTTATCCCGAGGTTTACCGTAGTCAACCGGATCCGGGCCATATCCAGGTGAGATTGAGGACCTACGCCTTGACACGACCACAACGCACCCCTGAAGTATCAGCCAAGATTGAATCAACTAGATCATCCATTGTGAAGGCCTCATCGACACGACAGCCAGTGGCACAGTTCCTCAACAAACCGTCCATACCGTTATGATGAATACGATCCTCAACTGGATTGAACTGGAATAAATACTTTGAATGTTGCGATCCTATCTTATGATAGCTACCTGAATCGTAACAAAGCACTGTTTTCCAGAGGAGAACTGGCCCCCCAACTAAGCCTGGTTTCTCCCAAGGTTTTTTTCCTTAACTTTAACACCTATTTGCCACCTGATGTCACCTGTTGGAGTTTGGGTTCCTTGCCGCTGTCGCCTTTGGCTTGCTTAGTTGGGGACACTTGACATTTGATATTCAACAGTGCTTTGCATCTGCCTGCATTGACACCATTTTCTGTAAGAGCTGCTATGCAGCCAAAATTATGTACCAGTTATCACTGTAAAGCTGCTTTTACACAATCTGCATTGTGACTTGGTGACTTGACTATTAATGGAGTGGTAGCCTAGGCGGAGGGTAGAGATGCATTTGGTGAGTAAGTCTAGCGTTAAAGGTAGTCTAGCATCTGGACGGATAGGATGTTTGTTTTTTTGATGCCTTTAATAAGCAGGGAGAATTTGTTGAAATCTGTGAATTTGTTATTTTGGAGGAGAGTGAGCCGAAAATTAGTTAGTGGAAAAATTTGATTCCACTTAAAAAGCCTTTAATGGAACCAATTTGGAGGCTCTTGGCTATGTTGAGATAGGAGATGAATGATGTAATGGTGAACAGAGAAAAGTCTGGGAAAGGCAGATTAAAAGTGAGATGAAAAGTTTCATCTCCAAGCTGTTAGGTACGATTGGAGGGTTCTAGGGGAAAAGACTTAAAAAATTGAGAGAAGCGTTGAGCAGTGGTCTCAGTGGGTGATTTATTGGAAGATTAATTCTGAATAGTGAGGCACTGGCGTTGAGTTGAAGTCCGCTTTTGGAGCCAGCTGTCTGAATTTCTGAAAAGTAAAGCGTGAGAGAGTCAGTGATTTGATTTTTTTGACCCAGGAACATGCTTAGCCGTTATTATAAATTGATCGCAAGCTGCGATCCAAATAAGGCGTTTCAGGAGTGGCATCATTGCAGGTGCATAAGAGAGGTGCATATTGATGCAATCATTGAATGGCTTTATTGAATGGCATGAATTAGTTAGAGAGATTTGGTCTTCTAACGCAAAAACGGAGGATGCAAAGGAGAGAAGATGTGAGATGAAAGGGTGGCTTTGTGGGATAATGCATATTGCGAAGTTTAGGTGGAATTATTCTATTATATTATATTATATTATTTATTATATTAAGAATTATTCTTTCGATTTTCTCTTTGGGTAAAAAGGCCTGGAATTTAACTGTGTCCAGATTAATGCCTAAAAATTCAATGGATGTGGCTGGGCCCCTGGTTTTGTCCTGGGCGATCGGAATACCAAAAAACCTTTTGGACATGCGCTGCTGGGATGGCATCAGGAGGCAAGATGATTAGAAAAGTCGTCAAGCCGGTGAATGAAATAAGGTATTGCGTAGTTATTTGAAAGAATCCAGCAAATTGCTTCAGATAGCATATTGAAAATCTTGGGGCTGCTGTTGCAGCTGAAAGTTAAGTGGACGGTGAAGTAATATTTTTTGTGCCCATGCCGAATAAATGCCACGAATCTGGGTGGATGAGCATCACTTTACATGCCGAAGTGATGTCGTCTTAAGCGAGCCAAGCGACCGTTTTTGATTAATGATATTGCTTGGTTGATGTTGTGTTAGTGAAAAGAAAATTCTTGGGATAAGGCTGTTTATGCTTGGAAACGGAGAATTGTGCTGGGCTAAAAGGTCGATTATTAAGCTTTTTTTTTTTTTTTTTTTTTTCCAGAATTTCCTTGTAGCTACTCCAGGAGGAACATCAAAAGGTCAGATCATGAAGCCTGAATTAACTTCCTTACTGATCAAGTTATCTACTGTGTCGGGTTCTGCAAGAGCGGATTGAAGAAGGAAGGCTTCCATGCTTGAGACCAAACAGCAAATACTTAGTAAAATCAGGATTGGGGTGTGAAGACAATTCAGATGACAAACGTAAAATATTGACAGGAGTCAACAAGTAATTTTTTGAATTTTTATTAGCAGATTTTCTGACTGCATATTGGGCGGGCATGAGCACCGCCACAATAACTGCATATGTGCAAAAATTGACAGTGCTGTCTTGTGCATCCGCCTGTATTAAAGTGATTGCAGACCTGTCTTCTTGTGGGAAAGGCTGTGGATCTTCCAGAAGAATTTAAAGTTGTGGTTGCTGGACTCGTTGAATTTTCTTGACTTGGGACTTGGAGGAATTGAAGCATTTACTTGGGGTAAGTCATGGTGGAATGTGCGACCAATCTACAAACTGCACAGGAAATTTTTTGCCGCTAGCGGAAGCAGCCTCACGCTAGGGTCTGCTGTAGGCCACTGATAGGGAAAAGGGTTAGCAACAGGTTTAGGAAAAGGAGAAGGAAAAGTTGTCTGCAACTCTAGCGGAAGCAGCCTCAAGTTAGGAGCCGCAAGCCAAGGACAATGGGGAGGGTTTGAGACAGTGGAAATGAAAGGCTGGAATGACTAAGTCTGCTCTGCTAGTGGAGGCAGCCCAACACTAGGGAGAAGACATTCGTTGATTGAGGCGGGTAATTCCGTACGGAATTTCAAGAGGTTGTACTTTAACGAACTCCTCCTACAGCTTTAATCAGATCAACGTCATATTTGGTCAGTCTAATCTTAAGACTTTATTGATGTTAAATTGCAAAGATCTTGAGTTTTCGCTTAAGGGCGTGTCCATGGTGGCCTGACAAACTTTGATGTTTCACCATGAAACAGGAATTTGTTGTAACTCGGGCATACAATGTCTGATCTGCCCCAAACTTCATATGTTTTATTAGAGTCCTGGCCTGAAGACATCTACATGGCAATATTCAGTTAGTCATAGCACCACCTGCGGGCAACAGGAAATGTAATGTTTTACACTGTGATTAACTCATTTGAAATTGACCTATGACACAATTAAACTAAATTTAAATGATCTCATGGATGTGGCTGTTGTGGTTCGTGGTCATAGCTGTAGAGACTGCACAGGATCAGATAGCAAGTCAACTGTAAATTTCGTTAAAGTTTTAACTTCTTGAACTTTGTTTGTAAATCTCACATTGGCTCCGGCCTGGCTGACGTTAACAGCCCACTCAGTACATTTTATGGCCATGTCGATGGACCACCGGCACCCACGAATCTCTCCCTTGTGACTTCAAATGATCGCGATCAACTCAGATCGAATTACACCAAGCCATGTGGCCACATTCCAAACATCGTCAAACTCCAATACACGTACACACACACACACACACACAAACAGAAGAACATACCAGGACTCTCTTTAAGTCACATTCATTAAAATATGATTAAAATGTAATCCTGTAAGCATGTATTTCAGTTTTAAGCATGTATTTCATTTAAGTTATGACTATAGTTGTGTGAGTTGTACCCCCAAACCTTTATATGCGAGTGTAAGACTGTATCTCTGTCTTTGTCTTTTTCACCCTGTCATGTTTAGTCTTAAATGAATCCTCTCAGGATACTTTAATTAACTATGTATGTTCTGTTACGATACCATGCATTAATCTATTTATAAGGTCTTTTGGAGTAAAAGTTACCAATTCTGAAACCATCATAAATTATGCAAATTGAGCCGCAAGACAAGACAAAGAGAACTTTTTCCACGCTGGACATTGGCTGTTCACCCAAGGAGGCGTTTTGGCTTGTTTGTCCTTAAAAGAACACGCATGTTCCTTTGTCTCTTGATTGTCTCTCGCCATCTCACGCACGTCTCTCCCGGACGTCTCTTGGCGACCTGTCTTTACATTCGCTTCTGTATATATGTGTATTCTTTGTGTATATTTAGCCATATAGCCTATGTATTCGTAGTTTCATATATTAAATCCATTATATTCAAGTCACTTTTACGTTCCGATTTTGCAAACGGCTTTACACTTTAATGCTAGAATAGGAAGTTATTTATCATGGCCAGAGGAATAATCTCCTTTTATAACAGTCGATAAGGAAAACTGACCAGTATTTCTAAATTAACTATTAAATTAGAACTAATACTGAACCATATATGTAATTAATTATAATCCGTTTTAATTAATTCACAATATATATGTATAATTCCCTTTTTGTTCAATTTATATTATAATTGATCATAATGCGTTATGATTTAATAATTTGAGCTAATTAATTAATTTGTTGCAATTCGTTAAACCAACTGCTGCAGTAAATAACCAGTTCATTTGTAGTGCACTGACTATATAGTTTTATATAATTAGTTTAATAATTTGGTTAATAATAACGTAAAAGATAAATACATCTGGACGTATAACAGTTTAACTGCTAATGATAACTTTGCTATAAATGCTTTTAGTTTGTATTAAATTTGAATGTACAGTTGTGGTCAGAATGATTGGCACCCTTGGTAAATATGATCAAAGAATTTAAAAATAAATCTGCATTGTTTATCCTTTTGATCTTTAATTAATAAAATTAGCAAAAATCTAACCTTTCATTGGAGGAAAAGAATTGAAAGTGGGGGGGAAATCACATTATGAAATAAGTTATTGGCACCCCTAAAAAATTTTTATGAGTAAAACATCTCTGAAGTATATTCCCATTCATTTTTTTGCACACCAGGGTGATCATGAACATGAAATTGTCCAGCCATGACTTCCTGTTCCACAGAAGTATAAACACGAGGAAACAAAAGGCCAAATTAGCTTAATCATTCATCACAATGAGTAAAACCAAATAATATAGTTCAGATGTGCAGCAAAAGATTGTTGAGCTTCACAAAATAGAAAGTGGCTGTAAGAAAATAGCTAAAGCATTGAAAATCCCCATTTCCTCCATCAGGGCAAAAATTAAGACGTTCCAATCAACTAAAGATGTTACAAATCTGCCTGGAAGAGGACGTGTGTCTAAATCGTCCTGATGCGCGGTGAGGAGGAAAGTTTGAGTGGCCAAAGACTCTCCAAGGATCACAGCTGGAGCACAACTGCAGAGATTATTTGAGTCTTGAGTCTCAGAAAGCCTAATAAAATGATCAAACAGCACCTACATCACCAAAAGTTGTTTGGGAGGGTTTCAAGAAAAATCCTCTGCTCTCATCCAGAAACAATCTCGAGCATATTCAGTTGTCAGACAAGACTGGATCTTCAAACGGGACCGACTTCTATGTTCAGATGAAACTAAAAAAAGGTTTTGGTAGCAAACCTACCAGATAGGTTTGGTGCACACATGGATGAAAATTACCCTATGTCCACGGTTAAATATACTGCTGGATCTATTTTTGTGGACCTATTCTTCTGCTGGAGGTCCTGGAGATCTTGCTCAGATACATGGCATCATGGATTCTATCAAATACCAACAAGTAAAAAATCAAAACCTGACTGCTTCTGCTAAAAATCCAATAATGGGTCATGGTTGGATCTTTCATCAGGACAATGATCCAAAACAAACATCAAAACTAACACAAAATGTGTCACTCAGCACAGAATGAAGCTTCTGCCATGGCTGTCCCAGTCCCCTGACCTGAGCCCTATAGAAAATGAGTGAACTGAAGAGAAGTAGCACCAACATGGAGCTGGGAATCTGAAGGATCTGTAGAGATTCTGCATGAAGGAATGGTCTCTGATCTCTTTCCAGGTGTTCTCCAAACTCATCAGGCATTATAGGTGAAGATATAATAATTCAAAAAAACCTTGGGAGAAACCAGGCTTAGTCGGGGGGCCAGTTCTTCTCTTGCGAACAGTGCTCTGTTAAGATTCAGGTAGCTAACATAAGTCCGATGGGATCATAACATTCAAGGTATTTATTCCAGTTCCATCCAGTTGAGGATCGTATTCATCATGGCGGTACAGACGGTTTGTTGAGGAACTGTGCCACTGGCTGTCGTGTCGATGAGGCCTTCACAATCGATGATCTAGTTGACTCAATCTCTGCTGATACTTCAGGGCTGCATTGTGGTCGTGTCAAGGCGCAGGTCCTCAATCTCACCTGGATACGGCCCGGATCCGGTTGACTACGGTAAACCTCGGGATAAACAGAAAGACTAATATTAGCGTAGATACCATTCTTCTTCTGATGTAACAAGTACATCTGGTGTTATAGGAAGTGTTCCCAGTTCTGGCTGACCTAATTTATGCAGCCTAATAATCCTTTAAAGGATTTGAAAATATAAATTGATAATGTGTTATGTGTACGCCAGGTTAAAGTGATGCGTTTTTAGTCTAGATTTAAACTGACAGAGTGTGTCTGCTTCCCGAACAATGGTAGGAAGATTGTTCCAGAGTTTAGGTGCCAAATAGGAGAAGGATCTACCGTCTGTGGTTGATTTTGATTATTCTAGGTATTATCAGCTGGCCTGAATTCTGAGATCACAATAGACGTGAAGGACTATAATGCATTCGAAAAATGACATTTTATGATATGAAGTTCATCTAAATTTAAATGATCTTATAGATGTGGCTGTTGTGGTTTGTGATCATATGGGCACAAACTGCTGCAGTAAATGTGGTTTGTGCCCATATGATCACAAACCACAACAGCCACATCCATAAGATCATTTAAATGACGTACAAGGATTTTCGACAGGCCAGTTAAAAATCTATTGCAATTGTTCAAACATTAAGAATGTTGTGTGCACATAAATTCATATTAAAATTAAAATTAATTTAATTATTTAAAAAAGTGATTTTAGTGGTTTTTTTTTTTTTTTTATCTAGATGAATTGGCCATAGCCTTAAAAAATGTCATGTGGTATGACCGTGATTTATTTTAAAATGAATTAATTTCCTTAACATGCTTAACATTTTTTTTATTTTTTTTTTATTTTTACAATTTCTCAGTAATTAAAATGTTTAGAAACAAAGTATTTGCAGTTCTTTTGAGATTCAGTCAAGAATTACCTTATATTTTTGTTCTATAACTTCAGAGTTGCCTTCTTCATGTAGATAACAGTCTTATTTTTCCTGTACATTGCATAAAACTGATAAAAATGTTTTAAAAAAATACCTTTCACTTAAGCATACTGTATCAGTAATTCATATTTCAGCCACAGAAATTAGATATTTTATTTTTAATTGAATATGGTTATTGCTATTATTGGCACCACATGATGTGTGGTCACTCCAAATGACACAGAGACCTTAAATATCATTACAAATCTATTTAAATAAATCAATAAACAATCAATTTTATATATACAGTGGGTACGGAAAGTATTTAGACTCCCTTACATTTTTCACTCTTTGTTATATTGCAGCCATTTGCTAAAATCATTTAAGTTCATTTTTTTCCTCATTAATGTACACAGAGCACCCCATATTGACAGAAAAACACAGAATTGTTGACATTTTTGCAGATTTATTAAAAAAGAAAAACTGAAATATCACATGGTCCTAAGTATTCAGACCCTTTGCTTTGACACTCATATATTTAACTCAGGTGCTGTCCATTTCTTCTGATCATCCTTGAGATGGTTCTATACCTTCATTTGAGTCCAGCTGTGTTTGATTATACTGACTGGACTTGATTAGGAAAGCCACACACCTGTCTATATAAGACCTTACAGCTCACAGTGCATGTCAGAGCAAATGAGAATCATGAGGTCAAAGGAACTGCCTGAAGAGCTCAGAGACAGAATTGTGGCAAGGCACAGATCTGGCCAAGGCCAAAATTTCTGCTGCACTTAAGGTTCCTAAGAGCACAGTGGCCTCCATAATCCTTAAATGGAAGACGTTTGGGACGACCAGAACCCTTCCTAGAGCTGGCCGTCCGGCCAAACTGAGCTATCGGCGGAGAAGAGCCTTGGTGAGAGAGGTAAAGAAGAACCCAAAGATCACTGTGGCTGAGCTCCAGAGATGCAGTCGGGAGATGGGAGAAAGTTGTAGAAAGTCAACCATCACTGCAGCCCTCCACCAGTCGGGGCTTTATGGCAGAGTGGCCCGTGCAAGACACATGAAAGCCCGCATGGAGTTTGCTAAAAAACACCTGAAGGACTCCAAGATGGTGAGAAATAAGATTCTCTGGTCTGATGAGACCAAGATAGAACTTTTTGGCCTTAATTCTAAGCGGTATGTGTGGAGAAAACCAGGCACTGCTCATCACCTGTCCAACACAGTCCCGACAGTGAAGCATGGTGGTGGCAGCATCATGCTGTGAGGGTGTTTTTCAGCTGCAGGGACAGGACGACTGGTTGCAATCGAGGGAAAGATGAATGCGGCCAAGTACAGGGATATCTTGGACGAAAACCTTCTCCAGAGTGCTCAGGACCTCACACTGTGCCGAAGGTTTACCTTCCAACAAGACAATGACCCTAAGCACAACTCCGTGACTGTTCTTGAATGGCCCAGCCAGAGCCCTGACTTAAACCCAATTGAGCATCTCTGGAGAGACCTAAAAATGGCTGTCCACCAACATTTACCATCCAACCTGACAGAACTGGAGAGGATCTGCAAGGAGGAATGGCAGAGGATCCCCAAATCCATGTGTGAAAAACTTGTTGCATCTTTCCCAAAAAGACTCATGGCTGTATTAGATCAAAAGGGTGCTTCTACTAAATACTGAGCAAAGGGTCTGAATACTTAGGACCATGTGATATTTCAGTTTTTCTTTTTTAATAAATCTGCAAAAATTTCAACAATTCTGTGTTTTTCTGTCAATATGGGGTGCTGTGTGTACATTAATGAGGAAAAAAAATGAACTTAAATGATTTTAGCAAATGGCTGCAATATAACAAAGAGTGAAAAATTTAAGGGGGTCTGAATACTTTCCGTACCCACTGTATATATATATATATATATATATATATATATATATATATATATATATATATATATATATATATAAATTGATTTAAGCAGTTTTTATTTAAAATTTCACACAATTTTAAAAACTTTTTTTTATATTAAAAGAATCACATCGCAAACATAAGTGCACCATTTCATTTAAGTTGACTTTCATTTAAGTTGAAATTAATTAATACTTTAATTCATCAAGGACACATTAGGCCTAAATTGATCAAAAGTGACAGTAAAGACATTTATAATTTTACAAAAGATTATATTTCACATAAATGCTGTTCTTTTGAACTTTCTATTCATCAAAGAATCCTGACAAATAAAATATATCACGGTTTCCACAAAAATATGAACATTGATAATAATCAGAAATGTTTCTTGAGCAGCAAATCAGCATATTCGAATGATTTCTGAAGGATCATGTGACACTGAATACTGGAGTAATGATGCTGAAATTTCAGCTTTGATCACAGGAATAAATTTAAGTTTCCTTTATATTCACATAGAAAACAGATATTTTAAATTGTAATAACATTTCACTCTTCTCCTAGCAAGGTGTAACTCCAATTCTTGCTGCAGGGTCAGAATTAACACGCTGCCTATGGCCAGCGGTTTTTACTTTGCTTGGCAGTGGCATCTGGTAAAAAAGATTGAAATAGTTTGAAATAAATAAACAATAAATGACTAATAAATGCATAATTACCAAACTGAAATTACATGCTCTAAACATTTTTGCAAACATAAACGGTCTTAAATATTTTTTATAAAATTACCCAAATTGCATAAAAATCCATTCCAAATGATACTAAAATAAAGTACTTTGTGTATATAAACCATCAATTGAATATAAAAGTACAAAAACCAATCTAGGACATATATCTAATCATGGAAAACACTCTGCAGTGGTCGCACCACATGATATTTTCAAATTCAGTTAAAATTTACAGGCAGAGAATTGGCCATCTAAACAAAACAAGCTAGCTTCCCACAAAAGGTCACTATGAAATTTGTAATAAAAAAGTATGTATTTTCAGAAATAACTTAATATTCATTGTTTTTTGAGGTCATACCACATGATATCCAAATGTGGTAACTACATACCAGCCGTTAAATTTTTTATATTTTTCCCCCCAATTTAAGAATTGAATGTGGGTTCACTTTTCTTTTTTTTTTTTTTTTTACAGAGAGTGTGTTTTCTCTAGACATGGGGGCGTTACAGAAGGTCATGTGCTGTGTTTGCGAACATCATGTACGAAACATGTCTTTAAATTATTAAATTATTTAAATTTATTAAAAACCTCTATTTAAGTAAATTTCACATGATTTTATAAAAGTGGCTGCTTAAAATTTGCATAAGTGAGCAGAAAAATCTAGACGTTCCTTACTATTACCTGAGAGTTATATTAAAATCATCTTTGCAGTTTCTGTGGTTTAGCTCTATTAATTAATTTTATCATTTTATTTTTTCATCGTATACCACACATATTGAAATTAAATGAAAGCATGCTTTTGGTGCATAAGATTGGTGCACAAACGATAGCTCAGGGAGGTCAAAGAACACATGAAGAGAAGTGTTAGGATAATACAACATCAGCAATCACAGACATTCACATTAAGACCGGATTACATTTCTCAGAGTACTGTTGAATTTGCGCAATTAACAGTATGTAATTTGCTGTGGACTTTTTGTCTGAGAAAAACACAGACGTGGCAGATTAGGATGATATTCTGTACTCACCTCTATGACTGTAGTGTTCTCGTTCAGTGTGTTGAAACTGACTAAACACCGAGTTAAACCGTAGCCAATGTAAACAGAGTCGTAGTAAGGTTGATCGTTTACTGTCATTCTTCGTCATTAACATGTTGCAGTGAAAACTGTAATAAAACAATTCAACAATATTCTATGTCTTGATTCATCATCCAATTATAAATGTCTGTAACAAACAATTACTGCTGTTCCCGCTGTAGTAGCAGCTATAATGGCTATTAGCATCAATGTTAGCTTGTTTTTAACAACTTCTCAAACATCTTTTTAACAAAATCCTTACAAATATATAATCTTTAACATGTCTAATGTCACACAAATGAATCTACGGCACTGTCTCAATGATGGATTATAGTGGATGCGATGGATTTGTAGCATCTGGATGCGAATCACAAATGATCGAGTCGACTCTAAGTTTGTGTAAGCTGTGACGTTTGACCCCCTTTCTAGAACTCACCATGTGGCGCTGACTGGTCGGGACCACATAGCTTTTTGTCACATTTTATTACCTCCCAAAGAGACTAACCACAAACATAAGCCTTCTTATGGCACCTTTGGGAGCTTGACCTCCTGTTGGGCTAGAGAGACTGGGTGACGCCAGGAGACAACCCAATATACACACACATACCTATGTAGAGGAAAAAACTCTTATAATCCAACTTATAAGTTAACCATTCTTTCTAGAAAGTATATGATGTATCCCTTTTATGTATGCATGTCCCCATGTGTAATTGGCCTAGTTGTTAATTTTAGTTATTCAAGAATAAGTTTAAATGCTTGTAATCATATGTGTGCTTTCTTAATGTCTTTGTCATCCTACCATGTTTAGTTTTGTTCTAAACCTCTACGAATGCTTTAATCACCTGTGTATGTTATTTTACTATAAAATGTGACATGCTACTTTTAAAGTACTTTTGAGAAAAACGTACCCAGATCTGATACCTCATAAGATATGCAAATTAGACCATAAAACCAGACAAAGAAGATAATTCCCGCTACAGAATTCACGCTGGCAATTGGCCAGTCAACACTTGAGAGGAGTGGAGATGTTTTGCTATATGACAAACCAACGCACGAGCCTTCACCCATAGCTCAGCTTAACTTTGTTTTCCAGCTCGTCTTCTTTTGACCAGTTTTCATTTGTCCGTCCTCACTGTCTTCCTTGGACCTGCGAGACGGACTTCTTCTTTCTTATTTTTCTGGCCCTGTTACTCTTGAGTTAAACCTTGTTTGAACATCCCGCCGAAGACCCAGCTTGAAACGCACTGAAACCTCTGCAGAACAACGTGCATCTTTTGAACTACAGCATCCAAAATTGCCTATGCAAGTATAATAAACATTTTCTTCTGCTGCGTTTTAAAGCTTACATTTGCTGAACTGATTCCGTGCTGGCTTTCAAACGTTTTAAATGTCTGTAATTTGCCATTCTGTGATCATCTCTGTTTTCCCTGACTTTACTTTCGTTTCATTATATGTATGTATTCTCTGTTAGTTAGTCATATATGTATTCGTAGTTTCACATATTAAATCCATGATATTGCTTTATTGTTTCTGTTTCTGCTCATTAAGAAAATCAAGTCACTTCTATGTTCTGATTTTGCTAACTGCTTTATACTTGAGTGCTAGAATAGGAAGTTATTTCTCGTGGCCAGAAGAATAATTTCCCATGTGATAGTTGATAAAGAAAAGTGGACTAATAGTTTGCTGGACAAACTAGACCAGTCTTTCTAAAATTAACTAATAAAAATTTTGAACTAATTTTGAATATATATACGTAGTTAATTCTAATCCATTGTAATTTATTTACCATATATGCATAATTCCCTTTTTGGTCGATTTATAATATAATTGATTGTAACGCTGTCAGGGCTAGTTTTAAACGTAAAGAGGAAGCAGGATCAAGTTGTAGCAGCAAACGTTTATTCACCAATAACTATAATACAAAACACTCAAACTGGAACTGAAACAACCAACATAACCAAAGACGAGGACAGACCAGGGAGTGCAGGAGGAGTGAGTCTTTAAAGGAAGTGCTAATGAGGATGTGCAGGTGCAGGGAATCCTTTTGATGAGATGACAAGCTGACTGGGTGCAGGTGTAGATCAGAAGGGATGCTGGGAAGTGGAGTCCAGGGAAGGTGAGACAGACGGTGACTGTGACAAACGCTTTATGATTTGATTATATATATTTCACCCATAATTTGAGCTAATTAATTCGTTCAGTCGTTACAATTTTCGATGGAGAATTTAAAGGCAACGTTTTAAACTTGGTTTTGTGTTTGAGCAACTCAGATTCAATCTAGGCTATTTGTAATGTGTAATGTTTTATGTGCGCTTTATTCAGTGAGACGAGACGCGACGCGCTTCTCACTCTGGGTACGTTAACAAACTGCTATTTGTGTTTAAACATTTTAGGCAATTGTTAACCGTTTAAAATAAACTGCAGTTCATTAATATCAATCTTGTTCCTGCAAAGGATAATCTTTTTGCAGCACACTTTAATACTAATAACTACTGTCTGATAGAAAGAAAGGAATCTTATGTCAGCGTGATAAAGATTGGTTCGAGCGAAGTTCCTCTTACCTCTCTCAGAAGGCCTCATAATTTGTATCGCTATTAAATTTGAATTATTGCATGTCCGATAATCCAAAGTAGCGACTTACTCCTTAATAGGTAAATCATTGGCTTAGCTAACCAGTATACCTAATGCAAATCTAATCTGAAAAACAGTTTATCTGATTTATCTGATTGATGTGTAAAATTGGGAGTTTATTAAAATTCTGATCAAATGTTAATCACAACAGCAGCGAAGAAATCCTGCTAAAAAGTTGCACATTCTTGTCCAGTGAACTGGCACAAAAGGATCCGCTGAGATTCGGAATATTGTATGTGATGTGCAGTTAAATCAGCCGTAAGCACAAAAGATTTAAAAGTCACGATTTTAAAGTAGGTGGATGCAGTAGCTCTAACTAAACACCAGAGGGCAGTCTATTTGGGTGTGTGGCACACCCCCCTACAGCATTGTTGTGTGGACTCATTGACGCCACCTTGTGGCCGTTCTGTGTTAGGTCTGCTTTTCTGTTTGGCATTATTTCAGTTTCTCCTTTGGCTATTTTAATTTTGTTTGCTGTTATAACTTTTCATCCTTTTTACTTTATTGTTTGCTGGTATGTGGAATTTGGTATGCTGATTTAAATGCAGTTTAAACATGTTTAAATTTGAATTTAAATTAAATCCACTTTCCAACAAGGGAATTCACTCACTGGAAGCACTCCCCCTTGTGGACATTACCCAGATGAGTTCATTTTCTCCCTCCGTTTTCCTTTAGTCTTCTCTCAAATTATTTTGACTTTGGAATTCCTTTCTTTTAATTTCTTATTGTTTCATTTTATTCAGCATTTCACCTTTATTTCTTTATTCTATTTTTATCAACGTTTCAATATCATTCTCACACTCAAGCCTCCCTTATTTTATACACTTATTTAAATTTGATTAAATTTAATGAGTTTAATTTAAATTTAAAACTGAGTTCCGGAGTCATCAATTGGCATTTGCTCATGAAGGAGCACTTCCCCTTGTGGGCATCCTCAAATAGGGAAGGATTTTTCCTCTCTTTTCCTCCCATTCTCTTATTTATTTATTTTATTTATTTTTTATTGTTTTTTTTTCTTATTTAAATTTAATTAATCAGAGTTAAATTTGAATTTAAATCAAATTCTATGAAATTGTGCTTTATTGCTTATTTCTACGTTGTTTTTCTCTCTTTGATTCTGATTCTCTTATTTTTATACACTTGCACACAATGTAATTAAGCAAAGTTTTAATTAGAATTTAAATCAAGTGCCTCTGAACTATTTTTACTTTGCTTTATTGTTTATTTCTATTCTGCTTTTTAGCTGATTTATTCTGATAATTGTCATTATAGACCCCAAATCTCTACCGACTTAGTGATCTAAATTTGGTTTAAGCAAGGTTTAAATCCAAAATTTACATTAAGTTGTATTTTGTTTAACCATTTGTGTACTTGCAGATAGTGCTCCCCCTAGTGCTCGGTGGTGAGGCAACGATTGTTTCAGTTGGGTGTCAGTGAGTGGAGCCGCCTGGTCTGGCGCATCTGGCACTGGCTGTGTGTGAATCTTGGACACTTCTGTCCTCGTACCATTCGTGACACGCGGTCGACATCAGCAATTGGGTAGAGAGGCAACTAGTCCAGACTGACAACAAACTCGACAGCACCCTCATCAGGCCTGCCATAAACCCTAACTGTGGTAATAAGTTCAAGCTCCTTAACTCCCCTCTATCTCTTTCTGCTCTTATTTTACTTTTGTTTTATTTACTCGTTAATCGTTTCTATTTTGTCCTGGTCTGTTTGCTTCTCTGTTGTGTTTTGTTTCTTTCAGTTCACCTGTGAGAGCCATCACGGAAGCCACGAATAGATAAACGACCTGAGCAGCTAGAGTCATTAGAGGACCAACTGAGCTACCGCCTGTCAATATCTTTATTTAGATCCGGCACTCGCCCACACAAGTTGGCCCACGAGGTCATTTCCAGCCATCAACAATAAGTGTCTGGCCTACATTCCACTAACTGTCTGCACCAGTTAGTTGAAATCACACACAAAGGTTACCTAATTACGTATTATCATAACTCGCTAATCCTGCACGGGCTTGCATTTGTTCTTTTTGTGCTGTTTTTCTCTCACCAAAAGTAAGCCACTATGTCTTGAGCATCTAGCCCTGACACCCACTGGGACCATCTCGAGACCTGGTTGGGTGCCATATCCAACACGTTCCTGCCCAACGCCGCTGGTGACCTCCAGCACCTGAGCAGCGAGCAGCTGGACGAAGACCTGAATCGATTAATGGCCCACGATCCGATCCAGAGCTACAACCACAAAGAATGGGCCAAGATCGTTGGGGGCCTCACCCACAACCTCATCGCCCAGGCGAGGCTTAGCGAACGGAACAACGCCTACCTGGAGCAGGAAGCAGCAGCGCTCAAGCTCCAAGCCAAGGAGGCCCGGAGGCCCACACTCAACATGGCCTCGATCAGCTACTCCTCGAGACCCAGGACCAGCGTGGTACAGCGGATGAATCCAACCCCGAGCTACAGGAGGAGGTGGAGAGACTCCTTCTGGAGACGGAGCGTAGAGAGCAGTTGGAAAAAGAATCCAGAGAGGAACTAACTGGAAAACTCCAACAAGGTGAAGCTCTCCTAGCAAGAGCAGAGATAGAACTGAAAGAAAGGGACGCTAAAGCCAGGGCCTGTGAAAACCATCTTAAACAGGCCTGAAATGAAATCCTTGCTCTGAAACAACAAAGAGACTATTTAAAAGACGAGCTTGACTAGCTAAAATATTCTTATAAACTGCAAAGTGACCTAGGAGGGGAAACACACATCACAGAGTTTCCCCTGGCCAGGGGGCCCAGGCCCCCCAGTCAAGAATCCCTAGTTCAAAGGGTTCCTGCCCAAGACACCCAGCATCCAAGAACCTTCGTCAGCAGAAAAGGGGTGGGAACCTTCCCAGAAAACCCATGCCCCTAGCTACGGCATGGCTCCCAAATAACTTGACAAGTTAGCAAGAAATATTCCCATTTTTACCCCAAACCCCGCAGGAGGCCATGATGTGCACGGCTACCTGCAGGACATTGACTTTCTGTTGCAAAATGTGGCCAGCGTGAATGCATGGGACAGATTGTATCTACTCAGAATCACATCCAGCCGTGATGTTTGCAGTTTTCTAGATAGGTAGCCAGAAGCTGTCAAATCAGACTACCAGCAGCTGCGACAGGCTTTGATCAAAGAGTAAATCAAACCATTTACCCGGTCTCTGATCACTGTCCAGAACTGGCCCTAGAGAACGCACACCACAGTGACAGACCGTTTAACAGACCGACCGGCTCTCCGATTGCTCCTGTTTGCCTCGCTGCTCAGAGTGGTTTGCGTCTTTAACTCCGTATAGCTTCGATTTGAATCTCTTACTTTTATTCATTGTTGCTTATATTATTAATACCTTATATTTAATATTGCCTACCACATTAATCTGACGTCGCTAGCTTGAAATCTTTGAATCTAAATCGCTGTTACAACGCGTTTGCATCTCGCTAGCTTATTAACTTGTCATCAGTCTCTCGGGCGCTCATTTTTCAACGCGCTCATCAAACAGCTGTGGTAACTCGGATCAGTCTACAAACACGGTGAGTCATGTCATCCTCTCCTAGCATTGTCACCTGTTCCATTTGCCACATGTTCAGTATAGCTCTCTCTGTCAGCGACGAGGGATTTACATGTCATAAATGTAGGGGAATAGTCAGGCTGACAGAGAGAATCTCAGAATTAGAGACACGCATCCAAACTTTAATCGAGGATAGTAAGAACGCAAGGGCTTCAGATACTGTTTTGGATGCGATTAGCTTAGTGAACTCTGTACATTGTTCGGTTCCGGCTGTAGAGCCCGTGCAGCAGGGCACTTGGGTAACGGTGAGGCGTTATAATTCCTTCGAAGTGATGGTACTTTACGTAACATTATGTAAGTTGACATTTGTGTTGGCTACTGTATACAGGCCACCAGGACACCATACAGACTTTATCAAAGAGTTTGCTGATTTTCTATTGGAGTTAGTACTAGCTGCAGATAAAGTACTTGTTGTTGGTGACTTTAATATCCATGTAGATAATGAAAAATTATATTTGAGAGACTTTTGACTCATACTGTAAATATTACTATAAATTACAGCAACACCTCCCCCTTTGCTTTCTGACGAGGATTGTGTCGATAATCATAACCTTGAGGGCTAGACTCATTTAAAGTAATGTAATCGTCCGGTTTTAGCCAAGTTTCTGTCAAACACAGCACATCTAGATTATTGTCTGTGATATCATTTACAATAAGTGATTTTGATGAAAGGGATCTAATATTTAACAACCCAAGCTTTATCATTTGTTTATCATTACTATCTTTATTTTTTATTTGTTGAACATCAATTAAATTTTTACCATCAAATGGGTTTGGAAGCTATTTGTTTTTACTAATTCGGGGTACAGACACAGTCTCTATGTGATAATATCTAGGTGTAAGAGTTTCTATGTGTTGGGAATTATCTGACTTCTGTAACGTGAGGCAGCTAGCAGACGGTCGGTTTAGCCGGTCTGTCTGCTTCCTGACCTGGGCCACAGTTTGTCATGTTTCAGCTCTAAGACTATGTGCCATATTACTAGAGAGAAGAGCAGCACCATCCCGAGAGGGATGAATACCATCTCTTTTCAACAGGTCAGGTCTGCCCCAAAAACTTTTCCAATTGTCTATAAAACCTATATTATTTTGCGGACACCACTTAGACAGCCAGCCATTGAGTGATGACAATCTGCTAACTATCTCATCACTCCGACGAACAGGAAGGGGACCAGAGCAAATTACTTCTCCTGACATTGTATTTGCGAGTTCACACACCTCTTTAATGTTAATTTTAGTGATCTCCGACTGGCGAAGTCGAACATCATTAGTGCCGACGTGAATAATAATTTTAGAGTATTTACGATTAGCATTAGCCAGCACTTTTAAATTTGCTTTGATGTCAGGTGCTCTGGCTCCCGGCAAACATGTGACTATGGTGTCTGGTGTCTCTATTTTCACGTTCCGTGTAATAGAATCGCCAATAACTAGGGCACTTTCAACAGGATTCTCAGTGGGTGCGTCACTGAGTGGGGAGAACCTGTTAGATGTTATTATTGGAACGGAAGAGTGGTGTTTTCCGCGGCTAGGCCGCCTCACCGTTACCCAAGTGCCCTGCTGCACGGGCTCTACAGCCGGAACCGAACAATGTACAGAGTTCACTAAGCTAATCGCATCCAAAACAGTATCTGAAGCCCTTGCGTTCTTACTATCCTCGATTAAAGTTTGGATGCGTGTCTCTAATTCTGAGATTCTCTCTGTCAGCCTGACTATTTCCCTACATTTATGACATGTAATCCCTCGTCGCTGACAGAGAGAGAGCTATACTAAACATGTGGCAAATGGAACAGGTGACAATGCTAGGAGAGGATGACATGACTCACTGTGTTTGTAGACTGATCCGAGATGTTTGGCCATGCTCCGGGAGTAGATCAGGATATCATCTATATAGACCAGAACGAACTTGTGGAGAAACTCCCGGAGCACCTTGTGTATGAAGTCCTGGGATATGGAGGGGACGTTGACCAGGCCATACGCCGTTACCAGGTATTCATAGTGTCCTGTGGGCGTGACGAAGGCAGTCTTCCACTCTTCCCCCTCACGTATCCGGATGAGGTTGTACGTGCTGCGGAGGTCCAACTTGGTGAAGACAGTGGCACCACGGAGATGTTCCAGAGCCGCTGGGACGAGAGGAAGGGGGTACCTGAACTTGACGGTGATGGAGTTTAATGCCCGATAGTCTATACAGGGCCGCAGGCCTCCGTCCTTTTTCGCCACGAAGAAGAAGCTGGAAGCAGCAGGGGAAGTCAATGGACAGATGTAGCCTTGAGCCAGAGCCTCCTTGATGTACTCTTCCATGGCCTTCTCCTCCGGGACGGACAGGGGATAGATTTTTCCCCTGGGCACTGACTCACCCGGAAGCAGATCTATGGCGCAGTCCCATGGCCGGTGTGGAGGCAGCTTGGAAGCTCTTCTAGGGCAGAAAACGTCTCTGAAGGGGGCGTAACATGAGGGAATGTTTCTCGATGGGACTTTCGATGGATGTGATACAGACAGGAAGAAGACTGGAACTTGGAGAGCGTGGAACAGGCAACGCAGAGAAACAGTCAGGGAAGCAAGTGTCGCCCCACTTCAGGACTTCGCCGGTCTTCCAGGAGATGATGGGATTGTCCTGCACCATCCACGGATGCCCTAGGATCACGTCAGCGGTGGACCCCTCCAGAACCAGCAACTGAATGTTCTCAACATGAAGTATTCCGACTTGAAGTAGTAATGGTCTAACACTTCGACTAACATGTCTTCTACTGACAGGTTTTCCAGTTATAGAATGGATCTGGTAGGTTGACAGCGTTATCTTGGTCTTGAGGTTGAGTTGACGGCAGAGGGTGCCAGAGATGAAATTTCCTGCTGACCCAGAATCGAGGAGTGCGGTAACTGGAATGGATATATCAGCAGCAGTAAGTTTTACAATGGTGGTGAGTGGTTTCATGGAATTAGAAGTGGGAATGATGGCACTCACTATGGGACGAGGAGGACAAGTTGGGCATGCGGAGATTACATGCCCAGGAGAACCACAATACAGGCACAGATTCTGGGTCAGCCTTCTCTGCCGTTCTGTGGGAGTCATGAGTTGATTCTAGTTGCATGGGTTCGTTAGCTGGTTCTGGAGGGCTGACGGATTCTGGTCGGCAGAGGAAGGTGTTGAGCTGTGGCTGTCCCTGGTGTTCTTCGAGACACGACTGCATACGAGTGGCGAAGCGGATGGAGAGCTGGATAAACCGTTCAAGGCCGATGGTATCCTCGTATGCAGCGAGATGCAACCGCACTCGAGGATCCAATCCCTGTCGATATGTTGTTAGTAGGGCTTGTTCGTTCCATCCACTTTTGGCAGCAAGAGTTCTGAATTGCAGTGCATATTCATTCACAGACATTTTTTTTTTTTTTTTTGCTTCAAATTATAAAGTTTCTCACCAATGGAAGAGTCAAAGGCAGGTTCTCCAAATACTTCCTTGAAGTGATCGACGAAACTGGAGTAAGACTGGATCACCGGGTTATTTTGGGACCAAATGGAATCGGCCCATTGAAGTGCCTTGCCATTTAACTGTGAAATTAAGAATGCCACCTTGGAGAGTTCAGTGGGAAATAAGTGCGGTTGCATCTCCAGGAACAGCGAGCATTGCAGGAGGAATCCGTTGCAATCCTCTGCCGAACCAGAGAAGGGCGCCGGTTTGGTCATGGGACTGGTGTAAACAGGTGGTGAGGAAGCGGTGGCGGCGTTTCCCGAGGTGCTGGCTGGTGGAGGTGGTGATGGGTTAACGGGGAATGTGTGACGCAAAGCGTCAACCAGGTTCTGGAATGGATCGGGAAGGCTCATACTTGTGTTCCGCTGTGTTTTTGGTCCAGTCTTCTGTTACAATATAGACGGGCCGGAGACGACAGAGAAGGTAGTTTATTGAACACAAGTAGAGCAACGGGTGACAACAGGTGAGTTTGTTGAAGTAGTAAAAGTGATAAATGAATGTTAGAATGATGATACTGTCCTTTGTGGTATGCAGGGTGGATGTTGGATGATAGCGGTAGCAGGGTAGAGACAAGGAAGGCTGACGACACTCACACACGGCGTGTCTGTGACACTTATTTTATAAATATACATTTTATGTCAGTATATAATACAAATATTATAAATAAACACATGTTAAATCATTTTTTAATTACAAGAAGTATGTGCGAGTTTAAATTAGGCAAATACCTGCTCTTTGGTTAAAATAACTAAAATAATATTCAAATGTCATATATAGAATAAGCACTAGAGGGCAGCAAATATCTATTTTTAAATAGGGTTGAGAAGACAAGTACACTTTTATTTTTAAAAGGCTTTAGCTAGTATTATATTTGAATGTATATATTTAGAGTTGATCAAAGACTGATTTCTGTTACAGTATGTATTTTATTCTTATTGTTTAAAATTATTGAATTATTGAAATTATTATTGAATCATCTGACTCAACTAACTGGTCAGGCTCCAACTGTTCTGCCTCTGTGTGTGTGTGTGTGTGAGAGAGAGAGAGAGAGAGAGAGAGAGAGAGAGAGAGAGAGAGAGAGAGTGTGTGTGTGTGTGTGCGCGTGTCTATCTCTCTCTGTGTGTGTGTTTTAGAGTCTTGCAGGTTTAACCCTTTCATTGCTGTGTCCTTTTGACTGCATTATAGGATAGGAAATCTCTTAGGCCTTCTCTTCTATAAATTTGTATAACAAAATAAAGGCATAGAACTAGTTCATTTGTAGTGCACTGACTATATAATTTTATATAATTAGTTTAATGATTTTGTTAATAGTAACGTAAAAGACCTTAAGATAAATTCATCTGGACATATACCATTTTTAACTGCTAATGATAACTTTTAGTTAGTATTATTGAATGTTTACATTAAGAGATTATCAAAGACTAATTTCTGTCACAGTATACATTTTATCCTTATTGTTTAAACTGATATTGAATCATCTCCAACTGGTTCTTAAATCTCACTTTGCCTCTCTTTCTCTCTCTCTGTGTGTGTCTTGTTAAGTGTGTAAGTGTGTGTGTGTGTGTGTGTGTGTGTGTGTGTAATATAAATACTGGTCTGAGATTTACACTGGATTAAGACTTACAAAATTTTGAGCTGCAAAAGATAACTCCACTCATTTCAAAGTGACCTATGACATCATATGACATGAAATTCATCTAAATTTAAGTGCTGTTGTGGTTCATAGTTATAGGTGCACCAGCTGACTCCAGTATATGCGGCATATTCAAATGACTTTGACATATTCCTTTTACATTCACCCAGCTTGGGCCCGCCATCGCTGCTTGCAGCTATATTTATTTAATTTATTTTATTTTTTTCGTCATTCTGGGCTTTTTGGGGCCCTTAACGTGCTCAAAAACTCTTGAAAATTGGCACACACATTGGAATCTGCGGTCATTAGGACGTTGCAGAGGCTGGTACCCGGGCGTGGCAGTGGGGCTCGACAGCGCACCCTTGAATGGAGTACGAAATCTTGGTCCATATATCAAACACGCTTGCACGCATTAGTATGAAACTCGGTACACATATAGACCTCATTGGGCCAAACAACTTTCGTGCTCCAAGTTATACGCCGGCTCAACAGGAAGTCGGCTATTACGGGTTGTTTGAAGAACACATGCTCTGGAATTTGATATACTCCTCCTAGGCAATTAATCCAATCACCACCAAACTTGGTCAGCATGAAGTCAAGACATTGATGATGAAAAATTGCGAGCAGATTTTTGATATCTCGAACGGTTTGGCCATGGCGAGGCACCGAATTTATGGCGAGAAAAGGGAAACAGGAAGTGTTATAACTGAGCCCATGTGCAAGGGCCCTTTCATCACTGCTTGCAGCTTTAATTCATGTTGTTTCTTTATGCTTTTATATTTTATGTATTAATGTCTGTGTGTGCTGTATCATCATCTCAAGGTTTTTAATGTGACAGGACAATGTTGTGAAGCAATAATTGGTAACACTTTACAATAAGGTTTCAGTTGTTAACATTAGTTAATGTATTATCTAATACGAACTAACTATGAGCAATACATTTGTTACTGTATTTGTTAATCTTTGTTAATGTTAATAAAAATACAGCTGTTCATTGTTCTTTCACAGTGCATTAACTAATGTTAACAAATACAACTTTTGATTTTAATAATATATTAGTAAATGTTGGAATTAACATCATTAATCAATGCTGTAGAAGTACAGTTCATTATTAGTTCATGTATGTATTAGTTCATAATGAAACCTAATTTTATAGTGTTACCCATTAATTTTACTCTGCTCACCAGGGACCCTGGGTTCTTCAGCAGCGGAAGGCATGAGCCAGGCCTTGGACCAGGGCCTCTCCCCCTCTGCCGTCCCCAGTCTTCGAGGTCTCGACGAGTAACTGCTTCTCCCCTCTTCGCGAGGCAGAACGTGACACTGTGGTTATCGGAGACTCCATTGTCCGCCACGTCCACGCTACCACAACCAAAGGTAAGGTGCGCAGTCACTGTTTTCCTGGTGCTCTGGTCATCGGAGCTGTTGTTCTGCACGCAGGGGTGAACGACACCAGGCTGCGGCAGACAGAGGTGCTGAAGCAGGACTTCAGGAGCCTGATCGAGACGGTACGAGCCACATCGCCCGTGACGAGGATCATAGTATCCGGGCCGCTTCCGACGTACCGACATAGACATTAAAGGATCAGTAGATTATTTGCTTTAAATGAATGGTTAATGTCTTGGTGTACTAAACAGAAGCTGCTCTTTATAAATAATTGGAATCTTTTCTGGGAGCGACCTAGGCTCTTCTGTGCTGATGGCCTGCACCCCAGCAGAATCGGAGCTGATCTTCTGTCAGAGAACATCTCCAAGATGCTTCGCACCGTATGACTAGTAAGTCAAAGCTCAAATCACAGTCTGTGTTCTGCCCACTTAATTGATAGAAATGTGAGTGTAGTACAGTCTATAGAAACGGTGTCTATTCCCTGAATAGTGAGGTTTAACAATAAAAATAAAGGATCAAGAAAAAATCTGATCGTGATCAAACCAAAAATTAGCAAAATTACTGAACAAAAACAATTTCTAAAGCTAGGGCTCCTAAACATTAGATCGCTGACACCTAAGGTGGTTATTATAAATGAAATTATGTAATTTGCCTTACTGAAACATGGCTTAAACCAAATGATTATTTCGGTCTTAATGAGTCTTGTCCACCTGGATACTGTTATAAAAATAAATGCCGTCCGGTTGGCCATGGTGGTGGTGTTGCAACAATCTATAGAGATATTCTTAACGTTACTCAGAAAACAAACTACAGGTTTAATTCATTTGAAATTCTCGTGCTAAAGGTTACACTCTCAGATATAAGTAAAAAAAAAAACATTTTAACATTCATGTAGACAATACAAATGATGCGTTAGGGGCTGCGTTTACAGATTTACTAAAATCATTTGGGGTCAAACAAAACGTCACTGGACCCACTCACCATCTTAATCATACACTAGATTTAATTATATCACATGGAATCAATCCTACCGATATAGAAATTCTACCGCAAAGTGATGATGTCACTGATCACTACCTTGTAACATGCGTACTGCATACTGCTGATATTTGTCAAATTGCGCCATGATATCGACTAGGTAAAACAATTCTCCCGACAACTATAGATAAATTCACAAATAAACTGCCTGATCTGTCTCAGCTTCTTATTGTACCTAAACACACAAATGATCTCGAGAAAATGACTAGCAGTATGTGCACCATTTTCACTAGTACATTAGATACTGTTGCACCGATGAGATTAAAAAAAGTTAGAGAGAAAAATACTGTACCATGGTACAACATTATTACTCACGCTATCAAAAGAGAAACACGTAATCTAGAACGCAAATGGAGACAAACTCGTTTAGAAGTCGCATGGAAAGACAGCTCGTCCCGTTATAGAAAGACTCTAAAAGCAGCCAGGGCTGAGCATCTCCACAAACTCATAGAAAATAACCAAAACAATCCAAGGTTCTTGTTTAGTACAGTGGCTAGATTAACAAATAAACAGACATCACCAGAACAAAACATTTCATTACAGTTTAGTAGCGATGACTTTATGAATTTCTTTACTGAAAAAATCGAAAGCATCAGAAATACAATTGTAAATGTACAACCTTTGACAAATTTTTATGATTCAGCCTCAATTATCACCCCTCAAGAACAGTTTCAGTGCTTTACAACTATAGGACAGGAAGAGCTAAATAAACTTATCACTGCGTCTAAACCAACAACATGTTTATTAAACTGCTGAAAGAATTGTTACCTGTAGCAGAAGAGCCTCTTCTCAATATTATTAACTCGTCTTTATCTCTAGGTCATGTCCCAAGACCGTTCAAGCTAGCAGTTATTAAGCCTCTCATTAAGAAAATAGTTCATGCTTTCATGACATCTTGACTAGATTACTGTAATGCATTACTAGCTGGTTGTCCTGCTTCCTCAATAAACAAGCTACAATTAGTACAAAATGCAGCTGCTAGAGTTCTTACCAGGTCAAAAAAATATGATCATATAACACCAGTTTTATCATCTCTTCACTGGTTACCTATTAAGTTCAGTATCGATCATAAAGTACTGCTAATGACCTATAAGGCTCTAAATGGTTTAGCTTCTGTGTACTTAACCGATCTTCTATCTCCCTACAATCCTTCATGCTCTTTAAGATCACTCAAAACTATCAAAACTCTGGACTTCTGGTTGTACCTAGGATAGCTAAGTCCACTAAAGGAGTTTTCACATATTTTCACATTTGGCTCCTAAACTCTGGAATAGCCTTCCTGATAATGTTCGGGACCCAGACTCACTCACCCAGTTTAAATCTAGATTAAAGACGCATCTCTTTAGCCAAGCATTCACATAATGCATCTCATATCAGATCAATTGCACATGACTATCTTTGCTTAATGTTATGAACAGCAGCTACGCTAATTATTCTCCACTTGCTTTCCGTTTTACCTCGGGACGCCCGACTAGAGAGTACATCAGCTTCAGTTTGGATTCAGCCTCTTAAGAAGACCTTAGATGACCAACAGCTTTGAAAAAAAACGGCGCCAACTCCTGCGAGGACTTCAGAAGACGCAACATCTGGATCAACACGCACATTCCCAAATTTCTGTATATCCTAATTATTGTTAATATGTAATTCATTTTTCCATGAGCTCATTGCTTCTACCTTCAATTAAATTGCTAACAGTGATTGTAAATAAATTGACTAAATTATTACATTATTAGCTAACTGCATTCTCTAAATTGTGATGTTGACTTGCACTCTCTGTAAAGCTGCTTTGAAACGATATGTATTGTGAAAAGCGCTATACAAATAAATGTGAATTGAATTGAATTGGATTGAAATTATTCTTAAAATAAAATATTCTTTATATTCTGTGATGGTCAGTTCACAGCAGTAACAGAAATATTTTTTTCCAGTATGTTTCAATTGATTTTTATCTTTTATGGGCATTTTTACCTTTGTAAATCCATTTTTAAACCTAATTATACATCCATCATCGTTCATGTCAATTTCATAAATCAAATTCAGTTATAATATTAAGACACAATAGAACTGTTACCAATTAAATTAAATAAGTATCAACAAAATTAATATTTGCAATGGAAAGGAAACAGAAGCTGCATCTGAAGTGGCATTTAGATGCATTTACATGGACTGTTTAATGCAGCTAAGAGGTGACAAATTAATAACCTGCATAAATATGTTTTGATTTTTTAAACATAAAACGCTGAGTATTGATATTTGAAATTATTTAAAAAAATTAAAAGATTTAAATGTGATATTAAAGCAAGTCACCGTTAATGAGGGAGTCATTGAGATTCAACCAATTCATTCAAACAGCTGATTCATTAAGGGACGAAGCATTTGACTATCCTAATCTATCGTAGTTATCAAATCATTGATTCGTTCAGTAAGGAAACACCGCTGTGGATTTGTTTACAACTTTTCATTGGCGAAATAGAGCAAAAACAGGCAATATGGTGTCTAAAATAAGTCACTTAAAATAGTTTATTAAACTTGTATAAAATTAATGTCACATGTCTTATGTTGATATCTGGAGAAAAACTGCACTCTTTGTGTGATATTTATGAATAAATGTAGAATAGATCTTTCAGTAAAAGCGAGCACTCTAATCTAATCTACAAGACTACATCACGTAGTGTATGAGTACACTCTCTAGGTGTGTGTAAGGGATATGGCCTACTCAATAATGTCAGATCGCACATTGTTAAAACAATTACGATTTTTTTTCCCCTTCATTTTTTACAACAAACACAAAAGTAGGAAAACATAAAAACACATACCAATCTACCTAGGTGGAAGCCAGTGTTGTTTTTGTGCTAGCCAGACAACTTTTTGCAGCTTGGAGAAATTCAGTAATAATACAGAGGGGAAAACAACTACGATTTTATTGCAGACAATAATTATCGCACACCCCTAGCTTTGACTGCTCTTTCCTATCCTCAATAAATAATACTACAAGAGATTGTGTGAAAAATATCCAAAACGTTATATTTTCATAATCGTCTATTTATATACAACATCTCTCATCAATCAAACTATTGTTATGCTTTCCATGGAGTTTATTATTTATTATTATTAAAATCCTAACGTTGTATATGGTAAGCTATGCACATGAATACTTTATAAAATAGGCTAAACATGAATCCATCAATACTTAAAAATGTTTATGTTCACACGTGGACTAAACAGAAGTTAATAAACTATAGCTTCAACTGATCTCTAACTTCGTTTACTTCATTAAACACAGAAATGAACCGATCAAACTGTACATACCTCTCTGCATGACTTAAACTGTTCGACAGCTGATTACGTGACATAATTCAACAAAAGAATCACATTAGAGGGTTGCAAAATTTAGTATAGTTACTGCGGACTACCTACTAATTATAACATAAGCACACAAGGCAACTTACACTCATTGGTGGGCACGTACTGCCAACTGTGGCACCGCGAAAGCTACTGATGCTAATACGCTGCCATTATACTACTGCTCAGTGTCTCCAGTGCATCATCGAGCCACTGTTTTAGCCCCGCCCAAATAATCCTGAACACAGAATTGACCATATGCATGGTTACTTCCTGGTTGTCGTTAAACCAGCTTGGGCATTTTTCGGTGAACAGTTAGCTGATCATTCTGTACTCACTGTACATCGACATGGTTTACTTTTTAATGCTGTATTCATATTTTAGTGCAGTTATCACATTTACCTAATTTGCCAATGAACCAGTTTTATTGATTGAGAAAAATTTCAGACAATGTGCTATATCATATAGGGACCGAAATGCCTTGTCTGTAATTAGACATGCATTTTTTTTCCAGCATATCAAATGTTATTTTTAATATGATGACCACAAACATTATTTGTTCATCCTTAGATTGTCCCCATTTATAGAACTGAATGTTTCAAAATAGGAAATCCAACATTTGATAGAAAACACTTATTTAAAAATAAAAAAGACATTAGGGCTAATTACCACTATAACCAGCAGGCGGGGGCAGAGTAGCATTTATTGGCTCATATTAGCTATTTCCAGTAATAGTTTTTCACTCAGTTTCGCTTTGGAATAAATATTAAATTAGCGGAAGTAACCATGCACATAGTGGCACAGCTCACCGGCGCCATCTTGTGCACCTAGTCCATTACGTTCTAAAGTAATGTTCTAAATAAATAATGGTCACCTCAAAAAACTCACGCTGGTGGCTAGAATATATAGAGCCCATAGAATATAGAGATATCCCCAGCCAACACAACCAAATTCGGGAAAAAATGATTCAAGGTTTCTCAGAAGAATAAAGTTACATTTTCAATTGCGGTTTTGCACCCACACAGAAGACCGCCTGCACTACAGACTTCTTGAATTAGGTCCTTCTACAGATCCGCAACCAACAATCATCTCCAGTATTTTGTTTATTCTTATTTGTAAGGGCCCATTTTGGCCCTTTTAACGTCTTCATCCCTACTTTTTTTATTTTTTACATTTTCGCTTGTGTGTTCCTGACAGGCGCTTCTTTCCTGTTTATCCTGTTCTTTTTTGTGCGGTTAACACGTTGTGCGATATATTTCGAAGTGACGAGAGAGCTCATGTTCACTTCTTACTTTCTATAATTTACAGATTTAAATTGTATTTTACTACGATATTATTAGTTAACGTGTTCATGTATGTAAAAAAAAAAAAAAAATATCCAAAGTCGTGATTTGGGGCCCCCTAACGTCCTGAGCCCATATATCTGGCATACTCTGCACCCCCGTAACGGTGTTTTTGCAACGTTCGCTGGCTAAAATTCCATTGTCATTTCACACTAAAAGCTATGTACATTATAGCGTAAAATTAACTTACCAAACTTCCAGATATCCACCGAGTGAGACATCCAGATATCCATGAGTGAGCTGCTGCAGTTGTGTTCTGACATCAGTCAGGGGGCGCGCTGTTTACAGCAATCCTGTATTATTGCCTGGCATATTACAGCCAAGTTACAGCTAGGTTACAGCAACGCTAAAATATACTGTAAAATGTTCCAGCTCAAACAAAATTACCCAGAATGCAATGCAAATTACAGTATTGTACTGTAATATAAAATGCAGTATTGTACTGTAGGTTTTTACAGTAATGTGCTGCTAAATCTACAAAGACATTTATAACAGTAGGCACATGTTGGATCACAATAATTAGGAACTACAGTTTCCAAAAATCCCTTCACTTGATTGAAATGTTCTCTTTTATTCTGGACGGCAAGGGCAGTGACTGTTACATCGAGCGTATTTTGCAGTATTAAACACATACAGTGGTATGCGAAAGATTGGGAACCCCTTACAGAATCTGTGAAAATGTGAATAATTTTAACAAAATAAGAGAGATCAAACAAAATGCATGTTATTCTTTATTTAGTACTGTCCTGAGTAAGATATTTTACATAAAAGATGTTTACATAAAGTCCACAAGACAAAAAAAATAGGTGAATTTATTAAAACGACCCTGTTCAAAAGTTTGGGAACCCTTGGTTCTTAATACTGTGTGTGGTTACCTGGATGATCTACAATTGTTTTTTTGTTTTTTTTGTGATGGTTGTTCATGAGTCTCTTGTTTATTCTGAGCAGTTAAACTGAGCTCTGTTCTTCAGAAAAATCCTCCAGGTCCTGCAGATTCTTCAGTTTAAAGCATCTTTTGCATATTTGAACTCTTTCCAGCAGTGACTGTATGATTCTGAGATCCATCTTTTCACACTGAGGACAACTGAGGGACTCAAACACTGTTAGAAAAGGTTCGAACATTCACTGACGCTCCAGAAGGAAACGCGATGCATTAATAGACGGGGGGTGAAAACATTTTGAATTTGAAGATCAAGGTAAATTGTACATAATTTGTCTTCCAGGAAAAATGTAGGTATCTTCTGTCACTTCCGGAGGGCAGTACTAAATGAAAAAAATTATATTTCAACAAAGAGAGAAAAATGTGGACATCTTTATCCTGTTCAAAAGTTTTCACCCCCCGGCTCTTAATGCACTCCCAAACTTTCGCATACCACTGTATTTATACCGATTTCATCAGGCTCCGAAAATTCTTCAAAAAGAACACAAAGAATGGCTTTGTCAGCTGCCATAGTTGCAACTCTTGCGTCATCAGAACAGGGTGTTCAACGCACCACCGTTTCCATGTAAAAAAACGTTTTGCAACGTTTTGTCGGGGCTGAATGCAGCCCTGTTCTTGCATGTAATTAGCATAATGTCCACATGGTCACTTGCACCCAAACTTCTGAGAGTTTTAGTCAGCACTTTAAGAAACCAACTTTCATAATTTAAATCTGGTGCATCCTGCACAAATCTACTTTGCATCAAAATACTGGAAATCATTCACTCATCACACTGATACCAAATAGCGTATATTTCCCATAATTGTGGTAGGCTTCATAAGAATTTAGCTGTAATAAATGTTTAAAACACAGAAAGAACTCCACAGGTTATATAAAAACACACATGATACATACGATATGTCTAAGGCTACTTCTGATTAATTTCTCTATTGGAGGTAGAAAAACATGCAAAATCGGCTATAATAAATGTTTTACACACAGGAAGAACTACACAGGTTATATAAAACAAACATGATACATATGACATATATGACACTTACTGGTGATTAATTCATATCATTGGCAGCAATTTTGAGACCGCTTCTATTAAAAAGAGTGAATTCATTAAAGTTTCTGCTGGTTTAAGAGAAACCCTGGAATGTCTTTGAAATGCATAACTGGACAGAGGAGGTGTCTTGAGGAATGTCACTTTGTGGACCTGTGGTGATTTGGGCCTTGGGATGTCTCCACAAGTCTGTGTTTCCTGATAAGTTTGTGGATTTATGCATTATGGTCAAAAGGTGTTGCTTGGCCATCTGGGCTTAAAAGTTTGTGGAACAATAAAGGAGGGTCTCCTTTATTGTTCTGTTCTGTAAATAGAAACCCTGGTTTGAGATTAAGCGGGCATGGGAGAGCAGTCTCCCTCAGCAGTTTAGGACCGTAGGTTCATTTTTATGGCTCACTAATGTTTCAGTGGGGAATCTCTGTGATCTTTGGAAAGTGGTGCTGTGTTCATTTGGTGGGCTTCGTTCATGGATGATCCTACAACACATACCACCTACCTAAGCATTGTTGCAGACCATGTACACCCTTTCATGGAAACGGTGTTCCCTGGTGGCAGTGACCTCTTTGAACTATCACTAAGTAAAACACTGGGCAGAAAATGTATCTTTTTAACAGAAAAGCTCTGATTGGGGGATTTAAAATCTGGCAACCGCAAGCATTAAAGCTTATATATGCTTGTTTTGTAATATTTTGTCTCTTTTGATTCGACAAAAACAGAGATTTTTTTTTACATTTACATTTTAGCCTCATCTTTTTTCGTCGATATTGCATGTTGATATAGTCAGTTATCGTTTAATGACATTGGTGTCATCTTGTTATTGCCTTGTCTTCGTTAACGAAATGAACACTACTTCATTTTACACTAACACTAGAGTCTGCGTACAGTGCACGTGATGGGAATTTCACTATCAGCACAGTTCGCAAATACTGTATGTGCACAGTCCATTTTTTTAACCATGCATACTCTGTACGCACATTCTTTTTGCATTAGTTTGTCTACAAGGTGGCAACAGTGCCCCAGGACCACTGATTTACAAGGTAGTCGAAGAAAAAAAAATAAAAAAAATACAAAATGCATGCAAACTACAACAACAACGGATGGCTATGTGGATGAGAGACTATGCGTGGAGATGAGAAAGTACCCACATTTGTACAACTCTAGCCTAAAAGATTATAAAGATGTGTATGTGGGTAATAACTCATGGCGAGATTTATTAGAGCACTGGTAGTGCATGCTGTCATAATGCGCATGCACTGACTGCCTGTGTACACATCAAATGGAGTTTACTTTGAAAGGCTATGCATAGTTTGGGCTTTAGTTGAATCAATCATGCATTGCTTGGCAAAGTTGAGTGAAATTTTACCAATAAATCTTAAAAAAAAAAGGTCAGGATTCCAAGGGGTTCTCTACCCATGCAAAAAAATAAATAAATAAATAAAAAATAAAAAAAATAAACTGTGACTTGATTTGTTCACAAAGAGTTCACTCTGCACTGTCAAGCACTGTTATTGTGAAGAGCGGGAATTTTTGTTTTAACATGTCAAATCAAGATGTTGAGGTAAGACTGCATAGAACTTGGTCTAGTCCTTCATTTGTTTTGATCCTGCTAAACTTAAAGTTTGTTGTCAAGAAATCAATCCCCCAGTCTTATAGAAGAGTGACAATAGACAAATGTCAGTTTGTGTTTATTTTATACTCGTCTTGATCACAAAGAATATAATAAATAAATATAGCATTATGGGTTTACACTAATCAACATATCTGATTGACATGTAACAGTGACAATAGAGCAGGATTACACATAAGATACAGTGCATTACTGTTAAGGAGTTGACAACATACAGAATCTTTTGAAATATTGAGATGTCACTTCCTAACAACAAACAACATCAAATTGAATACAGTGCTCAAATTATGTCATAGTTCACTTCATTCCCCCCCCAGTGGTAAGAATGTTAAGCCATGCAAAATGATGTTTAAAAGTAATTTGTGTGTTGTCAGATTTAGTTTGCAGGTTGCAGATCTATGTTGACCTGAGAAAAAAGGAAAGACATTTGCTGTAATCCTCAATAGATTTCAACAGTCACATTTTAGAAGTAAAAATAGCAATGAAAACGTATTGGTTACGTATGTAACCCTTGTTCCCTGAAGGAGGGAACGGAGACATACGTCAGTAGTGACCAACGAACTGGGATATCGCCAGAGAGCCCTATCAGCTTTGAGTGAAACTAAACAAGCCAATGGAATTGGCGTGCGATATTTGCATAGCGCACACCACCCCCGCAAGGCGGGTATAAATACGGAAGCGGATGTAGTGGCACTCTGTTTTTCGCTAAGGAAACAACCTGAGTCTGCACTACAATGAAGGCACAGAACTGTGGCGACGGGACATACGTCTCCGTTCCTTCCTTCAGGGAACGAGGGTTCCATACGTAACTGAGACGTTCCCTTTCAGTCGGTCACATTCGATGTACGTCAGTAGTGACCGACAAATTAGGATCCCAAATAAAACGCCATAGTTACTGACCCCTTCCTGCTCCCAGAGTAAGCTCCAGCTACCCGGCGCACCTTGGGGCGGAGAAGGGGGCGAGCTTACACCGAGAGAGTCTACTGCTGTTCCGCAAGACCCACTTAGTGAGACTTAGACAACACTGGGGAAGCAAACCCACAGGGGATGGTGCGGAGGCCACAACCTACCCTGCAGGGGAGGAATTACGTGGAAATACACATATGGACTGGCCGAGGGCAGTGCGCATATGGAGTCCCTGGGATGGCTCCAGCCTAGAGATAGGGGGGGGACTCATCTGGCACCCAGCCAAACATCAATGTCAGTGATGGACGTTTGGCCTAGCATTAGACACTCCGCAATGTCTGAGCCGCAAGGGGAGGTGGAGGAACTTGACAGGGTTTGCCAAGCGGGGAACTCACTGGAGCAATAGATACACGTATCCGGCCCAGGGGGCGGGAATGGCATAGCAAGCCGACACTTGAATGGGTCCTTCACATTACCAGCTAGTGGAATCGAGTACATGGGAAGATACCGGTTACACACAAAGCCTATCTAGCGTACGTGTTGGGTGTCGCCCAGCACCCAGGAGGAGGCAACTCCTCTAGTGGAATGAGCTCTTAACCTGCAAGACATGCCTTGGGACTGATAAGCCAAGGCGAAAGCATCCACTATCCAGTGGGCCATCCTCTGCTTGGAGACAGTCTTTCCCTTCTGCTGGCCTGATCTGAGGTCCTAAAGCTTTGCGTTCTATCCACGTACAGGCGCAGAGCGCAGTACAGACAGAGCAATGCCAGGGCTGAGTCTGCCTCCTCGGAAGCGCTTACAGCGCTTACAGGTTCACTACCTGATCTCTGAAAGGAGTGGTAGGAACCTTGGGCACATATCCAGCCCAGAGTCTCAAGATAATGTGAGAGTCACCGGGCCCAAATTCCAGGTAAGATTCGTCGACTGAAAATGCGTGCAGGTCCCCTACTCTCTTAACCGAGGCCAATGCAACCAGGAGGACGGTCTTAAGGGACAGTTCTTTTCACTGACTGGAAAGGATCAAAGGGATGACCCAGAAAAGATGTAAGTACCAGGGACAGATCTCCCTCAGGAACCTGATGATCAGGTCATGCTTACCCAAAGACTTAACATCAACTGCTTCGTGATGTGCAGCAATAGCGGCAACATTCATCTTGAGGGTGGAGGGAGACAGCCTTCGCTCCAAGCCCTCTTGAAGGAAGGAAAGCACTGACCTGATCAAACATGATCGGGGGTCCTCTTGGTGAGAAGAACACCATTCGACGAACAGGTTCCCTTCAGATCATAGAGATTCCTTGTAGAAGGAGCTCTAGCAGAAGTGATAGTGTCTACAAACAACTGGGGTAGATCACTTAGAACCTCCTGTGCTTAAGTGAACTCAGGCAGTTCAACACCGACTGAAGGATCTGTGTTGAGGCAGAATCGAGAAATGAAAGTACATGTCCATCAGGTCGATCACTGCGAACCAATCCTGGGGACGGATGCATTCGAAAATGTGTTTCTGCTGGAGGGACCGGCTCGATTGCATCCTTCTCCAGGAGGACAGCAATCTCCGCCCAGAGAACAGGTGCATTGTCCAGGGACACGTGAGTGTAGTGGACACCTCTGACCACCGGGGGACACCGGGCGAACTGAATCGCATAGCCGAGTTGGGGGACGGGCTGGGAAGCGCTAACCATGCTCTCAGACTCCGAGTCAGTGGGACCAAAGGCACCACACACGTACCCGCCGTGAGGCAGCAAGGCAGAGTACTGGGACCCGACTCGGACGGCATAGCAGCCCGAAGTGGGGTCAGACTCTGCAAGGTGGCAGTGTGTATGGGAGACGGCGCAAGGGAGGCTGCCTCGACATACACACTGGAACCTGCTGGCGAGGTGAGAGGGGGCTGAGAGGGGGCTGAGAGTGGCGAGGCGGAGCACCGCACACTGCCAGCCACGTCCTCTTTGGACCTGGAGGATTGGGAAACAGCTCTGAAAGACAGAGTGCGACTGCATCCACTTCCGTATTTATACCCGCCTTGCCAGTGCGCGCTATGCAAATATTTGCCAAATATAAGCCAATTCCATTGGCTTGTTTAGTTTTACTCAAAGTTGATAGGGCTGTCTGGCGATATCCCAATTCGTCGGTCACTACTGACTTACGTCGAACGTGGCCGACTGAAAGGGAACCTCTATAGCAAAAGTGATTTTCAATTATAATGTATAAACCTTCTGAGAGAGATTGTTAAACAATGGTATGTTGCTGTAGATATGCGATTTCAATTTGATCCAACAACCAGACACAATTATCATTATCAATCCAAAGAGCGGTAAGTGGAAGCTTATTTGTAGCAATATTCAATTTCAAAATGTAATATGCAAAATGGCAATAAAATATGTAAAATGGAAATGCATTTCTGTATTTACATTTACATTTTTCATACCCATCTGTGCAACCTTTTGGAGCAAAATGATAATTCAAATTCAATAAGTGTTTACAGGCAGATGAAGTTAAGCAAGAACAGAAAAATGTCAATGTTCCTGCAGATTATGCGCATCTGTCAGTCATGGAATCAGTATGTTATTAGAAGCATAGATATTTATAAATACAGTCAATAATAAAGATTCATTGGTTTATCACTTTCGACCAATAGGTGGAGCTGTGACCAAATTAATGTGGTATGGTCAGAGTGATTTTGTCATTTAGTCATTTTGGCATCAAGCCTCAAATTTGTTGCTGTGGAGTACGGTTTTGTCTATCAACACGAAATGCATAACTTTTTGCTGGCATGGTCTGAAGATGATATGGTTCAATTTTGGTGAAAATTGGACCAACGGTCTAGGAGGAGTTCAAAAAAGTATGATTTTAACGGAAATCAAAATAGCGGACAGGAAGTTAGTCTGACTATGGCAAAATTGGCATCAATGTTCTCAGCATGACCCACAGAATCTATTAAGACCAGTCTCATTACAATAGGCCACATTTATACAAAGCTATTAGCATTTTTAAAAATTTCATTATAACATTTGACCACAAGGAGGCGCTGTCTCAAAACCTTTTGAGTACCTTTAGAGCATGGTGCCCATAACACATACCGAGTTTCTTAATGGTACATCAATGCATTCATAAAATATAGCATTTTATATCATAATACTGTATTGTAGTATATAATACTGCCTTTAATTGGCAAGACCATAAAGAGACATCAGAAAATTAATTTATTGCTATTTTCCATCTTATTAGGACAAAAATAATACAACTTGATCATTTTTTTTTTCAAAATATGACTTTTAATTTTGATTTTAATGTTTGTATCCTCCAGGATATGTTGCCACTTTGGGGGTATAAATGTATTGAAAACTGAATTCTTCTTTGGCAGGGACTATTTTAAAACATTTTATTTTCTAACAACATACAATAAACATTAGGGGTCTAACGATATGCTCAGGTCACGATACGGTATGTATCTCGATACTGGGCTCACGATATGATACGCATCACGATATTTTGAACAAAATTTAAAAAATGAAACTGAAATTCAAATAACAGATTTATTTAAAAAAATATTAACACATTTCAATAACTTTCTTTGTTGTACATACAAGATCACATTTCAAGGTTTAATAAAAACCTTCTGTATTCAAATTAACAACTGAATAGGTCTGTCTGTCACTGAAATTTTTTTTACATTTATCATGAACCTAGAATTATGAAGCCTAAGACAGAACTTCTTAAAGCAAAGCATCGCAATCTTCTGCTTTTCTGTGAGCACAGCTGTTGCAGTGGCACTGCGGTGAAAGAAAGCCACAACTTTTCTCACACGATTAAGCAAGCGACTGACATGAGAAACATTTAAGCTACATTTTTAAGACATTTATTCTTTCATATCCTAAACTAAACATTCTTTGTAAAATTCTGTTGAACAATAAGTATAATGTCTATTTATGAATATATTAGCCTACTGTATCATATTTAATAAACACAATTCTAGGATTTATAAATTATCAATATGACCTAAAAATCTGTTGTACACAATCTAGGGGTGGGCGCTATACCGGTATGAAAGTGACTACATGTATTATGTTGTGCCACGATATAGATTTTGCTATATCGTGGATACTATTCATGAATTCTAATTTTGCATTTATATTGTTTTGTTTAATTCTGTACTTTTTACAACTTTTAAAACTACTAATGTCAATACCGATTCGACACTGAACGTTTAACTTTTTGTCCGCTACTGTGTCCAGCGCCTTACTACACAGGCATTAGTAATTAAACAAAGAGAGCATTGTCCAAATTAATAGAGCACAAACCGCCTACTCAAAAACACAACAGCAAAAAAATCAATGCATAGATGCAATGATTCTGGATCAATTCTGAGCTAAATTCTGCGCGTGGGCTGAACTAGCCTCCTGGCATCAATGGTGTGAAAGTAATGACAACGATTCAACTGTTATTCGAACTTTGATGAAGAGGAGACTTACTACTTATGTGCAGTAACGAAGAACAAAGGGAAAGGGCTTGTAGGATGAGAGAAATAGGAAAACAAAGTGATAAGTGCTCGACGTGTGGAGAAGAGATACATGTGGAACAGGGGTGTGATTTGGGGAATACCTGTTGAGGTTACTATGGATGAAATAAAAGAGTGAAAGGAGAAAAGTTGAAAGATGCACGAAGATTACGGTCCTTTAGAGATGGGATCAAACAAGACAGTGAAAGTGTAATGTTGGAGTTTTAGGAGTTTTGGAGGATTAAATACTCCCAAACAAAGTAACTCTAGGTTACATGACATACAATGTGAGGGAATTTGTCCCTAAACCCATGAGATGCTTTAATTGCCAGAGATTTGGGCATACTGCTTCAACTTGTAAAGGGAAAAGAAGGTGTGCTAGATGTGGAGGGGACCATGATTATGAGCAATGCAGGAAAGAGATTAAACCAAAATGTTGTAATTGTGGAGGGAGTCATAGTGTGGCATATGGAGGATGCAAAGTAATGAAAAGGCAGGTAGAAATTCAGCAGATCAGAGTGCAAAATAAGATCTCATATGCAGATGCTGTTAAGATGGTGAACATCAGGGGAGAGAGAGATGAAGAAAATGTAAATGATGGACTGTGTAATAAACAACAGGATTTTAGAATTTTTACCTATAATGGTGTAAGAAGAGATGGGGGAAAAGGTGTAGGTGGTGGGTGTGCTACCTTTATTAATGAAAATATACCATTTCAAGTTATTGGTAAAGAAAAGGATGAAGAATATATTGTAATAGAAATATGGACTAAAAAAGGTCAGTTTGTCATCATAAACTATTATAACTCTTGTAAAAGATTAGATATTAATATATTAAGTCAAATTCAGGAAGGTTTCTAATCACGTTTTTTGGTGCAGGGATTTTAATGCTTATAGTTCACTATGGGGAGGGGAGAAAACAGATATAAATGGGCAGATAATAGAACAATTATTGGAGGATAATAATCTGGTGTGTCTCAATGATGGAAGAGGTACAAGAATAGATGTACACAAGGGTAAAAGTTCAGCACTTGATTTAACAATAGTGTCAAAAGAGGTGGCTGGGATTTGTGAGTGGGAGATATGGGAAGAATCTACAATTGGTAGTGACCACTATCCTGTATTTTGTAAAATATGTAAGGCTAAATGGGGTAAGTTTGAATATTTATGTGGGGTGGAAAGTAATGAAATAGATCTAAACCAAGATATAGAAGAAATAGATTAAAAATGTAGTTGTTTTAAAAGCAACATATTTATCGATACCAAAAAGCAAAGGGAAAATGAATAAGAAACCAGTTCCTTGGTGGACGGAGGAGTGCAGTAAAATTAAAGAAAGAAATAAAGCTTTTAAAATGTTGAAAAGAACTCAATTTTCAAAGATTAGTGGAGTACACGAAGACTCAAGCCCAAGTAAAGAAAGTGGTGAGAAATGCAAAAAGAAATATGTTGTAAGAATAAAATAGGCAGAACAGCTCCTTTAGGGGAGGTATGGGGAATGATAAGAAAGATGAGGGGAATTAGGAGAGATTGGCAATATCCAGTTTTAAAAGCTGTATATAGCAGTATCAAATGAAGAAAAAGGAGATATGTTAGCTAAGACTCTTGTCGAAATTCATAGCTCTAATAATCTATCAGAGGAAGGTATACGAGGGAGAAATGAAACTAGAGACAAGCTATAAATAAATCTAGATTAACTTGACCAGGAAAAGATCAGATTTGTTATATTATGTTGAAACATCTAGGAATTTTAACTCAAGGTAAACTTTTAGGTTTGTATAATAAAGTATGGGAAGGTGCACTGTTAAAAATAAATATTTTACAGGTAACTGTGTTTTTTTTTACAGAATTTTCCCGTTTTGTCATTATACAATGAAATGCCTGTTGTTTTACAGATATTTGCTGTAATGTATTTTGGTATTACATCAAATTTCCGTTTTTAAGAAGGAAGTGTTTAATGTGTAATTTTACATAAAATGTTTATTAATATTTTACATATTTTTTCTGTAAAATAGATAAAAAGGAAACAAATGTATAACTACAAAAAATAAACAGTCATTCAACATGTTTTTTTGTTTGTTTGTTTTTTACTGTTTAAAGACAATTGTGTTGGTTAAGGTGAGTTTAATAATTTTTGTATTTATACATACAGTAGGCCTATGTAGCCTACTATAAATTATGCATTGTTTATTTTACTAATCTTTTAACCTTGTCTTGCAAATAGATGCTCATTTTTATCATTATTTGGCATTGACTTATTCTCCCCTAAATTCTCTAACCACATGTATTATCTGAAGGTGAACAGCGCCTTGTGGTGCCATCCCAAAGAGGCACAAACTCACTTTCACTGACCTTTACCTGGACTGTTCCCTGCTGGTGGAGTAACTTTACTAACTCCAACCATTTTAAAGAGACTGCTAAAGATGCATTTTTATTATTATTATTATTTTTTTTTTTTTGTGAACATGACCCATTATTTTGTTACAATGCAGAAAGGTCAGAGACTGAAGAGTACAGTTAATGGTTGTTTATTAGACACACAGCAGAGATAACAGAAGTGCAGGTGAGTATGCAGATGACCTTTGAGTGAATGGAGAATGATAGATGAATGATACTGTCCGCCTTAACTCTTCTGCCTCTCATGCTCTCATTTCGGTTGACGGCGCAGAGCAGAAGGGTTATGACAAGCTGCCGCTTGTGGATGAAGCTGTGGCCACACACCTGTGTCCGCCCGCCACCATTGGCTGGAAAATCAAGGTCACCCACCCATCCAAGCCGTGTCGCACCACGTCGACCCTTGCTGGACGGGCATACACCTCGGCCAGCCAAGCAGCTTCCACCCTGCACTCAATGGCGGTGTTGCAGGTTTACCAGGCCAAACTTCTGCATGACCTGGACCAGCCTGGGCAGGACTCGCCCGCCTTCAAGGAGCTGCGCCACAGACCTGGCCCTGCGAGCCACTAAGACCACGGCCCAGGCGATTGGGCGTTCAATGGCCAGCCTGGTGGTGCTGGGCACCACTTGTGGCTAAATTTGACGGAGATCAAGGACACAGACAAAGCAGTCTTCCTTGACTCACCTGTCTGTCCCACTGGTGTCTTTGGCCCTGCAGTCGATGGTTTTGCTGAACGCTTCACAGTGGCATGAGAAGTCGTTCCAGGCAATGCGACACTTCTTGCCAAAGTGCTCCAGCTCCTCCACTTCAAGCCGCCCAAAGCCTGCGCCAACACAGCAGCTTCCTACGCACCACGGCCTGAGCACAGACAGCGCTCACGTTCTACTAGGCGCCACCCCCCTCCGAAGCGACAGGGACCCCGGCCCAAAATAGTGCTGGACCCCGTGCCTCAGAAGTCGGCCTGATACCCAAATAAGGAAGAGGAGGAGGCTAAGTCCCGCCACGGTCGACACCCTCCAAAATGCCTCACTCAGTTTTCCCGTCACCCTGTTCATTTCTGGGTGCTCGAAAAAATGTTTTCTACCTGAACAGAGCCTGTTCAAACGCCCTGGCAGTGCACCGCTGTTATAGCGGACATAATAAAAAACATTCTCAAAAAGAGAGCAAATTTCCTCTTCCACCCCTTATGTGCACCACAGTTCCTCACAGCGACTTGGTGCTCGAACCAATCCAGCCCCTTGCCACCTGGGCCAAGGCCTGGCAGGCCATCCCCGGAGTGTCAACTTGGGTACTAAACATAGTAAAACAAGGTTATGTACTCCAGTTCGCTCAGCGGGCCCCGTTATTCAACGGAGTGGTCCAAACCTCAGTAGAGAGCAGGGACGTGCATGTCCTACACTCCAAAGTGATAAACTGTTCGGGCTGTCTCTGGCTCCCCGCACTTTTACGAGTTCAGTTGTCTCTGATGAAAGTTTGTATGAAAGTTTGTAAAACTATATGGTGTAAAATGATCACTGCAGAGACAAAATTAATCCACGCCTTCTTCATATCATCGTGTTTAGGAAATTTAAATTAGGGGACCGAGCTGCGTTGTATATTATCGCAACCAGGTAATATGCATTTGTGTGACGAAGGCATTACTAGCAAAATGTAGGCTGTATAACTAACGGTAATGACACTCGAGATTGAGCGGGCGAGCCGCTGTAGCGTTAGGGCGGTGCCATACTCTGTGTCTCTAGTGCATGATTGACAGTTATAGTGTTAGTGTTAGGGGCAGGGCCATGCTCGTGGGCGCCAGTGCGTCATCGAGGCCCCGTTTTAGCTCTGCCCAAAAAATCCTGAACACAGAATTGGTGAAAAACTGTATAAAGCTTTAACTTCACAATTCAGTACTACATTGTTCACAGTCTTTGTAATGTGTTTCAGCAATACATTTGTAACATTTGTAATGTGTTTAGAAACAATTCTCAGAATTGACTTTACAGGGACTTAAATATAACTGATAGTGTTCGGCTTAAAGAAGAAAGTCATACACACCTAGGATGAGGGTGAGTAAAATATAGGATTTTTGTAGCAAGGTTTAAGGCTTTGGGAAGACTGAGGCGGGAACTGGCGAACATTAAATGTAACTTTAATGACAAAATAAACAAACAACAAAATGAAAGCAAAGCGACAGCCCCTCACAGACGACTACCGCATAAAAACAATGTTGTCAACAATATAAATAGTCCAGGCCTGGTCCTCTCTCATCCTTCACTGTCTTCACTTCTCCTTTTATCCTTCCGGAGCTCCGCCATTAGACTCAAGGCCTCACTCCATTCCCACAGCTCTTGCCACAGGGATCATTTTCATTTTCATAATTTACAGTAGATCTATTAGGCTGCATTTACAATAAAGCCTAATGCAAAGATCTGATGGGCTTTATGGCCAAGAAGATTATTTGACTGATTAATTGATCGCGCAGTAGCATAAACATGAGAGCGTTTCACAGAGCATGTGCGCAAATACACGTAGTAATTAAAAATCAGCATTATATTTTATAGGTATTTTTTATTTTAGTGTCAACATGGTAATAAAGTACTGGTACTTTTGACATCCCTACTACAATATTATTTGACACTTCCCTCTTATGAGTGCGTTTTTATTTAGCGTACAAAATGCCTAACCTTTAACCAAAACCTTTTTCGTTTGCTAACATGATTGACATCAGAGCCAACCTCATTTGCGCTCTTTACAGCTTTCTACCTTACTCATAAAGATCAAATGAATTTATAGTATAAACAGTGCTCCATTAAGAAACACACTTTCTGTGTTTTCTATTTTTATTTTTTTATTTTGTGTGTGTATACTTGTAAATATCTTACCATTAATCTGGCATTAAGCATTAAGTTCACAGCAGTTTCCTCATGCGGCAGGTGTGTCTGTTAATGTTCATGGTGGTGCGGTCTGTAGAACAACTCAATACATCCAGAGCTTCGTCTTGACGCTCCAGCTCTGTCTCAGCCTCCAGGGCAAGATGCTTCAGCTGCTGGAGCATCTACACAAATCAGAACACAACATAATCATGTGGATAATAATGAATAATTGGGGTTGGTGTCCTAAATATAGATATACTATGGATGTTAAGGATTGACTTCTTAAATTCAGCAAAGTTAAAACTGTTTTGCACAGAGGTTGACTGACAGCTGAGTTGGCAGTCTGGTGTTCAGGAGACACATGCAGTCACATGTGTTCCTAAATACCTCTGAATAGTTTAAGTGATAAGATCACAAATAATTTTAGACATTAACGGTTGCATTTAGTGCTGTACATTTGTAATCAGATCACCCAATATGGATTTCAGTTACTTTGGGGCACAATACCACCATCTTTAAATCTAATACCACTTGCTTAATTGTAGAAATCCAACTGAAATGTGGATAGTTAGAAACAAAGGCACAAAACATTTTAAAATATACAAGTACTATAGACTACATTCTTTATTATCTGGATTCATATAGCATTTTATAAGAATCCTAAATAAATAAAAGGTGCCACAATAACTAACAAAATTTATATATAAGAAGCAAACCATGTTTTTCTTGGTTTGATATAAAATCTACTTGCAGGAAGTGCCACATTACAATGAGTCTAAATCAATGCTTCTTTTCATTGTCTAATCATTTCAGTAGTTGAGGATTCAAGCAAAAGAAAATAATACCTTACATTTCTACACTTGGAAGACACTGTTCATATATAATTATGAATAACAGGTCAGTGTGTATAGAATAATAATCAACAATAAAGTTACAATAAAAAGTTATAATGCCCAGAACAATAAGTTATGTCAAAGACTTTAGATCAGAGGTCTCCAAACTCTGTCCTGGAGGGCCGCTGTCCTGCAGAGTTTCGCTCAAACCAGCTCCATCACACCTGTATGCTTCTTGTATGCCTAGTGAGACCTTGATTAGCCCTCTGAGTTTGGAGACCTCTGCTTTAAATATACAAAGACAGTGCACTCATATTACTATGAACGAGAGAGAGTGCAATGCTCAATATGAAATTAAACTCAGAGAAACATCAATTCATTTGCAAATTTATTTTAGAAAACCCATCAAGAATCACATACCCTAACACAGCAAAACATAACACTCAGCATCAATTATCACGGTTAAGACAGTCTTACATAAACACCTCAAAGAACAGGTCAAAAGAAAAACAAACAAACAGCAAAAAAAAAAAAAAAAAAAACACAACTTGACTGTGAATGCGGAAGCGGCATTTGCTCACTGGCGATTTCCTATACATTGGTATGCGCTTAGTATCAGCCACGATTGAACACAACCACCCAAAACATGCACGTTTTTTCCTGCATAGAGAATTACGAGGCAGCCACCTCCGTCGAATTTTGTGCCACCTCCGGCTGTCGAGTGCTGACAAAACTCAGACAAGCAGTCACATGCACATGTTCTGTTGCGGCTTCCCGGCCTGTGTACATTCTCGAACCGTTCCACCCATCCCCACTGCATAAAATGGAGTTCCATATGGAGTTATTATTGTGCCATAATTAAACAAACAAATCCAGCATTTTGCAAACAAAGGAAAACTTGACTCACAAACAAACAGAAAGTGATGTGCAAATACAAAGGTCAGTTTGAGCGAAAACGCAGAGGAGTAACAAATATATGTATTGTGTTTTACAAATATAAATAATTGAGCCTACATCATATTTCACAAATGAATACCATTTGAAACATGACAAACTGTGGCCCAGGTCAGGAAGCAGACATACTGGCTAAACCGACCGTCTGCTAGCTGCCTCACGTTTCAGAAGTCAAATAATTCCCAACACATAGAAACTCTTACACCTAGATATTATCACATAGAGACTGTGTCTGTACCCCGAATTAGTAAAAACAAAAAACTTCCAAACCCATTTAATGGTAAAAATTTTATTGATGTTCAACAAATAAAAAAAAATAGAGATAGTAATGATAAACAAATGATAAAGCTTGGGTTGTTAAATATTAGATCCCTTTCATCAAAATCACTTATTGTAAATTATATTATCACAGACAATAATCTAGATATGCTGTGTTTGACAGAAACTTGGCTAAAACCGGACGATTACATTACTTTAAATGAGTCTAGCCCTCAAGGTTATGATTATCGACACAATCCTCGTCAGAAAGGCAAAGGAGGAGGTGTTGCTGTAATTTATAGTAATATTTATAGTATTAGTCAAAAGTCTCTCAAATATAATTCCTTCGAAGTGATGGTACTTTACGTAACATTATGTAAGTTGACATTTGTGTTGGCTACTGTATACAGGCCACCAGGACACCATACAGACTTTATCAAAGAATTTGCTGATTTTCTATCGGAGTTAGTACTAGCTGCAGATAAAGTACTTGTTGTTGGTGACTTTAATATCCATGTAGATAATGAAAAAGACTCATTGGGATTGGCATTTGCAGATATTCTAAACTCTATTGGTGTTAGACAACACGTGTCAGGACCCACTCATTGTCGTAACCATACCTTAGATCTAATATTGTCATATGGAATTGATATTGATGCCGTTGAAATTCTGCAGCAGAGTGACGACATCTCAGATCATTACCTAGTCTCGTGTATACTACATTTAGTCAAAACAGCTAAACTGCCTCCCTGCCATAAATTTGGTAGAACCATCACTTCTACCACTAAAGAACGCTTTATAAATAATCTTCCTGATCAGTTTCATCGCCTTAGCATGCCAGACAGCTTAGAAGACCTCGATGTTGCAACGGAAACTATTGCCTCTGTCTTTTCAAGCACATTAGACTCAGTTGCTCCTTTGCGTTTAAAAAAGATTAAGGAAATTAATCCAACGCCATGGTACAATGAGCACACTCAGGCCCTAAAGGTAGCAGCCAGAAAAATGGAACGCAGCTGGAAGAAAACAAAACTAGAAGTATTTCGCATTTTGTGGAGGGAGAGAATGGTTGAGTACAGAAAGGCCTTAAAATCTGCTAGATCTGCCTATTTTTCAAAACTTTTAGAAGAAAATAAACAAAACCCTAGGTATTTATTTGATACAGTGGCTAAATTAACAAGAAATAAAGCTTCAACTTCTGATATTTCCAAAGAGCACAGCAGTGATGACTTCATGAACTTCTTTACTTGCAAGATTGATAATATTAGAAAAAAAATTATAACCATGCAACCGTCTACTACAGTATTGCATCAGACGGTGCATTGTAGTATCCCTGAGGAAAAATTCAATTCATTTACTCCTTTAAGAGAGGAAGAACTGTCTAAACTTGTTAAATCGTCAAAATCGACAACATGTATGTTAGACCCTATACCAACTAAGCTATTGAAAGAGATGCTTCCAGAGGTCATAGATCCTCTTCTTAATATCGTTAATTCATCTTTATCACTAGGATACGTACCAAAAACTTTTAAGTTGGCTATTATTAAACCTCTTATTAAAAAACCACAACTTGATCCTAGAGAATTAGTCAATTACAGGCCAATCTCAAATCTCACTTTTCTGTCAAAAATACTAGAAAAGGCTGTATCATCACAACTATGTTCCTTTTTAGAAAGAAATAGTATCTATGAGGATTTCCAGTCAGGACTTAGACCATACCATAGTACTGAAACTGCTCTCATTAGAGTTACTAATGATTTGCTCTTATCATCAGATCGTGGTTGTATCTCTCTATTAGTGTTACTGGATCTTAGTGCTGCATTTGACACTATTGATCACGATATTCTTTTAAATAGACTCGAAAATTATGTTGGCATTAGTGGAATTGCATTGTCATGGTTCAAATCATACTTATCTGACCGTTATCAGTTTGTAGAAGTAAATGAAGAGAGGTCATATCGATCACAAGTTGAATATGGAGTACCGCAAGGCTCGGTACTAGGACCATTGCTTTTCACTCTGTACATGCTACCCTTAGGAGATATCATCAGGAAGCATGGTGTTAGTTTTCACTGTTACGTTGATGATACTCAGCTCTATATTTCTTCGCGCCCTGACGAAACTTACCAATTCACAAAATTAACGGAATGCATAGCTGATATAAAAAATTGGATGACCAGTAATTTCCTACTACTAAATTCAGAAAAAACAGATATTCTAATTTTTGGACCAAAAACTTCCTCACGTAATAACCTAGAATACTGTCTAACACTTGATGGCTGCTCTGTTAAGTCTTCGTCGTCAGTTAGGAACCTGGGTGTGCTCTTTGATACCAATCTTTCATTTGAAGGCCATGTTTCTAGCATCTGTAAAACCGCATTCTTCCATCTTAAAAATATATCTAAATTACGACATATGCTCTCGATGACAAATGCGGAACAGTTAGTTCATGCGTTCATGACCTCAAGGCTAGATTACTGTAACGCTCTACTAGGTGGTTGTTCTGCTCGCCTGATAAATAAACTACAGCTCGTACAAAATGCAGCAGCTAGAGTTCTTACTAGAACTAGGAAATATGACCATATCAGCCTGGTTCTGTCAACACTGCATTGGCTTCCTGTTAAACATCGTATAGATTTTAAAATCTTGCTAATTACCTACAAAGCACTAAATGGTTTAGCTCCCCAGTACCTGAGCGAGCTCTTAATGCATTATAGTCCTTCGCGTCTATTACGATCTCAGAATTCAGGCCAGCTAATAATACCTAGAATATCAAAATCAACTGCAGGTGGTAGATCCTTCTCCTATTTGGCACCTAAACTCTGGAACAATCTTCCTAGCATTGTTCGGGAAGCAGACACACTCTGTCAGTTTAAATCTAAACTAAAAACACATCTCTTTAACCTGGCATACACATAACACATTATCAATTTATTTTTTCAAATCCGTTAAAGGATTATTAGGCTGCATAAATTAGGTCAGCCGGAACCGGGAACACTTCCAATAACACCAGATGTACTCGTTACATCAGAAGAAGAATGGCATCTACGCTAATATTAGTCTTTCTGTTTATCCCGAGGTTTACCGTAGTCAGCCGGATCCGGGCCGTATCCGGGTGAGATCGAGGACCTGCGCCATGACACAACCACAACACAGCCCTGAAGTATCAGCAGAGATTGAGTCAACTAGATCATCCACTATGAAGGCCTCATCAACATGACAACCAGTGGCACATCTCCTAAACAACCGTCCATACCGGTGTGATGAATACGATCCTCAACTGGATGGAACTGAATTAAACACTTTGAATGTTGCGATCATATCTGACTTATGATAGCAGCCTGAGTCGTAACAAAGCACTGTTCGCCAGAGGAGAACTGGCCCCCCGACTGGGCCTGGTTTCTCCCAAGGTTTTTTCTCCATTTTAACACCTGTTTGCCACCTGATGTCACCTGTTGGAGTTTGGGTTCCTTGCCGCTGTCGCCTTTGGCTTGCTTAGTTGGGGACACTTGACAATTGACATTTGATATTCAACAGTGCTTTGATCTGCCTGCATTGACACTATTCCTTACGAGCTGCTGTGCAGCCAAAATAATGTACCAGTTATCACTGTAAAGCTGCTTTGACACAATCTACATTGTAAAAAGCGCTATATAAATAATGGTGAATACCAACCATCCTACAAATGGCATGTAACCTTTGAACAAATACTAAATCTAGTGCATACATACACACAACTGTTGGTTACGATTGTAAGACACTTGCCTTTTTACGAGATCTCTCTGCTTGATTTTCTCACAAATGCAGTTGAGCAATTTCCTCTTCCAAAAACAGCAGATGACGCTTTGCTATGGGTCAATTTACGCTAGTCTGCTGAGAGAAGCCCAGAAATGTATTTATAATAATAATAATAATAAACGTTATTTTTTTAGCGACAGCAACTTGTTTGCGCGTCACTCGTCTTGTTTGTGATCCAGGGAAGGAGCGAGCTTGAGAGTTGTTCATGCAACCGAACTTCATGTCTGTTTACATTTTAACACATTTAAGTGAAACTATTTCGAAAAAATGTTCTATCGTTATCGATTAAGACGTACTGTCGATAAATATCAATACCGTTTTGTCGCCCAGGCCTAATAAACGACCAAAAAAAATTTCCGTGCATTAACTTGCACAGATTAATTGTTCAACACAAGACTAGTAATATGCACTAACAAAGTAAATAGGGTCAATTTTGATCTCATGACGACTTTCAAAGATAAAATGCATAGTCAACAAAACCATTTTGCCAAATGAATGACAGAAATGTATGCACTTAATTTTGTTCTTATACATTTTTAAAAATAGTATTTTTCAGGGTAATATGTGGATGTGGATTATGGTAAATTCCATACAGAAACAACTTTTTTAAATAAGCGCTTTTTAACCAGGCTGAGTTGAAAATGTTCTCTAGGCTTGTAATCAAAAATAGGACATCTGTTTGTTTGCTGCAAATTTACAGACAATTGATATGTTTACATTTGCTTGTTGGGGTAATATTGCTTGTCAACTGAAAACAAAGTTTCCCATTTGTATTAGCAAAATTTCACAAGTTTTACAGTTCATAAAATTAAAATTTAAAAGTTTTCTTTAAAAACAAGTTACATTAATTATACATTGATTTCCCTTAATAAAAAGTAAATTGAATAAGATGGTGTAAAAGGTGCGAGTGTGGATTAGTAATCTGGCCCCCTGGTATTCAGGAGAAAAAATGTTGGCCCTTGTCACTATCGAAGTTGCCCATCCCTGAGCTAGAGCTTCAATCGCAGCACAGACCTGAACCCGGTAGTACAATCTGACGGGATAGGATGAAATGTCAGGACTAGTGTTGTCAAAAGTACCGGTACTTTGGTACCAAGTCAGTACTGAAATTTTGAAAATGTGACAATACCAGCATTTCTTTAGTACCGGGAGTACAGAGTATCCGGGTATATTCGGTACCCACTGATAGGGCTGTGCCAGTATTTACGTGAATATGACACGAGTGAAGCACAAAGCTTTGTTTACAAAAGAAATAATAGGTTAGCAATTAAATTTGACATCGCAGCCATGGAAACATTTTGGTTCATGCCAAATGAGAGAGGTACATGATTCCATAAATTTAAGCTTTGTCGGCTTTGTATTCTTTTTTTGCAAATCGCGATCTGGTCACCTGATTATCAGAGAATTTAACAATAAACAATATTCTATTAGTTATTCCACTGAACATGGAATCTCTGTTTCTTTTCCCAAATCTTCACTCACGCAGGGGATTATAAACATTTCTTCCTTTCGTTCACTTCTAGGCCTATACTCACATTCTTTACGTGATAAAGTAGAAAAAACACAGAAGGACAGAAACCTTTTACAACAAGTGTCAGTTGCTTAACATCAGGAGATAACGAAGATATTGTTAAAGAGAAATGGTCTCTTTCCTGCTCATGTTCCACATCCCTCTCAAAGTGCAGAGCGGCAAGCTATATGACGTATCCTTGTGCGGAAATAAAAAAAAAAACGAAATGTTTTTTAATATAATATTTAGCCTACTGATATTTATTTAATAGTTTTACAGGCTGTAGTGTGTCGTTTCACTGACAGAATAGCTAAAATAAACATGCACGTCCAACCCCAGGAAAGCATAAGCCACACAAACTGGTCACTGCTCGCTCTTTCATCTCACAAATAAAAATCAATTGGCGAACGGATTCCGTTCTGCAACACTTGAAAGGGACTTTGGTTATGTTTTGAATAACACTTGTTATGGCCATAATGAGACTGAACACTAGTAATCTTTTGTATGTTTTCCTTAAATCCGCCCCCTTTTGAGAGCAGCAGCTCATTTGCATTTAAAGGGACACACACAAAATGGAGCGTTTTTGCTCACCCTCAAAAAGTGACAAAACAAACATGCTATAAAAAATTATCTGTAGGGTATTTTGAGCTAAAACTTAACATACACACTCTGGGGACATCAGAGACTTATTTTACATCTTGTAAAAGTGGTATTATACCACCCCTTTTACGTGTTTACTTTTAGTGTTTCTCAACCCCAAAACCATACTTAAAAGTGATATCTGTGATGGTTGACCAACCATCAATTATCTCTGGTCATAGCAATAATATTGTGTTTTGAAATTATTCAACACAAAGAGCACCATTCCGCACAGCCCCATAATAATGCACTCGATAAAAAACGGTTGACTGTTTTGCATCAGTGTTTATGCCTGGTTTCTGAATACCGTGCAGCACCTCAGCTGAGCACTGAGAAGGTTTTACTGCTGGCACTGCGGCCGTCTGCAGGTGACGGAAATGCCTAGAGTCAGCTTCCCACGTCTGTGTCATAAAACAGGCCCCAGTTCTGTCCCACTGTAGATTAAGTATGTTCACTCAATTTTTGTGTCCATTTTTTTTTTTTATCCGATTTGAACAAAACCGTAACGCTTAGTGTCACACTCAAACATAACTTGTCCCAACCCATTAGTCCTGGGGGACAAAACATTTTACCTAAAATTGTGCAGCTTGTTGAAAAGAGGTCTACTGTTACTTTTCTAAACAATCAAATTGCCTGTTGAAAAAATCCCCTATACTTGAAGGAGGAAACTGAGCCGCTGAGGGACCAAAATATCATGCAACCACTTAGCAATGCCCGAACATCCAGCACCAGATACCCTGGTGTTATTTTAATTTACATCAGGACCGGTTGTTGACAGTTACAGAAGGGTGGGATATTATATATATACACACACATACACATACATGTGTGTGTGTATATATGTGTACTTATTTTTATGTGTACTTATTTTTACTTTAAATAAAATGCTACAGTTGTCACGAAGATGAAGACGGATGAAGACGAGGGTACACAAGATCCAATACAAAATTAAAGCTGCAAGCAGCGATGAAAGGGCCCTCGCACCTGGGCTCACCGCCACCTGTTGGCCTCAGGAAAACAGTGAACAGTGGGAGACATGCATGTAAGCGAGTAAATACAGGAGAATTATGGCAAAGTCATTTTAAAGTGCCAGACTTCCTGCTGCCAACAGGTGGTGCTTTGAGCGCAACTGAATATTGCCATGTTGATGTCTCCAGGCCAGGACTATTATCGAACATGTGAAGTTTGGAGCAGATCGGACATCGTATGCCTGAGTTACAACAACTTCCTGTTTTGTGGCGTTAATTGCAAACATTAGCACTTAGCCAAGTGTTGCATGTTTTAACATGTTTCTAGAATGTTTGCTACTCAGTGGCATATTGAAATGTGTTTCAGGGAGTGAATTACAGTGTAAAGCATACCATTTTCTGTTGCCAGCAGGTGGCGCCAAGACTAACTGAATATTGGCAAATAGATGTCTTTAGGCCAGGACTCTTATCACACATGTGAAGTTGATCAGACACTGTATGCTTGAGTTACAACAACTTCCTGTTTCATGACGATAATAACATGCTTTAGCAGTCAGCTAGGTGTTGCTAGCATGATTTTGAATGTTTCTAGCATGTTTAGTACTCAATTGCATATTTTAGTATGTTGCTAATATTGCATCATATGGTTAAAAATGTCACTTCCTGTTGCCAGTAGGTGGTGCTATTACTGTAACCGAATATTGTCATGTAGATGTGTTCAGGGAAGGACTCTTATCAAATGTGTGACGTTTGAGGTAGATTGGACATTGCATGCCTGAGTTACAGCAACTTCCTCTTTCACTGTATTAATAGCATGCTTTAACACTTAGCTAAATGTTTTGCTAACATTTTTCTAGCATGTTGCTAGCCTGTTTAGAACTTGCTGGCACATTTTAATAATCTGTCAGGAGTCCATAACAGTGTTAAACATGTCACTTCCTGTTGCCAGCAGGTGACTATAACTGAATATGGGCATGGACATGTGTTCAGGACAGGACTTTTATCAAGTGTATGAAGTTTGGGGCAGGTCGGACACCGTTTGTCTTAGTTACAGCAACTTCCTGTTTCATGGCGAAACAGGAAATTTTGTCAGGCCGCCAGGGACACCCCCTTTTACGAAAACTCAAGATCTTCGTAATTTAGCATCACACAAGCCTTATGATTACACAAACCAAATTTGAAGATGATCGGATTAACCCTGTAGGAGAAGTTCGTTAAAATACGAGGCCTGAGAATGGCAAAAACTGAAGAAAAAAAAAAAAAAAAAAAAAACTGCACAGGAAATTCAAAATAGCTGACTTCCTGTTGCATTTAGGAGTTAGCTCCAAAGAGTCTTTTTTGTAAGTAATGGGACGGTACCGAATTTCGTACATGTACGTCGAACGTAGCCCGAGGTGCACACCGTTGAAGTTTTATAGGTGGCACTATCGAGCCATTTTGTCAATGTCAATTTTCGCCAGTCCTGATGCGTGTGCAAAGTTTTGTGAGTTTGAGCATGTTTAGGCCCTCAAATGCAAAAATGTTTGGAAAAGAATAATAATAATAATAATAATAAATGGAGGAAATCCAATAGGTTCCTCGCACTTTGGTGCTCGGGCCCTAATAATAATCCTTAGGGGATTAAGAGGGCCTTGCGCCATTAGTGGCTTGGGCCCTAATAATCCTTAAGAAAACAATAGGGCCTTCAGCCCTTTTGGCTTTGGCCCTAATAATAATAATAAACGGAGGAAATCCAATAAGGTCCTCGCACTTTGGTGCCCAGGCCCTAATGACTTTAATTACACTTTAAACTCAGGAACTGTCAGAAGGTGTAACAGTGTGTCCACATACACACAAACATCGATCAACAACTTAAAGTGCACAGGGAGGAACTTAAAAGGGGTCATGAACTGCATTGTTTTATAATGTTTCCTGGGGTGCACTTACAATGTAAGTATGCTTTTTACATCAGAAATTGTCATAATTTAGGATTTTAACTTATTTTAGCCCTCTTATTTGAGTGCTGTTTTAAGGCGCATGTCTGCTGTGAGACTTTAGTGTAAACACCCACTGTTGTGATTGGCTAACATCTTGGCAATACGAAATAGTATTATGCTCTTGAAAACTTTTAGCACGTTTTTACTATTACAGCTTTACAAGGTTAACTAATCGTGAAAAGTGTTGTTTATAGCATTACACATAAATCTATGGCATTATATTTAGACAGTGGCATGAAAGGCTGCAGTGATGAACATTGTAGCCAATCACAGACATGTTATGCGTACACTGCAAAAAATGCTGTTCTTTTTGTCTTGTTTCTAGTCAAAATATCTTAAAGTTCTTAAATCAAGAAGCATTTTCTTGACAAGTAAAAATTATTTTCTTGTTTTCAGAAAAAAAAAAAAAAAAAAGTCAAATTTAAGTTTTTCCTTAAAACAAGCAAAATAATCTGCCAGTGGGGTAAGCAAAATAATCTTATATCAAACCAAAAATAAGATATATAATGTTTTCAGTTTGGATTAAGATTATTTTGCTAATTTTGCTTACCCCACTGGCAGATTATTTTGCTTGTTTTAAGGAAAAACTCACTTAATTTTTACTTATTTTTCCTAAAAACAAGAAAATAATTTTTACTTGTCAAGAAAATGCTTCTTGATCTAAGAATTTTTAGACATTTTAACTAAGCCTGGCTTTCTCCCAAGGTTTTTTTTCTCCATTTTAACACCTGTTTGCCACCTGTTGGAGTTTGGGTTCCTTGCCGCTGTCGCCTTTGGCTTGCTTAGTTGGGGACACTTGACATTTGATATTCAACAGTGCTTTGCATCTGCCTGCATTGACACCATTTTCTTTAAGAGCTGCTGTGCAGCCAAAATGATATACCAGTTATCACTGTAAAGCTGCTTTGACACAATCTGCATTGTAAAAAGCGCTATATAAATAAAGGTGACTTGACTGGCTGAGCAGGGCGATGACGGAAGCAGATTGACGAGAGGCTTGACGAGATCGAAAATAATGATTTATCGTCTAAGCATGTCCTTGTGCTGTCTAGATACAGCGATGAAGGTTCCATAAAAATCACACTTCAAACTGTCTACAGTGCTGTCCATCAGCCAGTCCTCAGTCTCTATTTCCACCAGTATACCCTCGGCTACAGATGTCGTGGGCTCTAGCATATTTAATTCAACTGCTCAGGTAATGTCAATAGTATGACCCATTTCAGGAGCAGCCAAAATTACACTTTACAACATCATCGCTTTGCATCAAAGTGGCCTCACATTCAGGAAAATTGCTCTAAAGAATATTGCACCTAGAATAAAAATTTAACGGATTATTAAGAACTTCAAGGAGAGAGGTTCAACTGCAGTGAAGGCGGCCTCTTTACAATATTGGCAGCAGGTGTTTGTGAGTGCATCTGCAAACATAGTAAGACGAATGCCTGGTGTCAAGAAGGGCACCAAAGAAGCCACTTCTCTCCAGGAAAAACATCAAGGACAGAACTGAAATTCTGAAATTAAAAGAAATCAATTCCTTGATTTTCAAAACTGAAAATCAAGGACTGAAATTCTGCAGGAAGTACAAGAATTTATAAGCAGAAGACTAGTGCAAAGTTATTTTCTCTGATGAAGCTGTTCCGACTGTTTGGGACATTTGGAAAATTGTCCGGAGAAGAAAAGGTGAACGCTACCATGAATCCTGTGTCGTGCCAACAGTGAAGCATCCTGAGACCATCCAAATTGATTTTCATCTAAGGCATTCTGCAAGAGCAACTGCTTCCAACGATCCAGGATTTGGTGATGATCTGTGCATTTTCCAGCATGATGGAGCACCAAGTCATAAGGCAAGAGTGATAATGAAATGGTTTGGAGAACATTACATTGAAATTTTGAATCTGTGGCCAGGCAATTCCCAGATCTTAATCCCATAGAGAACCTGCGGTCAATCTGAGTGCTAATAAGCCAAGAATGGATTGGCCCAGGAATTGGCCCAGAAGCTGATATAGGTTATGAAGAAGAAGGGTAAAAATAAATAAATATATGAAATATTTAAATATGGAAATATTTATGCTTTGCATATATTTAATGTTTTTGTCAATAAATGCCTTTAAAACTTATGAAATATATACCATATACCATAGTATATCATAGAAATGTGAAAAATTATCTACAAATACTGATGCAGCAAACTTTGTGAAACACAAAATTTGTCACTGCCAAAAGTTTTGCCCATTACTGTACTGTTGAAGATTATCTGTATTTGTCTGTGTAAGAAGTGACAACCAAACTGAACTCAAACCTGTTTTAGCTCCTGTGCCTCTGCCTCAGTTACAGTGGGCTGAAGCACATGAAGTTGAAGTTGTGTCAGTTCACCAGCAGGCACCTCCACTGGCACCTCCGTTTGCTGTCCATGACCTGAAGTGACACAGAATGAGCTCATATATTTCCTTAAGATTTGTTGTTAAGATTAGAAAAATGTTGGTAAATATTAACCCATTATAATTTATATATTAAGCCCACAATGGGATCTCTTTAGGGATCTTAAGGACCTGCACTAGATGTTGGGGCATGGCTGCCACCATGTGGTAGAAATACTGTATGACTATCAGTGTTATGTCAATTTAAGAGTTTTCTTATGTGCAGCTGTAGTTATTGTGCTTGCAAGGTACTTCTGTATTGATATTTAAATATCACAGTTCAGTGGTTATCAACTCCTGTCCTGGGGACACACTGCTCTGCACATTTTGTTTGTCTTTTTTATTTAACACACCTGATTCAGGTCATCAACTTGTAAGGAAAGAGCTCCATGAACTGAATAAACTGTGCACAAAATGTTAATACAAAATGTGCACAGCAGTGGATCCCCAAGACCAGCGTAGAGAACAACTGTTCTAGTTAGTTTTTTATAAACTGCTTACTCCAACCCACTTTTATTTTTAATTATACAAAAAGAAGAATACAACGGGCAAAGAAACAAAGTTTTGGTGGCAAGCTGCAAGTGGAGAATCATTTGAGTAAACAAAGTTTTAAGAAAACAAAATTTATTAGAATTAGAAATGGTAATTTACTGTCATTTTTTTTTAATCACCTGCACTCCAAATGTTTCCTCCACCTTCTGGGCTTCCTGGTGTGGTTGCCAAAGTTGCCTGAAATGCTGCATAGTCACGTGTGATCTCAATTTTCTTCTTGTACTGCATCTCCAATACAGATAAAGCTTCAGTCATCCTGGCAGAGAGAACTCTAAAACAGATGTCAGGTTTCCCAATGAAGCGATGACGAACACTGATCTCGTAGGGGTTGTGCACATGGATATCATCCACCTCTTCCTTCTCAAAGCAATGAAGGAGCTGTCCATTTGCATCTCGAACCTCCAGAGAGGAGACCAAAACCATCAGGCTACCAGGTTTCATGTTTCCAGAGTTTCCAACACGGTAGACAATAGCTGGAATGCTGATGATGACTTTTTGGCCCTTGCCTGAAACTTTAGTATAGGGCACTTTGGCAGCTGCTTCAGACTTGGCCTCTTGGTGGCTCTTCCATGGCAGTTTGCCAAAAGGCCACCAAGACGGACACTCAAGTTCAGAGAGTAGTCTGCAGAGAAGAGAATCAATAGCATCATTAAATATAGGACTGCATGACTACAACTAAGTAATTCATTACTTTAAATACAACACATGACTGTGGAATATTGCAGCTGTTGAAGACCCGTATCAATGGTGTATGGTGACAGTGGGTGTTCTTGCCCTTACAACAAATATAATTGACATTTAATTCATTTAGCATTTATCCAAAGCTACAACAAAGCGATTCATCTTAAGGTTGAAATAACACAAGAAATTTATGGATTTGCACCAAAGCAACTTAATATAGATTTAAAATAGTGAGGAATATCACAAATCAAATGCTAATTAATTTATTTATTTTATTGTATTTTTTTAAACCTGCAACACACATGAAAATAACATATGCTGTATAAAGCTGCTCTAATGAACGAACATTTGATCAGCCCTCGAAGCACAAATTATACACGAAATCTAGATTTGAATACAAATCGGACTATACTTCATGTAACGTCAATCTGTGGCAGTCAGTGTGGAGCGTTAAGAGAAAGTTTCAACGTTCCTGTGTGATCTCCATCTCACTCACTCAAATGTGTGCTCTCTGTCTCTCAGCCCAGCACTATCTTGATTTTTTTTTTTTTGACCTAAAGACGTTAAATACAAATGTATATTTATATACAGAGATATACATGTATACATGTGACAGTTTGATCTTCAATAACTGCAACACATCTTCACACTGTTGCTTAATAATAATTTAATGGTTTGCATTACAACAAAATGACCAATGACCAACGAGAAACAAATTATACAGTAGATACGTACTATAATGCTGCACTAAGCGTAATTGTGATTTTTATTTGTTGTGACTTAAATTTAAGCTATTACACCACTTCAAAGTGGACTTATGACTATATTAGCATACTTATTTTGAGTGTCCTAGTTTTGCTACTACAATACTGTTAAATGAAATTGTGATAAGAGCTATTTCTAAAGACATCTTGTAGATTGTTTACTTGGTTGTTCTGTAAAAAAATTAAATCAATGCTGTACTATATGGAATTATGATAAGAGTCATAAAATTATTTTAGTTTGTTTACCTTGTAATTTTGTAAATTATATATATATATATATATAGAGAGAGAGAGAGAGAGAGAGAGAGACTGTTAGATTTTAGTTTATGTGTTAGAATAATCAATAAAGCATCATTTTAAAGAGAAGTGTCTTGTGTTATGTGCTTACAAATTTAAAGTCTTAAACTGCCGATCTATGTAACCTTGCTAATAAAATAGTGTTTCATAAATAGTGTTTGGATATTCATATCCGCTACAGAGCTTATAGTTACAGCCCGTGCAAATGAACGCTGGACGATTCATTTGCTCGGTCGTAAAATACATGACTCTTTTAAGATTCCCTATAAATTAAATAATAATTCTTTGAGCTAAAATTGACCTGTGTACCCTTGCACGGGGTTTGCGCTAAACTCTGCAGGACAGTGGCCCTCCAGGACCAAGTTTGCCCACCCCTGTTTTAGGGTGTTCCTATATGGTTGCTAAAGTGTTCCAGTGCAGTTGCTATGGTGTTCTAGGTGGTTCCCTGTTCTGTTAGGGAACTGCTGCTGGTTACTAAGATGTTCTGGGATAGCAATGAAAACAAATTTTGTTAAAGTTGTTAAAGTGTTCTGTTTTTTTGCTAGGTGGTTTCTGACTGACCCAGGTCAAAGGAGCCCAACCCCAAGTCTCTGTGATTTTCTGGTACCAAGATACTGTATGTCTTAGGTCCCTTCTTTAATGTAAAGCTATGAGTTTCCTTTCCAATCTCCCAAAGTCTAGTCTCTTACACAAGTAGAAGCACTCCCTTCTCCTTGTCAACATGTCACAAAATTTGAAGTATCATTCATGTCTCTAGTACAAGTTACACTCTTAAAAATAAAGGTTCCAAAAGGGGGTTTTCACAGCGATGCCTTACAAGAACCATTTTTGGTTTCCCAGAGAACATTTCAGTAAACAGTTCTTAAAAGAACCATTTATTCTTAGGGTGAAAAACATTTAAAAAAATCTAAAGAACCTTTTGAGGAATGAATGAATTAACCTTTTTCCACTATAAAGAACAGTGCAGCTGTGGCTCATCTTTATGGGCAGGTGGGGCAGAATTCATCCAAACATAGACCTCTATATACACTGAATTAATAATTATTAATAATTAGCACTCTGCAACAAATATTTTTCGGATTTTATAGACTATTTTAAGTCATAAAGTGAGCAGGATATATTAAAATGGCTCGGCAGGCATGTAGTCATGATGGGTGGGGTTCCAAATTTCCAATGTAAATCTGTGGTGAAAAATGGAAATGCAGCGTGCTCTCATAGAGAGCCATTGGGGCAGATTTCTGGCTGCCCCGCTTATTTTCACATTAGGTAAACACAACTTACGCAAACCTAGCTCCAGACTAAGATAATATCAGTCCACTTTAGATATATGTCTATATCAGGTCAGTAACTAGTATGTAACAGCAACAGGTCAGTAGACATGTCTATTCTTCCTATGTGGAGTAGCGTATCAAATTAATGAGTATAAACCCTTTAATTTAAAAGGTGGTCATGTGAATAGTTTTTATATACAGTAGTTCTGTTGTTTTTTTCCTCACTGGAACTACTACATAACTTGCAATATTCTAAAACAACATTCGGAAGCAATAAATACTACATTAAGGCAATTCTAAGCTGGCATTATATAGGTTTGTCGTGTGTACTAAAGTCTGTCAGTCATCATTAGAGCGCCACCCTCAGGCTGAATAATGCAAGGACATTAGAATTCTGCCAAAAGAATTTAGAATTCAGCTGCTACTGCTTTTGTGGAATGGAAAGGTTCCTTGGATATTAAAGTTTCTACATAGAACCACAGATGCCAATAAAGAACATTTATTTTGAAGAGTGTATACCAAAGTTGAATATTTAGGATTCTGATTCTGAGCAAAACCTACTTATCTGCCACGTTCAGGTCTGATTCGATCTTGTCCAGGCCCTGAATCATGTTGTCAAACTGCTCTCCCTGGTGGTTCAGGACTTTTCCAGTATCTTCCAACCTCCTTTGGGCTCCAGATATCAGGCTGATCAGCTCCTGGCCCTTACTAAGAGGAGCTTCAACTCCACGTGGCTCTGTGGGTGACAACAGCCGTTCCCTCCAGAAGTGCTCTAGCACGTGGTAAACGGCAATACGACAAGGCCTGAGAGACCCAAACCAGTGCTTGATGTTTCCCTGCTCCAACACAGTAAGAGCACTAAAAATTAAGCTGGAGGACTCCATCTTGATCTCCATGATGCGTGAGAGCCTCAGGCTAGCCAGTTTCTCTCGTTTCTGCTCAGAAGTGAAGCACAGGGTGGTGCGGGTTAAGGAAAGAATGCCACTGGCCCAGCGTTTCTCACTGTTGATGTAATAAGAGCCGGGCCAACTATGGATGGATACCTCCTGGCTCATCTTTTTGTGATGATTTGGTACAGCTGCCTTGACCTAAGGAGCTCACCTGTCAAATGAGTGATGAAAATAATAAATTAGTAAGCAGTCATCAGACACTTCTATCCACATCAAAAGTGTATGAATTTTCCTCAACCTCATTTCATTCTAAACCTGACAATTTTCTGTCTGATGTGGAACATCAAAGAAGATTCCTTTATTGAAATTAGCAATATTCTGCAAAAACTCCTTTTGTGCTTAATAGAAGAAAGAAAACCATACCAGTTTTGAATGACATGAGGGTGATGATGACAGAACAGACAATTTTGTCAGCACTATTTTGGGACATGTCTGAGTGAACTAACCCTTTAAATGAGTGGTTCTTAACGAGGGGACATGGTCCACTAGGGGGCCCCGGCAAACTTCTAAGGGGTCTGCAGGATGTAAAATTATTTCAAATAATATATTATAATTTAATATAAATATATTAAAACAAACTGAATAAAAAAAAAAACTAAAATACAAAAATCAAGATGTGTATTTATAATTCTTTTTTTTTAGTCATTTTTATTTAAGAACATCACAAAATGAATTGTGTTTAATTACACACACACACATTTATATAGGCCTATATACATAACAAACATGCCCATGAAAGAATTGAAAGAAGCGGTCAAAGATCATTAAGCACGGAGAATGATGATCCATAAAGTGACCGAAGTTCAGCCTCAACTGAATGGTTAAATCATCAACACACACACGTTGGGTTTCCATGTTTATATATCACAAAATATATCATATATATATATATATATAAAACTCTACATTACAAAGATGCCATAACACATGGAAACCCAATGTGTGTGTGTGTGTGTTATGATTTAACGGTTTAGTTGAGGCCAACTTTCAGCCACTTTATGGATTATCATTCTCTGTGCTTTATGATCTTTGACTGCTTCTTTCAATTCTTTAATTGGCATGTTTGTGTCATGTATATAGGTCTGTATAAGTGTGTGTGTGTGTGTGTGTGTGTGTGTGTGTGTGTAATTAACCACAATTAATTTTGTGATGTTCTTAAATAAAACTGAATGAAAAGAATTATGATTTCAATTCACATCTTGATTTTTGTATTTTAGTTTTTAATTAAGTTAGTTTGTTTTAATATATTTATTTAAATATTAATAATATAGGCCTATTATGTGAAATAATTAAATAATTTTACATCCTGCGGAGTGACGAATCAAAATCGCGATTTGGCTTAGTGCAATTATGGACACATGCAAAGAGCTGTTCTGTGATCTGTAGTAAATGATGCTCCATCTGAGAGCACTGCCTTTAAAAAAGTAACACTTGTCAAACATCAATAAAAGCATTTATATCTTCTTTTTATTAAGTCACAGCGATAGTATGATCCATAGGGAATTTCCTGGAACGACGTACATTATATTGTGGTAATTCTGGGTAAAAATAGGAAAAATAATTCTTCTCTCTAAAGAACTTTGTGAGAAACGTATAATCAATATGTTTTTCTCCAGTATACAGAAGTGTACACAGTGGATGCATAAGAGGCACATATTTCATATTAAATATGAAAGCACTACCCGGACCGCTCGCTCTGTATCTTCTACATCACCAGCCTGATGGCGGTCCAAGGCACGGCTTCCAGCGGTCGGTCCAAAGGAGGATTTGCTGATTTCGTGGAGTGGGTACTGGTAAATAACACCTCACCATTTACCATTAGCCCTGCTGAAGATGACAGCATTACCAGTCCCACTCCACCACTGCCAGAGACCAGCCATCCACCACTGACCGCAACCAGCACAGAGTTCCCTGTGCCCACCGCAGACCCACTACCCCACCGCTGTGGATGAGATGTCAGCAGTCTCTGGAACATATTTAGAGATACTGAAGAACATTTTTGAGGTAAATCTGACTGACTTTTTTTTGAGAGGTTGTTCCCAATCCCCCGGTTTCTCCAGAGCTTCCTGTATCTCCAGCGCCTTCTGTGTCTCCAGAGTTCCCAGAATTCCTGCCCTGCCTCCCTCTCCCACCTCCTTAATCAACCAGTTCCTCAGCCCCACCTCTGCTGCTGTCCTTCAGCCCCTCTGCGTCTCCCACATGTGGTGAAGACTTGCCCAGTGTCTTCAGAACACCAGCTCCATCCAGCAGAGGATCCCCTGTCTCCACCACCAGCCTCTGTGCCCATCACTCTACCTCAGCCTGTAGACACATCGGCTCCACCGGAAACCATTGGCCATACGGCTTCTCTGGGCTCCCTCGTCACTCCGGCGTCGCCTTGGTCAACCGTTGACCTGCCGGTGCCTTTGGTTCCGTCTGGCTCCGCCTTCCCCCTGGCTTCGCCTCCATCCTCTGTCCCACCGCCTCAGTCTCTGTTCTCTGGTTATCCGTCTCCACCTCGGTCTCCAGTGCCATCGACCTGTCAGCTCCACCAAGGTCTCAATCTTTGGTGGCAGTACCTTTTGCCGGTCATCCCCAGGGTGCACTCCAAGTCGGCTACACCATGGCTCCTCCCACCTTCAACTCCGCCCTGGGGCCTCGTCCTGGCTGGCCTCTGGATTTACATCTGGCTCCTGATTTACCTGATTTATTTTTTTTAATGAAAGTACTACAACAATGTCTTATTGTTTAATATTTATATTTAGGAATAAATATGATTATGATTAATATATCAGCACAAAATTATGGGCCAAATTGTGCAGCCCTACAAACAAACAAAACAAACCTGGTATTTCTTATTTATTTTTTAGTTTTTTCATTTGTTTTATAAATTGCATTTTAAAAATCACAAAGTTGAAATTCTTTCTCCAAATCATGCAGCCCTACTGTGGATCCCTTAGAAGTTTGCTGGGGCCCCCTAGTGGACACTGTCCCTTGGTTGAGAAGCACTCATTTAAAGGGTTGGTTCAAACAACATGTCCCAAAATAGTGTTGACGTAATTGTCTTTTCTGTCATCATCACCCTCATGTCATTCCTCATATGGTTTCCTTTCTTCTATAAAGCACAAAAGGAATTTTTGCAGAATGGTGCTTTTTTCCAATAAAATGAACAGAACATATTTTGTGTATAACATCAGACAGAAAATTTTACAAGTTTAGAACAATATGAGGGTGAGGAGAGAATTGATATACTTTTGATGTAGACAGAAGTATCAGATGACTACCTGCTAATATACGGTGTATATATTCAGTTGTTAGAGGGCCTTTGAGTCAAAAAAGTTGAAAACCACTACATCAGATCATGAAATGCCTTGTAGAACACATTAAACTTATTGGCCCGGTTTCACAGACAGGGCTTATCCTAAGCAAGGATTAGGCCTTAGTTCAATTAGGACATATATGTAGCTTTATATAAACGTTGTCTAGAGAAAGAAAAAAAAAAAAAACACATTACTGGTGTACATCTTGAGACAAAACAATGGTACTGACATATTTTAAGACATGTCAGTGCGACTTACATTCAGTTAAAAAAGCTCAAACATGCATTTTAGTCTAGGACTAGCTTAAAGCCTTGTCTGTGAAACCGGGGGCTAGTGTTAATGTATTTGATTGTGAGTCATGAAACCAACACAGTACAGCAATGTACACATTATTTAAAAACTTAAAATCACTTACATTTATTTTCCCCAAGTAGTTCTGTATGCGCAGTAACAGTAGGTGCCAGTGTGGTTGGCATTACATGTAATAAGCAAAAACATAATTCATGTCATACCTTTATGATGATTTTGACTTTCAAGTGACAGCTACGGTAGGTTGTGACGTAAATCAATCAATAAGATAAACAATATCCCTTCACGTCGTAAAAGGATTATTTAATATGTTTTCTACAGGTTCCCTGCCTCGTTGTAGCTTTACATATCTGAACGAAGGCTGAACGCAGCTGAAATTGTTTGGTGCGCTCATGTTTACACTCCGACGTGCAAAATGAATGATTAAAGATTCCGCGCGAATGGCGATGGAGCATCATCTATGTCTAGTTAAGAAAATCTACATTTGGTTATTTAGAGCTAATTAACTGATATTTAATTAACTTTTTATTTTGTTACAAAGCCCATTCTTTACGCACGAACACAAGCCAATCACTGAGTTGGTGTGCACGGTTTTTTTTTTCCGGTGGGCAAACTGGATAGCCATGTTCCAAACCTAGCCCAGAAACACACAATTATTTTCGACTTATCAACATATAGGAAAGTATAATTGCTTCGTATCGAAATTACGCGTAAGCGTGACGTTGGGCCGTCGAAACATTAGTTGTGGTTCTACATCCTAAATATAACCACGCAAACCGGTCACCAGAGAGGAATTGAGCTGTTAAAATGTGTTCTAGCTGTTGGCTATATGTTAATATTAACTTAGTCTTAAAGTTTTAATATAGGTTTTGTTTTTAATATTATGACATATCAAGCATGTTAGTGAATAAATAAGACTGAGCTCCTTTCTGACATGTCATGGATAGGGAAACCTTTCATAACTGCTGCAGTTTGGCCAAAATGCCCAGGCAGATCCATCAACAGCACTGCTCCTCTCACTTCATTGAGTACATAGAGAGAGAAATACCTTACTCTAAATTCTTCAAGAACTACCTGATTACAAATCAGCCATGCATGTTTTCCAAAAAATTCACAGAAGATTGGAACTGCAGAAAAAATTGGGTCACGATTGATGGAAAACCAAATTTACAAAGACTTCTCCATGAATTTGGTGAGTAACAAATGATTTTTAAAAAATATATTTTATTATTCTTGCCTTACCTTGTCACATATTATAGGTTAGTAATTATAAATAGACCCTGCTCCAGCTCTAAAATGTAAGATAGGCAAATGGACAAGCTTATGATTACAGTAACTGGGCAAGTTGCACCCAGCCCTTCCTGTGAAGCCACCAGGCCTGGTTTAAGTAGATTTGCTTAGATAGATTTTTATTAATATAATTATGATTTTATTTTTTGTTATTTTTATGTATTGATTGATTCTCTTTTTTTCTTTTTGCTTCAGTAATTTTTCCACAAGAAAAAAAATAAAATAAAAAATACTGCACCTGTAGTAATGTAACATTTTCCTAAGGGTGATTTGAAACATATTTTGTATTACTGTTGAATTGACTGATTATTAAATTGACTTAATGAAAAGACTTTAAGATAGTTTTGTTGTATATTGGTGAATACCAATTTTTGAGCCAATTTATATCCTATGTATTACTATGTCCTGAATATGTTGTATCTTTAAATAGCCTAATTTTATTATGCAGATGAGACTCCTGTTCCTGTTGCAAACTGCAGCGCAAAAGAATACAATTCCAACCCGAAGCAGATCATGCCTTTTAAGGAGTTTATCCAGTATTGGAGGGAGTACATACAGAATGGGCATTCTTCACCCAAAGGGTGTCTTTACTTAAAGGACTGGCATATGCAGAGGTACAGCTCTTTAAAAGAATATAACCTGGGTTATTGCACAATATGTACTAGTTTTGAATGTGATGAATAAGATTAGTTTGGAAACGTTGTAGTAAAATCAAAGAAGTTTATATCCATAATGTTACATATGTTTATGTTCATTTTAGGAACTTTCCTGAGCATAATACTTACAAGAACCCAATTTACTTCTCCTCTGATTGGCTGAATGAATATTGGGACACAACTGAAGTAGATGATTATCGTTTTGTCTACATGGGACCTAAGGGGTCATGGTATCGTATGAATCAATGTCCACATACAGTTGGGTGTAAAAGTCTGTGTCCATGTTGAAAGTCTGGTCAGTTTTTGTATTTTAAAAAAATAAACAACAAAGGAACATTATGATGTAAAGTGAAGAAATATTTATGATTCTGCATTATTTCCAAGTAATTTGCACAAAAGGTCAGATTCCATACTATTACTTACTATTATATATGTGCTCAAACATACTTTCTGTTATATTTAACTGTTTGTTAAATGTAGATAAATTGGTGTGCATTGACATTTGCAGAAATATGTCAAGTTAGCTACTTGATGAGCTACTTGTCATCCCTTTGGATGTCTATAGTAACATTTTTGTTCTTGCCTCTAGGACACCTTTCCATGCAGATGTGTTTCGCTCTTACAGCTGGTCTGCCAACATCTGTGGACGTAAGAAATGGCTCCTGTACCCTCCAGGCCAAGAGAAGTTCCTCCGGGACTGTCATGGCAACTTGGCCTATGATGTAACAGCACTCATACTTCAAGACAAAGGTCTGTATGCACAGTTTGAAGAGGCCTGTCAGCCTTTAGAGATCATTCAAGAAGCTGGGGAGATCATCTTTGTACCTAGTGGTTGGCATCATCAAGTTTACAATTTGGTAAGTAATAATGGTTTAATGGTGTCCAAATATGTAAGATGTAATAGAACAGGGGTGTCCAATCCTGGTCCAGGAGGGCCAATGCCCTGTACTGTACTCGGAGGTACGTGATTGCTTGGTATGTTGCACAAGGAAGAAAAAATACAAAAACACCACATAATGATCATAAAAATAATACATTTTATTTGTAATCCAAATCTTCAGAACCCATATTATTGTGAGGAACAGACCCAAATTCAAGCCTTAGACCACTGATCTTCATCTCCATCCTCAGCAGTGACTGGAAACATCAAATCCCACACTTATTTCAAGAATCTTTATGACAAAATTTTGCATCAGTGATATCAAATGCTTATTGGCTCATTGGAAAAGATTTTCAAGGGGGATAAAGTCTTTAAAAACATGGTGGCATCATTATTTTATTTTTACACAGAGATTCGTAGGTCTGTTAGTTAAATCTGTTTACTTTAGCAATCTTTGTTGCATTATATGCCAACGGTGTGTTTTTGTCCCAAGTTTGCATGCCTGTTACTGACCTGTTACTGACAAGTATTAAAGATACCTTAATGTCCTTTTATATTTTGGTTTTTAACAAACATTTCTTTTTGGTATCTTCATTTTAAAGGCCCCATATGGTACAATGCCAGAGATATGGATATCTTAATGCGGCTCCACAAGTAAATTTGTCATTTGTACACATTTTCAGTGGCCAAAAACCAAATATAAAGTAAAGTAAAATATCTAGTTTCCGCCAGACTGCCTTCCATATTCAAGTTAAGAAGAAAGCGTAAACTGGTATCGCATCAGTTACACTTTTTCCATAAGTTGAATAGGGAAGGCGTAGTACGTAGCATAAGCTTTATGAACTGCAAGAGTTGTACACTTTCTTTGTACGTTGAAACGGAAGGTGGTCTTGTGGAAGCTAGATATTTTAGTTCATAACTTGTTAAATATGGGTTTATTTTTTTATTTTTTATTTTTTTTACACAAACACATTGCTTTGCTTCAGAAGGCCTTTATTACCCCCTTGGAGCCGAGTGGAGTACACGTTTATGATGAACAGATGTGGATGGAAGCACTTATTCAGCTTATATTCGTGACCCCTGTTCACTGCCATTATAAAGCTTGGATGCATATTTATTAAAATATCTCCAATTGTGTTCATCAGAAAGAAAAAAGTCATATACATCTAGGATGGCTTGAGGGTGAGTAAAGCTTGGGCTAATTTTCATTTCTTCCTGAGTTACAGATATGTAAACTTCAGAAAAATATTTTTTGCTACTCAGAGAGGTATGTTGTATGCAATTATTTTGAAAACTGGATACATTTCTAGTTTCAGTATTATTTGTTCTTCTGACTGAAAAGTTTTGTGGTTTGAAAACCACATTTGATTTTTGAACATTGAAAATGGGTAAAATTCAACAATTTGAACATGGATCAGCAGCATTATCAGCAGCCATATCACCCTGTAACCCAAGACTGGTTGCCCACTTAAGCTAAGCAGGGCTGAGCCTGGTTAGTACCTGGATGAGAGACCTCCTGGGAAAACTAGGTTGCTGTTGGAAGAGGTGTTAGTGAAGGCCAGCAGGGTGCTCACTCTATGGTCTATGTGGGTCCTAATGCCCCAGTTTAGTGACCCGGGACACTGTACTGTAACAAGCACCGTCCTTCGGAATGTTCTATGCAATTGAGTTGATAGAAAAACACGAGATAAATTTCTAGTTTTTAACATTATTTGTTGTTTAGATAATCCTCTTTAAAAGAAAAAAGTATCAGCTGCATGCAAAGAGACCCACATTTAGTTTTCAACCACTAAAATTGTGTACAGTTGACCAATTTACTCATGGAGCCGCATTAAGATCTCCATATCTCTGGAATAGTAACATATGGGGACTTTAAAATGAAGATACCAAAATAAAAGTTTGATAAGAACCAGAATCTTAAAAGATATCAAGATATATTTAATACTTCTTACAAGTTACAGGCATGCAAACTTGGGGCAAATAACACAAGAAGTGCTTTTTTCACCATTGATATAAAATACAACAAAGATTGCTAAAGTAAACCGATTTTACTAACTGATGTACAAATCTCTGTGTAAAAATAAAATAAAGTCACTTTTAGCCCCCTGTAATTTGGCTCCAAATCTCAGGTGAAAATTTTTACCCCCCTCTACAAAATAGTGGATTACTCAGTACATATACATTCATGACATTTAATATTTTGGCTTTCTTCTTCATTTATGTATTTAAAAAAAAAAAAAAAAAATAGCCAGGGACTTCGTTACATATTATAGGCATAGAATGGTGCATAAAACAAATTCATAATAAAAAAAAAAAAATAAATAAAAAAACTGCTCCATTGCGGATTCCAAGTAATCAAGGGCTTAGGGTGTTCCATTTAAAGAGCTACTTCACCCAAAAATGAAAATTGTCATTGATTACTCACCCTCATGTCGTTCCAAACCCGTAAGACATTTATTCATCTTCAGAACACAAATGAAGATCTTTCAAATGGAGATCAAATGAAGACCAAAGTGTGATGGAGATTAATATTTGGTAAATAGTCAAGTCATCTTCATTTATATAACGCTTTTATTCACAATACAGATTGTTTCAAAGCAGCTTCACAGTGATAATAGGAAAATGAATGGACATTGAATGGAGATTGTTTTGGCTTTACAGCAGCTCTAAGAATAAGTTATCATCGAGCTAAAGTAGGTTTTTGATTGAATCACTTCTGTTGTAAAAATAGTTAATTATTAACTTAGGGGCTGCTTAAATGACACATTTTTAACTGAAAACAGAAGACTTAATGCGTTCCTTCTTAGTCTGTAGGTATGTGCGTTTGAATTTGTATGTGTGTAGGCGCTTAGTCTTTTTTACAAAGTAACATTGCCAAATTACTTGTCTGGCCTACATAATACAGAAAAATTTGCCGTTTTGGGGATCCAAAAAACTGGAATCATTTTGATAACGTTTTATCAATACATAGGGAAAGGAAAGGGAAGGAGGCCTTCGCAGGGGATAGTTTAGTTGGGGATGCGTTGTCATCGCTTCTAGGCACAGGTCCTTCATCTCATCTGGATATGGTCTGGATCTGGCAGACTACGGCAACCTCGGGAGATAAACAGAGAGAGACTAATATTAGCGTAGACACCATTCTTCTTATGATGTAGTGTGTACATCAGGTGTTATGGGAAGTGTTACCGCTTTATGCAGCCTGACAATTTATATGATTTGAGTTATAGAAGTAGATAATGTGTTATGTGTATGCCAGTCTAGATTTAAACTGACAGTGTGTCTGTTTCCCAAACAATGCTAGGAAGAATGTTCCAAAGTTTAGGTGCTAAAAAGGAAAAGGATCTACTGCCTGCGGTTGATTGTGATATTATCAACTGGCCTGGATTCTGAGATCGCAATAGACGTGAAGGACTATAATGCGTTAAGAGCTCGCTCAGGTACTGGGGAGCTAAACCATTTAGTGCTTTGTAAATAATTAGCAAGATTTTAAAATCTATACGATGTTTAACAAGGAGCCAATGCAGTGTTGACAGAACTGGGCTAATATGGTCATACTTCCTAGTTCTAGTAATAACTCTAGCAACCACCCAGTAGAGCGCTACAGTAATCTAGCCTTGAGGTCATGAGTGCATGAACTAACTGTTCCGCATATGTCATAGTTTAGATATATTTTTAATATGGAAGAATGCGGTTTTACAGATGCTAGAAATGTGGGCTTCAAATGAAAGATTGATATCAAAGAGCACACCCAGGTTCCTAACTGACGACAAAGACTTGACAGAACAGCCGTCAAGTGTTGGACAGTATTCTAGGTTATTGAGTACAGGGGTTTTTGGTCCAATAAATAGAATCTGTTTTTCCTGAATTTAGTTGTAGGAAATTACTAATCATCCAATTTTTTATACTAGCTGTTCATTCCGTTAATTTTGTGAATTGGTAAGTTTCGTCAGGGCACGAAGAAATATAGAGCTGAGTATCATCAGCGTAACAGTGAAAACTAATGCCATGCTTCCTAATGATATCTCCCAAGGGTAGCATGTACAGAGTGAAAAGCAGCGGTCCTAGTACTGAGCCTTGCGGTACTCCATACTGAACTTTTGAATGATGTGACATCTCTTCGTTTACTGATACAAACTGATAACGGTCAGATAAGTATGATTTGAACCATGTCAATGCAATTCCACTAATGCCAAAATAATTTGAGTCTATTCAAAAGAATGTTGTGGTCGATAGTGTCAAAAGCAGCACTGAGATCTAGTAACACTAGTAGAGAGATACAACCATGATCTGATGATGAGAGCAGATCATTTGTAACTAATGAGAGCTGTCTCAGTACTATGGTACGGTCTAAATCCTGACTGGAAATTCTCACAGATACCATTTATTTCTAAGAAAGAACATAGTTGCAATGATACTGCCTTTTCTAGTATTTTTCACGGAAAAGGTAGATTCGAGATCGGCCTGTAATTGACTAATTCTCTAGGATCAAGTTATGGTTTTTTAATAAGAGGTTTGATAATAGCCATCTTAAACGTTTTCGGTACGTATCCTAGTGACAAAGATGAATTAATGATATTAAGAAGAGGATCTATGACCTCTGGAAGCATCTCTTTCAATAGCTTAGTCGGTATAGGGTCTAATATGTTGTTGATTTTGATGATTTAACAAGTTTAGATAATTCTTCCTCTCCTATAGGAACGAATGAATGGAATTTTTCCTCAGGGATACTACAATGCACTGTCTGACACAATACTGTAGTAGACAGTTGCATGGTGATAATTTTCTCTCTAATGTTATCAATCTTGCAAGTAAAGAAGTTCATAAATTTATTACTGCTGTGCTGTTTGGAAACCTCAGAAGTTGAAGCTTTATTTCTCTTTAATTTATCCACTGTATCAAATAAATACCTAGGGTTGTGTTTGTTTTCTTCTAACAGATTTGAAAAATAAGCAGATCTAGCCATTTTTAAGGCCTTTCTGTATGCAATCATGCTCGTTCTCCATGAAATGTGAAAACCTCTAGTTTTGTTTTCTTCCAGCTGCGCTCCATTTTTCTGGCTGATCTCTTGAGGGCCTGAGTGTGCTCATTGTACCATGGCATTGGACTAATTTGCTTAATCTTCTTTAAGCGCAAAGGAGCAACTGAGTCTAGTGTGCTGGAAAAGAGAGAGTCAATAGTTTCTGTTGTAACATCGAGTTCTTCTAAGCTATCTGGTATACTAAGAAGATGAAATTTATCAGGAAGATTATTTATAAAGCAATCTTTAGTGGTAGAAGTGATCGTTCAATCATATTTGTGGCAGAGAGGCGGTTTTGCAGCCTTGGCTAAATGTAGTATACACAAGACTAGATAATGATCTGAGATGTCGTCGGTCTGCTGCAGAATTTCAATTGCATCAATATCAATTCCATGTGACAATATTAGATCTAAAGTATGATTTACAACAATGAGTGGATCCTGACATGTTGTCTAACTCCAATAGAGCTTAATGCGTTTTTTTTTTTTTTTGTATTATCTACATGGATATTAAAATCACCAACAATTAGGACTTTATCCGCAGCCATTACTAACTCCAAAAGAAAATCAGCAAATTCTTTGATAAATTCTGTATAGTGCCCTGGTGGCATAAAGCCAGCACACATGTAAAACGGGATTTGTCACTTATGGCTTGTTTCCACTGAGCGGTATGGTTTGGTTCAGTACGGTACGCAATTTTTGCCGTTTCCATTGTCAAAAGTTGTGAATGGTACCCTAATTCCAAACCTTACCGTACCACTTTTTTGGGACCCTTCTGTTGGGGTATCAAGCACGACAGTACCGTACCAAAAGGGTGGAGCTACACTCTGCAGAACGTTGATTGGTTGACAGAGAATCGTCACTTGCGCATGCTTCAAGGGGAATGACAACACAAGAGCCACACAAATGTGGTTCAGGCAACGCGTGCATTGATTATCTTCACTTTATGTAGGCTATATAACAAAACAAAATATAAAACACAACCCTGCCTCTTTTTGTTTTCACTTAAAAAATATGAAACCTATTTAATGTGTGGTTCAGGCAATATGTGCATATGTACTCTGATTATCTTATATTTATATAATTATTATTATGCCTATAATAAAATGAAATAAGACAAAACAATCCTCTCTTTTTGTTTAGTCAGTTTTAATTATCAATAATAACCATTATAAAAATTGTATAAAGTATGAGAAGCTATACAATAAGAAATAAAGACAAGCAAACAATTCAGTCAAATGTACAAAGTCAGCGCACTAGTACAACGGTAAAGTTAAATAAATATATAAAGTTATGAAACTTCACTTTGCCCTCAGCCAAAACGATTTTCCCAGGAACAAATTAAATTCATGAGACCAAAGATTGCCTGTTACACACAAGATGAATGATATCTCGTTTTTAACCACTACAGAGACATCTGAGCCAGCAGCAAATGTCGGAAGGACTAGCCAAGGTACAGCTGTTCATGGCTGGGTTCATTAGCACTGAGCACTCGGTGATTGCCTGGATCTCACAAATTTTCAAATAGGCACAAAAAAGTAGTTTTTAAATTACGCTGGGTTTCTCCTCCGCTTCTCCGCTATTGACGCTTGTAGGTTGGTTGGTGCTGCTGCATGGACGTCTGAACTTGCGTACTTGGTATTGCGAAACGCCGAATGTTGGCGTGCAGCAAGCAAAGCTTGTCTTCTTCTTGTGACAGACAGCCTCAAGCCGAGAAGCAGGAACAAAGTCTGCTGTATCCATGTTTACTGTGTCGTTTTCTTCTTCTTCGCCTATCAAGTAAGGGTACTGTTGGCGGTGGAAACGCAAGCCTGATCAGGATGTACTGTTCCGAATCGTACCGAACTGTACTGAACTGAACCGTACCGCTCAGTGGAAACGAGCCATTACCAACACGACAGCCAGTGGCACAGATTCCCAACAAACCGCCCCATACCAGCGTGATGAATATAATCTTCAACTAGATGGAACTATATTAAATATTTTGACTGTTACGATCTCAATCTCAGTTATGACCTGTAACACTGCCTGAATCATAATCATGCACTGTTCACTGTTGGCCAGAGGAGAACTGCCAACAAGAAGGTTTGTTTTCTCCACTTTTGTCACCTGTTGGAGTTTGGGTTCTTTGCCGCTGTCACCCTCGCCTTTGGCTTGCTTAGTTGGGGACACTTGACATTCAACAATGTTTTTGATCTGCCTGCATTGACACAATTGTATGCGACCTGAACTGAGCTGGACGAAGACATCACTGTTTTCTCGAGTGCTGATATATAGATAAATTAACTAAATTAATAACTATTGATTTTTACAACAGAATGAATCAATACTGAATTTATTTAAGCTGGACAATGATACCATTTTCTTCTGGAGCTGCTGTGCAGCCAAAATTATTACTGTAAAGCTGCTTTGACACAATCTGCATTGTAAAAAAACGCTATATAAATAAAGGTGACTTGACTTGACTTGCATTACATAACATTACATGGAGCACCATCACTTTGAATGAATTATATTTGAAAGACTTGTCTTTTACTATAAATTACAGCAACACCTCCCCTTTGCCTTTCAGATAAGGCTTGTGTTGATAATAGTAACCTTGAGGCTCTATGTGATGATATGTAGGTGAAAGAGTCTCTATGTGTTGGGATTTATCTGACTTCTGTGATATGAAGTCTGGTAAATTGTTTTTTTTTTTTTTTTTTTTTGCACAAAGCACTCTCATCGCTTCACAAAAATGAGGTTAAATTCCTGGTCACATGGATTACTTTTATGATGTCTTCCCTTTATGGGGCTTGAAAGTGGTAGTTGTGTAGGCTGTCAATGGAGGTACAGAAAGCTTTCAGATTTCATCAAAAAGATCTTCATTTGTGTTGCGAAGATAATGTGGGTTTGAAATGACATGAGGTTGAATAATTAATGACTGAATTTTTGGGTGATCTAACCCTTTAAACACATTGCAAGGGTTCCGCCTGCAGTGGGCACTCATGTAACATAAGCAATGACATATATCCGAGTAAACGAGACAGAGGGAAGCGAGGGAAGGGCATAAAAAAACTGGACTTAAACACAGCCTAGTAATCCTGAAGACTATTTGATAGCTCAGGTGTGTTTAATTAGGATTGGAGGTAAACTCTGCAGGATAGTGGCCATCCTGGATTGGACACCCCAGAAGTCGATATCTAAATATGGGAGTCTCAGGTGTGACCGACTGCAGGAGTTAGCGTCTGTCAGGTTGACAGACCAATTGCTACAACGATCAGGGAGTCCTGCCTCCTTAGTATATAACTCGCTGCGGCCCTCTGCTGCATCATTCTCACTTTCTTTCCTGTGAAGATTATGCATTTTTGGATTTCCCATTTAACAGTTTACAGATGGAGTTGACCGGTAACATCAAGTCAATCCTATCTTGTTGTTAGCTGGCTGTGTTTTATGTTATGAGTGGGAAAATGTCTGCATCAAGGCGAGTTTTTCCATTCTCGTGAATAAACATCCCTACACCCCTTGCATGTTCTTGTGCATATAACAAATTTCTGTGAAAAGAATCATACTTGGGTGTTTAGTAGTGCTGCCCCCTAATGGTTGAGTAAATGTTAGTAAACAAGAAGTGGCTTAGCCGACCAAATTTAGATGGTTAATTGCAGAAAAAAAAATGGCAACTGGAACTGAAAGCCACTGTGTGAAGGGCATAGAGGAGGATGTTGTTGCTACCTGCGGTTGGAGATCCTGTGGGGTCTGCAGGATGAGGATGCTACCATCCATGGCTTCTCCCCATGGTAGGTGTGGTACTTGCGTCTGTTGCCATGGTGACAGTTCTACCCTCAACTGGCTAGGAGCCTTTTGGAGAAGGGTCTTACATCGTGGCAATGCTGTGTGCCTTCTGGTGCCAGCTCTGGGTTCTGGGTTTTGCGATTCACAGTTGCTGGTATGTTACAAACACTTTTTTTGATGACGCCTTGTGTTTGTCAAAGGCCTTCTGTGTCAGGTCATGCAGTTGTTGAATAGGCATTGTGTGGGGCAGGCCGTAATGCCTAAATGGTGACTTACAATAGGGTGGAGGTTTAGGAGAAAAAGGCTCTCAAAGCTGGTGTCCTTCTCCATCCCAGGTTCGTTGCGAGCTCCGTAAATGGTTCCTTTCCATGTTCTGATGGTGTCCGAATCTCAATCAAACGCAAGCCCATTAATTCAAATGATTAATAATGGAAGATAACAAGCGCTTCCATTTCAGAGTCCCTGTTATCAGATCTGTTGAAGATGTTGCTGTTCATGTTTGCCAGCCCGGGACATTGACGTGACGCAAATGAGATCTTACCAATACTGCCACATTTTTTACTTCTTTTACAGTTTTTAGAGAAGTGCATGACTCAAACGTAATGAAGTCATTTTATTTAAAAGAAGAAAACTGCTAAAACATAAAACAACTACAATAATAATAAAAAATAAATACAAAATGCACACAAAACCAGTGCTTACAGTACTACAGTAATCATTTAACCATCAGCTTGCGTTATTACACTGTTTTCATTACAATGGTAAAGTGTAAAATTCTTTCTGCTGCGAATATGCCAAACTACCCGAGCCGAGCTCTACCTGTTCGCCATCAGTATCGTTCAACATCTGGTTTATTTCATTACTGAACGACATGTACAGGTCGGTTCAACTCATTCACGAATGAGATATCTTGTTCAGACTCAAAAGCATCTTGGTCAGTGAAGGCCATATTCATTCACTGAATTTAACAAATCACATGCTCTGTCACATCTCATACTCAAAGGCTATTGGCTCTAGGTTTAGTCATTCTTTTACAGGATGAAACAGTCCACAGAGACATGGACATGACATGTCTCTGTGTCAGTGTCAGCGAGCATGCGCTTTTCAGTGGAATTTCAGTGAACGAGAAATACGAGTCAATGGACTATGTGAACGCCATGCATGATTTATAAATCAAGTGAACAAAACCGTAAATGGTGCACACATTTTAGTAAATCGAGGCAACGGAATAGTAAATTGTGCACGTTTTAGTAAATCGAGGGAACGAATTAATAAATCGTGCGCACAATTTAGCCTACTATTTTTTTTTTCCTGCATGTTATGTCCAGGGCTCCGTATGAACAAAGAGTATAGAACCCAAGATGCGAAACTCTTGCTTTTTGGGTAACAGCCACTAGGTGGTGTGGCAGCCATTTTAGGGTGAAAATGCCAACTGGACAATAGAATCCATCACACTTAAACACAAAGTCCGTAAAATAAACTGTTAAAAGGATTTGATGATCACTAGTGATTGTACGTTAATGATGACAACACAGAATAAAATACTGAGTCGCTTTCACCCCAAAATGGCGGAAGCGTACGGCTGCTGCTGGGCACTGATGTGTTGCAATGGAACGAGGAGTCATTCTATAATTGGGTATACATGTCATGTCCATGGACTCTATTATCAGTTTTACTAATTTTTCATTAACTTTTCACTTCAAGCAATGATCACTTTTATATCAGGGGACATTTCTAATTAATTTAATGCAAAAATCCAACAGATACCATCTTTTATCTTGCAAAAATGACATTCTATACTGGAGTTTGCTGTTTTTGTGCTGTCTGATTTGGTAAATGTGAGGTTTTGCTCTTCAGATTAGCTCTAAAATACATGTTTCTGTATATATTTCTTATAAATATTTGGCCAAAATAATCATTAAATTATGAGAAAGGTGTTTTTAAAAATATTTTGCTCATGCATCTACATTTAATTCATCCATTTTGTGTATGTCCGAGAAATCAGTGTCAACTGTGTTACTCCCTATAAAAACCACTATAAATCAGCAATGGTTTGTTCTAAAGTCACATGTCCGACATCACATGATGTAATTTTCTTTTTTGGAAGGAAATTTTTATCTATATTATTGTCTGCACATAGAGTAGATTAATTGACCGTCAACTGTGTTACCAACATGTTCTGGTGAACTTGCGTCACGTTATATTTATTAATATGTAGAGAAAGAATATAAAAATATAAGTTAATCAAGGTCATGTACTAACTAGTCCCAAGGTCAGCAGTTTGCACAAGGCCCTAAAATGGCTGAAATGTCAACTGTTACCTGTCAACTGTGTTACCCATCAACTGTAACACGGTTGACAATGTTGGCAATGTCAATTTATGCTCACACTGAGTGTTGCTGATAAAAAAAATTTTTTTTTTAAATCACAAACTATTGTCATTACACAGAAATGACTAAAACCATGATTTGCATTACAATAGATAAACTTAACAGATCTAACCACGGCCACACTTTCTATTAACTCAGTATCCATAATATTATATACACATTATATTCACATTTGTCAAGGGTTATAAAGCATTCAGAATTCCTTGTGATTGACTTAAACCTATGTAATAATATAGATTTTACATATATCTATTTCTGCTTATTCATGACTGATAAAGTGTTATGATGTTATTGTATAAGTCCTTACAACTTGAAGTGTCATGATGCATTATAAAACTTCAATTGCCATTATAATATAATATATTCATTAATGTTATAATATATATTATTATAATGTGTGTGTGTTTAAAATGCTTTATGGATACTGAGCTCATACTTATAGCAAACACTATATATTACAATGATTTCATGGAGTATTCATAAATTTGATATGACTCCATGATTTGAAATAACCTTATTTGGCCGTTTGGCCGTTGCCATCTTATCAGCGCGACATCACGCGTCACTCCCAGATAACTGAAAATGGGCAAAGAGGCCGGACGTGGTTATAACTGAGGTGACTGGTTGCTGAAACCATGCCCGCCTAGCGCGACGTGATCATGTTATCAGGCTAAGGAGCTATCTATCTATCTTAGACACTATCTAAAATATTAATAAAGATAACAAGCTATATATATTATATCTATATATTATATTAGTTATATATATTAGAAAGTTATGATTTACTGTCAATCTACGATGTCTTATGATATAAATGCTCCAGCACCAGTAATATTGTAATTTGTGACTGGTGTGCAAATGACAACACTCAAAATCAAAACAGGACTCCATACCTTTATAATGAAATGGCGACAGTGAGATGAATCCAATCTGTCGCACTTAGGTAAAATGTCCATGAGCATCCATTGAAAAACGAACAACAACACTTTTTGTCCACAAAAGCGTTAAATCTATGAAATATTGATATATTGTCCATTGTTTGCATCACATTTCTTCTGAATGATCTACTCTCCATCATCGTTCTTCAAGAAATTATGCAATCTAACAGAGTGTTCAAATCAGAGGGCTAAAATCAGGGTAGAAAAAATGCCTTTTATTTCTAAATTATGACAATTTTGGATGTAAAAACCATACTAACATTATAAGTGCACCCCAGGAAACATAAAACAACGCAGTTCATGACCCCTTTAAATACTGAGCTTATTGGTGTTTAATGGATAACCTGCCAGCATTATGAATATTACTAGAATGTGGTAACTTGAGCAGTATGTGTCTTTTTACATATTGTATATCTAATGATATTGAAAAGACGCTCAATATCAGGAAAGTGACATTATACAAACTTTATTTTACACAAGTATTACTTACTGTAACGCATGTGTTCTGGCAGACAGATGAAGACACAGATGAAGTCATTTTAACACAAAGTTTACTAATATAATCCAAAACAGGCAAGAGAGTAACACACATAACTGTTAGCGAGACCGGACAACTAAGAACTGAAGTAGAGTGACATAAATACAGATGATGATGAGGTGAACACAGTTGAACCAAATGAACTAATAATCATGAGAACCAAGGAGACAAACAAGTAGCGGGAATCAGAACAAAGACACATGATAAATGAAAACTAAAACAAACTGAACATAACTGTGACACATACAAAATTAAAATATACAATTTTACAAATAGAAATAAAATACTAGAACAATAAAATACTAATGTGCAAAGAAAAAATATAAATACAAATGTATTTTGGAACGAATGGACAAAATGTATAATAACAGAAACCCGACCTGAAAGTCCCTCTGCTGCCATCTGCTTTCTTTAACTTCTGACTTCAGGAATGCCAACAATATTTAAATATATAAACTCCAATTGTGCAAAGAAACATAACACGCATGTGCAGGTGCAAACTGAGAGACAGTGTTCAGTCAGGGGGGCTGAGGGAGATCAGCAGAAAAAAAATGTTTTGCAATGGCGTTCAAGAACGAGCGCATGAATAGCGGTTGGCGCTCTGTCTTTATAAAGCGCCTGCAGCACCGAACGCCAATTACACTAAATCATTCTTTAGATTCTTGACATGTCACTGTCTGAACAAGCCCAACATACATTATATTGCCAATAGTTTTGGGACGTCTGCACATGAACTTTAATGAGGTCCCATTCTTAATCCGTAGGGTTTAATATGGAGTTGGCCCACCCTTTGCAGCTATAACAGCTTCAACTTTTCTGGGAAGGCTTTCCACAAGGTTTAGGGGACACAAGTGTTTATGGGAATTTTTGACCATTCTTCTAGAAGCGCATTTGTGAGGTCAGGCACTGATGTTGGATGAGAAGGCTTAGTTCGCAGAATGAAATTGTCCAAAAGTCTTGGTATGCTGAAGCATTAAGAGTTCCTTTCACTGGAACTAGGGGGCCAAGCCCAACCCCTGAAAAACAACCCCACACCATAATACCCCCTTCACCAAACTTAACACTTGGCACAATGCAGTCAGGCAAGTACCCTTCTCCTGGCAACCGCCAAACCCATACTCCTCCAATGGATTGCCAGACAGAGAAGCGTGATTCGTCACTCCAGAGAACAAGTCTCCACTGCTCTATAGTCCAGTGGCGGCGTGCTTTACACCACTGCATCAGATGCTTAGCACTGCACTTGATGTAAGGCTTGGATGCAGCTGCTCGGCCATGGAAACCTATTCCATGAAGCTCTCTACGCACTGTTCTTGAGCTAATCTGAAGGCCACACGAAGTTTGGAGGTCTATAGCTATTGACTCTGCAGAAAGTTGGTTGACTTCTGCACACTGTGCGCCTCAATATGCGTTGAACCCCGCTCTGTGATTTTACGTGGCCTACCACTTCGTGGCTGAGTTGCTGTTGTTCCCAGTAGGCCCTTTTCACAATGACGTCAGTTAACTTCCGCCTATCCGCAAAGCAGTGGATCTGTAGTTCCGTCTTACCTTCGCGCCGGAGACTTCTCTGGAAAATGCTTTAATAACTTTAAATGTGAACTGTTTATGTCAAGAATTTACACAGTCGGGTTCTTTTGGTAACATTATTTATTATTTCCTTTCTGTAACTGCCTTTCTTGGGGTTTCTGTGAGCAGAAACTTGTCCTTAAATTGCTGTCAGAGTTTTATCACAACGATTGTGTATCCACACAAATCTGTTAGCCTATTTGGAAAAACAAGAATATTGTCTTTAAAAGCAAATCTTTATTTTTAGAAATTGGTAGGCTATGATAACGGTATTGTTCTTGTGAGATTTGTTTACAAGTAATGGTAGCACATCCACATATAATACTCAGAAGAATTAAATGATCTAAAATCTTCACATCATTTACATCATACCAGTTTAAACTGAACTGGTGCAATATATTAAGATTGTATAATTTGTAAGAAGTGTATTGGAAATACAAAACGGAAGTATATGTGTTCATTTAATGTTATTCCCTGGAGAAATTATTTGATTTAATTAATTTAATGCTGCTACAACAATGAGTACTATTGTAAATCCTCTGTAGATTTTTGTATGCGACAGTCTTGTTCTGCAATAAAGAGATGAATGATGACAATAGGTTTTTTTTTACTATGGTAAAAATGGCATGTACAGGAGTCCGTTTTTACAACATTAACAGTCTTCATGTAGAAATAGTATTATATTAAACACAGTTTTTATTTACTTATCATGTATGTCATATTTATTGAAATAAAACTGATTTTTTTTTGTATTTACACTTTTTGATATTTAAAAAGAATGAGCTTGTTGATCTTTATTGTACATATAGGCACTGAACTAAGTAGTAAATTAAGCATTGAATGAAAAGTGTTTTTTTGTTTTTGTTTTTTTTTGCACATAAATGTCGGAAACATGCGTTTATTTCACAAATACTGACAAATACATATAAACAGCTTAATCTGCAATAAAAACAGTGCAGTAAAGTTTGCAAGTTACTACGGGCAGCAGAAACTGTACTGCTTCAGTGCTCCGTATTCAACTCCTCCTCCGACTTCAAGCAGCAAATTTCGCCGATCGGTAAGTTCGTTTGTACAGAGAAAAAATAGTAGGCTAAATTGTTCACATGATTTATAAATCGAGGGAACGAAATAGTAAATCGTTCGCACGTAATTCTTGCATGTCATGTGCGGGGCTCCGATGTCCTTTCGCCATCTGAGATGTCTGATTAGCCAGGGCCTAGGCCTGCGACAGGGAGTCGTACAGGGTCTGGACATACTCGCTGTATTTACATGGCTGGTGCATTGTGGGGGACCCGAAGATGAGGTCCACTGGCAACCTGGGATGTCTACCAAACATAAGGTAGTACGGGCTACCAGTGGAGTCATGTCACGAGCAGTTATATGCGTGTGTCATGGCATCCACATGCTCATGCCACCGGGGCTTCAGGTGCAGCTCTAGAGTTCCCAGCATGTTTATCAGGGTACGGTTGAATCTTTCGGTGGTCCCGTTGCCCTGGGGGTGATAGGGTGTGGGTCTTAGTGATGCTAGTACACTTGCATAGCTCCTTCACAGTTGCGCTTTCAAAGTTGCACCCTTGATCTGCATGCAATTTTGCAGGGAAACCAAAACGGCAGAAGAAATTCCTCCACAAGACCCTGGCCACTGTGCTTGCCTTGTGGGGGTAGGCCTGTGCATAGCGAGAAAAGTGATCTGTAACAATGAGTACACATGGGGGCACTGGTATGGATACTGACGAGGGGGGCCCTGACATTGGCTGTGGGAGTTTTTCTAAGGCAGCATCTCTCACACTGTTCGCACCAAACCTTGATCTCCTGAAACGTTCTTGGCCAGTAGAATCTTTCCCTTATCATCTGTAGTGTCCTTTCAAATCCCAGATGACCTGAGTCATTGTGAAGGGCTGTTTTGACGGTTTCACGCAGCCACTCTGGCAGTATTAGTTGCTCCACCACCCCTTTATGGCAATCTCTGACACTGCGATACAGGATCCCTTTTTTTTTTTTTTACAACTAACCTCCTCCATTCTTTTAAGAGGAGACCCCCAGTGGCACCCACTTTCATCCTCTCGCTGTAGCTTGGTTTGTGGTTCCTGCTCTTAAAGTGGACGATGGGGCCGATAACTCGGTCTTCCTTCTGTCCCGCTCGAAGCTCCTGTGTGGTCATAGCAGGTAATTCCTCCATCCCCATCCCCACATCCACATACACCTCACTGGGCTCCAGCAGCAGACAGCTTCCAGGCTCCTCTGTGACAGTTGTGTCCTCGTCTAAGACCTCCTCAGGGTCCTGGGTGGTTTGTGCCTCCTTATGTCTCGGTCCACCAGTCCTCACCTGCTGCGGACATGATTGCAGGGTCTCCGCCACCTGCTAATTGGACATACGTGAGAGGGCGTCAGCGTTGGAGTTATCCTGTCCTCTCCGATATTGGATGTCAAAGTCAAATATGGACAGATGATAAACCCATCGCTGAACAGTGGTGTTGAGTTTGGCTGAGGTCATTAAATATTTCAGAGAATTATTGTCCGTCAGAACAGAGAACTCATGCCCATAGAGGTGGTCATGGAACTTATCTGTCACGGCCCACTTGAGAGCGAGGAACTCAAGCTTGTTTGCTGGATACCTTGTCTCAGGTGGACTCAGGCCTCTGCTCGCATACGCAATGACCCTTTCCACCCCATCTTGTACCTGTACTAGCACAGCACCAAGCCCCGTTCCTGAGGCATCAGTCTGCAGCAGAAAGGGCTGATAGTAGTCCAGATAGCCAAGCACTGGTGCACTCTTTTAAAGATTGAAAGGCCTCCTTACAGTCTGCAGTCCACAGAAATGGCTGGTCAGGGTCTGGGCTTTTCTGGATCCCTCTTTTCTTCTGTCTAGGGTCACCAGAGGTAAGGCGGTATAATGGGTCAGCCAAGTTGGAGTAGCCCTTAACATATCTCCTATAGTAACCTGCAAAGCCTAAAAACCACAGCACTTTCATACGATTAGTAGACCTCAACCAATCCTTGACCTTGCTGATCTTCTCTGGGTCTGTCCTGATGCTCTCCGCTGACACCAATTGACCCAAGTACTGCACTTCCTTCCTCACAAGCTGGCACTTGGAAGGTTTAAGTTTTAAACCATGCTCCCGAAGTCTATCAAAAGCCAGCTGGAGCCTCTCTAGATGTTCTTGATGTTCCACAACCTCTACCTGCCAGTATCCCGATATAAAGTCAAGGGTGGAGAAGTATTCTGCTTGCCCTAAAGCTTCTAGAGTTTCCTCTATCCTTGGCAGGGGAAATGCATCTCGGGTGCTGCAGGAGTTGAGCTTCCGGTAGTCGATACACAATCGAAGGGATCCATCCTTTTTGGTCACAACCACCACAGGCGATGCGTACAGACTTTTACTGGGGCGAATAACTTCTGCTGTCTCCATCTCCATCAATAACCGCCTCACATCTTGCCACTGGGAAGGGGGGGTAGTTTGCAGTATGGCAGTCGGAAGGGCCTCGGGTCAACCAGACACTATTTGGTCCAGACTGAGACATGCCCCTCTGTTCCCGGCTTCACCATGCTTTCTATCAGGGAACTCCACCACCTTGTCTACTAGGACTGCGCTGGCCAGATTTGTGTGTCGTTTGATTATAATGACTCACTGGGAAAGATTCATCACTCTAACCGGTGCACAACCTCTTTTCACATTTGCAAGCACTTTGGCCACCAGGATATCCTGGGGGAGCTGCACAGAGGGATGGCCTTCAATCAGGGAATCAGTCGGAATCAGGAATAGCGAAGGAAGGTACAGAGCTCTTTCCCCAGCACTTTCAGGTCGATGTGCAGGATACCATGGTAGGGCACGGTCTGACCTGCTGCAATAGAGGGTCTATTGGTATTTTAGAAGACTGTAGCTTCTGCTTCTGCAGAGCTGCGTGGCTCTGCCAGTAGTTATACGTAATACTGGTGTTCTACGAGCCGGAGTCAATGAGAGCCTTACATGCCTTGCCATTGACTTCTGCTTCCCCTTCATTCCTGGGTCCCACTAGGGGTGTTTCCCTTCCTTTAGTGTGATTCCTCTTGGCAGGTGGTTGGGGGCCTTGCTGTGTACCCATGGATGCCCCAGCTGCCATGGGCACTAAGTGTTTAAATGTTGAGCAGAGTGCATGTGTCTGTCAGCTGGAATCTTAGGCTGCTGGGCTTCAGCTGGGCTTGGATCCAGAAGCACTGCTCAGCACACTCTGGCTGTGTGGCCTGGCACTCCACAACAGTAACAGGTAAAGCTTGGACTCTGGCTTGCTTTTCCCTTTGCTGGCTGAAAAGCTAATGGGGAATCTCAATCTCAACTCTAGTTGTGACAGCTTAGCCATTTGTTCTTCCTGAACGAGAGTTAGCTTCTTATCCATTTCTGTCAACTCTGATGTGTGCTGATCTGTTTTGGTGTTTCCACCCCCTCCTGTTGTTATATGCACCTGAGTATGTTTTCTTTGCTGTACTCTGCATCTGGAACTTTTTACTTTCTCTAGCTAAATTTCTGAGCTCTGCCTGCAGTTCTCAAAAGCTCAAGAGCCTGGGTGCCATTGGTGCAATTCTGGTGTACACCTCCTCGTCAGAGAGGCCTCTCATGAACTGCCAGGTTAGTTTGCTATCTCAATCTAGGAAGGGCCTCCAGTGCTATAGCATAAGAACAGGCAGACTTCCCTGATTTCTGGCTCCGCTCATAGAAGTCAGCCAAAGGGTCTAGGGAGCCTTGTGTGTCGCTGTATTCGGCCCTCAGTTCCTCCAATGCTTTCTCAGGGGTCTGACCCCCCCCCCCGGTGTCGCACAACAGTGGAGAAACAAAGGTGCATTGGGAGCTCTATTGCCTCCAAGAGATATTGCATATCGCGAATCCAGTCTTCCACCAGCATCTTACAGTCTGGATTTCCAGTGAAGACTTGAACATTTTTTACCTGATGAGTTTGCATGAAATCTCCATAGGCTGCCATGGGAAGGCATTGGCTGGCGACCGCTTGACCTGGAGGCCCGAATTGTGTCACATGTGGGTGGGCAGACTGGCTTGCAGATACAGGAGGAGGAGCAACTAGAGAGCGAGCGTCAACATGCATGTTGAGGTGGGAAGCTGGAATTGGTGTCTGTTGAGGAGACAGACCAGGAGGAGCACCAGCAGCTGCCTGGTCTAATGCTACCTGAGGGCTGTGCAGAGTTATGTTGGAAACGCATGCATTAGCAAATTGAGGTGATGGGGTGGCTCCACTATAGCCTGGAACTTGAGTGGTGAAAAATGTGGCTTCGGGGAAATGCATTTGATAGGCCTGCTTAGCAGCTACATGCTTAACTGTAGTATTTGCCCCTGGCAGGCTCTGAAAACTCTGCGCGGGGACAGAAGGGGGATAGGAATACGAAAACGTGTAGAACTCTGACAAGGCGTAGCTTCTGAGGGCCCATGTTTATTGCGTTTGCAGAGGCATCAACTGACTTATCCATCTGGCCACCTGGTCTTGCATCTGGGCTGTTGTCAAAGCAGAGTGGAGGTACCTGCCCTGAGGCCCCAGAGCCTGGCAGCCTTAGTGCATGGACTGGTGTCACATACTGGTCAGCATAGGGTGAGTTTGTAAGGGCTGGTGGGTCATTTGTGACTTGCTCTGTTGGCGGTAAGAGACTGGATGCACCGGTGGAGGAGCACTGCATGTTTTGAGGGGAGTTTGTATATGTCTGCAACATGGAATCCAAATGTGTGTTTACTATGTGCAGGCAGGTTTAATGGCAGTGTATGGAGGTGTTGAATCTATGTAAAATAATACAATCTTGTAGAAATAAAAAAGCTGTGTGTTTCAGTGAGATCAGCAAAGTGAAAAATGTAATCCCAAAAACTTAACGACTCACAAACTAAAGTTTAAACTTAATTATCCATCTTAGCATCTCACTGAATATCAAGCAGATACACAGTCAGATGAATTCCACAAGTCTCAATAGACAAAAATAATCTCTCTTACCAATAAATCATAAAATATGTTTTACATCACAGCAAATTACTCAAATAACAATTAAGATTCCCAGAAGACAGTAAAGGATATAGTGGTGATGGCAGATATGTTTCCTCAAAATCACCAGTTCAGTTTAGAATTTCAGTTTGTTCATTAAAAATAACTCAGCATTTAAACCACTGGCTGTAAAATTCTCTTCCTCTTCGGTCCATCAGTGCCACATCCAGGTCACGGCACCAAAGATGTAGCCCTCTCTCCCTCTCTCTCTCTGCGCGTGTACTGGTCTCCAGCACCGCCGCCTGTACTCTGAGCTGTGTTGGGTATGATCGTGGGCGGTGGTACAGGAAGGGGATGCGGACACAGAGGGGTTCGGGATTGTGGCTCGACCGTTTATTCCACAGCACGGCATCTATAGCGTTGATAACATGAACTCAACTATCAAAGTACATTTCAATGCACATGTAATTCCATAGCAAGCTCTCGCTGCTTATATTATATTAAATAGCTTTATATTAGCCACCACACATTAATCACATTTAAAAGAAAGAACAAAACATTTTAACTCTCCATATTACTCTGCATTTAGGTCTTTAGCAGTTTAAAACACAAAATATCTCAAACTGAACATTAGTGTGATAACAACAAAGATATTTTTCATTGCTACTTCCACTATCGTTAACATGGCTTACCTATAGCGTTGATAACATGAACTGAATAAAAGTATCAACGCTACGGTGCATCAAGAGGCTCGAACTGTGCTAAAGGCACTTGAATCTGCCTTAACACAACAGTGGTATAGCGACATCTTGTGGACAACACAATACACTGCCTTACAACTGCAAGAAGTTTAAGATGATATCATTTAGATTTGATATTATTTACCTTCAACCAACTGGTCATCAGATTCCTGAATGGCTTCCAACAATGCAGTAGCCAAGTATTTTATCATCACTGCACCAGAAAAGGCCGGCCTGTGTCCCAGCAACGCGTCCAGGTGGTCAAACCACTTGTTGGTGCGCCGATCATAACCACTCCTATTGTTGTGATCCTTTATTTTCTTGTAATCTTGCTTTAATTTTTTTAACTTCTCTCTGCACTGTTTTCCAGTGTGCACAAAGCCCAGCTCGCATAACCGACTCGATATTTTCAGGTATACCTTTTCAATGCGGGTCGCCGATTCCAGTTCCTGCTGGATTTCCTCCCCCGCAAATATGCTCAATGAAGCCTGAACCTCGTTGTCAGTCCAGCGGTCATATTTTTTATTAAACTCCATTGACGCAAACAACTACTGTATGCATCGCAACAGATTTTTGGTTTAACACATTACACTCACAATGTACCAATGTGTGTTGGATACTAACGGTTGATGTAAAGGGCTTTAACTTGTTTACCTGTACCTTTTGGCTACACATGGTTTGTTTGTTTACACAAAGGTCTGTGATGTGTTGCACTGTTATCAGATTGAACCGGAAATGCCTGCTCACACCTTTCGGGTCATGTGTCGCTAAGGAAACCAATGCACGATCACAGCCAGCACAAACAGAGCAGCATTTGAGCCGCTGTAAACCCAAATGGAAACTCAAGCATGTGTCGCATGTAACTCTTTTAACAGCACATTCACTTCACAGATCATGGTGAATTACTAGTTAGCTAGGCTAGAATTAACACCATTAATTCTATGCAATTGTTTCACATGCGTGGATCAATATGAAAATGATACGTAACACATTCTGAGAAATGATCAGCACCGCTCAAATCACCATTAATTTTAATACTCAGTTTAATTCATGCCATTAATCTGAGATTTCTTCATCAGATTTATGCATTTAAAGCTGAAATTTTTAGGGGATTTCTTCACCCAAGATCAGGTTCATTTATTCTGGTACTATTTATACGTGCTGCTAATTACCTGAATATTGAAATAAGGATTTCTATGCTAATATCAGGTCAGTTTCTTATCGTATGAAAGCTATAGTTTTATCTAATTTTATCAGAAACAGGTATGCATGTATAAGATGTTAATAAAACTTATGGAACAAAAACAAGATTGATTACTGGATCTGTTTGCAAACAATTTTTAAAGTGATTTTAAAATGATCAAAAGGGAAATGTGAATAATGAATCATAACTAGTTATAATTATTTTGATCAGTTAATCGAGCTTCATGTAGCTGAATTAATATTATAATCAATTATTGGATCTGTTTGTCCAGCAAAGTGTGTATATATATATATATATATATATATATATATATATATATCGATCGTCTATCAACTCTTCAGAAAGGATATTTTCCGTGGCCACAGAAAAATAGGATGTAGCTGTGATCATAAACATTAAATTGACATTGATTTATACGCAGATCAGAATCAACTTGCAAGAATGTGCACAAAACGTTAATTAAATCACAAACACATAACTAATCTAACAAACACATACACACAAATCACGCATACAAACCCGATTCCAAAAAAATTGGGACACTGTACAAATTGTGAATAAAAAAGGAATGCAATGATGTGAACGTTTCAAATTTCAATATTTTATTCAGAATACAACATACAGGTGCTGATCATATAATTAGAATATCATCAAAAAGTTGATTTATTTCACTAATTCCATTCAAAAAGTGAAACTTGTATATTATATTCATTCATTACACACAGACCGATATATTTCAAATGTTTATTTCTTTTAATTTTGATGATTGTAACTGAAAACTATTGAAAATCCCAAATTCAGTATCTTAAAATTAGAATATTGTGAAAAGGTTATTCTTTGAAGACACCTGGTGCCCCACTCTAATCAGCTAATTAACTCAAAACACCTGCAAAGGCCTTTAAATGGTCTCTCAGTCTAGTTCTGTAGGCTACACAATTATGAGGAAGACTGCTGACTTGACAGTTGTCCAAAAGACGACCATTGACACCTTGCACAAGGAGGGCAAGACACAAAAGGTCATTGCAAAAGAGGCTGGCTGTTCACAGAGCTCTGTGTCCAAGCACATTAATAGAGAGGCGAAGGGAAGGAAAAGATGTGGTAGAAAAAAGTGTACAAGCAATAGGGATAACCACACCCTGGAGAGGATTGTGAAACAACCCATTCAAAAATGTGGGGGAGATTCACAAAGAGTGGACTGCAGCTGGAGTCAGTGCTTCAAGAACCACTACGCACAGATGTATGCAAGACATGGGTTTCAGCTGTCGCATTCCTTGTGTCAAGCCACTCTTGAACAACAGACAGCGTCAGAAGCGTCTCGCCTGGGCTAAAGATAGAAAGGACTGGACTGCTGCTGAGTGGTCCAAAGTTATGTTCTCTGATGAAAGTAAATTTTGCATTTCCTTTGGAAATCAGGGTCCCAGAGTCTGGAGGAAGAGAGGAGAGGCATACAATCCACGTTGCTTGAGGTCCAGTGTAAAGTTTCCACAGTCAGTGATGGTTTGGGGTGCCATGTCATCTGCTGGTGTTGGTCCACTGTGTTTTCTGAGGTCCAAGGTCAACGCAGCCATATACCAGGAAGTTTTAGAGCACTTCATGCTTCCTGCTGCTGACCAACTTTATGGAGATGCAGATTTCATTTTCCAACAGGACTTGGCACCTGCACACAGTGCCAAAGCTACCAGTACCTGGTTTAAGGACCATGGTATCCCTGTTCTTAATTGGCCAGCAAACTTGCCTGACCTTAACCCCATAGAAAATCTATGGGGTATTGTGAAGAGGAAGATGCGATATGCCAGACCCAACAATGCAGAAGAGCTGAAGGCCACTATCAGAGCAGCCTGGGCTCTTATAACACCTGAGCAGTGCCACAGACTGATCGACTCCATGCCACGCCGCATTGCTGCAGTAATTCAGGCAAAAGGAGCCCCAACTAAGTATTGAGTGCTGTACATGCTCATACTTTTTATGTTCATACTTTTTAGTTGGCCGAGATTTCTAAAAATCCTTTCTTTGTATTGGTCTTAAGTAATATTCAAATTTTCTGAGATACTGAATTTGGGATTTTCCTTCGTTGTCAGTTATAATCATCAAAATTAAAAGAAATAAACATTTGAAATATATCAGTTTGTGTGTAATGAATGAATATAATATACAAGTTTCACTTTTTGAATGGAATTAGTGAAATAAATCAACTTTTTGATGATATTCTAATTATATGACCAGCACCTGTATGTTGTATTCTGAATAAAATATTGAAATTTGAAACTTTCACATCATTGCATTCCTTTTTTATTCACAATTTGTACAGTGTCCCAGCTTTTTTCTTCAATGGAATTAGTGAAATAAATAAACTTTTTGATGATATTCTAATTATATTACACCTGTAGATGACATATCAAATGTTTAAACTGAGAAAACGTATCATTTTAAGGGAAAAATAAGTTGATTTTAAATTTCATGGCATGAACACATCTCAAAAAAGTTGGGACAAGGCCAAGTTTACCACTGTGTGGCATCCCCTCTTCTTTTCATAACAGTCTGCAAAAGTCTGGGGACTGAGGAGACAAGTTGCTCAAGTTTAGGAATAGGAATGTTGTCCCATTCTTGTCTAATACAGGCTTCTAGTTGCTCAACTGTCTTAGGTCTTCTTTGTCGCATCTTCCTCTTTATGATGCGCCAAATGTTTTCTATGGGTGAAAGATCTGGACTGCAGGCTGGCCATTTCAGTACCCGGATCCTTCTTCTACGCAGCCATGATGTTGTAATTGATGCAGTATGTGGTCTGGCATTGTCATGTTGGAAAATGCAAGGTCTTCCCTGAAAGAGACGACGTCTGGATGGAAGCATATGTTGTTCTAGAACTTGGATATACCTTTCAGCATTGATGGTGCCTTTCAAGATGTGTAAGCTGCCCATGCCACACGCACTCATGCAACCCCATACCATCAGAGATGCAGGCTTCTGAACTGAGTGCTGATAACAACTTGGGTTGTCCTTGTGCTCTTTAGTCCGGATGACATGGCGTCCCAGTTTTCCACTTTGCCACAGTCCATTTTAAATGAGCCTTGGCCCAGAGAAAACGCCTGCGCTTCTGGATCATGTTTAGATATGGCTTCTTTCTTGACCTATAGAGTTTTAGCCGGCAACGGCGAATGGCATGGTGGATTGTGTTCACTGACAATGTTTTCTGGAAGTATTCCTGAGCCATTGTTGTGATTTTCATTACAGTAGCATTCCTGTATGTGATGCAGTGCCGTCTAAGGGCCCGAAGATCACGGGCATCCAGTATGGTTTTCCGGCCTTGACCCTTACGCACAGAGATTGTTCCAGATTCTCTGAATCTTTGGATGATATTATGCACTGTAGATGATGATAACTTCAAACTCTTTGCAATTTTTCTCTGAGAAACTCCTTTCTGATATTGCTTCACTATTTTTCGCCACAGCATTGGGGGAATTGGTGATCCTCTGCCCATCTTGACTTCTGAGAGACACTGCCACTCTGAGAGGCTCTTTTTATACCCAATCATGTTGCCAATTGACCTAATAAGTTGCAAATTGGTCCTCCAGCTGTTCCTTATATGTACATTTAACTTTTCCGGCCTCTTATTGCTACCTGTCTTAACTTTTTTGGAATGTGTAGCTCTCATGAAATCCAAAATGAGCCAATATTTGGCATGACATTTCAAAATGTCTCCCTTTCAACATTTGATATGTTATCTATATTATATTATGAATAAAATGTATATTTATAAGATTTGTAAATTATTGCATTCCTTTTTTATTCACAATTTGTACAGTGTCCCAACTTTTTTGGAATCTGGTTTGTACATGGGAAATGAGAAAGTGGGAGTAAAGATACCGTGACATAAGCTATGAAAAGAGTAATTTAACAAGCTGAAAGAACCATTTTCTCACTATAAATCACTTTTGTTAACAAAGGGATTCATAACAATACTAAATCGCTGTTTAGTGTTCAAATATACGATACTTGCAATTTCCTTAGCTGTTGAAGAGTGTCCGGATATGTAGTCTCGGGAGAAATTCTTGATGGTTCAGTCTGATGGTGCTGAAGTTGTAATCAATATCTTCCGCGTTGAATGAAGAAATGACGGCGAACAGTGAACTTTGTCAAAAAGGCAGATTTGTCAATGAATAGTGGATAGAATTCCATTTCTATGAGGCTGCATGTCTGTTTTTTGTAGCCTGTACTGTTTTTTTCATTGAGAACAATCAATGAGTGAAGCAAAAAATGAAGCAAAAATGGAGTCGGCCTGGGTGAGGGGTTGTGAAGATTAAGTGGAACAATGGTGTGTTTAATCGGTCCAGTCATTACAATACACCTTATTGATGATGCATACAATGCACAGGGTAACAGATGAACTGTATATAGTATGTATCAGTGAGGTGTATGCTGAATTTGATTTTTTGATTTTTAATATCATTGTTTTTTTGTTTTTTTCACATTAAGAGTTTTAGAATGTCCTGCTGTTTTTAGTGATTGATATACTGCAGCAGGTGCAGTATATGGATCACAAGTGCCCAAAACTTTCATTTTGTTCACATATTTTTATTTGTATTCTTTTGAAATGACAGTCCTTTGCTGCAGTTCTATGGATATTTTGCTCTCCAGGTCTCTGTTCCAGTCATGTGACTGAAAACTATGAATAGGCGCATCCACTATACTGCAGAGATGATGAGTCAGTATTGTCAGCTTCATTTTTGCAGCCAAGTTTATTAATAAATTATTAAAATGTTCAGACAGTATCCTTTCAATTTTGCTCCGACACAATCATTACTTTTGCTGGTGTGCTACGGCAAGCTTTATGTATGCACTTGAGTGCTTAATTTATATTTTAAAGGCTCATTATTATGGTTTAGTATTTCTCTGTAATGTAGAACAGTGTTAACAATGTTACATAATATTCTAAGCCCTGAAACTGAAACCGTTTTTCCATTAGTCAATTAATGGCTTAAATGAACAACTATTAGTCAACTAGAAAAATATTTAGTAGGAGGCAGCCCTAATGTTAAAAAGCGCGTCCAAGCTGTTTTGTTTAACCCAGATGGCTACTCTGTTTGTTCTGGTTTCCCTGCTAAGACCCGTGAAAGGAAGAGTTGTGGTAGTGGGAAACAAAGACCTGTGCTTCTCCTCTCAGCCCAGAGAGGAGATGGCTAAGCAGCCACAGGAGCCCAGTAACTGTGGTGACAAAGATGATGCCATCTTCTTACCTAATTCATCTTGTCCACCTAGCAACCAGAGTGGAGACCTACCTTCTTCCTTTTTATTTCACTACATTCCAAAGTATAAGATCATACTTTTTACTCCAGTACATTTCATAAAACATATCGTTACTCATTATTTTAAAATGAAGAAATCGTCACATGCTCAGAGACGCAAAAGCGGTGTCTGATTCGTGCAAAAACTGATTCTTGTCAATCATCCTGTTAAATTGTTTTGCAAATCACATCAAACAATTCATTTACGAATTGGACTGATCATATTGCAGCTGTTCTTGAGTCAGCAACTCACTGATTCAATGATCTATAGAGAGCGAGTCTCCAATGAACTGAATTGAAGTCTGAAAATTAGCTAAGAACTGGATTCTCTAAGTCCGTGCACGACTGATGGCGGAAAGTAAATTACTAATGTTGAATTTTTAATTATTGTAACTGAAAATCATATTTAGGTCACAACTGTCAGTTGTTTGTGAACTAAATCTGCTGTAAAGGGTGATCTGTTTAAGCCTACTAAAATGCTTTAAAGCAGATACGTCCACATCAATTTCTACAGATCGCATTCTCGATTTAAACACCCACGCAATCTCATTTCAAAATAACATTGATTTTCCTGTGTTTATGTCTGAGCCAGAGAAAGCATTCAAATTATCACAGATGTACTAAGATAAAAGTTTATAGTTTGGATATAAATACGGAAGTCTATGTTAGTGATCAAAACAGAGCAAATCACCTTTTAAAACTAACTGGCGCTTCAAAAAACAGTTGTATCAATAAAAAATGTATTTGACATTGAATGATTAATTCAAAAGATTTGTTCAAAAACATTGATTCATCTAGTATTGAACGAAGTGAAGTAGTTATGAGTGAGTCATTGAATCATTCATTCAAAACCATTTTTTAAAATAATTAAATTAAATATTTTTAAATAGACTGCAGCAATTAATATTTTGTCCTCTAGTAAATAATTGTTATTTTGTTTAGTTGTCTGTTCAGAATTGTGGGAGAATCATGATCTTTTTGAGAGAAAAAAAAAAAAAAAATCTCACTGTATCCAGAATCCTGCAGCTCTAACACAAATAAAAATAACGCATGCACAATGTTCTGCATCCACTAATCTTCCATACTGTCTATTGTTGGCTATTTGACAATTCATAATCATTCATAATTATTTTGAGCAATGAGATTATACGAAATATATAATTTAAAATTAAATTATATAAGTGGCCTATATAAAATTACAAAATAAACATTCATCAATCAGTACTTTAAAAATCAAGTACTTTTGTACTTTCAATCAAGTAAAATTGAAAAGGAGTACTAAATATGTTTACTTGAATAATATTTTATTATGAATCTGTACTTTTACGTATCTGTACTGACTGTCAAAGTGGAAGATTTGTGTATCTTCTGACAGCATACCAGACAGAGCTGCTTGAGGAGATGGGATACTAGCTGGGCACATCCTAACCCAGCTCTCAGGGGGGAGATTTACATAATAGCAGATCTGAATCTCTGCATGTCATGTGGGGCAGTCTAGAGCATGGATTCCAAAGCAATGTTTGTTTCTCCTTTTATAGCCATGCACCAACAGTGTGACTTGACGAAAAAAGAGGGACAGTCGTTTGAGACCTGTCTACCAAGGAAAGCTACATTTAGTGTGTTCACACTTGTCATGTTTGGTTCGACTAAAAGGAAACCCTGGTACAATTGCTCTGTTAGTGCGGTTCATTTGAACGTGTGAATGCTGCTATCCAAACTGCTGTATTTCAGTAAACAAGGCTTTGTTACGTCATAAGTGTTTTGAAATTTCAATGGTTCACCACTGAGGGTGCGTGACTTTGGCAGCTTGATACACACTCCGAACCACTGATTTAAAAAAAAAAAAAAAAAAAAAAGGTTTGTAAAGCTTCGAAGCTTCATGAAGCAGTGTTTTGAGTAATTAATTTTCATTTTTGGGTGAACTAACCCTTTAAGATGTAAGAATACAAAGTAAGAATACTTTGGTTTTTAAAGTTACTTCAAAGTGCCCCTATTATGGATTTTTTTTTTTTAAATTACCTTTCATGTAGTGTGAAACATAGCTCTAAGTAAATGAAAAGTTTTAAATCTGAAAATGCATCGTATATAAAGTTATTGTCTCTCAAAAGTAAGAGTCGACTCAGAGTCAATTAAACGATTCGTTTGTAAACTGAATCCCAAGCCCCCAATCTTTTGTTGTGTTCCCGTCATTTTACTGACAACTGCTTCACAAACCTCGGGGAGTTTAACGCAGGATTCACAAAACGCTTGATCTTAAAATATGGATCAATGCCCAGTTTATTTGGATCAGCTTGCTCCTCTGAATCTCAACCTGTAAGTATGATTAATAATTGATGTTTATATTTTCTAGCGATCGTTCAAAATTCGTAGTTTTGTATGTTATGTTGTGTAACTTACACCCTAGTCTGTCTCCTGCTAACCGGCTAACTCACGTTTCTGTAGTTCTGCTATTCAGATGTGGGTCTAATATAGAGGTCTGCACGGGCTTTAAACTGAGGCCTGAACCCGGCCCGTACCCGAGATTGTTCAAACCTGAACCCGAAATCCCTCGCTATCATTCTTGCTATCATAAGCCAAGACAGCTTTGTAAGACCTGTACGTAACCGCAGAGCTATTTATTGGTTGAATGACAAGATCATATCGTACAAAAATACCACATCTTTTGCGGTCAAATTTGACAGCGTCCATTTCCACATAAGCAGCGTGCATGTGGGTGCATATAGATTGCGTGCAGAGTCTGCTGCCTGAGTAAATCGCGCTACATTACTGCCGTTCTCAACAATGTATCTGTAGATTTAGCACTTGAACAAATGGTACAAAAGGTGCATAGAGATCAATTTAAGATTCAAACTCTTGATAAAAAACATACCTTTTGTGAGTTCTTGTTTTTAATGTTGATAATATTATACGGAGCAAGAAGGCAAATCCAAATATCCACACAATTACAAATGTGACATTGATTTTATACAACAGTTCAACAAACAAAAGGGTAATATTAAGTAATGTTCTTCACAATATTATCACAATATTTGCTCTATTTTGTTACGAAATAATAGCTCCACCGAAAGCCACAGCAGAACTACAACACACAGCAGTGTTTCGTGAACGAATCTGCGGCTTTGAATGAATTGTTCCGGATTCAATGATTCATTCATAAATACAGCCACTTGCTTCGTTGAACGAACGACTCAATGACTCACGCATTAAGACAGTGACTTAGTATTTAGTATTTAAAAGAATCACTTTTCAAATTTTATCATTTCATATTTCTCTATTGAACTTTTTTTTTTATTTAAAACATTATAAATGTTGTGAAGGTATTTATAAAGATAAAAATGCACTGGAAAGTCAATTTAGGGGGCAAATATTGTTCCTTAATGGAAAAGGTGCAGTCTAAGAGGAAGAGAGGGGGTACACAGAAGAATGGTAAATGCCTCAGGGGGTACTCCACTCTAAAAAGTTTGGGAACCACTGATGTAGCCTATCATATCGTACGATGTGATAGGCTACATCATATAACAAATAAAATCTAATGAAATAATATAAAATGTGTATGATGTAGTGTTTTAGGTTATAGTAGCCTGCTCTTGACAAAGATGATTTCTGAGAAACGCAAACGCTATTTGATTTACAAGCGCGCTTGGCTCATTTCATTCATAGAGTTAAATATACATATCGAATGATGTAGTATTTTACAGACTTAAGACTTATATATAGTTTTTCTCAGTTACAGACCCGAACCCGAAGCTATTCATGAAACCCGCGAGTTCTTCGGGGCCCGTCGGGCTCGGGTCGGGTTGTAGACCTCTAGTCCAATATCGTCTAAAAATGTGTCGATTGATGCAGCTTGTCTGTCTTATTACTTGGAGTAATGATGACTTTTGTTTACAAAGTCTAATGCATAAGCTATTCCCGTTTGTGCTTGGCTAATATGGGAGTTTACAACATACAAAACAGTTTTTTTCCCCTCTGCGTTTTTATTATTACAGTAGAATGGAGCTCTATCTGTATTGTAATAGAATGTTAAGATGCTAGTCCGAGCTAACTAGTATAAGTATTCTCTCTGTAAACAGTAAACACTCACTGTAATGTCAAACAACGATATAGCCATTTTTCTTTGTTAATAGTTATGACAAAAAAAGTCTGTACACATCTGGCCTAAATGTTTTTCTTATGTTAGAGGTTTTCAGCTTCGCTTGTCATTTTGATACAGTTCCCACAGGTGCACCTACATAAAGTATGTAACAGTGACGCTGCTATCACGTCTTATAAATAACTAGGTGACACTACCATATAGAACCGTCATACTCCAGTTGTGAATGCGAATCAGTTTCTGGTTGATCGACTACTTCAGACGTTTCATCGTCGGACTCGGGCTTGAATTGATATGGTAAAACTGATGCTATCTTGTTTGTCTATATATTTTATACAGCGTCTTGCGAATTGATAGCTGTCATTCAGTTATAGCAATGGGTGCGTGGTGCGCACAGTAGACCAATCACAAAGGATTGGGCCATCTGATTTGACCAATCAGAGCAGTGTAGGCTCATGGAAAGGAGGGGTTTAGAAAAATTCATTGAACTGCTTCAAACAAATAGTTTGCCAATCTTTGGTGAACTGAGGTGAAATTAAATGTATATTATGAGAAAACGAAAGTGTTTTTTGACCTTTCATGCATGTAAACCTGTTGTAGGAGACTCCCAAAACAATATTAGGAACCTTAAAAAAGGCATAATAGGGGCACTTTAAATGTTTTGAAATCAAAGTATTTGTAAGCTACTTTTTGAACCTATGGAACCACCACCAGTTCAAAAAATCACTTTTGTAAAAGTTGTAACTTTTGAACCCTTTGTTCTAGAAAAATTTAATTTAGTACACTTGATTCCGCTCTTCATGCTGATCACATTCAACATCTTACATTAAGAGTCCACCCATTAGAGTAGTGGCCATTATAAAAAGTACAGTATTCAGTTTTTTCGCTACTTCCAATTTTCTCCAAAATTTGATCAAATGATCTTTGGACTGAACCGCATGGAAATAACTGAACAGAATAATTTTTTTTTTATTCATCTTTGTTCAAAAGTTGTCTCAAACAAGGTCAACCCAAAATTGATTCAGAGGCTATATCTTGGCCAAACAGTGCCACCTTCAGGTCATGAGATCTGAAAAATGGCTTCATTTTTTTTTTTTTTTTCTCATAACTTCTGAACAGTTTGTCCAAAACTCTTGGTGTCTATGGGTTCCTTGTGTCATGCCAAATCCGAGGATACCGAATTTGCCAGGATTGGATGAACCATCGGGCCGCCATTTTGAATTTCATCATAAATTGCAATATCTTTTAAGCGATTTGACATATCCGCACCAAAATTGGTATGTATCATCATCAATGTCCTGAAGGTACCTGAGAAGTTTGAACACAGCACCACCTAGTGTTCTGGAGATATAAGGAATTTTGCAAAATGCTTATAACTTTTAAAAACATTGTCCAAATGTAGTTTGTGTTATTTAGTTCCCTGGTTTATGCCGATTCCAATGGTGTGTCATTTCGTCCCCTTGGAATTATAATGGAATTATAATCTGCATTTTGAGCAGTTTTGAGATATTGAGCTTCAAAGTTTTTGCATTCCATATAGCAAAAATTATATGGGGAGCAAGTTTCTTTTAAAACATAAAATTGGTGTAACAATGTATTGACATGCATGAGAAAGTTAAATGTAATGCTTTCTGTGACATTTCATATTTTAGAATGATTTTTTTTTTTTTTTCTTGTTCAAGTTAAACATAAAAGGCAGTGCTAAATATTTTGTCCAGTGCAGATGTTAAATTTAGGTAGGGATATGGTGGGTAAGTTAACTCATTGTACGAACCATTTAAGTTTAAGTTTCCTTTTGTTTAGACAGAAAGCAGCTACTGTAATACATCTGACCAGGACTTTATTCCACAGAAAGTGGGACAGGTGATAGGCCTAGAAGCGAACGAAAACAAGAAACGTTTATAATCCCCTGCATGAGTGAAGATTTGGGAAAAGAGATTCCATGTTCAGTGGAATAACTAATGGAATATTGTTAAATTCTCTGATAATCGGGTGACCAGATCGCGATTTGCAAAACAGAATACAAAGCCGACAAAGCTTAAATTTATGGACCCGCATACCTCTCTCATTCAGCATGAACCGAAATGTTTCTATGGCTGCGATGTCACAATTAATTGCTAAACTATTATTTCTTTTGTAAACAAAGCTTTGTGCTTCCCTCTTGTCATTTTCAAGTAAATACTGGCACAGCCCTATCAGTGGGTACCAAATATACCCGGATATTACTCTGTACTCCCGGTACTACAGAAATGCTGGTATCGTCACATTTTTAAAATTTCAGTACCGATGTGGTACCAAAGTACCGGTACTTTTGACAACACTAAAAAGAAAGATCACATAATGTAAATAAGTTGTCACAGAATAAGAATATGTGAATAACTCAATTTTGGCAAAAATGTCAGATAGAACCTTATAATTCCAAAGGGACGATTTGTCATTTTCCTTAAATGTGACTGTCCGCCATATTGAAAAAAATAATAATAAATAAATGAAAACCGTTCTTTTGCTACTCCTCCTATAAATTTTGTCCAAAATCAGCTCAGATGATCTTTTGACCGAGCCGCACATAAATGACAAAACGGGTTTTTGATATTCGCTATTGTTCCTGTGAAATATCTCTCCAAAGTTGACCCTGCCTGTGTTTGTGGCATGCTAAATGGTTATCTTTTATTATCCGGTAAGCGTTGTAGTAATCTTTATTCCTTTTGGATTAGTGTTTTTGTTCATTCTTTGTTCTTTCTCATCTGAACTTCTGTTCATTTTGAGTTCATTCTCAGCTATATTTCTGAACCAGCTGTTTTTTATGTACATTCAATTTCTGCTGTTTTTGTTCTTCCGGCTCCACATTGCGCTACAGCCCCTTCAGGGCAATCATTCATTCAAACCGAATTTAATAATAATAATAATAAATTCTGATTGATTTACTTTTTTTTTATTTTTTAAATAGACTGCAGCAGTTACTATTCTGTCAGAACATGTAGGTGTCTATTCAGAATTGTGGGAGAATCGTGATCTCTTTTAAGCAAAAATAATTGTGACTTGTCAATTTATCCAGTATCATGCAACTCTGCCGCAGGGGGACAGAGATCACTTCGCCGCCAGTGAGCAAGGAGGAGCGGAGCCCTATTTTAGATTTGCGGACACTGAATAAACATCTCAGAAAGTACAGTTTCTGTTTTGTCTTTGGTTTGTGTAAGATGGCGGTAGTTGGACTTTGGGGTTGTATTGCTGCTCTGGCCAAGCAGAGCAATCGCTACATAAGCAATCCAGCGTTTGTTCCTAAAATCAGTGATACGGCAGGAACAGTCCGATCTTTGGAACCATTGCCCTTTTTTGCATGCTTATGTGCAGAAGATGAAACCACTACTAATCAGCTCTTCATCTCTTGAGCTAACAATTATAAATAGAGACCTATATCTCATCAGCGGCTCTCTCTCACTAGGGGGTAAATAGGCCTGCCGCGATAGTCGCTATATCGACTTATCGCACAATATATATGGACATGACCTCGATCATTTTTGGTGACGCGATATATTGCCCATTATGTTTACACCAAAATAAATGTCACTGACATTTTGCCGATTGTGCTGCCTCTGTCATCTTGTCTGCTCTCCGAGGCGAAAGCGGGTCAGACGTCATAGTGTTTTCCTGACAACTACAGACAGTTTGGAAGAATAAGTGCAAATGTCTTTGTTCATTTGGACATTGACAAAAGCGTGCACCCTTACTTTACTGAGAAAATAAGGTCAGGGAAAAACCTGTAGATGAAAAATCTCCATACAAGTGCCTTTTGTGCATTTGCAAGTGTTTTTTTTTTTTTTTTCTACTTGCAGTTTTTGTTAGCAAAGGTTTATTTATTATTTATTCAACATTATTTTTTTGACGCTTCAATTCCAGTATCTAAATATTCTTAAGAGTTAAGTTCATTGTCATTTGAAAGTGTGTAGGCCTACTTGCATTATTATGCTGTTATATTATGATTATGTATTCAGTGGCATAAAATGGTCTTAAAATAACAATAATATTGCAATTATTTCTGGGGGAATATATCGCACAACAAAAAGTAGTTATCGTGACAGGCCTAGGGGTAAATGTGATTGTAAAGTGTTACTTCCTGGGCACTGTTCAGGGGTATTTTCTATTCAGGACATTTGTACTACAGCAAGCTGGGCATAAGAAGACAAACAGATATTACAGACTAGATGTGACTGAGCCATCTCTGGCTCATTCAGTACTTGGTGTTGGAGCGATGCATGATATGACATAGCACTTACATATGTTTATTGAAATATTTTTCACATCCAAGTAAAATTACCTTTGTGCTTGTGTACACTGTAGAGTGTATTGTTTCCACCTTAATTTTTTATGTTGTGTCTGTTTATACAGCATATCTGCAATACAGGAGTGGTTTAGATCTCATAGTGAGATATTGAACGGGTGACAAAAAGAGAACGTTAGGTTACTTGCGTAACCCTGGTTCTCACCTCACTGCCCTTCTTGCAGACTACAAGATATTAAGATATGATGAGAATTATGCAATAGTGGGCTGCAGTGAGTTATATAATAGGGAGGTGGGGCACCCTGATCGCTGTAGCAATTGGTCTGTCAGTCCGATGGTGTAATTGGAGCTCCTGCAGTCGGTCACACCTGATTTGTTCCCAAGTAGATACCTCACTTCTGTTATCAGAGAACCAGGGTTACGGAAGTAACTACTAATGTATAAGTTTGTGTTATTTTTTGTACTATTGTAATTCTGTTTATTTTATAGAAAATATTTTCTATATCTATAATGCATGCATTTTTAAGGCCATACAAAAAAGTAATTTGCTGCAGTAGTTCAAATAGGTCTCTTGGTCAGTGGGCTCTAGCTCTCACCTCTGGCTTGGAGACCTACAGTACTGCACATGTTGTATGTCTCCCTTGGTTACACGCTTGATTTACATCATCAGCTTTTTTGCAGAGAGCTGCATGAACTGAATTTGGTTTGTCAGATATGGGAGACATACAAAATGTACAGTGCCCAGCCAGGACTGGAGTTGAGAACCACTGCTCTAGCTATATTTGGTTATTTGCATCTAATAAAACTTATATTTAATTTCACTTAAAAATCAAAATAAATAAAAAATATATATTTTGCTTAAAAGTAAGTAAAAGTAGCAAAATATATTTTTGATTATTTTCTAAGCAGACCCTGCCCCTAGTTATCATGATAAAAAAAACTTATTTGACAAGCCTGCTAACTTGCTAACTGTTTTGATAATGCATTTCTTACTAATAGGAGGATACCATTTCCATTAATCATAACTGGCTTAATGGCTGTAATTTGGACACCATGTGGCAGTTCCTGCAAGATGAACTTTCTTCTGTCCAGAGAGAAATTGAGGAATGGCGTGATACTATGGACACCTGGCATCAGCATTGTCAGGTAACTGTGTTTATTTTTTTGGCTCTAGGTAATCGGTTGTTAAGTCTGATATCATGCATCACTGTTTCTGGATCCAAACGCTCTATCAGATCCCTGAAGCAAACAACAAATGGTGCTAATATACATGCATGGTGTGCTGTAGTACTACTGTAAAATCACGATCCTAACCTTTATCTCCATACTGATTTTCCAGACAGTGATTTATGTTTTCTTAATCATTAAAATACTGGTGTCTGTGAGCCCAGAGACTGTAGTGTACTCTGTGAGTACACTAAAGGTGTGTTATAAATAAGTTCAAATGTTCGATCTATGAATGCAGAATAAATATTTGCAAAAAGTGGGTATACAGTGGGTACGGAAAGTATTCAGACCCCCTTAAATTTTCCACTCTTTGTTGTATTGCAGCCATTTGCTAAAATCATTTAAGTTCATTTTTTCCTCATTAATGTACACACAGCACCCCATATTGACAGAAAAACACAGAATTGTTGACATTTTTGCAGATTTATTAAAAAAGAAAAACTGAAATATCACATGGTCCTAAGTATTCAGACCCTTTGCTGTGACACTCATATATTTAACTGCTGTCCATTTCTTCTGATCATCCTTGAGATGGTTCTATACCTTCATTTGAGTCCAGCTGTGTTTGATTATACTGATTGGACTTGATTAGGAAAGCCACACACCTGTCTATATAAGACCTTACAGCTCACAGTGCATGTCAGAGCAAATGAGAATCATGAGGTCAAAGGAACTGCCTGAAGAGCTCAGAGACAGAATTGTGGCAAGGCACAGATCTGGCCAAGGTTACAAAAAAAATGTTATGCTGCACTTAAGGTTCCTAAGAGCACAGTGGCCTCCATAATCCTTGCTTTATCCTTTATGGAAGACGTTTGGGATGACCAGAACCCTTCCTAGAGCTGGCCGTCCGGCCAAACTGAGCTGTCGGGGGAGAAGAGCCTTGGTGAGAGAGGTAAAGAAGAACCCAAAGATCACTGTGGCTGAGCTCCAGAGATGCAGTCAGGAGATGGGAGAAAGTTGTAGGAAGTCAACCATCACTGCAGCCCTCCACCAGTCTGGGCTTTATGGCAGAGTGGCCCGACGGAAGCCTCTCCTCAGTGCAAGACACATGAAAGCCTGCATGGAGTTTGCTAAAAAAAAAACACCTGAAGGACTCCAAGATGGTGAGAAATAAGATTCTCTGGTCTGATGAGACCAAGATAGAAATAAGGCAAAAAAGTTCTAAGTGGTATGTGTGGAGAAAACCAGGCACTGCTCATCACCTGTCCAATACAGTCCCAACAGTGAAGCATGGTGGTGGCAGCATCATGCTGTGGGGGTGTTTTTCAGCTGCAGGGATAGGACGACTGGTTGCAATCGAGGGAAAGATGAATGCGGCCAAGTACAGGGATATCCTGGACGAAAACCTTCTCCAGAGTGCTCAGGACCTCAGACTGGGCCGAAGGTTTACCTTCCAACAAGACAATGACCCTAAGCACACAGCTAAAATAACGAAGGAGTGGCTTAACAACAACTCCGTGACTGTTCTTGAATGGCCCAGCTAGAGCCCTGACTTAAACCCAATTGAGCATCTCTGGAGAGACCTAAAAATGGCTGTCCACCAACGTTTACCATCCAACCTGACAGAACTGGAGAGGATCTGCAAGGAGGAATGGCAGAGGATCCCCAAATCCAGGTGTGAAAAACTTGTTGCATCTTTCCCAAAAAGACTCATGGCTGTATTAGATCAAAAGGGTGCTTCTACTAAATACTGAGCAAAGGGTCTGAATACTTAGGACCATGTGATATTTCAGTTTTTCTTTTTTAATAAATCTGCAAAAATGTCAACAATTCTGTGTTTTTCTGTCAATATGGGGTGCTGTGTGTACATTAATGAGGGGGAAAAAATGAACTCAAATGATTTTAGCAAATGGCTGCAATATAACAAAGAGTGGAAAATTTATGGGGGTCTGAATACTTTCCGTACCCACTGTAATTAGGTAAAATTATTCTCACCATTTAACCATCAAACATCAAAATGAAAACTTTAAAGTGTAAAAGTATTAACAAATTACTTTCAGCAGACCATGAATAACTCCAAAAGTTCAAATGAGTCTTTCTGTAGCAATATTATGGATGTTAAATATCACTGTAGCAATAAATGTAAGTCTGTATTATGTAACATATGTTGCGTGAATGAAAATGTTTTGTCATTATATGGAACATAGATGGATATATTTTTTTTTTTAAAAATTGGGGAGAAAATTACGCTGAAAAAGCGCCTTTGTGAAAACTGGGGGTGTGTTCCACTTCACTTTTAGACACACACTTACAAACTTCCCCATAGGGGAATCCCCTCTGCCTTCTCAAAGTGTGTTCCATTTTTTTCAAGTGGACAAGGGAATTTATATTTCTTGCGATTTTGACCGAGGGAGCAAGCTGACTCATATTTACACTTGTACATATTTACAGAGGCCAGATCTTCTAATCGTGATAACTGATCTCTGGCTAATTTGGTTCTTTTAACGAATTTGCGAATTTGATTAAAATATCTGGATTTAGTCTGAGATTACTGCGCATTCTTATGTTCATTGGAAAGGGCAGATATATCAATAATCGAAACCATGATCAGCAATGCACCGATTGGTTGGCGGCAAGACAGCAGTGTAATGACATCATATTAAAAAAAGTCACACACCTGATGAAAAATGTGTTGAATTTCTGGACCTTTATAAGGAAACAGCCAAATAAGTGACCAAACCGACATTAAAGTTATAATAGATATGAAATGTGTTTTCCAATTATTTCCATTATTTCATGATTTCTATTATTTGTACAGGCTTTACATTTTTATTTCAATGTCGTAATTAGTTACAAGAATGAGCTTCGAAGAACCAAACAATCTAAAACAGTAAAATCCAGATAACTGAGTAATCCATGAATGAAAAACGGCCCCAGGTCATCTCTCATTAGTAGCTTCTGTGAGCAATTACAGCTTGATAGTAAAAACACGAGAGAGAAACATACAGGAAAGAGTTGCACACAAAACATCAACACAAGCCTAAATAAAAACACTCATGTTACAGTGGCGTCATCTTCCACTGGTTGTGCTGGCCAAATAGCAGTTGTAATCAAATGATGCTAGTCCTTTTTTCTCAGAACTAACCATTTTGGACATAACTTCTGCCAATTTGCCTTTTGCCACATGCTCCACGCTCCACGAGGTCTGACAACCAAAACATGCCCAAATGAATTAAACAAGAATAAGTGTGATAACACAGTAAAGTGTGGTGCAAGTGTAAAGTCTTAAGCCAAGCATTTTTGGCCACTGTAAACAATTTTTGAATTCCTGTGATAATACATTAATTTATATTCTATTTCAGGTGATCATGAAATCATGTACAGGAATCGATTATGGGGAGTTTGCCTCTTTCCTTAAGACCATTGCAAATATTCGAATATCCTTTTTGAATTCGTGTCCCAGAAATGCAGATAATTGCCAAGACCTCCTTGCAGAAAGTCTGTGTGCATTAGGGCCTCATCATGCAGCCTTTGACCTCCAGAGAGTATTACATATATTTGAAAACATGCTTAGCAATGAAGACTTTAAGAGACTGGACCCTTCAGCTCTGAGCTTCAAACCTGAGGAACTACTTCAGGAGATCAGAGAGGCTGTTCGTACAATTGTATAAAAACTGTACTGTATAGGAAAGATCTACTATGGCAAATCTTTTAATAAACTCTTTTAACAACATGTGTTATTTCATTGTTGTTTATGCTGTCCTAATAAAAGTAAAAGTGCTGAGTATGACAGAGCTCTCAACTAATGTAAAGCTAATGTCTCACTGTACTTGTAAAAGTACTTGTACTTTTACTAAAGGTAAAAGTATTTCCAGCACCAGGTGTTTCCCAACCAGGTCATTAGTATAGACGTTATTCATTCATTAACCATTTCAGTCGTATCCAACTCTTGGTGATTCTATGAGACTGTCCATGAATTTTCTTGGCAATGATTTGTCTGGGGTAGGTTGCCAGGTCTTTCCCCAACCCTCCCCATTACATGGCTTGGGGCACGCATTCACACCTACTGACAATTTAATGTATCCACTTCACCCAGGAACAGGATTGAAAAACACTGTCATGTCATAAATATTCATACTTTCCTATGTAGTAGTGTATCTGAATCCACAGTATTCATAAAACATTCAGCAAAAAGTACCCAAATGACATACTACTTCCAAAGTGTGCATCCAGTGGACACTTTACTATTCTGGGGGAGGATTTGGAATGGCAGTGAACCGACACAACTGACACTGATAAGGGCACATGACAATTACAACATGATGAATTTACTACATCTGGATTACATTTATACCATGCATGTTCATACTATAGAACATAAACAATCATGAAATAATTACTTATTCATAACATACACCTACTCTGAAAGTATGTAATTTCAGATGCAACCTATTTTATGACCAAGATTGTCTACAATACTGTTGCTGAAAATCTATCTCCCTAAAGTTCAGCTCCAATCCTAATCAAGCATACCTGAACCAAAATAAAAAATAAATAAGATCTTCAGGAATGCTTGATAATTACAGGCATGTGTGTTGGAAATGAACTCTTGCAGAAAGGTAGCTATCCCAGAACAGGACTGGCCACCTCTGCTTTATCCATGACTACAGTATAATTTGTAGCCCCATAATTTAATTTAAATGTTTTTTACACTGGCCATTCATCATGTCAAGTATACATATTATTATTATTATTTTTATTATTTAGACCAACATGAATTTGCTTGTACAAAAACACCATTTCCATGTGTATCTATCAAGCAACTGTATATAATTGGCCCTTTGTAAATATAAGATAAAAAAAATAAACTAGAAAAATAGTTTACTAGATTAAAGGGGCTACACATCTTACCCCACTCTCCCCTATAAATGAGTTGTGATAAAGAAGTATTCAAATATGTTTATCCACTGCAACAGAAATATTGATTGCTCTGTTCTGGCTATTTTCATATTTTATTTTAGACTTAACTAAAAAGTAAGCAGGTGCTCTTTAAGGCAGCATACAGTCCAGCTTTTCAAATAAGAATAGGTTGGTTTACATCCATGAAGATGTGATTTACTTTTAAGAAAATTAACAACAATAAAACATTTTTGAAATACATTTTATTTCAAGGTGTTAACCAAGACATTGTCAGCAGATTTTTATGTAAAATATTATTTAACATTTTAAATGAATTAAATAAATATTATCTGCATTAAAATTAAGCAGTCTGGTAGACCTTCAACCTTTCTAGTGTTGCCGATTCATTTATCTTCAGTGTTTTTTGGCCACCAGTCAGGCACAGTAGCCTGTAAAGTAACTGTCATATCATCAGAGGATTTAAGTTTGAGTGACTCTTTAGCATGAGCCAAGCGTACAAGGCTCAGTCCCAGCTTGTCGATTCCTGCCCTGTATTTCCCTGCTGGTCTGCCCCCCTCAGTCTCAAGAGCAGCCCCTTGTTCCAGGTTCTCAGCTGGAGCAGACATGGTAACAGGCATTAGGCGCTTCCTTATTACACCAGTGTGGTGAGTTCTTGCAGTTAGTTCCTGTCCGATGTAGCATCCCTTGCTGAAGCTAATTCCCTGCAAGTAAACAAGATTAGACTCCAGTGGAAGGGCCTCACCTGGTGGAAGGTCTTTGACTCCTTCAGGTAGTCCTGTAGAAATTAAATAAATTACAGGATTTATTACAAAGGGTGACTCTTGAATATCATTTAAGTACTTTGAAATGTTAAACATTTTATAAAGACAAAATGCTATTATCATTCATTACCAAACAATAACCATATACACTTTGAGAATCACTTATTGAAATTTAATGTCCATCTTCTCAAGAGAAAAATTACATAGCATGAGTTATGCCGTTTTTTTCCCCACATTGACATCTCTAAATGTGGCTCAGTATCTAATATGCATATTCATATCTATACCAGTTCAGTACCAGTCTTAAGTTTGAACACCGACTGAATTTATGCTTGTAAAGATTTTAAAAACCTTTTGAACTAAAAGCTTCTTAAAGGCTTGAAATTAATTTTATAAACAAATATAAACTATACCTACATATGAATTTCTTTACAAAACTTTATTTTTTTTTTTTTTCAATACTGTTTAAAAAGCATCCCAGATCACTCCACTTCGTGAAGCTAGTTAAGCTGTGATCTAGACAAAAGCTGGCTGCTTTGGAGAAAGCTGAAATATTATATCTGTTTAACATTTTTGTCACTACATAATGTCATTATGTGTTGGTGACTATTATTCTAAGTAAAAAGTACAAAGATGACTATGATGATAATAATAATAATAATGAATAGGTCGCTGTCCAAACTCACTGGTAGTGTACATATGAGGTAAAGTGGATGTAAAAGTAATTATTTTGGGGTCACTAAGCTGCTTGAATAATTTGAATAACATTTGAAAAATGTTGCTATATTCCATCTAAAAATAGTTTTAGATGGAATATAGCAAATCACTCTACAGAATAGTGCTATCATTGCAGCGTAACGTCACATCTACTATTCACATACACTTTCATAAAACAGAGAATTACTGCATGTTTAAGTTCAAAACAATATGTAGACTATCAATAAGCTAGCAATGCACCTAGTTAAGATTGTAGGTTTCAGTTTATTTAAGTAATAATACAAAGTGTTTAATACCAATTTCATAGCGATGTCTGTGGTATTCTTCAATGTTGCCCTGTCGGTAAGCAGAGACAATCTCATGTAGATTGTCCTGACAACTGGTGATCATTCTCCAGCCCATTAGTTCAGTTCTTGGGTCTTGCTCCAAAACTAACACTTTATCTGCTGCAGTAACATCTGGCTTTGACTTTCCCAGCACTGCATCTTTATTTCGAGGTAATAGAGCCCAAAGTGAAAGACTAGGACACAAGCTAATGTTTACTTTGCGACGTATCTTGTAGACTTTCAGAAGCTGCATAATGGATTTCTGTACAATGCTGTCACACTCCAAAAGTACACCATTAAATCCATTTGGGTTTCCTTCCAAACTGAACAACAACAAAAAAAATATATTAATGCATACATTCAGAACATACAAAACTGTTTTATACTGTATGTTTAGCACAGATTCTCCAAAAATCTCCAAACAAATTGTTTTCAAGCAGATGGGTGGCTTGGTCATTACTGTTGTTACCTTTGTAACTCTAACTTAAAAATGAATATGCTTGCATTGTAGTCATTGCTTTATTATGTTTACTTTATAAATTGTATCAATATTTAATTTTTTTATACTATTACATGCAAGGTAGAACAGGACCTTTTTTAATCTGACAAATGTTATAAGGTCTTTCCCGTAAGATGAGGACTACACATAACATTAGCGATGTTTCCATCCAAAGTTCTGAATTTAACGCATAATTGCATAATTGGAATATTGCATAAGACAGTTTCCATCCAATGTGTTTAGGAGAACAAAATTGTTACTTTGGACTAAACCATTCAAATCATATGGATTGTATTCCCTTTACTTTTTTGAAGCATCAAAAGTGGTAGTTGCATAACTATCAATGGAGGCACAGAAAGCTGTCAGATTTCATTAAAAATATCTTCATTTGTGCTCTGAAGATGAACAGAAGTCGTACGGGTTTGGAACGACATGAGGGTGAGTAATTATTAATGACAGTATTTTCATTTATGGGTGAACTAACCCTTTAAGGACTGTTCCACAGGAGCATGCGCAATAATTTTTTTATGGTTCATTGAACAAGCATATTGTTTAAACCCTTTCTGATCTGTAACGCTTGGATTTTACAAAATTATCTTTAAAATACAGTATCCTGAAAAAAATTATTATTATTATTAGTTTATATATTCTTATTTAGATGTATTAAATGTGGCTTTGGACTGTTAAATTAATAAATGTAAATGGTAAAATATTTACGCTTATTTACATGCACTTAAAAATGCCTCTCTCTACTGTTCTGCACTTACAATTCTGCTATAGTGCTATCCAACTTAAATGTATAAAAACAATATTAATATTTCATTTTTAATAAAAAATATTTAATATATTACAAATATTTATTTAATATATTTATTTCTACCCGTTTTCTTCATGTGGATTAATCACATCTGTTTGTATTATTCTCATTTGTATGCCACTTTGGACATATCAACATCATATGATGTTTATGAACTGCTAAATCCAAATTGACTTCACTGACACGTAGAATAACACTGTAGAAGAGCAGCTATCAGTAACACAGTAAGTCCAGGGTGGGACAGTGAGATAATGATGAGGTCACGCCCACATTTTACTAGCCTTATTTACAAAATTCCAGCACCTCTAAAATCACATTAATTATATTTCGTGTGTAGTTCACAGTTAAAAAAAGAAAAGAAAAGAAATGTTAAAACAATGTAGTATATTACCTGTAAATGATGATGTCATACAGTGTCCTGCCTTGAACATTGAGTATGTGAGCATACATCGCACACAGTGCATCCTGTGCCAGAAGAGCCATGTCATTGGTTATTATCCCTTGAAGAAATGAATTCATGTCTTGTCCAGACACATTGATGAGAGTCCTGTGTGGTAAGCTGTAACAGCTAAAGTGTCCTGTATTGTTAGTTGGTTGATCTTGAGAGTGTTTTCTAATCTGAGTCCTGCTCACATTCTCATGTCTCGTACAGAAAAAATAATGCGCATTAAGTCCGTCTGATCCTGCCACGATCGCTCTGAAAGCACCGCCAAACAAAATCACCCTTTGCATTGTGTAGTTTTCTTCAACGCAACTATGAAAGCTCAAAGTTCTGCAAAACGAGAGTTTGCGTTATATTGTCTCTCACCTTCCATTTTCATTCCCATAATGTATTGAGAATGAGTTTACTGCTTGTATTCGAAACGAAATTCGATTCCTCTTCTTCTTCTTCTTCTTCTTCTTCTTCTTCTTTTTTTTTTTTTTTTTTTAACGGCGGTTGGCATCCAGCTTAATGGTGCATTACCGCCACCTTCTGTTCCGGAATGTGGATCAGTCAGTAAAATCACAATATAAATCTACAATAACTCGGGGATAGAGAGGGAGAGAGGGGGAGGGGGGGTAAACGTAACAACTCTCTCACCTGTGCTATAACATTCATATTAGTATTGTTTTAAAAGTGAGATTCTGCACCCCTAATTCCTTCCGTTTATTATCCATTATCACCCTCTCCCTCTGATATTTCCTACAATGTAGAATTACATGCTCCATCAATTCCTCTTCCTGACTCTCCTCACACATACCCCTCTGATGTTTCCCTACCATTTTTAATGTTTTATTTAGAGCACAATGTCCTAGCCGTAGTCTTGTTAGTACAGTTTCTTCTTTCCTGTCTCCACTTCCTACCTTATTTACTTTAATACTCTTTTGGATGTGGTATAGATGTCTCCCTTTAAGCACATAAATCCAGGCGGACACGGAGAACTGCGTTTCATGCGTTGTTTACTGTAACACAACAAGGAGAAACATATATCCTCTGGCGACAGTGGGCATTTACACTTATATGCATCTAAAAGAGCAAAAGAAACGAGAGATTCACCTGTGTTTGATTGAAAAAGATGGTGTCAGCTAGTGTTGTCAAAAGTACCAGTACCTCGGTACAGTCGGTACTGAAATTTTGAAAATGTGTACCGAGTATCCAGTATTCAGTAGGGCTGTGCCAGTATTTACGTGAATATGACACAAGTGGAGCACAAAGCTTTGTTTACAAAAGAAATAATAGGTTAGCAATTAAATTTGACATCGCAGCCATGGAAACATTTTGGTTCATGCCGAATGAGAGAAGTACATAAATGTAAGCTTTGTCGGCTTTGTATTCTGTTTTGCAATTCGCGATCTGGTCACCCGATTATCAGAGAATTTAACAATATCCCATTATGTATTGCACTGAACACGGAATCTGTTTCTTTTCCCAAATCTTCACTCACGCAGGGGATTATAAACGTTTCTTCCTTTCGTTCGCTTATAGGCCTATATTCGCATTCTTTACCGTGGTAAAGTAGAAAAACACACCGTAGGACAGAAACCTTTTTGCTTGCACGGCGATTTCTATTTAACACAGTTCGTGCTTGTTATTACATTTTATAAGTGTCAAGTTTATTTGTATAGCGCGTTTCACACACACTGTTGATTTTTAGTTTCGCTTTCTCTGGCAGCGCAAATCTAACATAGCTTAATGTCTTGCCCCTGCAGAGGATAAAACTAGCTCTTCAGACCTTTTACAACAAGCGTCAGTTGCTTAACATCAGGAGATAACATGAAGATATTATTAAAGAGAAACTGTCTCTTTCCTGCTCCTGTCCCACACCCCTCTCAAAGCACAGAGCGGCAGGCTACTTATCTTTGTGTGGAAATATAAAAACGAATGTTTTTTAAAATAATATTTAGCCTTCTTATTTAGGTTACCATTATTTACTGATATTTATTTAATAGTTTTACAGGCTGTAGTGTGTCGTTTCACTGACGGAATAGCTAAAATAAAAACGCACGTCCTTTACAAAATGGATGTTTAAGCATTTGTTTATTTATTCTTTTATATTTCAAAATGTATTTCATTGAGGTATATATTGCACATTCACACACACACTCCAATATGTATGACCATCATATTTAATGTTTTCAAAATAGTTAAATAAAATAGTAAAATAGTTCCAACAGATTTTCCTGTGGTAACGAAATTTTTATGGTATTGGTACCAACTACTGGAATTTTGGTACCGTGACAATAGTGTCAGCCATGCAACGCACATGGTGAGCAAACTGCAACTAAACTCTACAAAGTTCATCAAATAAAATAACAGTCACTTAACATCTTGTTTTACAACATCTCTCAACTTCAATCTTTATATTATTTGTGGAATTAAGAAGTACTAAATTGCGAAGAAAACTCATTTCACCGGAGCACATTTTACCTACCACCTCTCAGCATTGGATAAACTTCTCTGCTGTGGGTGGGGGCGTGGTTTCACAAGCAAGACAAATTACCCACTAATTACTTAATGTCGCCACAAGGGGTCTCCAAACAATTAATAAATGAACAAAAACAGTAATTTTGGTGAAAGTCATAACATTTACAGTAACATTTTTAACCCTGTTACACAGGCACTAAATACAGATATTTTACTAAATACTGAATCCTGTGCTTGAAAGTATGTGTTTTACTAAGAGCATGTAACTGTACAGACATTCCATAGTCTTCATTTGACCCCTATAATCATTTTAACTGTTATCTTTATTGCCTACTGTACAATTGCCTATACCAGTCCATCAGACCAGTCTCTTTATCCTACTTCCCAGGAAATCTACAGAATATCAATCAGGTGATGTCATGTGCTTCAGGAGAGCCTTTAGTGTGGGCTCTTAAACTGAACTCTGCTGGCCATGTCCCTGCAGGAACTGAATTGAAAAGCCTTACTTTGTACACTTTCTTCACTAGTTACTTTAAAAAAAAGTAATTATTTATAGTTACTTCTCACAAATAGTAACTGAGTTAGTAACTGAGTTACTTCATTATAAAAGTAACTAATTACCAGGGAAAGTAACTACTGCGTTACTTTTTAAAAAATAAATTCCAAATATCTCAAATAACTTGGATGCCCGAATATTAAATATGTTAAATGAATGAAATGGACACTAAATATATAAATTATTATTATAAAACATTGTACACTAATCTACACTATTTTAATGTTGCTATGAGACAATGTGAGAGACACCTATCAAACCATTATATTATTTGTAAATATTAGGCTATCATTATATAGTGGAACAATAAAACACATTAAATGGTTTAGAACTGTTAATATTTGCACCGACCACAACTGGCCAACAAATAAGTCTAAAGATAAAGTATGTTTGATCCGACTCGTGACTCATGATCCTACGGAGCCCCTAAAGGGATGTGGTGGTGGAAAAAAAATTGGGATAGGAGGAAATTTGACGTGCTGGTGGGGAAAAAAAATTGGGATGGAAGGATTTTTTTCAAATCTTTTGCGCTCCCTCGCAAAACTTTTGCGTTCCCTTGCAAAGATATTTGTGTTCCCTCGCAAAACTTTTGCGTTCCCTTGCATAGATATTTTCGTTCCCTTGCTATGAGCTCAGACAAACACTTCCTCTTTAATATCTCGCTGGCTGGCAGTAGTGTTTTTAGTCAGCTCCATACATTAATAATGCACTGTAACTTCACTGTAACACACTGTACTGTCACCGAAAACAGTTCATACATCACTGCTCCCCTGCTGGTTATAGGTAGTTTGGCAAGTAGCACATAAAGGCCTTCTTTACACAAATGATGTTGGTACACAGCTTACATACAACAGCTTTTGCATGATAATTGCTTACTGAATTTGATGGCATTACAACTTATTTAATATTTTTACTAATAACAGTTAAGTTATTGATTTTATTTAATAATTAATCATCATAAAAGTTATGCATTTTTTAATCAAACTAAGTGATCCAGTACAACCAGCAGGAGAGCAGTGATGTATGAACTGAATTTGGTGATAGTACAGTGTGTTACAGTGAAGTTATTGAGTATTTTTCATACTATAAAATGAGCAAAAGGGTTTTGAACTTTTCAGATGGTCCCTTCAGAATTGTCTCTCGCCGCCTGCTCATAGAGACCAATTTATTATAAAGCACATTTTAAGGAAAATTGTGTTGTTGTAGCTCGTTGTCTAGGTTACTATGAATGGAAATAGCTGCATTTGTGTTTTAACAACGTTTAGCTCATGAGTTATTGACCCGGGAAGCTCGAATCTTTGAATATATTGCCAGCTTTACTGAACTGCTTTACATAAGCACTGACTGCATTTCTTTGTATTTGAGTCCAACAAGTTCAAACTCTAAGAGTTGCGCATTATTTGTGTGAATTATTAACGTATGGAGCTGACTGAAACACTACTGCCAGCTAGTGGGACATTAAAGAGGAAGTGTTTGTCTGAGCTCACAGCAAGGGAAGGCAAAGAGGGAACGCAAAAGTTTTGCAAGGGAAAGCAAAGTTTCTCGGGGAACGCAAAAGTTTTGAAAAAAAAAAAAAAATTCCTCCCATCCCAAATATTTTTTTCCATCAGCACATCAAAATATATCGGAAAAATGGAGTGGGTTAGACATGGTTTTGACCACTTCGTTAAGTTTTGTTTTGTAGAAAGCCTTTTTTAAAATTCCGTTTTGTAAAAATTGTATCTTAATTTTAATCAATGTTTCATCAACCAATTGCCTGTATTTATTAAATAAGAAGCAAAAATAGCAGACAATATAATCATGATGGAGGCGCCGGCGCGATCACTTGCGCGTGAACTGGAGCGCATTTTATAAGCTAAATGAACCTAAACTCAGCATATAGGCTGCTTGCCTCACAGACATGATAAATATATATATATATAGAAAGCTTGGAATTACTCCTTTTATGTAGTCGAATTGGTGTGGTTCTAAAAACAAAGTATGGTCACATCAAATATTGATTAAAAAAAATGCAAAATCAGAAAACTTTTTTTGTTGTAGGGGCAGGGGCAGTATTTTATAATTAATTTATAATTGTTTTATGTAATTATTAATAAGGTTAGGGTCTCAGTAATTTGATAAGCATTAAGGAATCTTGCAGCTATTCTATTTCTATAAGTTAAATAATATGATTCATTCACTGCTCTGTAAAAAATTAGAATGACAAAAAAAAAAAAAAAAATGTAAAAGTTTTTGGCCAATCAAATCAAACAGCTTTACTGTTTACAGAAGCCAAACACGAATTCCGATAATGTGTGTGCGAGGTAGGCTAATATTTCCCTTAAATAGTTTAATTCTTTAATCCATAAATCTAAGTACAGATTGCCAGCTTTCTGATTTCAAGCATATTTTTTGTCATTTGTGTGATCTGTTGTTTACTAATGTGACTAATGCTATACAGTGTAATGCAATAAACCAAACCGATGCATACTTCGTCCCAGATAGCAAAATACACTCTGCCCAGTTCCGGTTAGATTTTCGCCTGCAGGAGACTTACCACTCGGCGCTCTTCTGTCTGCAGGGTTCTGGCCGGATGCTTGTGTACTTGATTTTGCCACGGAGTCCGCGCCATAGACACCAACGTCTTTGAAAAGTACGTCGCATCACAGACACGTGACACTAACGTCCTTGAGAAGTACGTCGCCCCACAGATGCATTACAACTATGGCGCGGACTCAGTGCCAAAATTAATCGTCCGAAAGACCGACCGATCGATCGAACGTCAAACCAAAGGTCTATCCGAAGGTCTTATATTTTGAGCATCTAACTGAGCGGGTGACCCACGTGACGACCTGATGTGATGCAAGCCTCTTGAAATTAACTGTTTTTTAACCATGTAAGGAACCAAGCTGATGTGTAAAGACATGTAATGTACATTACAGACACTAAGTACAGATATTTTATACCTAAATGCTAAATACTGAATCATGGACATTACAGGCAATACACACCTAAAACAATACTAACATATTTTTTCCTGAATCCATGTGCTTGTGAGTGTTTTACTTTCAAAAAGCAGACTGTCCACAGACATTCCATATTCTTAATTTGACCTATATTATCATTCTAAGTTGTTTTTATTGTTCATTTTATTGCCTGCTGTACAATGTTCACAGTCCATGCAAGACACTCCAAATTAATAAATTGTTAATTATTGTAATTGCCTACTATAGTATACCATCAGACCAGTCTCTTTATTCTTTTTTTCCCAGGAAATCAACAGAATATCCAGGTGATATCATGTGAAGCCTTAGGAGAGCCTTTAAAATGTTTTTGAATGAATGTTTAACATTACAATTCCTTTAGTGGACAGTTGCTCTTACCCTCATATGATGTTTTATTAACAAAATTTGAGAGGAGCACTTTCAAATGATCCTTTCAATCATCACGTCATTCCAACCAGCTGTCAGCAATCAGTAATCAACATGTCTACCCAATCAGCATAAGTGGAGAACACTATAAATACACTCACCCATGTTCCTCTACAGTTTTTCAGCATCCCTCCACTACCCCGTCTCCTCACACTCGCACGGTTATCTTCTTAACCAAATCTCACACTCACCTGGTTATCTTCCTAACCAAATCTCACACTCGCCTGGTTATCTTCCAGAATATGGGGGGAGTACTCTGGGTTCGGGCCAAATACCGAGCTCGGAGCCCTCTCCTCGAACAGCACGCCAAATATGCATACTATTTATTTATCTGACTTATTTGCAAGTGTGAACTCGTGAAATGGTCTTTGGGGTCTGTTTCCTTCATCTCAGTTGAATGAGATTTTGTGACAAAATTATCTGTAATTATCTGTTAAATTATCTATCTACACACAAAAATAAAAACTGGTATTGATTTGGTGTCAGGATCCTGAGGGCTGTCCCCTCCAGAGCCAGATGGCGTTCACCTCATTATACAGTGCCCGTCTGCCTTCGGTGCCCTCAGGGGTGCGCTCTGCCAACCTTGCCGCAATGCCAGGGCGTAGTAGTTCCCCGCGAGTCACCCGAGGGCACTTTCTGGTGCACTCTCTGGTGCAGCCACGCCAGTTGTTCCCTGCCGGTGCGCCGCCTCAGGGCTCTTTGATACCAATCTTTCATTTGAAGGCCATGTTTCTAGCATCTGTAAAACCGCATTCTTCCATCTTAAAAATATATCTAAATTACGACATATGCTCTCGATGACAAATGCGGAACAGTTAGTTCATGCGTTCATGACCTCAAGGCTAGATTACTGTAACGCTCTACTAGGTGGTTGTTCTGCTCGCCTGATAAATAAACTACAGCTCGTACAAAATGCAGCAGCTAGAGTTCTTACTAGAACTAGGAAGTATGACCATATTAGCCCGGTTCTGTCAACACTGCATTGGCTTCCTATTAAACATCGTATAGATTTTAAAATCTTGCTAATTACCTACAAAGCACTAAATGGTTTAGCTCCCTAGTACCTGAGCGAGCTCTTAATGCATTATAGTCCTTCGCGTCTATTACGATCTCAGAATTCAGGCCAGCTAATAATACCTAGAATATCAAAATCAACTGCAGGTGGTAGATCCTTCTCCTATTTGGCACCTAAACTCTGGAACAATCTTCCTAGCATTGTTCGGGAAGCAGACACACTCTGTCAGTTTAAATCTAAACTAAAAACACATCTCTTTAACCTGGCATACACATAACACATTATCAATTTATTTTTTCAAATCCGTTAAAGGATTATTAGGCTGCATAAATTAGGTCAGCCGGAACCGGGAACACTTCCAATAACACCAGATGTACTCGTTACATCAGAAGAAGAATGGCATCTACGCTAATATTAGTCTTTCTGTTTATCCCGAGGTTTACCGTAGTCAGCCGGATCCGGGCCGTATCCGGGTGAGATCGAGGACCTGCGCCATGACACAACCACAACACAGCCCTGAAGTATCAGCAGAGATTGAGTCAACTAGATCATCCACTATGAAGGCCTCATCAACATGACAACCAGTGGCACATCTCCTCAACAACCGTCCATACCAGTGTGATGAATACGATCCTCAACTGGATGGAACTGAATTAAATACTTTGAATGTTGCGATCGTATCTGACTTATGATAGCAACCTGAGTCGTAACAAAGCACTGTTCGCCAGAGGAGAACTGGCCCCCCGACTAAGCCTGGTTTCTCCCAAGGTTTTTTCTCCATTTTAACACCTGTTTGCCACCTGATGTCACCTGTTGGAGTTTGGGTTCCTTGCCGCTGTCGCCTTTGGCTTGCTTAGTTGGGGACACTTGACAATTGACATTTGATATTCAACAGTGCTTTGATCTACCTGCATTGACACTATTCCTTAAGAGCTGCTGTGCAGCCAAAATAATGTACCAGTTATCACTGTAAAGCTGCTTTGACACAATCTACATTGTAAAAAGCGCTATATAAATAATGGTGACTTGACTTGACTTGACTGTGCTGGCTGCCCAAAATACACCAGAGGCCAGGCTAGTTCCCTTAGTAGACTTTCTTACAGAATGTCAAATGTATCTCAGTGGGTCCTGCACACGATAGAAAAGGGATATGCTATTCAGTTCAGAACACGGCCATTCCGATTCAGCGGGGTTCTACCCACAGTGGTGGGCCCCGATCAGGCTCTGGTGTTGGCACAAGAAGTAGAGACTCTGCTGCGAAAGGAGGCTATAGAAAGGGTCCCTCCTCCAAGCAGGGAGTCAGGATTTTACAGCCAGTACTTCATTGTTCCAAAAAAAGATGGGGGGTTGCATCCGATTTTAGATCTACGTCAGCTAAAATCTCAAGTTCAAGATGCTCACAATCAAACACACAGGTCCAAGGACTGGTTTGTCACGATAGATCTAAAAGACGCATACTTCCATGAATCAATCCTCCCAAAACACAGGAAGTTCCTGAGGTTTGCTTTCGGGAGCATACCAATATCGGGTTCTTCCCTTCGGCCTAGCACTGTCACCTCGCACCTTCACCAAATGTGTGCATGCAGGGCATCCGCATTTTAAACTACATCGATGATTGGTTGATTCTGGCTCATTCAGAGTAGATGGCGGTTCAATATCAAGATGTTTTTCTCGCCCACATGAAGAAGTTGGGGTTAAGGCTAAACGCGAAGAAAAATGTGCTTTCTCCTGCTCAGAGAACCACTTATCTAGGCGTGGTATGGGATTCAAATGTCATGTGTGCTCGTCTGTCGCTTGCTCGCATGGCATCGATTCTCTCAGCCATTACAGACATAAAGCTAGGCCAGTCACTCACTGTCAAACAGTTTCAGAGACTGTTAGGTCTGATGGCAGCAGCGTCCAACGTCATACCTTATCACACGGCGATGCCTTCATGCCCTAGTCATATGGAAGCAACCTTGGTTTCTGTCCCAGGAACCTGTGTTGGGAGCTCTCGGTCGTTGCGTTATGCTAACAACAGATGCATCCCTCACAGGCTGGGGGGCGATCATGAGTGGTCGCTCTGCTCGGGGTCTATGGCAGGACCATCATCTCTCCTGGCACATAAATCACCTGGAGATGTTGGCAGTGTTTCAGGCCCTGAAACACTTCCTTCCAGACTTCAGGGGCCATCATGTGCTTGTTCGCTCAGACAACACATCGGTGGTCTCATACATAACTCATCAGGGGGGTTTGAGGTCGCGCCCATTGTACAAACTGGCTCATCAGATCCTCCTGTGGACCCAAGGGAAACTGCTCTTGATCAAGGCAGTTTACATCCCAGGGTACCTCAATTTGGGAGCAGACATCCTGTCGAGGCAGGGGCTGAGGCCCGGTGAATGGAGACTTCACCCCGAGGTGGTGAAGCTCCTATGGGAGAACTTCGGCCGAGCCGAAGTGGATCTGTTTGCGTCTCGAGAGATGACTCACTGCCCATTATGGTTCTCCATGACAAACCCAGCACCTCTGGGACTGGACGCTAACAAGAACTGCCCCCCCCCCCCCACCCCCTTCTCTCTCAGGCGAGCGGGTCAATGCCCCGTTGGCGTGGTGCAAGTTCCTGCAGGAAAGATTTTCCACAGGGCTATCCCCCTCCACAATAAAGGTGTACGTGGCGGCCTTATATGGCTCCCTTAGAGCTTGAACACTGCCACAAGCTGACACTCGTGTCGTGTAAAGTAGAAGGCTCCGTTTGGGCATCCTTCAGAGCACAATAGCTTGTTGTATTACAAGGCTTGTTGGTAGATGTTTCACTTAGAGTTTGCTCACTTGGAAACTAGCACTGCCACAGGTTGAAATGCCTGTGTCGTTCTAAAGTCGCAGGTCCTGTTTGGACATGATGGTGTAAGTTTGTACTCCTCTTGCTTTAAGAGTAAAAAGAGTTTTTCCTTAGTACATTGTCTGGTGGAATGTGTGGATAAATTAAGCTTAGGTTGAGCTAAACTAGTTAACCTCACTGGATGGTTTGGTTCTCAGATTTGGCTCCCTTAAAGCTTAGACACTGCCACTAGCTAATGCCACGTGTCTTTCTGGAGTCGCAGGCCCTGTTTGGACCTCCTTCAGAGCATGATGGCATAAGTTTGTACTCCTCTTGCTTAAAGAGTAAAAAGTGTTTTTACTGAGTACACTGCTTGTTGGAATGTGTGGATAAGATTAGCTCAGGTTGAGCTAAACTAGTTAACCTCTCTGAATAGTTTGGTTTTAAGGTTTGGCTCCCTTAGAGTTTAGACTGCCACTGGCTGACGCCCATGTTATTCTGAGGTCGCAGGTCCTGTTTGGACCTCCTTCAGAGTATGATGGTGTAAGTTTGTACTCCTCTTGCTGAAGGGTAAAAAGTGTTTTTACTGAGTACACTGCTTGTTGGAATGTGTGGATGAGTTTAGCTCAGGTTGAGCTAAACTAGTTAACCTCACTGGATGGTTTGGTTCTTAGATTTGTCTCCCTTGGAGCTTAGACACTGCCACTAGCTAATGCCACGTGTCTTTCTGGAGTCGCAGGCCCTGTTTGGACCTCCTTCAGAGCATGATGGCGTAAGTTTGTACTCCTCTTGCTTAAAGAGTAAAAAGTGTTTTTACTGAGTACACTGCTTGTTGGAATGTGTGGATAAGATTAGCTCAGGTTGAGCTAAACTAGTTAACCTCACTGAATAGTTTGGTTTTAAGGTTTGGCTCCCTTAGAGTTTAGACTGCCACTGGCTGACGCCCATGTTATTCTGAGGTCGCAGGTCCTGTTTGGACCTCCTTCAGAGTGTGATGGTGTAAGTTTGTACTCCTCTTGCTGAAGGGTAAAAAATGTTTTTACTGAGTACACTGCTTGTTGGAATGTGTGGATGAGATTAGCTCAGGTTGAGCTAAACTAGTTAACCTCACTGGATGGTTTGGTTCTTAGATTTGTCTCCCTTAGAGCTTAGACACTGCCACGGGCTGACGCCATGTGCCCTTCTGGAGTCGCAGGCCCTGTTTTGGCCTCTTCTAGAGCACGATGGCGTAAGTTGTACTCCTCTTGCTTAAAGAGTAAAAAGTGTTTTTACTGAGTACACTGCTTGTTGGAATGTGTTGAGGTAAACTCTACAGTCTTATCTGCTAGATAAACTCGGTTCATTCTGAGCGAGTTCCATGTTTGTGGGATCTTCCATGTTTCCTGCGCCTTGACACGACCACAACGCAGCCCTGAAGTATCAGCAGAGATTGAGTCAACTAGATCATCCACTGTGAAGGCCTCATCAACATGACAACCAGTGGCGCATCTCCTCAACAACCGTCCATACCAGTGTGATGAATACGATCCTCAACTGGATGGAACTGAATTAAATACTTTGAATGTTGCGATCCTATCTGACTTATGATAGCAACCTGAGTCGTAACAAAGCACTTTTTGCCAGAGGAGAACTGGCCCCCCGACTAAGCCTGGTTTCTCCCAAGGTTTTTTTTTCTTTCTCCATTTTAACACCTGTTTGCCACCTGATGTCACCTGTTGGAGTTTGGGTTCCTTGCCGCTGTCGCCTTTGGCTTGCTTAGTTGGGGACACTTGACAATTGATATTTGATATTCAACAGTGCTTTGATCTACCTGCATTGACACTATTCCTTAAGAGCTGCTGTGCAGCCAAAATAATGTACCAGTTATCACTGTAAAGCTGCTTTGACACAATCTACATTGTAAAAAGCGCTATATAAATAAAGGAAGAAAAAAAAATCTTCAGCAAGCAAGCTGTTCTAGGTGTGCGGCCTTCACAGGCCACCCTTTAAGCTCCCCCCCACCCCCCACACACATCTGGGTGTTCTTTAAAGCAGATTGAGCATGTAGTTGTTGGCCTTTCGCAAGGCTGCTGTGAGGTATTTCTACACAATGTAGAATTTGCGTCATGTTGCAGGCCCCTTCTGGGGCCTCCATGATTCTCCAGTTTATCTGGTAGGTTGAGCTCTGTACTCCCCCCGGTTAAGGGTTGTCCTGCAAAGTACTTAGCTCCCTAAGCTGGTCAGTGGTTGAAGGCCTCTCCGTGGCCTCCCTATTGAGGATCAGCCCCCAGGCTGGTAAATGTACTCCCCTTGTTGGGTTCCTTTAGAGTGCACAGCCTCCTCAGTGCAAATAATCACACGCTGAGTAGGTCCTAGGATTGAGCAGAGTGTTACTCCCCTCATTTGTAAGGGTAAAAAGCGCTAAGCTGAGTCCTGCTCTCCAGGATACCCGTCTCTACGCTCTGGTCTGAGTTGGTTACTGCCTCTTTGCAGTCACTCTTACTGGATATCTTCTCTGAAGAATGTGATTTGAGACTCTGTGATCAGACAGGTTGTTGGCCAAGACTAGGTTTTTGTAAAATTAGACCAGGTCGGCCTCCCTGGTGGCAATCAGGGTCGAATACGTTCCCCTGACAAGTGACTGGCTAGGGTTACCTTGGGCCCCCTGTCCACATTCCCTTAAAGGTACCCTCTTTTCTTTGGAAAGAAGCTTGGTTCCAGAAGCCTTTGAGCGGCCTTGGTAGGCTTTCTGCGGAAGGCCTCTTTGAGGCTCTTAGCTTGGGCTGTTGGGCTCTTTCTTTTTTCTTCATCATGGCATTTTTTTAAAACTCAGAATTAAATTTTGACCATTTCTGTCAGAAAGCTGCTTGTATTAACAGGGAACTTGAACTCAAATCTCCCAGTGCTGATTTTGAAGAAGCTGCCAGGGAGGCTGAACAAGTCCTTGAAAGGTTCAACCTTTCACAGGTATTGAACACAGTCATTTTATGTGTTACTTACTACTTTCCTTAACATCCTTCCTCTCAGATATTTCGGTCACAGATCATTTTTAACACACTGTCTCATCAATTATATATTTCTCTTTGTTTCAGCTGAAAATGAGGACCAAAGGAAGGGCTGTCAAAGGGCTGTCTTGTTTGTGGAGAGGGATGAATTTGGCCATCTTGTTAATTTACAAAGAAGAAAAAAAGCTGCGAAGGCAAACATTTCCAATGGTATGTCTGTGTTGGTCTTGGACGTGGTGGACGTGATATGCAGTACAGGTACAAACACACTGCTGTGACTAGGGGTGTGCGATATAGACAAAAAATTATGATCAATCTGAGATTTTTTTGGATAACGATAATTAGATAATATTTTGCTGAGTGTGTTACTATGCTGGTACCTTGGCAGGTTTGGGATGTCATGGACAGCTGACACAGGACAGTTAATATTCTTCATATTCTGCGTGATGGTCAGTTCACAGCAGTAACAGAATTTTTTTTCCCCAATACATTTAAATGTACTTTTTTACCTTTTATGGGCATTTTTACTTTTATAAATACATTCTTTAAACCTAATTATACATGCATCATCTTTTATGTTTTATTTCATAAATCTAATCAAATTCAATTATAATAATAAGACAAAAGGAGGATTGTCACCAAATTAAATAAGTTAATTAAAATTAAATCTTTGCAATAGAGGAAACAGAAGCTGCATCTGAAGAGGCATTTAGATGCATTTACACAGACAGTTTAATACAGCTCAGAGGTGACAAATGAATAACCTGCAGTTACAAATGCATAAATAATGTTTTGATGTAAACATAAAACGTTGAATATTGATATCTGAAATGATTAAATGAAACATGATATAAGATATAAAGATATAAAGATATAAAACTGCCACTAGGTGGCAGCAAGTCATCCTTAATGACTGAGTCATTGAGATTTAACCGATTCATTCAAATGGCTGATTCATTCAGGAACGAAGCATTTGACTATCGTAATTTATCGTAGTCATCGATTCAACTCATTTGTTCAAAAAGCTGATTCGTTCAGTAAGCAGTAACCGCTGTGTGTTGCTCAGAAACGCAATTATAGTGCTGTGGCTTTGTTTTGAGCCATTTTCTTGGCGAAATAGGGCAAAAACAGGCAATATTGTGAATATTAACTTGTTTATTAAATTTGAATAAATCAATGTCACATTTGTTATCATAGACTAAATCTTGCAGCATGTATTCTAAATATACAATCGCTAGTCTAATCTACAAGACTACATAATGTAATGTATGCGTGCATTCTCTGGGTGTGCATGAGGGATATACTCGATGTCAGATCGCACATTGTTAAAACAACAATGATTATCACAGATGATATTTATCGCACACCCCTAGCTGTAATTGCTCTTTCCTATCCTCATTAAATAAATAAATAAACATTATATTTTCATTATCCTCTATACATCATCTCTCATCCGTCAAACCATTGTTATGCGTTCTATGGAGTTTATCGCAAATCCTAACGTTGTATGATATGCACATGAATTCTTTATGAAGTAAACATAAGAATCCATCAATACTTAAAATAAATGTTTATGTTCACACTCCGACTAAACAGAAGTTAATAAACTATAGCTTCAACTGATCTCTAACTTCGTTTACTTCATTAAACACAGATGAACCGATCAAACTGCACATACCTCTCTGCATGACTCTGGTCGACAGCTGATGACGTAACACCCAGGTAGGCACGCCCTCACGTGATAATGATTGGTCGATTAATAAGCTTAAATCTGAATGGCTGAAGAGTACTAATGATCCAGATGCAGTGGCAGGGGAGTCTCAGAAATACACACACACAAATCCAAGTTGATTCACACACTAAAGTGAGGATAAACTTGTAAGTTTCAAACATTCAATACTTTTGTGCACAGTTGTATATCTATGAATTGTGTTTTGCATTTGTGAATTGTATTTTATGAACATATAATTTTATTTTGCGCACGTAAATTGCTTTTGTGAATGTATATATTTTTTTCGCGCATGTGAATTGTTTTTTGTGCACGTGAATTAGGTTTCACGCATGTGAAATTGGCTACGCATGTGTGAATCATGTTCTTTGCGTGAATTATTATTGATACAAAATCCACTCCATATTTCAACATTGAGACATAAGTCTACAGAGTGTACACAAATAAAAGACAACATTTCACAGATTAGAATGGTATATAACTCTTAACTGATATGTCCAAAATTGACAGAGTATTTTTAGTCTCTTTCACACTGATAAGAAAAGAACCGAGGTGGTATCGCCAGCGATACCACTGACTCCAGAGTGTTAAAGTTCAAAATTACAGCTACAGATGCTGAACGTCAGCGACAAATACAGCCTGTCTTTTGTTGTTGTTGTAAAATGTGCCAGTGTTGGATAACAGTGTTGTTGTATATATATATATATATGCAAATTATAGTGCATGCAGGCCTGAAAATTGTTATGAGATTAGTGTTTTAACATACCATTCCAAATAGCAATATGTGTTCTTAAAAAGTACATGAAAACTGCCTGTAGGTGGCAGCAATTCACTGTTTTGATGAGTAGTAGGCCTATTCATGGAATACCATTCGTTCAAAGGAACCGATTAATTTAGGAACGTGAGTTGTGATTCATTTGAAAATCGAATTCAATGAGAAACTTGATGCGCAACAATTCTTTTCTGGATTTATCAGGAACAAAGAAAACTGGGCAAAAACTACGTTGTTGCTACTCCCTGCACTGTGTGAGCCTCTGTCCATATCAAAATGTATCACATCTGTTAACGGTTTCTGTTCAGATTTGGCAAGAGTTACAGTTTATCCCAGATCATTTACCTGACACGGACGGTCCGAACTTCAGTTGGCTGCAGTCTGCAGGTGTATGGCCAATCACAAAAGGCGAGATTGGCAAAAAAAAAAAAAAAAAAAAAATGTAAAGACGCTGAAAAAAAATGAAAAACAGCAATAACACATATGACTTGTTAACGACTTTTGAAACTCTAATTGATTTCATCAAACATTGGTTATGTATTAAATTATTCTGATTTTTTCAATAGGCATTTAGATATTTATTAATGTTTATTTCGTGTTGCAAGAGGAAAATATTAATTTACAGGATGATTGAATTGAGATGAATATAAGTTAACTCTCTACAAATTTAAACACATTTACTGTTTGTAGTGCTTTATTATAAAGTTGGCAGAAAAGGAGCTTACTTCCCGTAAAGTGAACAAGAATCACAATCTAATCAATATTACCACAATCATGTCATAACAAAAACAAAACAGTTTGACAATGATATTCTGTAATAACGTTAGCCAAGAATTACATTTAAACTTATGTAAATTAAATAAACTCAAAACCTTTTTATTCAAACCTTATGTTTTTTATTTTATTAAAGCTGAAGGCGGCGCTTGCCAAAATGAAACATAGGCCTACTGTACGATGCAGGAGACGCCACAACGCAAACCAATCATGGAAACAGCTCAATTTTCATGAAAGAATGAATGTTTAAATGAAAGATTAAGTGTGCCTGTCCCGCGACCCGTCACAAACGCAGAACCAAAACCTTCACCGGACAACCAATTTATCGAATTTGTGATTAGGCCTACCGATTGTAGGCCTATAGCATCAAAACTGTGGCATGCAGGAGCATATAGCTGTAACAGTCCCGTAGCAGGTGCATAGCAGTAACGGATCCCGTGGCAGAGGCATTTAACGGTGACACGTCGCATGAATGTGTTGTGAATAAACACCTTCTTTCTCGGAAATGAAGTTTATTCTCAGCATTTTATTTTGACCTTTTTTAACGATTTTTTTCTCAAAATAAAACGTCTTTGAGTTTATTCTCAACATTTTGTTTCGATTTTGTTTTCGAAATTTAGCTAGATTTTTTCTCAAAATAAAACGCATTTTTTTTCTTGTAATTTACTGAGTTTATTCTCAACATTTTATTTCGACAATTTTTCTTGAGATGTAACTAATTTAATCTCGGATTATAATGACTTTAATCTCGAGATGGTTTTATTTTTCATTATTGCTTGGCCCTAATTCGTCAGAATCTATCAAAAAATAAATAAATAAAATAAAATATAAAATAAAAATTCTATATCCCACATCTTTCCCCCCACTTCTTAATAATCATTACTAGACGAGAATCTAATATGTAACAAAAAATAACATTTTGACTATAGCCATCAGACTCTGTTAGACATTTCAAAAAGTTTTTAGCTTTAGGCTACTCTAAATTACTCTAGTTAAGATTTGACTATGACACTGTAATCATGTAATAAAGTAGGCTACAACAACTGTTAAAAAGTCTTAAGTAGGCTTATACACTGCAATTCATTTATTTGAATAGGCTACAGATTTCATAGGCTATTTTTTATAGAGGCCTACAAACATTTTATTTTTTACAGTATATAGCATTCAGTTCTGACACAATGACCTATTTTAACATAATTATTTATTTAAAATATTGCATACAAGATTTCAACATAAGCTACACGTTCCAGTGTTCACCATTTCGCCTGTCTTATTACTTTTTGCAGTGTACAATGTTGTATCCACTGGATAGCCTACTCACAAAGAATGGCAACAGAAATATGACAAAAAAAACAAACAAAAAAAAAACAAGAGCAAAAAATAGCCTAGGCCAAAGGCAACTACAAATCCCATGTGCTGCTCCAAGGCTACATTTGCTTACTAACCAGTAGGCTTGTTGCGAAGGACGGTGTTGACCGGCCCAGATAGCACAAATACCTTGCGGAGACTTCTGTTTGATGTTCGATTTTTCATCTGGAAGACGTTTTTTTTTTAGGGCGTTTGCTCTGGAAGACGTCGCACAGACGGCCTTTTCAGACGTTGGAATGACATCTAGTGGACATATTAAAGACGGTAACGATTAGAATCTTACATCTGTGCTACATCTGATTTATGTATTTATGCATAGATGTCGTTTTTAATTAGACATTTTAGACTTTCCCTCACATTTACTGTTATTGATGATAAGGACAGCTACAATAATAATACATGCGTCTACATATATGATAACTAAAGTATTTTCCACTCAGAATGAAAGACACAAACGATATAGAATGATTTGAATTATTTTATTAACAGTGTATAAAAATAACTTTTAATTTATTTATATTATTTAATATCATGAAACAAACAAACAGAATTAAAAAAGAACAAAAGCAGTTTACATTCTCCCTGGGGCCAAGCGGAGATAATCTTTTTTGTGCTTTTCAGCCTCTGCCTCGGTTGGCGACGGAAGTACGGGATTCTTCATAGCTGCTCCTGAATGTTTAAAAGGTAAAACTAAAATAAGTTGAACAAATAAAACACTTTTTTTTATTTTATTATTATTATTTTGGTTTTTTTTACTTACAGTCATAAGATTAGTTGTGCTTTAATTTAGATCTTTTGATCGTTCTGGATATCTCATAATTTCAGTTATTCGTTCATTACGGTCTCATCATCGCTTAGAGAATTTCACATCGGCCGACTGCGTTCTCACGGACATAAATTCGCCAGTTTATGATCTAGTCAGAGGGTGCAGAGTTTACTAATGCATTTGAGTCGAACCGCCACATGCTTGTTCATACAAAAATACAGTTTTCTTAGTCACGATACTGCAACTTGCTAATTCAATAACAGACAAACTCAAAAAGTCCCATGATGTGCTCCCATGCTCCTTTCATGGGGCTCTCTGGCTTGACCTGTCCTGACGCAGATTTACGGAAATGACGGACTCCAATAATCTACTAGTCATAATGATTTTAGAGGAATCCAAGATAAATCAAGATTAACATTTATTGTTTTTGCCAGGCAGGATAAAACATCAATTAAGGAATTAAAAGGGTACATCACACTGATCAGCATAAAATACAAAGTACAATTCAAAACAAAATATTAAAAAGAATTTCAAAAAGTCAGCATACCTGGCAAATAGAGAGATACACACAGCAATGGTGCGGGACGTTCTGAATGCAGATTCTTCCTTGAGTGGTTTGCCAAATCCCTTTAAATACCCCAAGTCTAACAAAAGGACAGTAAACATTTAGCACCCAAATATTTATGCAGCTTTTGTTGGACCTTTTCTCGTGCCCCAAAGGGTCACACGCCTGGTTTTGGGGATCAAAACAAATGGTTAACAAAGATCTTTATTGGGGCATCTCCCACACCAGGAGAACAGGTTTTGTTTTCTTTATTCTTGTCTGTTCTATTGATGTGGGAGTGAAACCATCTTACCAGTCGCACCCGAAGTATTTACATTGAGGTCACTTAAAACAGATAAGATAACAGATTTGTGAGACTTGCATGGCCTGAGGGGAAGGAGAGGGTGTGAGGAGCCAGAAACTCAGCATGGGGGGGAAGAGAGGAGGTCGAGCCGGGTGTCCTGCGCTCTTTCTCGCATATCCTTTCTTCAGATTAGAGAGTTTTATTGTTTTATTACAGGATAGGAATCTTGAATTCAGTCTTGGTAAAATCCATCCTTACACACCTGCACATCTGTTATCTCATCTATCTCATCGGTTACCTGCATTCCTGTGTGTCCAACCCTTCTGTATTGTAACAATGTCATGTTGATCAAAATATGATATGGTTCCCTGTTGAATAGTTTTACCCCTCAAAACATTAAGGCATTAGTTCCTTGCATGACTCATTAAATGCAAAATGGTTGAACCAGTTTCCATAAACTGTCAAGCATATTTTCTATACATTTCTATTAGACTTATTCTTACCTTAATTTAACTCATGATTCGATTGTATCCTTGTCCACATTTGATTATTGCAATGGCTGATTGCATTATTAAAGTTAAATAAAGCAGCAGATTCTATTATTAACAAACCGGACATGCTTGGACGGCTAATTTGGAAAAAAGCACTAGACATTCCACAAACATTTTCTACATCTCCCATTAAAAGTTTAGAAACAGACATGTAATTTCTATTTTTATATATATATATATATATATATATCTTACAAATGATTAATATCTATCATATAGACACTGATGAGAAAAGTATGCATCGGTTTGCACACACACACACACAAAAAAACCTGACAAACTTAGATTTAGGGATTAAAGAATCAAATAATTTAATGGAAATATTACCTTGCACACTGTACAAAAGGCCAGGTTATCTTAACGTCCCGGATGATTCTGACCAATCCCAGTGCTTGATGTTACCGCAACGTCATCAGCGCTGAAGCGAATTAGTCAGCAAAATAGCGAGTAGGTGCTGTGCAGGCGAGAGAGTGACGAGATCGGCGGCTGCATTCTAACTCAATCATCAGCGCTCTATCATCACAGAATGCAAGTTCATATTAGGTTACAGTGTGCTTGCATGTAAAGTAAGTGCTTATTGTCTGCATTTCCTGTTTATTGTTAAGAGATCGGCTGTTTATTCTCATGTTATGGACATAGCCAGTTAGGACGTACAACTTGTATTCCCTGCTTAATTTGGTGTATTCTAGAGTGTTATGCTGATTTAAGGTGCTTGTGTATACTTGCACATCTCATTATTGTTGAATGTAAGCGTTATTTCGGAAGATTGTGATCAGCTGCTTTTCACATGCACACCGCATGCATGTTTAAAAGGCATTCATGCTAGTAGCGCCCTCTTGTGGAAATTCACAGAATAGTCTCACTCAATATGGTTTAGCAATGCTTTATTAATGTTACTTTATACTGTTTCATATTTAAATGTACGTTTATGTTTGTGAAATATCTTTGTATATATTAATAAGTTTACCCTTTATTGCTCAATTGTTACAGAACCACACACATTAAACCCATCTCAATCAGTTCTGACCGACTGCCTGCTGTGGTTCGCACCCATTCAAGTTATATAGATATTAATATACACCAACGAACTCCTTCGTTTCAAGTGGCCTTTCGAGCCGGAGAGCGAACTGCAGCAGAGAGATGGCATCCCATCTGGAGTTAGATCCACCTGTCGTCCGACCTAGACGTCAGACAAGGCTGCCTGCACACCCAGCAGATTATCAAGTTCCTGATTCAGGCCATATGAAGAGATCTTTACCTCCAGTCCTGCCCACATCAGAGAGCGTGTCACGATCATCTTCTCCAGAAAGTCAGTCCCCATATGCAGATGATCTAGTACTCCGAGATGTATGGCCAAAACCACCTGGAGATGTGTCGCCAGAATATGATGAGCTCCGCAACCAAGCCCAACAGTTGTCTGACATTAAGTCTATGTGGCGCGAGATGAAAAGAGACAGTGATGAGCTTCACAGCCACATTCTACCTGAGATTCTGTCTGCATTACAAGGGCTCAAGGCAGAGAACGCTACTTTGAAGCAGGAGATCCAGCAGGATTCAGTATTTAGTATTTAGGTATAAAATATCTGTATTTGTATATAGTCATCAGTTAGGAACCTGGGTGTGCTCTTTGATACTAATCTTTCATTTGAAGGCCATGTTTCTAGCATCTGTAAAAACGCATTCTTCCATCTTAAAAATATATCTAAACTATGACATGCTCTTAATGACAAATGCAGAACAGTTAGTTCATGTGTTCATGACCTCAAAAGGCTAGATTAACAAACTACAGCTTGTACAAAATGCAGCAGCTAGAGTTCTTACTAGAACTAGGAAGTATGACCATATTAGCCCAGTTCTGTCAACACTGCATTGGCTTTCTGTTAAACATCGTATAGATTTTAAAATCTTGCTAATTACTTACAAAGCACTAAATGGTTTAGCTCCCCAGTACCTGAGCAAGCTCTTAATGCATTATAGTCCTTCATGTCTATTGCGATCTCAGAATTCAGGCCAGCTGATAATACCTAGAATATCAAAATCAACTGCAGGCGGTAAATCCTTCTCCTATTTGGCACCTAAACTCTGGAACAATCTTCCTGGCATTGTTCGGGAAGCAGACACACTCTGTCAGTTTAAATCTAGACTAAAAACGCATCTCTTTAATGTGGCATACACATAACACATTATCAATTTATTTTTTCAAATCCGCTAAAGGATTATTAGGCTGCATAAATTAGGTCAGCTGGAACCGGGAACACTTACTATTACACCAGATGTACTCATTACATCAGAAGAAGAAGGGCATCTACGCTAATATTAGTCTGTCTGTTTGTCCCGAGGTTTACCGTAGTCAACCAGATCTGAGCCGTATCCAGGTGTGATTGAGGACCTATGCCTTGACACGACCACAACGTACCCCTGAAGTATCAGCCGAGATTGAGTCAACTAGATCATCCATTGTGAAGGCCTCATCGACACGACAGCCAGTGGCACAATTCCTCAACAAACGATGAAAGTGATGAATACGATCCTCAACTGGATTGAACTGGAATAAATACTTTAAATGTTGCGATCCTATCAGGCTTTTGATAGCTACCTGAATCGTAACAAAGCACTGTTTGCCAGAGGAGAACTGGCCCTCCGACTAAGCCTGGTTTCTCCCATGGTTTTTTTCTCCATTTTAACACCTGTTTGCCACCTGATGTCACCTGCTGGAGTTTGGGTTTCTTGCCGCTGTCGCCTTTGGCTTGCTTGGTTGGGGACATTTGACATTTGATAGTCAACAGTGCTTTGCATCTGCCTGCATTGACACCATTTTCTTTAAGAGCTGCTGTGCAGCCAAAATTATATACCAGTTATCAGCTGCTTTGACACAGTCTGCATTGTAAAAAGCACTATATAAATAAAGGTGACTTGACTTGTAATGTCCATTTATAGTCTTTACACATCAGCTTGGCTCAAGACGCTTGCGTCACGTGGGTCACCCGCTCAGTTAGACGCTCAAAGTACAAGACGTTCGGTTTGACGTTCAATCGATCAGTTGGTTGTTCGGACGCTTGATTTTGGCACGGAGTCCGCGCCATACTTGCGTGCTATCTCTCCACTGGGGGCACATCATCAGAGGCGTTTCACAGCGAGTCAGGCCGGTACTGTGCTTTACACAATAACAGACATTCCAAGCTGATCTATGAAAGATTTAAGCACAGCTTTTTATTCAGACCATGTTTACTTGTCTGGTAATTAACTGCATTTAATTCTTAGGAATTAATAAGTGAAATGGCCATCTACTATATATATATATGCAAAATAAAATAGGTCCTCCATGACGTTAACTCGTTCATGTGGAAAACCTTATTTTTCGTGTGCCTTTGTGCCCTCAATGTCAACTTATTCGACTATAGTGGGTGCAAGGGCGTGTGGTTATACGATGATGCTCTAGTTCGAAGAGACGCTTGCAAGCTATCTCTTCTCTGGAGCTCATAGTGACTTAAAGACACAGCACTCCCCACCAAGCTGTGCATAATAACATCCATACTGCTAAGAAAGGCTGGTAAAATCTGGTAAAAATGTGATGGATGTGATACGCATACATGGCCCAGAATGCACCTGTATGCGTTTTCTCCGGTTTCTATGCTCCTGACCTGATGTTATCGAGACCATTTTAAATGCTAGGGCTCCACTAAATCAAGTTATGCCAACAAATGGGGTGTCTTTGAAAGATGGTGTACTGCACACAATGCAAGATCCGGTTAACACTCTGGAGTCAGGAAACACGCCGGTGCGTTTTATTTGTGTAAAAACAATGTTGTTGTGCTTTTTGCAAAATGAAAACAAACATGATACGTGATCTGTCGTCTCCCTCTGAAGGAAGTCCATTCTGATAGTCCTCAGAAAATGAACTGTAACTTAGGTCTCATTTTTTTGTAATTAGTATTCACTATGTCTAAAGAGATGCTGAAATGTCAGTGTCACGAACTTGGCCTCTGTGGCTCCCTCCGATCGCCACCAGAGGGTTCCCTCACCTGAGTACTAACCTGTCCTGGACTACAGTTCCCATAACCCTATAACTGATCCATATATCCCGGACTATTTAAGGATCCCACCGAGTCTGCCGCCTCGTTACAGTCAGGTTTAAGTCATGTAAGTCAAATCGAAAACAAATATTCTCTGTTCATGTAATCTGTATGAAAAGAGAAGGCTGTCAGATGTTTGCAAGTCAGCTCATTATCCGCTAATGCAAGGGCTTCAGATACTGTTTTGGATGCGACTAGCTTAGTGAACTTTGTACATTGTTCGGTTCCGGCTGTAGAGCCCATGCAGCAGGGCAATTGAGTAACGGTGAGGCGGCCTAGCCATGGAAAACACCACTCTTCCATTCCAATAAGAACATCAAACAGGTTCTCCCCACTCAGTGACGCACATACTGAGAATCCTGTTGAAAGTGCCCTAGTTATTGTCGATTCTATTACACGGAACGTGAAAATAGAGACACCAGCCACCATAGTCACATGTTTGCTGGGAGCCAACATAAAAGAGGTGTGTGAACTCGCAAGTACAATGTCAGAAAAAGTAATTTGCTCTGGCCCTCTTCCTGTTTGTCGGAGTGATGAGATAGTTAGCAAATTATCATCACTCAATGGCTGGCTGTCTAAGTGGTGGTCTGCAGAATAATGTAGGTTTCATAGACAATTGGAAAAGTTTTTGGGGCAGACCTGACCTGTTGAAAAGAAATGGTATTCATCCCCTCCTGGGATGGTGCTGCTCTTCTCTCTAGTAATATGGCACATAGTCTTAGAGCTGAAACATGACAAACTGGGGCCCAGGTCAGGAAGCAGACAGACCGGCTAAACCGACCGTCTGCTAGCTGCCTCACGTTACAGAAGTCAGAAAATTCCTAACACATAGAAACTCTTCCACCTAGATATTATCACATAGAGATTGTGTCTGTACCCCAAATTAGTAAAAACAAAAAACTTCCAAACCCAATTAAGGGTAAAAATGTAATTGATGTTCAACAAATAAAAAATAGAGATAATACTGATAAACAAATGATAAAGCTTGGGTTGTTAAATATTAGATCCCTTTCTTCAAATGCATTTATCGTAAATGATATTATCACAGACAATAATCTAGATTTGCTGTGTTTGACAGAAACCTGGCTAAAACTGGACAATCGTCCGTTTTTAATGTAATGTAATCACATTACTTTAAATGAGTCCCACAATCCTCGTCAGAAAGGCAAAGGGGGAGGTAGTGCTGTAATTCATAGTAATATTTACAGTATTAGTCAAAAGTCTTTCAAATATAATTCCTTTGAAGTGATGGTACTTTATGTAACATTATGTAAGTTGACATTTGTGCTGGCTACTGTATACAGGCCACCAGGACACCATACAGACTTTATCAAAGAATTTGCTGATTTTCTATCGGAGTTAGTACTAGCTGCAGATAAAGTCCTTGTTGTTGGTGATTTTAATATCCATGTAGATAATGAAAAAGACGCATTAGGATTGGCATTTACAGACATTCTAAACTTTATTGGAGTTAGACAACACATGTCAGGACCCACTCATTGTCGTAATCATACTTTAGATCTAATATTGTCGCATGGAATCAATATTGATGCTGTTGAAATTCTGCAGAAGAGTGACGACATCCCAGATCATTGTCTAGTCTTGTGTATACTACATTTAGTCAAGGCTGCAAAACTGCCTCCTGATCATTCCTGCCTTCCTGATCATTTTCATCGCCTTAGCCATACCAGACAGCTTAGAAGATCTCGATGTTGCAACAGAAACTATTGCCTCTGTCTTTTCCAGCACATTAGACTCAGTTGCTCCTTTGCACTTAAAAAAGATTGAAGAAATTAATCCAACACCGTGGTACAATGAGCACACTCGGGCCCTAAAGGGAGCTGCCAGAAAAATGGAGCGCAGCTAGAAGAAAACAAAAAACTAGAAGTTTTTCGCATTTCGTGGAGAGAGAGAATGATTGAGTACAGAAAGGCCTTAAAAACTGCTAGATCTGCCTATTTTTGAAATCTTTTACAAGAAAATAAACACAACCCTAGGTATTTATATGATACAGTGGCTAAATTAACAAGAAATAAAGCTTCAACTTCTGATGTTTCCAAAGAGCACAGCAGTAATGACTTTATGAACTTTTTTACTTGCAAGATTGACAGTATTAGAGAGAAAATTATAACCATGCAACCGTCTACTACAGTATCACATCAGACAGTGCATTGTAGTGTCTCTGAGGAAAAATTCTATTTATTCACTGCCTTAGGAGAGGAATTGTCTAACCTTGTTAAATCATCAAAATCAACAACATGTATGTTAGACCCTATACCGACTAAGCTATTGAAAGAGATGCTTCCAGAGGTCATAGATCCTCTTCTTAATATCGTTAATTCGTCTTTATCACTAGGATAGGTACCAAAAAGTTTTAAGCTGGCTATTATTAAACCTCTTATTAAAAAACCACAACTTGATCCTAGAGAATTAGTCAATTACAAACCTCACTTTTCTGTCAAAAATACTAAAAAAGGCAGTATCATCACAACTATGTTCCTTTTTAGAAAGAAATAGTATCTGTGAGGATTTCCAGTCAGGATTTAGACCATGCCATAGTACTGAGACTGCTCTCATTAGAGTTACTACTGATTTGCTCTTATCATCAGATCTTGGTTGTATCTCTCTATTAGTGTTACTGGATCTTAGTGCTGCATTTGACACTATTGATCACAACATTCTTTTAAATAGACTTGAAAATTATGTTGGCATTAGTGGAATTGCATTGTCATGGTTCAAATCATACTTATCTGACCGTTATCAGTTTGTAGTAGTAAACAAAGAGATGTCATATCGATCACAAGTTCAATATGGAGTACCACAAGGCTCAGTACTAGGACCATTGCTTTTCACTCTGTACATGCTACCCTTAGGAGATATCATTAGGAAGCATGCCGTTAGTTTTGACTGTTACGCTGATGATACTCAGCTCTATATTTCTTTGCGCCCTGACAAAACTTACCAATTCACAAAATTAACGGAATGCATAGCTGATATAAAAAATTGACCAGTATTTTCCTACTTCTAAATTCAGAAAAAACAGAGATTCTAATTTTTGGACCAAAAACTTCTTCACGTAATAACCTAGAATACTGTCTAACACTTGATGGCTGCTCTGTTAAGTCGTCGTCAGTTAGGAACCTGGGTGTGCTCTTTGATACCAATCTTTCATTGGAAGTAAAACCGCATACTTCCATCTTAAAAATATATCTAAACTACAACATATGCTCTCAATGAAAAATGCAGAACAGTTAGTTCATGCGTTCATGACCTCAAGGCTAGATTACTGTAACGCTCTACTGGGTGGTTGTTCCGTTCACTTGATAAATAAACTACAGCTCGTACAAAATGCAGCAGCTAGGGTTCTTACTAGATCTAGAAGAGTGTCAGCAGAGACTAAGTCAACTAGATCATCCATTGTGAAGGCCTCGTCGACACGACAGCCAGTGGCACAGTTCCTCAACAAACCGTCCATACCGGCGTGATGAAAACGATCCTCAACTGGATGGTACTGGAATAAATACTTTGAATGTTGCGATCCCATTGGACTTATGATAGCTACCTGAATCGTAACAAAGCACTGTTCGGCAGAGGAGAACTGGCCCCCCGATTAAGCCTGGTTTCTCTCAAGGTTTTTCCTCCATTTTAACACCTTTTTGCCACCTGATGTCACCTGTTGGAGTTTGGGTTCCTTGCTGCTGTCGCCTTTGGCTTGCTTAGTTGGGGACACTTGACATTTGATATTCAACAGTGCTTTGCATCTGCCTGCATTGACACCATTTGCTTTAAGAAAATGTGCAGCCAAAATTATATACCAGTTATCACTGTAAAGCTTGACACAATCTGCATTGTAAAAAGCGCTATATAAATAAAGGTGACTTGACTTGACTTGACACACCCACGGAGCAGCGCTCTATTCAAACACAAATTCTGAGGCGATACATTCAACAGAGTGAACGCCTGCTTCAGCTCGGAAAGACGCATGAAGTTTAGTCAGTTTCACATAGGCTACTTTTAATTGTTTTGAGATGCGGTGAAGAATAATTCTAAAAGGATTTACCTCAGTGTAAGAGCTGGTTTCAATATCATTTCGAGGATCTACTAGATCGAGCCGATGATTGTAAAGGTAAGTTGTTTTTTATTCTTTAGTTCTTTATTCTAATTGCGATATAGAGTCTGTGAATATTAAACAGCAAAAAGATGTTTAAATATGAATCCTGCAAGTTTTGTGTGTCTCAGTGTGAATTAATGGGGCAGATCGACTTACATTAGTAAATTGTCATGGCTATTCCCAAATTATATTGCTATACTGAGATGAGTGAAATCGACTGAAATACTTAATAAATACTTTGCATCACAGAAATAGATTATATTTTAAAGTATATTAAAATAGAAAACCATTATTTTAAATTGTAATAATATTTCACATTATTGCTGTTTTTTCTGTATTTTTGATCAAATAAATGCAGGCTTGATGAGCATGAGACTTCTTTCAAAAACATTATAAACAGTAACGTGTCCAATCTTTTGACCGGTACTGTAATTTGAAATATAGGCCTATACAAAATTTTCTTCACATGATGTGCAATAATACGTGCATGCATAAGATCACAAAAATCATGTTTTCTGTTAAGAGTGGACATAATACAATAGCTGATATGATCCTGATATGCTCAGTTTTTTATTTTTATTTTTTTTATCTCACAGAATTGAGAATCATAGTGACCAGATATTGGTTCACACTGGACTGCATGCATATGATACTGAGATCACTGACTGAAAGCAGGAAAGGTTCTTTTTTCCCCCTTCTTTTTTTCCTCCATTGCAGAAACACCAAATGCCAGGTAAGCGACGCTAACATATATCTTTGAACAGGATTTATTTCTAGGTATAACTGTTCTCAAAATGTGTTTTTGACTCTCATTTATATAGTTAACTATATTTTAAATAAACTTCAAACAAAAAATTATATGTCTTTGAGTCAACTAAGAAAGAATGCAATGACAAGTCACATTCCTGACCTAATGGCTCATTATGCGGCTCATTAGGGGCAGGGTCTTAATCTCCTCAGGTGTGAATCACAGCATTATTCATGAAGATTCACGCCTCTTCGCATACAAACAAAACGTGTCTTAGAAATTTAAAATCAATACATTGTTTTTTGCATCCGAGTAGGCAGGATAATTTCCACATCATTTTAAAGCAAAAACTCTAGATATAAAATATGCAATTCCCAAAAGTCTTGTGAAAAAACATTTAGTATGCATTTTGAGGCCTTATTTCAGTGACTTTTTTTTTTTTTTTCAAAAACCACGCATATACGTAATACTCTCAAAAATACAAACATGTGCATACTTGTTTCTCACATATTATTGTAGCCTAGTTTGTGCTGAATACAGTGTAATGAGACTTTTGTCATTAATATGTGGTTTTCGCCTGTGATCGGCTCACATTTGCTCAGTACTAACATGCCTCGGGCAAAGGTTTTTCTTTTTTCTTCTCTTATCTGCCTCATTTTTTTATCTCACTTACATAATGGATATTAGATATTTACCATCGCAGGCCTTGAATTGCCACCCGCGTCTCGATTCTGTGACGTATGAATGCTGCCAGAGTCTAGGGATCCTCCGGCGCCCACGATACATACACCGCTCACGGCGTGTCTTCAGGAGTACCTTCTGCTCTAAACCTGATGCCCTTCCGTGCATCTGGACTAACCATAGATTGTCGTCCATGCCCAGACAGTTACCTGCCGGCAATACTATACATCGCTCTTTAATTTATCTCACTGATGCCCAGCAGCGTACTGCTAACTTGAATTCCCTGCGTCGTCATTTTGCGCTTCTAAACTGTCGATCAATTTCGGACAAAGCCCCTTATCTCAATGAAATTATCACTGACAATAAGCTTGACATTTTTCTTCTCACTGAAACTGGGCAAGTTCCAGATGATTTTCTGCAGTTCAATCTTCTCGCACCCAAAGGATATAAGTATCTGTCGAGACCTTGACTGCATAGTAAAGGGGGTGGTCTCGCTGTCATTTATCGGGACAATCTCCAACTCACGCAACTTAATTTTCATGATACCAATTCATTTAAATATATGGTATTGAAGGCTGACTCTCTTATAATTATCTTGCTACATCGTCCTCCTAAAGCCCTGTCCAACTTTTTTTCTGAACTCAGTGAACTGTTAACCCTTGCCTGTTCATTGTCATTTTCCATTCTCCTGCTTGGTGACTTCAATATTCATGTCGATACTGTTTGCTCTAATGCTAATCAATTAATGTCTGTTTTTGAATGATTTAATCTGACTCAGCATGTTCATTTTCTACCCATACTCATGGTCATATCCTTGATCTGATATGTACATCAAGGGTTGATATCTGTTCCATCTCTTCTTCTGACACTGGTATCTCTGATCACAAACTTCTTGATTTTAGCTTAAGTCTGCCTATGCGTAAGAAATGCCTTAAAACTGTTATGTCATACCACAATCTGTATGAAATAACAGATTGCGGTATGAATCTATTGTTTCTTCGAACCTTTCTGATGTCTTTGATATATCTTCTCCCTCCATGATATTATCTATCTATCACTCCATATTTTCTGAAATCTTACAGCAGCATGCTCCTATTAAGACCAGAAGTGTCTCTTCCTCCCACTGTTCTCCTTGGTATACCCCTGAGCTCCGTATTCTCAAGGCTTCTGGTAGACAGCTTGAGCGTCTCTAGAGAAAAACCGGTCTTACTATACATTATTTAGCTTTTCTTGATCATCTCAAAATATACAAATCTGCTCTCATCTCGGCTCGCTCTAGTTTTGTCTCTGCCACAATTAATAAATCAAGTAACAGGCCAAAAGCATTATTCAATACAATAAATAAGCTTAATAAACCTCCACCCCAAGATGCCCTAGCTTCTAATGAGCTTTGCTGTTCTTTTCTGGATTATTTGCTTGCAAAGACTGATGCCGTCCACCAATGCTTCTCTACTGATACAAAGCTCAGCTATCCACCAAATCTATCCAGTCAAACTCTTGTCTTGTTTTTCTTTGACGACCCCATCTTCTGTCTCTAAGTTAATCTTGAAATCCAACTCTTCTTCCTGTCAACTTGATCCTGCTCCTACTTCTCTCCTGAAACTTTGCCATTCTTCCATCTCTGCACCTATCTCTCACTTCATCAATACATTTCTTACCTCTGCTTCATTTCCTCTGCCACTCAGAACTGCTGCAGTTACCCCTGTTCTCAAGAAACCCAACTTCAACCCCTCAGTTCTATCTAATTACCGTCCTATTTCAAATTTACCCTTCATAGCTAAATTACTGGAAAGCACTGTTGCCTCCCAACTCCAGTCTTTTCTAGTTGAAAATTATCTCTTTGATACCTTTCAATCTGGTTTTTGCCCCCTCCATAGTACTGAAACTGCACTTGTAAAGGTAGTGAATGATCTACTGCTTTCTGGTGATTCTGGTTCTCTGTCTATACTTCTGCTACTTGACCTCAGCTCTGCCTTCGATACAGTCTCTCATGAATTACTTGTTTCTCATCTCTCTGATTTGGGTATTTCTGGTACTGCTCTTTCTTGGTTCTCTTCCTATCTCTCTGACGGACAATTCTACATCTCAGTTAAGGATCAACTCAACATGGACAAAACATAGATTATGTTCATTGGAACTCCCCCGGTACTACCAGCAACATTTCTACCAATTTCACCTGTGAAATTGCTGGTTCTCACATAAAAACGTCCAATACTGTTAAAAATTTAGTTGTAATCATTGACTCCACCCTTTCCTTTCAGTCTCATATTACCTCTATTACCAAATCTACATTCTTCATCTACGTTGCATTGCCCAACTCCGTCCCTTCATCAGTACCAAAGACTCTGAAACTGTCATCCATGCATTTGTCTCATCAAGCCTTGATTACTGTAATGCCCTTTTCATTGGTCTACCTGCCAGCTCCATTTCCAGATTACAATACATTCAAAACTCTGCGGCTAGAATACTCACCCATACCAAGCGTTCTGCCCCAATTTTATATGATTTGAACCGTTAGAGTCAGTTTCTGACAAGCTGTTAACTCTGAAAATGTTGGGGATTTGCAGGCTCTGTCCATTGTGCCATCCTACTTAGACTTTGCCCCAGGAATGGTGAAAGCTATTTTGCATCCTCATCCTGACTATCTACTACCTTTCTCGACCTTACATCCAGTCACTCTCAAAGTCTTCTGCTCTCTGCCGTTCACTACGCCGGAGCAGGAGAGACTTCACAGACTGTGTCCAGTCCGTGCTCTTCAGACCTACGTCCACCGCACTAGCCAGTGGCGTAAGTCAGAGCAACTATTCGTTTGTTTGTAATGTGACATGGTCTCACAAAACAGACCATCACATTAGGTGGAGATGCTATTGCCCTTGCCTATGAGGCGTGTAGCAAATTACAGGTATTTAATCAATTAGCTCAAATCATGGGTGAAATATATTTATAATCGGATTATAACGCGTATTATAATATAGATTGACCAAAAAGGGAATTATGCACATAAATTGTGAATTAATTACAACGGATTATAATTAATTACATATATGACTAGTTCTAGTTTAAGAGTTGTTTGAGAAAGACTATCCTAGTTTGTCCAGCAAACCATCCGTTTTCTCATAGACTATTATAGTAGGAAGTTTATTCTCAGGCCACGAGAATTAACTTCTCTCTAGCATTAAACCGTAAAGCAGTTTGCAGAATCAAACGTAAAATTGACTTGATTTTCTGAATGAGCAGCAGAAACAATTGAGCATGAATATAATGTATTTAATAGATAAAAACTACGAATATATGACTAAAATACAACACGAAAACATACATAGAATAAAATGAAAGTAAAGTCAAGAAAGCAGAGGTAATCAAAGAAATGGCAAAATTACAAACAGTTAAACCTTTGAGAGCCAGCAAGGAAACTCAGTTTACACAGAGCTTAAAGTGCGTGGAAAGAAATTGTTCTGTACTTGCATTAGTTCGGGTACTTTGGTTGCTCGCCTGTCTGTAGGAGTTTCCGTACACGTGGTTTCGGCGGTTGGTCCTTTTCCAGGCGGGTGTGTTCTTCGGCGTTTTTTTCAAACAAGGTTTTAACTTGAGAGTAAGAGAACCGTAAAATAAAGAAGAGAGAGAGTCCGTCTCCTAGATGATGAAGGATGACAACGGCTTGACAAAAGAAAAAAACTTGTGCAACGAAGAGACGCGTGTCATTGTGTTTTAAGGACAACAGACCAGCACGCCACCTTGGGTACATCAGCCAATGATGAGGGTCCAATTTTGGGGGGCAAAATCCACCAGGGGGGTTGCCTCTTCTAGAGCTTTGGTGGGGGGCGCCCCCTTACAAAATGTTTGTGATGCGGCAGGTTGGTCCTCTCCGCACACATTCATAAGGTTTTATAGTTTGGATGTTCATATTACTCCGGGCTCTTGCATCCTTGAGTCAACATCGCAAGTTAGTGTCTAAGACTCTCTGCTCTTTGTGACACACTTCACAGCCTGGGGGTCCGGGCACACAGTGCGGCAGCATGGCATCTCGTTCCCATAGCGCTAAGCACAGCTTGAGTGTAGTCTTTGAAAGGGAACGCCCTGGGTTACTTCACTGTAACCCTGTTCCCTGAAAAGGCGGGAATGAGAACCTGCATATATTCTCAGCTGGTCACGACTAAAGACGTCCTCATAGCGCTAAGCGCAGCTTCTCGTTCCCGCCTTTTCAGGGAACAGGGTTACAGTGAAGTAACCTGGGGCGTTCTTACCTGCCCAACTTCATGCTTACATTCAGGCTTATGTATTTTTTATTTGATGCATAATTTAATGACACCTCCCACTTTTACTAACTGTGTGACTTTTTCTCTTCAATGAAACACAAAAGGAGAAGCTTTTGTACTGACTGCTCTTGTCTATGCAATTACAATAGGTAACATTAAGCTTCACAACAGTCGTAAATGCAGATAAAAGTGGTCCATATGACTAATTCTTTATGGCTTTCAGTAATGGCCGTACACAAGTCAACCTCTGACCTGTTGTATGATGTAGGATCAGTGTTGGGTGTAACACGTTACTAAGTAACGCATTACTGTAATTAAATTACTTATCCACTGAAAAAGTCAAGTAAGGGATTACTGTTCATTTTTAGGTAATTTAATTACAGTTACTTAAAATGTACTTGCATTACATACTGTAAATTAGTTCAACAGTTCTGTTTAAATCAATATTAAAATCTAAAATTGTCGTCTAAAGGTAAAAGTGAACATTGCCTCTTTAAAATCGTTAGCTGTAGTGCAGTTGCGCGTGAGTTCGCAACTTCGCACCAGTTGGCTGCGTAATCGCTGTCTGAAGATGTTGGCAGAAGCGAGTAGCTGTTTTGCAGAATGGAAATATTCCAATTACTTCACTTTTTTGACACCGGTAGGCAAAAACATGTCTGTGCGCACTCTCTGAGAGACGGTCTTCAGTCAGTGCGCTTTCAACCAAAACACACACACATAGCCGACTCTCGCGAGTGTCAGAGTTTCACGGTTTATTACACATAAACGTTCAAATACATACACAGTTTTGTCAAAATGCCAGTCTTGGCGTATATTCGTGTAGGTTATGTGAATGTGAACAGCATGTGTAACAGCATATTGTCTCCGTCCATTAGGTCTTAGTGACAGCAGCCTTTAAAACATGCTACTGTCTACTATTGGCTGTCTGTATTATAAATGATAATCAAACAACAAAAGAAAAGCTTTAATAAGGATGTAGCGAATTAACTCAAAGGGGAAATATTAATAATTATTCATAACTCATTTTGATGAGTAATTATGATTAATTATGAATATGTAAATCAGTTAATCAGATTAACTTGATGTAGCTACATTAAAATTAATATTACAATCAATGAACCTGTTCGTCCAGTGAACACTTGTTGTTTATTAAGTCTAAAAAAAATTCAAACAAACACATAACATACACGCAGGTCACACACATACGTAGGTAAAAATGAGCAATGATAGAGTTGAACCGTAAGTGGGACCGGAAATAGAGCTATGGGAAAGAGTCAAAGACAGTCTGGAAAATAATCATCAGTTTTCTCAGTAATGAAACACCTTTGCTGACAGGTGGTTTACACATTAATACTAAATCACTGTTTAGTGTTCAAATGTATGATACTTGCAAGATGCCTTTAGGCTGAGGAGCATCGGATCTGCAGGCTGAGGAGAAATCTTGATGATTCGGTCCGAAGTTGTTGCCAGTATCTTCTGCGTTGGGTGAAGTACTGTGAAACAACTTAAGCTGTTAATTTGACTCTTAGTGGGGAACAAAGTTCTTTCTCTCTGTCATAGATGAGCACATGGCTGGGTTGTAGGCTGAGGCCTGCAGGCCTACAGGCCTTGGCCTGAAGAGGCCTGCAGCAACAAGGGGTCTCTTCAGTCGTCCGAGAAGCAAGAAAAAGAGAGGGCGTGATCTTGTGATCAGTGATTTTAAAGGGTGAACATGTCGCACCCACTTGAGGTGTCTGAGCCAATAAGGACTTTTACGAGTCTTTGTCCTGTAGCAAGATATTAGCATAAGACATTGGATTGGATGTTTGAGAGAAGAACCTTCTAAATTCTTATGATACTAATGTGTCACAGATTTAGTAACATGTAACATAAATTACCAAATAGGAAATGAAAGTTGGAGTCCGTAGATACCAAACATGCTACCCATGTGATTTTAGGTAATTATAACTTTGCAACTCTGAAACATTAATACAAAAATAGTTCAAAAGAGAGAATTAATACATAGAATAAACCCTATAAAAGGAAAATCATGAGGGGGGAAAACTGGATACACGTTTATACATTTCTTATATAGTATATAGGATTAAAAGAAATAATATATAGGATTAAAAGGGTTTATTTGTCCTTCTCAGAAAGAATGAAGTCAGAGTCTTCTCTGCACATTCCTGAAACCAGTAAAATAGGAATAGGACAGCTATTCTGTCTCTGTATTGCAGTTGTGGGGGATGGAATTAACAGGACTTGTGAGAGAGTGAGTTTCTGGGTAATTCATTAGATATAATGAATAACTGTGTGTCTGATTGGTCCAGACGCTACAAGGATTAATCTATATTTAATTTATACAGTTATGACTATGCAGAGTTATTTTATATTTGATTATTCAATTTCCCTGGTATTTTTACTATTAGACCTACCAAAAAAAAAAAAAAAGCATTGTTTTATTTGTATTTTTACATATTTTTACCGTGGTATCGAGTATTGTGAACTTTTGGTGGTATCCATACCGACTACTAGATTTTTGGTATAGTGACATCCCTATTTGTTACTAAAAAAAATGTGAGTAGTATAAAGTAAATAAAAGTATTATAGTATATGTTTTAATAAAGTTAAAATGTTTTAAAAAGCTATAAAAGGCTAAACTATTCCATGTTTGACTAAATTATTAAGAGTTTCCTTTCTATTGTCTATCCGGTCAAGGTTTATAGGGATTTTAAGAAGTAATTAGTAAGTTACTTATTGAGTAATTACATTACTTTTCAGACAGATTAATAGAAAAGTATTTTAAATACAACATTGATGATGTAATTAGTAATTAATTACTTTTTTGAAGTAACTCACCCAACACTGCATAGGATGTAGGAGTAGCATGAGCTTAGGTGAGAGTAGACGCCTCTCGCGGTTCAAACAAATAGGGCTAGGCAACAAACTCAAGCTCCTCTTGAGAGAGAGATTTCTCTTTAAAAATTCTCATTTTAGACTTCTAATTCATGATCTGTGTTTTGTTTTTGCTCTATCCTCTGCTTCCACTTCCACTTCCACATTCATCAGTATGTCGTGTGTCAGGTCAGAGTTCACTCTTCCGCTGGAAATATACATGCGTATGGCCGTTACCAGAAGCCAGTGATTATAGCTTATAAAGTTACAAATATGGATATTTTTCTTACTAAAATGCATTGTTTCACATCAGAAGGCCTTTATTAACCCACTGAAGTCGTATGGATTACTTGGATGTGCTTCTTTAGGCTTCAAAATCTAGGGTACCATTCACTCCCATTATAAAGCTTGGAAGAGCCAGGATATTTTTAATATAACCCTGATTGTGTTTGGCTGAAAGAAGAAAGTCATATAGACCTAGGATAGCTTGAGGGTAGATAAATTATGGGATAATTTTCATTTTGGGTGAACTAACCCTTTAAGTCATATGTCTCCTGAGTCAGTCAAACTCAAGAACTGTTTTGTTAAGAGAGAAGCAGCCAAGCAACAGGAGCTACGTTTGTTTACTGTATTCACATGGCAAGTCGCGTTTGGTCTCGTTAGTCAGTAAGGTGTGGCCAAAGCCAGCTTGGAGTACTTAAACAGTTGCAATTTCGCATTTATTAGAGAGAAGCAGCCAAGCAACAGGAGGATCTACATACTGTAAGTGTTTTTGTGTTATTTCTAGTTAGATTTTAGTGCTGTGTCGTTGCTAGGAACGTTTGTTTACTGTATTCACGTGGCAAGTTGCGTTTGGTCTCGTTTCACTCTGAGTCAGTAAGGCGTGGCCTGCTGGACTAATTAACGTTGTATCAAGTTGGTATAAAACTTTGTAGTATACCACAGCAGCGGACGCAGCAGCCCTTGTGTGAAGACCGAAGAGTGTAAAGAGCAGCGACTCTACCTGTGCAACTCCACCGAGCAAGGACACCAACAAGGCACTTGAGTATTGCTCTTTTCTTTTTTCCTTCTTTTCTTCCCCTTTTATACAGTTTCTTCTTGTCTGTCTATCTTGCGACCTGCTTTAAATATGTGCTTCCAAATTCCCACTGTTATTAACACTCGTAAAACGCGTGCCACGCGTTGGAGGCAGTGCATTCATAAAAACCTGCGTATTTTACCCACGTCATCTAGTACATTACTCTCCATTTCTATTGGTCTTTGGAATTGTCAATCTGCTGTAAACAAAGCAGACTTCCTTACATCTATTGCTACTCATTCAGGTCTCCATCTCATGGCTCTGACTGAAACATGGATCAGACCAGAGGACACTGCCACACCGGCAGCCCTCTCCTCTAATTTCACTTTCTCCCACACCCCACGCCAGATTGGGAGGGGTGGTGGTACATGTCTGCTTATGTCCAATGAATGGAAATTCAATCCTCTACCAGCTCTCTGTGACAATAGCTCATTTGAATCACATGCAATTACAATCACCTACCCTGCTAAAATCCATATTGTAGTGCTTTATCGTCCCCCACGTCAGCTAGGTAACTTCTTGGAGGAGTTAGATGTGTTACTATCATCCTTCCCTGAGGATGGTACTCCTCTGCTAGTACTTGGAGATTTCAACATCCATCTAGACAAACCTCAGGCTGCTGACTTCCGCACTCTGCTTGCCTCATTTGATCTCAAGTGAGTGTCTACTACAACTACCCACAAATCAGGTGACCAATTGGACCTCATCTAGACACGCTGCTGCTCCACTGATAATACACTGGTCACTCCACTGCACACCTCTGACCATTTCCTCATCACTTTTCATCTCAACCTGACCCATAACTCAACACACACTCCACCACATGTTACTTTTCGGCGAAACCTACGCTCACTCTCACCCTCCAACCTATCCTCTTTGGTCTCATCCACACTTCCTCCCCCTAATCAGTTCTCATCTCTGGACACTAACAATGCTACTGACACTCTTTGCACCACACTAACATCTTGCTTAGATGTCTTCTGCCCCCTCTCATCCAGACCATCTTAGCTTCTATCAGTCACTCCTTTCTTCTTTCTCTACAAATGTCTCCAATGCTAAAACCACGTATTATCACAACAAAATTAACAATTCTACTGATTCCCACACACTTTTCCAAACGTTCTCTTCTCTTCTTTGCCCTCCTCCCCTCCCTCCCACATCAGCTCTTACAGCTGATGACTTTGCCACATTCTTCACACATAAAATAACAACCATTAGCGGCCAGTTCTCCACACCACATACTGACAATAACATCTTAACAGAAAACACACAAATTCTCCCCTCCTTCTCTTTGCTCTCTGAGGCAGATGTTTCCAAACTCATCCTTTCCAATCACCCTACTACCTGTCCACTTGACCCTATCCCCACTTATCTTCTTCAGGCCATCTCCTCCTCAATTGTACCTGCACTCACTCACATGATCAATTCTTCTCTTCACACTGGTACATTTCCCACAGCTTTTAAGCAGGCTAGAATTACACCACTGCTTAAAAAACCCACTGTGAATCCAGCATATAGACCGGTATCCCTTCTTCCATTCATTGCTAAGAAACTTGAGAAAGTTGTGTTCAACCAACTGTCTACTTATCTCACACAGAACAACCTTCTTGACAACAACCAGTCTGGCTTCAAGAGTGGCCACACTCAACTGAGACTGCCCTGCTCTCAGTTACTGAAGCCCTGAGACTGGCATGAGCAACTTCAAAATCATTGGTACTCATCTTGCTGGATCGGTCTGCTGCTTTTGACACAGTTAACCACCAGATCCTCCTATCAACCCTCAGGTCGAAGGGCATCTCAGGAACCGCACTCCAGTGGTTTGAGTCTTACCTCTCAGGTAAGTCCTTCAGGGTATCTTGGAGAGGTGAGGTGTCCAAGTCGCATCATCTTGCTACTGGGGTACCTCAGGGCTCTGTGCTTGGTCCACTTCTCTTCTCTTTCTACATGTCATCACTAGGATCTGTCATTCAGGAACATGGTTTTTCTTACGTAGAAGTCAGATAATTCCCAACACATAGAAACTCTTACACCTAGATATTATCACATAGAGACTGTGTCTGTACCCCGAATTAGTAAAAACAAAAAACTTCCAAACCCATTTAATGGTAAAAATTTAATTGATGTTCAACAAATAAAAAATAGAGATAGTAATGATAAACAAATGATAAAGCTTGGGTTGTTAAATATTAGATCCCTTTCATCAAAATCACTTATTGTAAATGATATTATCACAGACAATAATCTAGATATGCTGTGTTTGACAGAAACTTGGCTAAAACCGGACGATTACATTACTTTAAACGAGTCTAGCCCTCAAGGTTATGATTATCGACACAATCCTCGTCAGAAAGGCAAAGGAGGAGGTGTTGCTGTAATTTATAGTAATATTTATAGTATTAGTCAAAAGTCTCTCAAATATAATTCCTTCGAAGTGATGGTACTTTACGTAACATTATGTAAGTTGACATTTGTGTTGGCTACTGTATACAGGCCACCAGGACACCATACAGACTTTATCAAAGAATTTGCTGATTTTCTGTCGGAGTTAGTACTAGCAGCAGATAAAGTACTTGTTGTTGGTGACTTTAATATCCATGTAGATAATGAAAAAGACTCATTGGGATTGGCATTTGCAGATATTCTAAACTCTATTGGTGTTAGACAACACGTGTCAGGACCCACTCATTGTCGTAACCATACCTTAGATCTAATATTGTCATATGGAATTGATATTGATGCCGTTGAAATTCTGCAGCAGAGTGACGACATCTCAGATCATTACCTAGTCTCGTGTATACTACATTTAGTCAAAACAGCTAAACTGCCTCCCTGCCATCACTTCTACCACTAAAGAATGCTTTATAAATAATCTTCCTGATCAGTTTCATCGCCTTAGCATGCCAGACAGCTTAGAAGACCTCGATGTTGCAACGGAAACTATTGCCTCTGTCTTTTCAAGCACATTAGAATCAGTTGCTCCTTTGCGTTTAAAAAAGATTAAGGAAATTAATCCAACGCCATGGTACAACGAGCACACTCAGGCCCTAAAGGTAGCAGCCAGAAAAATGGAACGCAGCTGGAAGAAAACAAAACTAGAAGTATTTCGCATTTTGTGGAGGGAGAGAATGGTTGAGTACAGAAAGGCCTTAAAATCTGCTAGATCTGCCTATTTTTCAAAACTTTTAGAAGAAAATAAACAAAACCCTAGGTATTTATTTCATACAGTGGCTAAATTAACAAGAAATAAAACTTCAACTTCTGATGTTTCCAAAGAGCACAGCAGTGATGACTTCATGAACTTCTTTACTTGCAAGATTGATAATATTAGAAAAAAAATTATAACCACGCAACCGTCTACTACAGTATTGCGTCAGACGGTGCATTGTAGTATCCCTGAGGAAAAATTCAATTCATTTACTCCTTTAAGAGAGGAAGAACTGTCTAAACTTGTTAAATCGTCAAAATCGACAACATGTATGTTAGACCCTATACCAACTAAGCTATTGAAAGAGATGCTTCCAGAGGTCATAGATCCTCTTCTTAATATCGTTAATTCATCTTTATCACTAGGATACGTACCAAAAACTTTTAAGTTGGCTATTATTAAACCTCTTATTAAAAAACCACAACTTGATCCTAGAGAATTAGTCAATTACAGGCCAATCTCAAATCTCACTTTTCTGTCAAAAATACTAGAAAAGGCAGTATCATCACAACTATGTTCCTTTTTAGAAAGAAATAGTATCTATGAGGATTTCCAGTCAGGATTTAGACCATACCATAGTACTGAAACTGCTCTCATTAGAGTTACTAATGATTTGCTCTTATCATCAGATCGTGGTTGTATCTCTCTATTAGTGTTACTGGATCTTAGTGCTGCATTTGACACTATTGATCACGATATTCTTTTAAATAGACTCGAAAATTATGTTGGCATTAGTGGAATTGCATTGTCATGGTTCAAATCATACTTATCTGACCGTTATCAGTTTGTAGAAGTAAATGAAGAGAGGTCATATCGATCACAAGTTGAATATGGAGTACCGCAAGGCTCGGTACTAGGACCATTGCTTTTCATTCTGTACATGCTACCCTTAGGAGATATCATCAGGAAGCATAGTGTTAGTTTTCACTGTTACGCTGATGATACTCAGCTCTATATTTCTTCGCGCCCTGACGAAACTTACCAATTCACAAAATTAACGGAATGCATAGCTGATATAAAAAATTGGATGACCAGTAATTTCCTACTACTAAATTCAGAAAAAACAGATATTCTAATTTTTGGACCAAAAACTTCCTCACGTAATAACCTAGAATACTGTCTAACACTTGATGGCTGCTCTGTTAAGTCTTCGTTGTCAGTTAGGAACCTGGGTGTGCTCTTTGATACCAATCTTTCATTTGAAGGCCATGTTTCTAGCATCTGTAAAACCGCATTCTTCCATCTTAAAAATATATCTAAATTACGACATATGCTCTCGATGACAAATGCAGAACAGTTAGTTCATGCGTTCATGACCTCAAGGCTAGATTACTGTAACGCTCTACTAGGTGGTTGTTCTGCTCGCCTGATAAATAAACTACAGCTCGTACAAAATGCAGCAGCTAGAGTTCTTACTAGAACTAGGAAATATGACCATATCAGCCCGGTTCTGTCAACACTGCATTGGCTTCCTGTTAAACATCGTATAGATTTTAAAATCTTGCTAATTACCTACAAAGCACTAAATGGTTTAGCTCCCCAGTACCTGAGCGAGCTCTTAATGCATTATAGTCCTTCGCGTCTATTACGATCTCAGAATTCAGGCGAGCTAATAATACCTAGAATATCAAAATCAACTGCAGGTGGTAGATCCTTCTCCTATTTGGCACCTAAACTCTGGAACAATCTTCCTAGCATTGTTCGGGAAGCAGACACACTCTGTCAGTTTAAATCTAAACTAAAAACACATCTCTTTAACCTGGCATACACATAACACATTATCAATTTATTTTTTCAAATCCGTTAAAGGATTATTAGGCTGCATAAATTAGGTCAGCCGGAACCGGGAACACTTCCAATAACACCAGATGTACTCGTTACATCAGAAGAAGAATGGCATCTACGCTTATATTAGTCTTTCTGTTTATCCCGAGGTTTACCGTAGTCAGCCGGATCCGGGCCGTATCCGGGTGAGATCGAGGACCTGCACCATGACACAACCACAACACAGCCCTGAAGTATCAGCAGAGATTGAGTCAACTAGATCATCCACTATGAAGGCCTCATCAACATGACAACCAGTGGCACATCTCCTCAACAACCGTCCATACCGGTGTGATGAATACGATCCTCAACTGGATGGAACTGAATTAAACACTTTGAATGTTGCGATCATATCTGACTTATGATAGCAACCTGAGTCGTAACAAAGCACTGTTCGCCAGAGGAGAACTGGCCCCCCGACTAAGCCTGGTTTCTCCCAAGGTTTTTTCTCCATTTTAACACCTGTTTGCCACCTGATGTCACCTGTTGGAGTTTGGGTTCCTTGCCGCTGTCGCCTTTGGCTTGCTTAGTTGGGGACACTTGACAATTGACATTTGATATTCAACAGTGCTTTGATCTGCCTGCATTGACACTATTCCTTACGAGCTGCTGTGCAGCCAAAATAATGTACCAGTTATCACTGTAAAGCTGCTTTGACACAATCTACATTGTAAAAAGCGCTATATAAATAATGGTGACTCTTATCACTGTTATGCTGATGACACACAACTCTACCTCTCATTCAAACCAGATGATCCGACGGTTGCTGGTCACATCACAGCCTGCCTGACAGCCATTTCGGCCTGGATGAAGGACCACCACCTTCAACTCAACCTTGCAAAAATAAAAGGGAACTGCGTGTGGTCGGTGCCAACCCAACACTTCATCATAACCTTTCTATTCAACTTGGGTCGTCAACCATAACTCCTTCCAGGATGGCCAGGAACCTTGGAGTGGTGATGAATGATTGTTTAAGCTTCACAGATCACATCGCTACAATGGCCCGATCCTGCAGATTTGCTCTGTACAACATTAGGAAGATTAGACCCTTCCTATCGGAGCTTTCCACACAAATTCTTGTCTAAGCTCTTGTTCTATCCAGACTGGACTATTGTAATGCTCTCTTGGCAGGCCTTCCAGCATGCACTGTCAAGCCTCTACAACTGATCCAGAATGCTGCAGCAAGACTGGTCTTTAACGAACCGAAGAGAGCACATGTCACAACTCTCTTTATCAGTTTGCATTGGCTGCCAAAAGCTGCTCGCATCCAATTCAAGGCTCTAATGTTTGCCTACAGAACATCCACTGGCTCTGCACCACTATACCTAAACTCACTACTTCAGACTTAGGCGCCCTCCAGAAGCTTGCGTTCTGCAAGTGAACGGCGTCTTGTGGTGCTATCCCAAAGGGGCACAAAATCACTCTCACGGACCTTCTCCTGGTCTGTTCCTGGTTGGTGGAATGACCTACCACGCTCTATCCGAGCAGCTGAGTCTTTAGCCATTTTCAAAAAACTGCTAAAGACATATCTTTTTCGTCAACACTTGACCCAGTAATATAGCACTTTATTTTTTTAAATTTATATTTTACTTTTCTTTTTTTGATTTTCTATTCTTTCTCCATCTATTTACGTATATATTTGAGAAAGAAAAAAAAAAAAACCTGCTACGAGCACTTGATGCACTACTGATGAAACTGTGACTTGACACCGCACTTACATGCTGTTGTACTCATGTTGATTTGATTGCTTCTACTATTCTCATTTGTAAGTCGCTTTGGAAAAAAGCGTCTGCAAAATGACAATGTAAATGTAAATGTTAAGGAAGCATTCAGACTTGTGAACTACATTGTTAAACTGAAAACATCTGACAATCCGAAGAGTGATCTGTTCATGAATTAGACATTGCCAATTCATGAACATGTTATTTCACTCGTGAACTCATAAATTTGTATGTCAAGGTTTTCTGTAAATAATGGTTTAAATTAACAGAGCTGTTGTATGGCTTCAGAAGCCTTATAGCACATAATTCATATGGACCACTATTTTTTAATGTGTTTTTGTGTCTTTTATAATTCATATGGACTACTACTTTATAATGTGTTTTTGTGTCCTTTTTTGTAGCTTGAAACCCTCAGTCCTCATTCACTGTGATCAAATTTTGTTCTACAGAAGAAAGAAAGTTAGAGTTTTGAAATGATATGAGGGTCAATAAATAAGGACAAATGTAAATTTTAGGGTGAACTGCAACTTTAAAATACAATAAAATAAAATATAAAACAGTGGCACAATTTATCATTGCAATTTCAATTAATCATTTTAGTGCCACATAATATGAATGCATATAAAAAATAAATGTGCTAATGTGCTGGAAATCAGCATCTTATTTTAAGACTAATTAAACAGATACTCCACCCCAAAATTAAATTTCTCTCATCATTTACTTACCCTCATGCCATGACTTTCTTTCTTCTGTAGAACACAGAGATTTTTAGAAAATTGAGGGTAAGTAAATGGTGAGAGAATTTTCATTTTGGGGTGGAGTATCCCTTTAACTTTGAGTTAAAGGCTCTGTTCCAAAAACTTGTCACTGTCTGCTGTCTAAAAAAGCAGCTATCTTTTAAGGCAGAATCCTATACAATGTGAAACCACTTTACATAGGTAGCAACAATGTTAAAGGTCACTCATCAGCACAGCTCTTCTCGTGATCACACAAGAATATTGACACTTGTAATTGAGTTTGGAGTATATTACTAAGCTAAAGATGTGTAAATAAGATAAAAGATAAGATAAAAAAAAAAATACATAGTACAGACACTTGTTGTGTGAAAGTGCATTTTAATAAGATAACGATTTTAATTAATACATTTTTTTTATAATATGTACAGCAAGTATATTTAGAGTTGAGTTTCTTGCAACTCGCATCCACCATATTTGATCACACTTTCATTACAATGCATTCAGGGATTGCTTTATCCACAAAGTATACATGTGATGCTGTTGCTAAATTAGGAATTTTATAAAGGAGCATAGTCTTGTTGCTTACTGACTGGAACAGCTTTCACCAGCATGCAAATAGCTTAAAGCTTAGGGCTAGGTGGGCAGCTCGTTTGGGTTTGGAGGACCAATAACAAGAGGAGAACATGTGTCTCACAGCTGTGAGTATTACAGCTTACAGCTATGTCTTACAGCTGTGAGTACAGCTATGAGACTATTTGAATGGAGTAGATACATAGGGGTTCTTATATAGTTCTTATATAGTTTAATTAAATCAATGATCCATTAAAGATGGTTAATACTCTTGCATGCACTGGAATTTAGAGAAACTTAGCGCTTAATATATGTAGCATTAATTAAAAGCACATTAAGAATTACTCACAGAAAGGGGGAATACTGTATAACATTGTAAAGAAAGAAATGAATGGAAATGAATACTACCCTTCTACAGTTTATTTATTTTTGTTTATTGTTCAACAGAACCAGGAGACATGATGCTCAGTCATCCCCTCACTAACTGTATTTTGCATTAGCGGGGGCAAAATGTTTTCTGTGGATAATGGTTCAACTAGTTAGGTAAGAGTTTGCCATTAAATCCACACAGATGTCTTTCCATTTTTTATTATTGTCCCTGCCCTCTCAGTGCTTGCTTTAGGTCGTGCACCCTGTTTCTCCTGAGCTGTATTGACCCGGTTCTGCTCCGTCATTGTGCCCCCAGATACAGGGCTGCTAGTTCTGGAAATATGACCGTTTTTTGTGTTGTATGTCTGAAACGCCATGTCAAGTTGTTCCTGAGCTACTCGTAAATGGTGGTGCAAGGTTGCCAGGTCAGATGGAATATTCTCATCAGGACTTGTGCAATGCTGTTCTGGAACCACTCTAGCCATGTTCTGGTCATGTAAAATTATGCTGTTGGGAATGCGACCTGGTTTGTCAGATTTAACCACAAGGTTGTACCCTGGTGGAGAACTAGAAATGTTCCCAGAGTAAGGGTAGCCGTAGGAAGGTCGTTGGTCCTGGCTTCGACGTTTACGAAGAATGTCACGGAAGGCACCAATCCCCAAGTGGAACATCTCACAAACATTGAGCAGCAGACAAAGACAGCTCACCACATACATAATGAGTAAAAAGATGGTCTTCTCAGTGGGTCGTGAAACGAAGCAGTCTACTCTGTGCGGACATGGGATCTTGTTGCAGACATATGAAGGGTTAACACGGAAGCCATAAAGAAGATACTGACCCGTGAGGAATCCCACCTCAAAGATGGCACGGGATATAAGCTGAAGCACATACATTCTCATCAAGCCTTCTTGCATTATCCTACGGCGACCATCATGCTTCACTGGATCTTGGCCTTTGCCCTTGTCTGTCTCTGGTTTGACTTCCTGCACATCCAAAGTGTCTTCTTCATAGATCATTGGCTCTGCATCCTCCTCCTCTACATTTCCACAGACCTCTGCTAGGTGGTGTCCATTTCTCCACTGACACTGGCGGTTCCTCTTTTGATAAATCTGTCTCTTGCACCATTCCTCCTCTGAGGTACGGGCGATCTTATGAATGGCATAACCCAGATACATGACTGAGGGGGTGGATATCATGATTATTTGGAACACCCAGAACCGAACATGTGAGAGTGGGGCAAAGGAATCATAGCATACGTTGTCACAGCCGGGCTGCTTAGTGTTGCAGGTGAACTTTGTCTGCTCATCTGAGTAGATTGATTCACCACCCACTGCAGTCAGAACGATCCGGAAAATGATTAAGACAGTCAGCCAAACTTTCCCCACAAACGTGGAGTGGTTGTGGATTTCCTCCAGTAGTCGAGTGAGAAAGCTCCAACTCATGTTGGTGAGAGAGACTCTTTACTTATGTTCTGAAAATAGGGGAAAATGAGTAAGGTAAGTCAAAGAAAAAGTATGCATTGTTATTATATACATTTACAGGTAAGATGTACAGCAAATATTTTTATAGTTGAGTTTCTTGAGTTTCTAGTGTTTCTTGCAATTAACCATATTTGATCACACAAGGCATTCAGAGATTGCTTTATCCACAAAGTATAAATGTGATGCTGATGATAAATTAGTAATTTTATAAAGGAGCATAAACTTGTTGCTTACTGACTGGAACAGACTTGGCATTGCCAGCATGCAAATACCTTAAAACTTAGGGCTAGGTGGGCAGCTCCTCTGGCTCTGTTCCAAACCCAAGGACTAATAACAATAGAAGTATATAAAGAGGATAACATGTGTCTTACAGCTATGAGGACTTTTATTGAGATTCACATACACTTGCGTGCATTGGAATACAGAGAATGTGGATGTGTGTAGCGTCTGGAGCAATCAAAAACAATTGTAATCACCCATGCAGGCTCCGTAGTGTCTGGGTTCCCCACTAAGCGCTATCACCCCCTTCTGCACCATTTGCTCTCCACATACATTTCAAAGACACTTAGGAGACGGGCTTCTAGAATCATACATTGTCTATAAAACTGGATTCTTTGCCATTAATTAATTGACAACCTTGTCTAAATGAATGAACATGCATCTCCCCAGTACATTTTGTGCATTATTTCTGTTTGTATATTGTTCTTTGGTATATTGTAAAGTGTTATAAATGCATGTGATGATACTTCTTGATCTTGTAGTACATCTAGGTGGTGTTTAATATCAAATTACTCCTTGTTTAATGACTTGCATTTTGGTGGACATCACAATATCATAGAATGCATTGTTTGTGTTATATTTATCAAAGTATAAATGGACACAAACCACTAGTTAACCTCCCCAATGCAAATGAACTCACTTTCAAACAAAGGAATCTCCTGCCAGAGAATTACACCTTTCTCATTAGTCAAGCCAAGGCGGAGGGGCGTAAACTTTCTGTAGAAGTTAAATACCTCTGAACAGATTAGAGTTAGTTCTTCTTGGTTCTATTTCTTTTGTTCCTGCTAACACTATGGTTTGCGTAACGTGATATCCCACCTAGCTTCTGAGCAACTGCCTCAATCACAAAAGAGTCAAATTAACAGCGCATGTTTGTATGAATTTCTTCATTCAACGCTGAAGATATTGATTACAACTTCCACACCATTGCTCAACAGCCAATGCATTTGCAAGTATCATTTGACCACTAAACGGCGATTTAGTATTAAGATTTTGAATCCCTTTATTAACAAAGGTGCTTTATAGTATTGAAACTGATGGTTCGTCCAGCGATTGTTAATTTACTCTTTCCATTCTTTCATTCCCCTGTTATGATACGGTTAAAATTCATTTTTCACTCTCTCATTGCATGAATGGTATGTTTGTGTTTGTTAATTTAGTTATGTGTTTGTGATTTAGTTAAATAAAACTTGTGTGCACACTCTTGCAAGTCTGCTTATAAAACCAATGTCCCTGATAACGATTTGATCACAGCTACGTGCAAAGAAAGCGATATCTTTCTGTGACCACGGAAAAATATCTTTCTTGAAAAGTTGATAGACGATCAATACTGAGTGTTCGCTGGCCGAACAGATTAATTGATTGTAATATTAATTCAGCTACATTAAGTTAATTTGATTAACTGATTCAAATATTTATGATTAATCATAATGAGCTATGATTCATTATTCATATTTCTTTTGAGCTAATTTGCTTGTGGTATTTGTACAAATTTGTACATCTGTAAAGTTGTTCATACGTAAATAATTTATGTTTAAGTGCTGTCAATATGTCAACTTGGTATGTTTCAGTGTCTAGTTAAACGTAAGTAAATGTACAATGTAGTAGAAGCACACTTTACATAAAATACATACAAATATTTAGCATGAAAATTCACACACTAGATAGTATCTTAGGGTCTTCCAGATAGGTACATATTAGTTACGCCACTGCACCCTGAATGCTTACTCCAACTTATCATCTTTTTGGAGTACGCACAGTGATCCATTTTGTAGAGGGGTCATGAACTCCTGACCCCTCTACAAAAATTCCTTGATCTTTTGACGTATAATAGGTCATTGTACTATAAAAAAGAAAGATGCTTGAACATCTAAAGATGCTTGGTAAAAATCCACTCACTCCTTTTTTAAAAATAATTTCCATAAATCAGAAGCAGTCTCTTCAAATTAGCTGATTCAGATTCTCCCCTACAATGATGTCATCATAGGGAGAAGCCTTGCCCACAACCAGTGACAACCAGCCTGCCCTATTAGCATAGACACAGGATTATCGTAAATGAGTTTCCTAGTTAAAAATTGCACATGAATGCCCTTACTGACATTTTTGGTACGTGAGATTGTCCCATTTTGTTGTTGCCAGTATACTGGAGCATGAGTTCTTAAAACTCCACCCTCTTCTGGAAAGGGGGACGGGAGCAACAGCTCATTTGCATTTAACACTCATGGGTTCGTCGGCGAATTTGCTTGCTTTTCTTTCTTATCAGTGCAAAAGAGACTCAAAATACTCCATCAATTTTGGTCATATAAACAAGAGTTATACATTATTAAAAACTGGAATTTCTTCTTTTATTTGTGTACACTCACAGTAAAAACAATGTTGTACTTTTTGCAAAATAAAGAAAACTAACATGATGCGCAAGCTGCAGTCTCTTTCTCAATGAAGTCCATTCTGATAGTCTTCAGAAAATGACCTGTAACTTAGTGAATACTAATCACACAAACATGAGACATATGTCTAAAGAAATGTTGAAATGTCAGGTTTTAAATCATGTAAATTAAATTGAAAACAAATAGCCTCTGTTTGTGTAATCAGTTTGAAAAGAGAGAGATGTCAGTCGTTTGCGAGATTATCCACTAATGCGGCCACGCCCATGGAGAGCGCGTAGCATTTCAAACGCAAATTCTGAGGCTATCCGTGTACCAGTCAACAACACCCGCATCAGCTCGAAAAAATGCATCAAGCTTGGTCATTTATTTGTACATCGCTTTGAGACGCAGTGGGGAATAATTCTGGAAGAATTTACCTCAGAGGAAGAGCACGACTTTCATTTTGAGGATCACTTAGATCAAGCTGAAGTTTTTTTTTTTTTTTATTAAATATGAATCCTGCAAGTTTTGTGTCTCAGTGTAAATTAATGGGGCAGATCACGTGGTTTCATTTACTACATATAACTTGTTAATTGTATCACATTAGTAAATTGTCATATTGGCTATTCCCAAACTATATTGCTATACTGAAATGTGTGAAATCGATTGAAATATGTAATAAATACTGAAATAAAATGTGTTAGCAAAGTATTAAACTGCACATTAACATTTAGGCTCTATAATATAACAAATATAATACATAAAATGCCATAGAGGTAATATGAATGTTTAAAAATAATATTTTAAAGTATATTAAAATAGAAAACCATTATTTTAAATTGTAATAATATTTCACAGTATTGCTATTTTTTTTTCTGTATTTTGATCAAATAAATGCAGGCTTGATGAGCATGAGACTTCTTTCAAAAACATTAAAGGGGCTCTATGTAAGTTTTTGACTGTACTAAAGCATAAAAGTACCATAATATGTGTGCAGATATTTATTAAACATGCTCAGTTCACATACTCGTTTCTCTGAAAACCAGTGCTACAGCCAGTTATTTTACTTTAAAATTAGCGTTCCGTGCAAGACCGCACATTGCTAATTTACCCAATAGTATTTCTCCACCCCGGGTTGCCAGTTGGCGGAAAACACATGCAGCGAATTGCAGCCATGGAAGCCAGTGAACAAACTGGGTCAGAGATCACAGATTCTACCCGACCTAAAAAGCCTCAGCATCCATCTAAAAATCTCCACGAACGGGAGCATATTAAAACACGATATCAACTCATTGTAAATCAACTAATTATCTTACAGTGTGTAAGCCACCTCGCCTTCCAATGTCGCTCCTTCCGCGTGTCTTCAAACTGGCAACCTGTGAGAGCGTCAGTCCTGAGGAGGAGGGGGCGGGGCGAACAATATTTTGAATTTGAACTGCAGTACCCATTTCAACCACTATCTGTCATTTTTCATAGAGCCCCTTTAAAAATAGTAATGTGTCCAATCTTTTGACTGGTACTGTAATTTAAAATATAATAGGCCTATTCAAATTTTTCTTCACATGATGTGCAACAATACGTGCATGCATGAGATCATTAATATAATGTCCACTCTTAACAGAAAACATGTTTTTTATCTCAAAGATTTGAGAATCATAGTGACCAGATATTGGCCCATATTGGATTGCATGCATATGATACTGAGATCACTGACTGGAAGCAGAAGAGTTTTCTTTTTTTTTCTTTTTTTTTTTCAGCGCAGAAACACCAAATGCCAGGTATGTGATGTTCACTTATATCTTTGAACAGGATTTATTTCCAGGTATAACTGTGTACTCAAAATGTGTCTTTGATTCTCATTTATACAGTTAACTATATTTTAAATAAACTACAAACAAAAAATGATATATTTCTTTTGTCATTGCATTCTTTCTTAGTTCACTCAGTCACACTCCTCACTGAATGGCTCATTATATAGGTCATTAGGGGCAGGGTCTTAATCTCCTCAGGTGTGAATCACAGCATTATTCATGAATATGCATGTCTCCTTGCATATGGCCTTTCTAAACAAAAAGTGTCTTAGAAATTCATGTGAATGAGTAAGCAGGATGCTTTTCACAACATTTTGAAGCAAAAACTCCCAAAGGTCTGGTGAAAAAATGTTTAGTATGTGCTCTGAGGCCTTATTTCAGTTATTTTTTTTTTTCTTTTTTTTTTAAACATGCATATACGTGATTCTCTCAAAAATACAAACATGTACATACTTGTTGCTCACATATTATTGTAGCTTAGTTTGTGCTGAATACATTTTAAAGTGAGTGGACTTGCCTTTGCCTACTCTCAAAATACATCATTTTACAATACATGGGATAAAATTTTTTTTGACAATTAAGATTAGTTAAATGTATTTTATTGTCAGCCAGCAGTTTAATGAAAACAACAATATCCATTCCTAAATAAAACAACCTATGAACATTATTCTAAATCGCTATCACAACGCGTTAGCATTTCGCTAGCTTGTTAACTTGTCATCAGTCTCTCGCGCACTCCTTTTTCCACATGTTCATCAAACAGCTGTGGTAAGTTGGATCAGTCTACATACACGGTGAGTCATGTCATCCTCTCCTTCTATTGTTACTTGCTCTGCCTGTCACATGCTTAGCATAGTTCTCTCTGTCAGTGACTGGGGATTCACATGTCATAAATGTAGAGAGATAGTCAGGCTGACAGAGAAAATCTCAGAATTAGAGACACGCATCCAAACTTTAATCGAGGATAATAAGAACATAAGGGCTTTAGATATTGTTTTAAATGCGACTAGCTTAGTGAACTCTGTACATTGTTCGGTTCCGGCTGTAGAGCCCGCGCAGCAGGACAATTGGGTGACCGTGAGACGGCCTAGTCGTGGGAAAAAAACACCGCTTTTCTGTTCCAACATCAAACAGGTTCTCCCCACTCAGTGATGCACCCACTGAGAATCCTGTTGATAGTGTCCTAGTTATTGGCGATTCTATTACTCAGAACGTGAAAATAGAGACACCAGCCACTATAGTCACATGTTTGCTGGGTGCCAGAGCGCCTGACATCAAAGCAAATTTAAAAGTGCTGGCTAATGCTTAACGTAAATACTCTAAGATTATTATTCACATTGGCACTAATGATGTTCGACCAGTTGGAGATCACTAAAATTAACATTAAAGAGGTGTGTGAACTCGCAAGTACAATGTCAGACACTGTAATTTGCTCTGGCCCTCTTCCTGTTTGTCGGAGTGATCAGATACTTAGCAGACTATCATCACTCAATGGCTGGCTGTCTAAGTGGTGTCCGCAGAATAATATAGGGTTCATAGACAAATGGAAAAATGTTTGGGGCAGACCTGACCTGTAAAAAAGAGATGGTATTCATCCCTCCTGCCGCTCTTCTCTCTAGTAATATGGCACATAGTCTTAGAGCTGAAACATGACAAACTGGGGCCCAGGTCAGGAAGCAGACATACTGGCTAAACCGACCGTCTGCTAGTTGTCTCACGTCACAGAAGCAGGGTTATGTATGTAACCCTGGTTCCCTGAATAGGGAACGAGATGCTGCGTCAAACGTGGTGGGAACGCCTCTGCGTTGATTGCGTCGTGAAGCACATGTGTAAACTGTCCAATAGCGTTTTGGAACGTCATAGGTGGGTGACGTCACTTGCCCAGGAAACTATAAAGCATACCCGAAAACAGAGAACGCCAACTTCTGATTGGATGAAGCAAGGCGCTCTCAGGCATGCTGGCAGTATGGCAGGGAGACGCAGCGTCTCGTTCCCTATTCAGAGAACCAGGGTTACATACGTAACCAGAGATGTTCCCTTTCCTGGGAACTCCCGCTGCGTCAAACGCGGTGGGAATGCTATACCCACTACGCCATAGTCTCAAATGCCTGAGTGTATCAAGACAAGAGAACCGAAGACCCCGGAGTGGAGTCAAGATCTAGGTTATAGAACCTAATGAACGTATGATGAGAAGACCATCCTGCTGCATTGCAAATATCATGCAGGGAGACTCCTGAGATCAATGCTTTGAAAGCAGTGTAGAGTGAAGTAAAGTAGAATGAGCCCGGACAGCCAAAGGAGACGGCTGCCCGGCAGACTCATAGGCAAGTGACATAGCCTCAACCACCCACTTGCTCATCCTCTGCTTAGATGCAGGGTAAGCTTTCCTAGGTGACCCATAACAAATGAACAGTTGGTCTGATTTACGCCACAGGGCAGCTCTGTGGACATACGCATCTAAAGCCCTAACTGGGCAGAGCAGATTAAGTTGTTCCTGATCAGGGTTAGTAAAAGGTGGAGGACAAAAGGCCTGCAGCATGATAGGCCCTGCAATATTAGTAGGGACCTTAGGCACATAACCGGGTCTCGGGTGAAGAAAAGCTTTGACCATGCCTGGAGCAAAATCCAGACATGATTGAGCAACTGAAAGAGCCTGTAAGTCTCCATTTCTTTTGAGAGACAAAATGGCCAGCAGAAAGATAGTCTTTAGAGTAAGAATCTTTTCGTGAACCTTTTCCAATGGTTCAAAGTGTAGCGTCTGGACCAATCAGACACACAGTTATTCATTATATCTAATGAATTACCCAGAAACTCACTCTCTCACAAGTCCTGTTAATTCCATCCCCCACAACTGCAACTGCAGAGACAGAATAGGTGTCCCATTTCTATTTTACTGTTGTCAGGAATGTGCAGAGAAGACTCTGACTTCATTCTTTCTGAGAAGGACAAATAAACCCTTTTAATCCTATATATTCTATATATAACCACATGAGAAATGTATAAACGTGTATCCAATTTTCCCTGCTCATGATTTTCCTTTTATAAGGTTTATTCTATGTATTACTTCTCTCTTTTGAACTATTTTTGTATAAATGTTTCAGAGTTGCAAAGTTATAATTACCTAAAATCACATGAGTAACATGTTTGGTATCTACGGACTCCAACTTTCGTTTCCTATTTGGTAATTTATGTTACATGTTACTAACTCTGTGACACATTAGTATTATAAGAATCTAGAAGGTTCTTTTCTCAAACATCCAATCCAATGTCTTATGCTAATATCTTGCTACAGGACAAAGACTTGTAAAAGTTTCCCTCTGAGGGGAAAACTCTTTATTGGCTCAGACACCTCAAGTCGGTGCAACATGTTCACCCTTTAAAGCCTCAGTCTGCAGGCCTCAGCCTACAACCCAGCCATGTGCTCATCTATGACAGAGAGAAAGAACTTTGTTCCCCACTAAGAGTCAAATTACCAGCTTAAGTTGTTTCATAGTACTTCATCCAACGCAGAAGATACTGGCAACAACTTCGGACCGAATCCTCAAGATCTCTTCTTAGTCTGCAGATCCGATGCATCTCAGCCTAAAGGCACCTTGCAAGTATCGTACATTTGAACACTAAACAGCGATTTAGTATTAATGTGTAAACCACCTGTCAGCAAAGGTGTTTTATTACTGAAAAATCTGATGATTCTTTTCCCGACTGTCTTTGACTTTTTCTGTAGCTCTATTTCCAGTCCCACTTCCGGTTCAACTCTATCATTGCTCATTTTTACCTCATTTTTTCACTCCCGGGGCCTTGGCTCCTGTCTCGACAGGATGTCTGCTACCTGATTCTGGGACCCAGGAATGTAGGCTGCCCTCAGCGAGAGCAGCTTCCCCTGAGCCCACAGGAGGATCCGATGGGCCAGCTTGCATAGAGGACGTGACCTCAGACCCCCCTGATGATTTATATAAGAGACCACTGACGTGTTGTCCGTATGGATTTCCCTTCGGGGAGAACCCCTTGGTCCTGAGCCAACACTGCAAAGGTCTCATGTACAGTAGGCCAAAAGGTATCACGTTGGACGCTGCTGCCATGAGACCTAACAGTCTCTGAAACCGTTTCACAGTGAGCGACTGGTCTAGTTTTATTGCGTTCACAGCTGAGAGAACTGAAGCAATACAAGCAGAAGAAAGATGAGCCTGCATTGTCTTCGACTCCCATACCACGCCTAGAAAAGTGGTCGTCTGAGATGGAACGAGCACACTCTTTTTGGCGTTGAGCCTGAACCCCAACCTTCATCTCGATGTAGAGCCGCCATGCTCTCTGATCGAGCAAGGATCAACCAATCGCAGATATAATTTAGTATGCGAATGCCCTGGAGTCTTAGAGGAGCCAGTGCTGCATCCACACACTTCGTGAAGGTGCGGGGAGATAACCCTAGGCCGAACAGAAGAACCCGATACTGGTACGCTTCGCCCCTGAAAGCGAACCTCAGAAACTTCCTGTGTTGAGGATGGATAGACACATGGAAGTAAGCGTCCTTCAGATCGATTGTCACAAACCAATCCTCTGACCGGATTTGCGAAATAATCTGTTTGAGTGTAAGCATTTTGAACTTTAGTTTCTGCACTGTGTGATCCAGAACATGCAGATCTAAAATGGGACGCAGTCCTCCATTCTTCTTTGGAACTAAGAAGTATCGGCTGTAAAACCCTGGACTGGCCTCTGGTGTTGTTAGTGCGATCAGTCCAGTGCCCTGAAACAGCGAACCGGCAGGAAGCGACTGAACTGAACGCTCCTCGATCCTCCTTGGAGGATCGCTGAAGGCGTCTGCGCCCTGAAGCACGCGAGGTGGCAGGGTTAGCAGAGCGCCCTCCTGAGGGCACTGAGGAGAGATGGGCACCGTGTAATAAGGTGAACTCCGTTTCTCCCCAGAGGGGAACCACTCTCAGAAGCCTGACACCACTGTCATCAGGGCTTCTTCGCCGAAGACTTCCAAGAGATGATGACAGTCCTCAGATCTACCTTCTTCTCTGGAGCCTGACACCACTGTCACCAGGGCTTCTTCGCCGACGACTTCCAAGAGATGATGACAGTCCTCAGATCTACCTTCTTCTCTGGAGCCTGACACCACTGTCACCAGGGCTTCTTCGCCGACGACTTCCAAGAGATGATGACAGTCCTCAGATCTACCTTCTTCTCTGGAGCCTTCGGCTGCGAGCGCCACCCAGACCCCCAACCACCCTGCTTTTGTGGGGGAGCCCGAGAAGCTACGCTAACTTTTTGTTGAGCTCTGTGAGAGGAGCTGGCACTTGGCTGAGGCTGCTTCCGCCCAGCAGCCTCAGGAGGTTGAGAGCGGCGGGGAGAATTTTCTGGAATGCCGCCGCTTGCTTTTTTGCCTCCTGAAACCATTCGACGACAGTGGTGACTGCGTCGCCGAACAGGCCAGAAGGTGAAAGTGGGGCATTCAAGAGGAAACTTTTATACCAGACAAATTTAACCAAAGGTGCCTCTCAGTGGCCACGAGGGCTGCCATAGACCGGCCTACTGATTTGGCCATCTCCTTCGTGGCCCTGAGAGAAAGGTCTGTGGCCCGACGCAGTTCACGTAGTGCGTCGGCCGAGAATCAATCTCCATCAATCTCCTTTAATAGATCTGCCTGATAAGCCTGCATGATCGACACCTCGGTGTGGAGGTCAGGAAAAAATGGCAAACCCCGACGTGGAGGTTGAAATCAAGATGGTAAAAATCTTTCATCTAAGAGGCTCTTGGATCTTTCCTCGTTTCTCGGCTGGCCATGAAATATTTAGTTTAGCAACAGCACGATTTATAACCTCCATAAGCTCCTCATATGCATGAGTCATGATCGATACTCAGAATGTCCACCTCCTTGGAGTCAGACATCTTAAGTACCGGTGCCTCAACCCCGAGGGAAGAAACCGCAGCGCGTGCTTCCACCAGAGAAAAGGCACTGGACCTGGCAGGTGAGGGCAGAGAAAGGGCGGTGCCTGTCTCTAACCCCTCCACCAGATCCATTTGCGAACCCCATGATCTGAGCCGCCGAACGCGAGCCGAAGCGCCCTCCTCAAAGAGCGCCCGGCAGGAGCGGAGCGTTCTAACGTTCAGCAACCCCCTCGAGGGCTGCCTGGGCATGCTCCACTCCCAAGCACATTACACAGAGCTTGTGTGAATCCCTACTCGTAATAAAGCAAGGGCAGGGTCGGAATTGCTTATTTGCCATTTCAGTCATATATTCACTTTCTGATAATGTAACGGGACAGACAACAGTAAATATGACAGACAGATACACAGAGCGCTTGCTGAAGAAAACAGAAGCTGGCGTTCTCTGTTTTGGGGTATGCTTTATAGTTTCCTGGACAGTGACGTCACCCGCCTATGACGTTCCGTCACGCTATTGGACAGTTTACGCAGAGGCGTTCCCACCACGTTTGACGCAGCGGGAGTTCCCATGAAAGGAAATCAGATAAATCCCAACACACAGAAACTCTTTCACCTAGATATGAAGAGTTTGGTTCCAAAACCCTATAAATCCATTTTGATTATCTGAGTAAAAATTCTCTTCTCTTTTGGTTATAAAACCATAAAAAATTCAAATCTAGATTTTGATTTTCAAAGGTTTATTATAAAAATGTATTATTTTTTCCCTAAAATGCAATGAATCCATCAATATAAAAGTTATTTTTCATATTGAAAATACACAACAAAGTAAGTTGATTCACATATATGACAGCCTCTGAACTTTGTCAATACTAATCTTATATACAGGCATTTGACTAAAAATACATTCAGTCGTCGCTCCTAAAATGAATTTAACGAGTTATCTTGTTAATGTTATAAATTATTTATGTCTCCGTTTGTTATTACCAATTAAATAGTACCTGGCGCCACTGCACAGTTAAAATAAACACATTTGCCGAGTACATTGGTATTAAAAACGGCTTTTAAAAACTGTTCATGATTCAGTTTTGGGGACCATGACACAAGTTTGATGCTGTCGTGGAACAAGCAGCAGCCGGCATTTTTCCTCCTCCCGACTCAAGTGCCTCTTCTTCTTAATCTCCTCATGTAAATTATTACATTTCAATGACTTACGTTTCTTCCCCACTGCAGAAACCACCACAGTGTTACAATACAGAAGGGTTGGAGACTGAAGAGTACAATTAATGGTTGTTTATTAGACACACAGCAAAGATAACAGAAGTGCAGGTGAGTGTCTGTGACACACAGGTTCATCAATGCTGTCAAAATTATTAATTTTTCTGTTTTTGTTGATCACAAAGTACAAAGTAGATAAGGAAAACTAGGATGCTGGGTGTATTCAGAGCACCGCCATTACTGTTTACAGTGCATTGAATGGAATGGTGCGCTGTGATTGGTTGAGCGGATATATCGCGTTCTGCAGAGAAGGGAGACTAGCGTTTGTCGTGTTTTGGAAAGAAAGGGAGAAAACACGACAGAATAACACGACGGATATCGCATTTTGTGCAAAATTAATGAATGACTTTTCAATACGGACCAGATACAATAATGATTTTGGCAGAAACTCAATTTAAAAAAAAAAAAAAAAGGCATTTATCGCGTTTTTGAACCAAACTTTTCATATTATCACAAAGAGACTGTGTCTGTACCCCGAATAAGTAAATACAAAAAACTCCCAAAACCCATTTAAGGGAAAAAATGTAATTGATGTTCAACAAATAAAAAACAAATATAATACTGATGAACAAATTATAAGGGTTGGGTTGCTGAATATTAGATCCCTTTCTTCAAAAACACTTATTGTAAATTATATTATCACAGACAATAATCTAGATGTGCTATGTTTGACAGAAACCTGGCTAAAACCAGACGATTACATTACTTTAAATTAGTCTAGTCCTCAAGGTTACTATTATCGACATGAACCGTGTCGGAAAGGCAAAAGGGGAGGTGTTGCTATAATTTATAGTAATATCTTTAGTAGGGGTGTGCCCGAAGCCAAATACCCTATTCAGAAAGACACAAATAATGGCTTCGAAATGAATAACGAATAATGAATAATTCTGTCGAATAATATTCGGCTGAGGCTGAAACAGTCACTCCTCATGTTGCTGGATAACAGGTGAGCCAGGGGAAATTACTATGCAATAATAGCTATGTGTGTGAAGCAAGTGCGTGTAAACTTTATGAACGAAATGAGCGCAAATCAAATAACCGTGTTTCTGTTGCATCTGTCCGAAATCAGAACTTGACAGGAATATCGACTAAAATACTACATCATACACGTTCTACTGTTCAATATGTATATGTAATTGATAACTGACCTTGCATACGATATGATACACGAATGAATGGAATTAGCATGGCACGATCGCAAATCAAATAGCCGCGCTCTGTATCTGCGCGTCTCTGAGAAACAAACCTCTCTGTTAAGATAATCAACTAAGATACTCATTCATTTTCTACTAGGCCTACACGTTTGCTCCTTTGTTTGTTGCTGGTTTGAGAGGCACACACACATTTGTTTAGTTAAGTTCAAAAGAGACTCACTTATGGTAAAGAGAAAGTTTTGAATTCATTCGGAGCCTTGAATGCATTCAGTCGTGATCGGCAATCACTAAATCACTAAACGATTGCCATGAAATCACTCTACTTGTATGATATATTTTTTTAATTATTATCATTATTATTATTATTTTATTTATTTATTTATTTTTGGAAATGATTAGCTAATTTTAGAAAACATATTTAAATAGCCCTGAATCACGAAAGGTCTCCGAGCTGGGATTCGAACTCGTGTCATCCGAAGCGTAACTGCACGTACATCTAGAGCATTTCCCATTTGAAATTCATGCTGGCTACTGTATACAGGCCACCAGGGCACCATACAGACTTTATCAAAGAATTTGCTTGTTTTCTATCGGAGTTGGTATTGGCTGCGGATAAAGTCCTAATTGTTGGTGATTTTAATATCCATATAGATAATGAAAAAGATGCATTGGGATTGGCATTTACAGACATTCTAAACTCTATTGGAGTTAGGCAACACGTGTCAGGACCCACTCATTGACGTAATATACTCATATGACGTGTATACTACATTTAGCCAAGGCTGCTAAACTGCTTCCCAAATATGGTAGAACTATCATTTTTAGCACTAAAGATTGCTTTATAAATAATCTTACTGATCAGTTCATCGCCTTAGCATACCAGACAGCTTAGAAGAACTCAGTGTTGCAACCGAAACTATTGACTCTCTTTTCCAGCACATTAGACACAGTAGCTCCTTTGTGCCTAAAAAAGATTAAGAAAATTAGTCCAACGCCGTGGTACAACAGCCACACTCGGGCCCTTAAGAAAGCGGCCGGAAAAATGGAGCGCAGCAGGAAGAAAACAAAACGTCTCAGGTTACATATGTAACTATGGTTCCCTGAGAACAGGGACCAAGACACTGCATTTGAAACACATATGGGGATGCTGCGTGATGCCCTGATCTCATCTTCCAGCCTGTTAGGTGACTCAGTAAATACAGTCATCAGTAGGTTTTGGGAGGTGAAGAAACACGAGGAAGCTTTAATGCAATTCCTTCCTTGCCGCATTCAGGGGCTCAGAAACAGATGGTGGCGAGTCGTGCTCCCCCTCGTCAAGACTGGGGACTGGCTCGACGCCCTCAGCAGTCTCCAAAAAGACAAGACCTCAGGACCATTAAATCTAAAAAGAAAAAATCCTGATGGTCTTGCTCCCAGCCCTGTGGGGGTAGCCCTCCCTCAGGATGGGACATGTATATATACCAGCCTCTTCCCGATACCCCCGAGAAACCTCTGTACCATCCCCGCCGCCTCTGGTGCTTCGGGGGCAGCGGTTTCCAGAGAAATGTTTGGTGTTCCATTGTTTCCTGTTGTCACCTAGGACACGGAACATCCAACATCCCCTCAACAGGAAGTTTCAAAATTGATACCCATTTCAGAGAACTTGGAAGCATGGAAGTTACTGCCAGTGGGTTCTAAAGACAGTAGAAAAAGGTTACATTCGGCCTAGCCTTATCACCCCACATATACACAAAATGCATGGAAGCAGTCATTGTGACTCCAGGGCATTTGCATTTTGAATTACATAGATGATTGGCCAATACTAGCATAATCACTAGAGCTGGCACTACAACACAGAAATATAGTGTTAGCTCATCTAGTTTATGCAGCAGACTTACTGTCCAGACAAACTCTGAGGTAGTGAGACAAATCTGGTTAAGATTATACGAAGGTGGACCTCTTCACCTCCCAACAGACAGCGCAATGTCCCCTCTACTTCTCTCTGAGTTACCCAACCCCCAGGGTGTGGATGCGATAGCACATACGTGGCCCAGAATGCACCTGTATGCATTTTCTCTGGTTTCTCTGCTCCTGGGAGTTCTAGCCAGAGTTTGCCAGTGAGGAGGGACCTTCTGTCTCAAGCTTAGGGGACAATATTTCATCCCCTGCCTGAGCTGTGGAACATTTATGTTTGGCCCCTGAGGAGTACCAAATGAGGGACACTGGGCTTTCATCTGAAGTTATTGAAACCATACTAAGTGCTAGGGCTCCTTCCACTAGAAGGATTTATGCCAATAAATGAGATGTCTTTCAAAGGTGGTGCACTGCACGTAATGCAGATCCAGTTAACTGCCAGATCACTTCAGTTCTGGACTTCCTACAGGAAGTTATCAACAGGCACATGCCCCAGCACTCTTAGGGTTTACGTGACTTCTTTATCAGCTTGCCATGCCTTGATTGACAGGGTGCCACTGGGGAAACATCCTCTCTTGCTCGCTTCGTTCGTGGGGGCAGATTACTGAGGCCTCCCGTTTGAGCCAAGATTCCTTCATGGGACCTAGCTATAGTCTTTGAGAGTCTGGTTGAGACCACCTTTTAAGTCGGTGTCTGACAAACTTCTGACTCTAAAAATGTTTTTCTTATGGCTATCACTACTTTAAAAAGAATTGGGGATTTGCAGGCTCTGTCTGTCTTGCCATCCCTGCTTAGACATCCTGCCCCAGGAATGGTGAAATCAATCTTGCATCCTGACTTCCGGTCATCTTGAAGCCTTCTGTCCTCCGCCGTTCACATCACTGGATCAGGAGAGACTTCACAGACTGTGTCCAGTCCATGCTCTTCAGACCTACGTCCACCACACTAGTCAGTGGTGTAAGTCAGAGAAACTATTAGTTTGTCATGGGGGCAGTAACAGTGAGGCGGCCGCCACTAAACAGACAATTTCACATTAGGTGAGATATGCTATTGCTCTTGCCTATGAGGCACACGGTGAGATTTCGCTAGTAGGCATCAGGGATCATTCTACTTGGGGGGGTTGCCTCATCTAGAGCTTTGGTGGGGGTGCCCCCCTGCAGCATGTTTGTGATGTGGCAGGCTGGTCCTCTTAGCACATGTTTATAAGATTTTATAGTTTGGATGTCATGCCACTCCGGGCTCTCATGTCCTTGAGTCGACATCGCAAGCTCATGTCTGAGACCTTTTCGCGTTCTTGTGAGCACACACTACACAACTGTAAGGGGTCCAGACATCTACAGTGTGGCAGCGTGGGTATTCTCATTCCCAAAGTGCTGAATCAAGCGCAACATTAAGTGCAGGTTTTTGAAAGGAACATCTCCTTCGCTTCATTGCCGCACTCAAATTGTCCCAGGACTGCTCTTCAGACAAAATATCCTGTCAATGTACCCGTGGCACATCTAATTATAGCCTTGGATGCGTGCGCATTCCACTGTCAAGCTACAGCCAATGAAATACCAAATTCCCTGCCTGGCTTCATTATATGTAATGTGACCACACACAGCACAGCCTTTGACACACAAATCATCCATGTGCAAGACACACTAACCTGTAAACGCCCCCATCACCTCAAAACTGCTTTTCATCAAGTTTCAAAGAAGCACTGTGAGTTTATCTCGAATTTATCTCAGAAGAAGAAGAATGCGATTGATGTCCAGTGGAGGCAAGTCATTTATTCCCACTTACATTAGTTAACATGTTATTGTTACATAAACTGTATCATGTTAGAATGTTTAGACAGTATTTACTGTAAAAATATATGTTTATATTGTGCCAAGTAAACAATAATGTTTCTTGTTCCCTCGCAGTGTCTCGTTCCCTGTTTTCAGGGAACCAGGGTTACAGTCGTAACCCGAGACATTCCCTTTCGAAAGGGAACGCACACTGCGTCCCAGAACACTTATGGGGAACAAAATACCCATGCCGCCATGCCGAGGGGACTGCATGCCAAAAATTGCTGAGAAAAGGAGGAGGCCTGAAATGCCAAAGCACTCAACCCCTTTTGGTCACACACTATGCTGTCAGTGATAATACTCCCTACAGCCAAAGCCGAGCTAAAGCCTCAAAAGAGGAAGCACTTCTGAGAAATAACAGAGGACCTGGCTCAATAAGGCTGATCAAGACTAGAACCTGCAACTTCAAGAGAAGGGGTTCTTTTAACCACTTACACCCTGAAGGCATTTTTTAATGATTTCACATCTAAGTGGCATACTTAAAAGTAATGGCTTATAACTACAAAAAAAAACAAGATATAAACGAGTGCATGGTCTCATTTTATAGAAAACCTTTCGAATTTAAAAAAAAAAAAAAAAAAAAAGATTTTGGTCATGTTTGGATGTTATGTTACATTACTGCTCATTCCTCCACCAGGGAGGCTGACCTGGCCCACTTAAAGCCTAGTCTAGCCAACAACATGTCTGTTCCTGGAACAGGGTGTCTCGAATAAAGCCCAAAGGGCAGTCATGTGAGAGGGACTGCAAGAACTTCTCACTGGACAAGAGACAGGCATCCTAGGGATCAGGACTCAGCACAGTGCTTCCCAACCCTTAGATCGAGGGGAGTACTCTGCTCGACCCTGGATCCACAGAATGCTAGAAACAGAGCACTCTGGAGGCTGGATAATCTACATAGGGTCCTAAAGTAGACAACCTATAGCTCTACCAAAAGTTGGTCTGAGGGGAGTTGAAATACAAACCCCTTAATACCCTTAGACAGAGCTCAGGGAGCAAGGTCTAGAAGGAAGACGGAAAGGGGGTAGAAACTACAGCCTAACAAATACTGATCCTCCAGGGAGGCTGAAGAAGCCTTCTACCTATGATCAGAGCTCGGGAGCGCAGAACTCGAAAAATGACCCTCAGTAGAGGGGAGTAGAGACCTGAAATCCAAGAGATATAGCATCCTCATCGAGCAGATCACTCTCTGGAGCCGCCAAATTGCGAGAGACATTAACACCCCTCTCAAAGCATTCAGCAAGCTCCACCTGTGAACCTCACGACTTGAGTCTCCACCTCAGCGTGAGAGGCACCTGAGCCGCCATGCACAGATGCCTGTCCCTCTTCCCTCGAGAAGATAGACAGGCGAGAGCGGAGCATCCTCATAGGAAGACACTTGCAATGCATGCAAATAGTCCCCTCGAGAACAGAGCGTGCGTGTTCTTCACCCAGACAGTAAACGCACAAGTCGTGTGTGTCTTCCGGTGTCAAATACACTATTTTGCCAAAAGTTTAGGGACACCCCTCCACATCATTGAATTCAGGTGTTCCAATCACTTCCATGGCCAAAGGTGTATAAAATCAAGCACCTAGGCATGCTTTGCATACAAACGTTTGTGAAAGAATGGGTCGCTCTCAGGAGCTCAGTGAATTCAAGCATGGTACCGTGCAATAAATCCATTCTTGAAATTTCCTCACTACTAAATATTCCATGGTCAACTGTTAGTGGTATCATAACAAAGTGGAAACAGTTGGGAATAACAGCAACTCAGCCACGAAGTGGTAGGCCACGTAAAATCACAGAGTGGGGTCAGCGCATGCTGAGGCGCACAGTGCGCAGAAGTCGGCAACTTTCTGCAGTCAATAGCTACAGACCTCCAAACTTCATGTGGCCTTCATATTAAGAACAGTCAAGAACAGTGTGTAGAGGGCTTCATGAAATGGGTTTCCATGGCCAAGCAGCTGCATCCAAGCCTTACATCACCAAGTGCAATGCGGTGGATGCAGTGGTGTAAATCACGCCGCCACTGGACTCTAGAGCAGTGGAGACGTGTTCTCTGGAGTGACGAATCATGCTTCTCTGTCTGGCAATCCGATGGATGAGTCTGGGTTTGGCGGTTGCCAGAAGAACAGTACTTGCCTGACTGCATTGTGCCAAGTGTAAAATTTGGTGGAGAGGAGATTATGGTGTAGGGTTGTTTTTCAGGGGTTGGGCTTGGCCCCTTAGTTCCAGCGAAAGGAACTCTTAATGCTTCAGCATACCGAGACATTTTGGACAATTTCATGCTCCCAGCTTTGTGGGAACAGTTTGGGGATGGCCCCTTCTTGTTCCAACATGACTGCGCACCGATGCACAAGGCAAAGTCCATAAAGACATGGATGAGCGAGTTTGGTATGGAGGAATTTGACTGGCCTGCACAGACTCCTGACCTCAACCCGATAGAACACCTTTGGGATGAATTAAAGCGGAGACTGCAAACCGGACTTTCTCGTCCAACATCGGTGCCTGACCTCACAAATGCGCTTCTAGAAGAATGGTCAAAATTCCCATAAGCACACACCTAAACCTTGTGGAAAGCCTTCCCAGAAGAGTTATAGCTGTAATAGCTGCAAAGGGTGGGCCAACTATATATTAAATCCTACGGATTAAGAATGGGATGTCATTAAAGTTCATGTACATGTAAAGGCAGGCGTCCCAAAACCTTTGGCAATATAGCGTACAGTATCTAGAACACAGGTCAGCACAACGTTTGATACGTTTCTTAGACATAATGGTTTGTCTTACCTTAAACAGATCGCTACAGACAAACAGTCCCTGAAGACGAAAAGAGGATGACATGTTCTCTGGGCGCGCTTTATATACTTCCTGGTTGCACCAGTATGACGTCATAGGCTGTCGCCGGCCAATAGGACTGTTGTGATTTGACAGTTGCTTTAGATACAGTCACGCGAGGGCGTTCCCCATAACCTTTACCATTCAGTCGGACAGACCGACGCATAGGAATCTCGCCAGAGAGCCCATCTCCTCCATTCCGGTGGATCCTCCTCCCTCACCACCCCTGATGGTGGTGCGGCGAAGGGTTATATGCGCATCCCCTCTGTGGAACAGGCTGTTGCTATGCAACTGTGCCCTAACTCCACCTGGCGGGGGGAGCCATCTCTCCCTTCCCGGGCCTGTATACACTCGTCGGATCTTACCGGCAGGGCTTACCAGGCCTGTGGGGAATCCGCTTTCATCTTAAACACTATGGCGTTGTTGCAGGTCCATCAGGCCAAGGCACTAAAGGACCTGCATGAGGGTGGTCACGATCCCAAAGTTCTTCAAGAACTTCGTGCCACGATGGACCTCACGCTTCGTGCAATGAAGGTTACGGCGCGGTTGGTGGGTCGTGCAATGTCCACTTTGGTGGTCCAGGAACGCCATCTCTGGCTGTGTCTGGCTGACATGAGGGATACTGACAAGGTCAGGTTTCTTAATTCCCCCGTGTCCCAGACCGACCTTTTTGGCGACGTGGTTGAGAACTTTGCCTAGCAGTTCTCGGCTGTAATCATTCTGAGGCCATCAGTCACATCCTGCCGCGGCGGTCAGCTGCTGCATCCACCCATCCACCACTGGCAGCACCTCAGCCTGCTCATCAGCGAGGGCGCCCCCCTGCGGATGCCCAAGCGGGGTGCCCAGCCCGTCCAGGCCCCCGCCAAGAAGGGCAGTAACGCTAAGAGCCAGAGGCCCTAGGACGGGAGACCCGCAGATGGATGGGACTGCTCTTCAGGAGATGGTGACCGCTGTTATTACCCAAATTTTCAAAGGAAGAGCAGTTTCCTTCATCTCCGGGTCCGAAGAGGGCTCAGAGAGTAGTGGAAGGAGGAAAACCTCTCCACTCTCAACCCCCTCTTCTATCGCCAGCAGGCAGCAGCGATAAATGGCAACCAAAGCCTCTCCTGCGCCATCTGTCCAACCGTGGAACAAGGTAGGTGTTACACAGCACACTCTGACCCCACTACGGGCAGCCTCGCAAAGGGAGCCTCCCAAGCTGCGTCCCTGCGTTCCACCTCGCTGTCCCACTGTGGGTACGCCTACGGTCCCTTTGATCCCACTTGTACGGTCTCTGTGAGCCTGGTTAGCACTCCCCAGTCCGTCTTGCTGGCTCATTCGGACCATCAGGCTCAGCTATGCGATTCAGTTCGCCCGACGTCCCCCCAAGTTCAGAGGCGTCCACTTCACTGCAGTGAAAGCTGTCGATGCCCATGTCTTGCATGCGGAGATCGCGGTCCTGCTGGCGAACGACGTGATACGAGGTCAGAGTTCTACAGTCCCTATTTCATTGCGCCGATCTTGGACCTGTGAGTTTTGAATTGGAGCCTCCACAAGCTGCCATTCAAAATACTCATGCAGAAACGCATTTTCAAGTGCATCCATCCCCAAGATTGATTTGCAGCGATCGACCTGAAGGATGTGTACTTTCATGTCTCGATTCTCCCTCGACACAGGCCGTTCCTGCGCTTTGCGTTCGAGGGTCGAGCATATCAGTACAAGGTCCTACCCTTCGGGCTGGCCCTGTCTCCACACGTCTTCACGAAAGTCGTGGAGGGAGCCCTTGTTCCCATGAGAGGACAGGGTGTTTGCATCCTCAACTATCTCGACAACTGGCTTATTCTAGCTCAGTCTCGGGATCAGTTGTGCGAACACAGGGACCTGGTACTCAGTCACCTCAGCCAGTTAGGCCTTCAGGTCAACTGGGAAAAGAGCAACCTCTCTCCTGTGCAGATGACCTCTTTTCTCGGTATGGAGGTGGATTCGGACGAACAGACAGTACGCCTCACAGAGGAATGTGCTCAGTCGGTGTTGAACTGCTTGAATACGTTCAAAGGCAGTACAGCGGTCCCACTGAAATTCTTTCAGAGACTCCTGGGGCATATGGCAGCCGCAGTGGCAGTAACCCTGCTCTGTTTGCTTCATGAGACCGCTTCAGCACTAGCTTCATGGCTGAGTCCCGAGATGGGTGTGGCAACACAGCACGTTCCGAGTGGCAGTCACTCCGGAATGCTGCCAAGCCTTCAGCCCGTGGTCAGACCCCTTGTTTCTTCAGCACGTGCACCATCTACGAGACGTGCTTACGCCTTGAAGTGGAATCTGTTTGTCGAGTGGAGACTGTACAGGAGACTATACATAGACAGAACTCAAAGCCTCAGGACCTCAGACCAGCTATTTGTCTGTTATGGAGGCCAGCAGAAGGGAAAGGCTGTCTCCAAGCAGAGGATGACCCACTGGATAGTGGACGCCATTGCCTTGGCTTACCAAGCACAAGGTGTGCCCTGGCCGCTCAGGTTGCATGCTTGCTCTACGAGAGGTGTTGCATTCTTCTGGGCGCTGGCTCATGGCGCCTCGCTGACAGACATTTGTAGAGCTGCGGGTCTCCTCCCATGTTCTCATCTCAGGTCAGAGGCATGTAGAGGCCTCGGCTTTGTGTCGGCTTGCTGTGCTTACATGCACTTATTACTCCAAAGAGTCCCTACAAGGTGGACCATGTTGAGTTCTCTGATCTCCCTTTGGCAGCCGGACGTGGCAGAGCGTCTGGCACCAGGCCTATACTCCGTTGTATCCTTGAGAACCGGATTTAGGCTGGGTACCATATGTGTGACCCTACAGGGATCCCATATGTGTAGTTCCACAGATGCTCCTAAACGAAGCCTGTGTCTTTGGGGAACAGCAGTGATCAACACTCTCTGTGTTAGCCCTGTCCCACGTCCTTAGGCAATGGGGGTTCAGGTGGCTTGCAACAGAGCGCTGGAAGGGGGCAGCTCCTGTGGCACTTTGGTAGGGATTCCTATTCGTTGGTCTGTCCGACGTACGTCAAACGTGACCGACTGAATGGGAACGGTTAGGTTACATAGGTAACCCTCGTTCCCTGAAGGAGGAAATGGAGACGTAAATCCCGTCGCCACAGTTGCTGTGCTGCCTATCCTGTTCGGCTCCTCAGCGAAAACCTGAAGATGCAACGCACCTGCTGCTCGTTAAATACCTGCGCTGCGAGGCGAGCAGCTGCTGCATATGATTGCATGCCTTCAAGGAACGAGGGTCACCTATGTAACCGAGACGTTCTAGGATGCAGTGCGCGTTCCTTTTCGAAAAGGAACGTGATTTTTGTGATTGAACATGATTCACGTATTATTGCACATCATGTGAGGAAAAATTTGTATAGGCCTATTATATTTTAAATTACAGTATCAGTCAAAAGATTGGACACATTACTATTTTTAATGTTTTTGAAAGAAGTCATTTATTTGATCAAAAATACAGAAAAAGTTTTCTATTTGAAAATACTTTAAAATATAATTTATTTCCGTGATGCAAAGCTTTCATCATTTATTGTGAACAAAAGCTTTATTGATGTGGCACTATATAGGTTATTTTACAGTAAACCTTTCATAATCTGTCCAAAACAGGCCAAAGAAATATTGTCTAAACATCTATATTGCTATGACATTTTATGTATCTTATTTGTTATATTATAGAGCATATAAATGTTTATGTGCAATTTAAACCCTTAAGCCCGAAGTGACCACCCACCATGTAAAAATGTATAATCAAATTACTTAACAATCACTGACAGGAATAACACAAATTTTAAAATATAATTTTAAAACTTAGAAACTCAGCTTTTTAATGCATCCAACCATTTTGTTCAACTCTTAACGAGTGCTGAGTGTACCGCCCGCGGTATAAAAAATATTTCAAAAAAAATTTGAAAGCTTAGAGTCTGAACTTTACAATGAATGTAGCCAATTTGATTAACTCTTAAGTACTGCTAAATTATTTGCTGAAAAACAATAATAAAAAAAAAAAATTTAAATTGTAAAAAGTTTCCTTTCAAACAATACCAACCTTTTGACTCTCCTTGCTATTGTTTTGGAGTTATGAGTATTTACTTATGTGTAGTAGCTAAACGAAACCACGCATCTGCCCGAATCATTCACACAGAGACATAGAACATGCAGGATTCATATTTAAACAGTCTTTTTGCAGCTTAATATTGACAGACACTAGTCTATATCGCATGTACAATAATGAATTTAGGAATAAAAAAAACGTACTATTCACAATCCTCGGCTTCATCAAGTTGATCCTTGAAATTGAATTGAAACCAGTCGTGCTCTTCCTCTGAGGTAAATCCTTTTAGAATTATTCCTCACCGCATCTCAAAACAATTAAAAATGAATCTGACTAAGCTTGATACATTTTTCCGAGCTGATGCGGGCGTTCACTCTCTGTTGCATTGATCGCCTCAGAATTTGCGTTTGAATGCAGCACGCAGTCTTTGGGAGTGGTCGCATTAGTGGATAATGAGATGACTCGCGAATGACTGACATCTCTCTCTTTTCAAACAGATTACATAAAGAGAGAATATTTGTTTTTTCGATTTGACTTATATTATTTAAAACCTGACATTTCAACGTTTCTTTAGACATATGTCTCATGTTTGTGTGATTAGTATTTACTAAGTTTTCAGTTTATTCGAGGACTATCAGAATGGACTGAATGGAAATCATGTTAGTTTTCTTTATTTTGCAAAAAGCACACCATTTTGTTTTTATTCTGAGTGTACACAAATAAAAGAAGACATTTCACAGATTACAATGGTGTGTAACCCTTAATTGTATGTCCAAAATTGACAGTGTATTTTGAGTCTCTTTCACACTGATAAGAAAAAAAGTGAGGTGGTATCGCCCACGCGACAGCCTTTTTGGCCTTAGTTATGTACAGTATCTCACAGAAGTGAGTACACCCCTCACATTTTTGTAAATATTTTATTATATCTTTTCATGTGACAACACTGAAGAAATGACACTTTGCTACAATGTAAAGTTAGTGTACAGCTTGTATAACAGTGTAAATTTGCTGTCCCCTCAAAATAACAACACACAGCCATTAATGTCTAAACCGCTGGCCACAAAAGTGAATACACCCCTTAGTGAAAATGTCCAAATTAGGCCAAAAGTTTCAATATTTTGTGTGGCCACCATTATTTTCCAGCACTGCCTTAACCCTCTTGGGCTTAAAGTTCACCAGAGCTTCACAGGTTGCCACTGGAGTCCTCTTCCACTCACGGAGCTGGTGGATGTTAGAGACTATGCGCTCCTCCACCTTCTGTTTGAGGATGCCCCACAGATGCTCAATAGGGTTTAGGTCTGGAGACATGCTTGGCCAGTCTATCACCTTTACCCTCAGCTTCTTTAGCAAGGCAGTGGTTGTTATTTAGACATTAATGGCTGTGTGTTGAGTTATTCTGAGGGGACAGCAAAATTAACACTGTTATACAAGCTGTACACTCACTACTTTACATTGTGAGAGACAGATAGCAGTGCCACACGTGAGTCCCAGGGGATATAAAGGAATGAGGACATTTCCTTCTACCCAACTACTCGCAAAAATACTACTCATACAGGTCAGTTTATTTGACAAATTAAAATTTTGAGGTAACGCAGCACTGTTTCATTTGGTCTCATGTTACACTATCACACTAAAAAGTGTGTTGAAAGTTGTAACGTTATTCTGTGTATTAGTTTGTTGGCTGTAAGAGACTAACAGTAAGCTAGATCAACATTAGAATATCATACTGATGATATTCTAACATTTTATCGTGTTGAGCTATATAACATTGATTAGTCTTATGTAGCCTACATTTTCTTACCTTGTCTAATAACACGCATGAGTGGCATCTCTGTCAAGTCAGTTGTCGCGAAGCTCTCACCACGCTGATATCGATTCTCCTTTTGTCCCAAAGTTTCCTTGCCGTGGTCCATATGTTTAAATGAAACAACAACAGTGTGCCGCTAGACATTACACAGCTGTCCGTGTCGGTTGCCATAGTTACTACGCAGTACAAGCAAAAACCAGGAATAACGCAGATATTACGTCATTGACAGGCGACAAGTGACAAGGGAGGGACGGGCACTATTTAAAATTGTGAATTTTTCTGAATTTACAATTCTTAGAAACATTTAGGAAAATGTAAGTATGCAGCTGAACGAAATATATAACACTGTGCAAGTGGTTTTGGATATTTTAATATAAAAATCTTACATTATTGTGCGTTTAATCTCCAGGGGAAAGTGAGTGATTTTGTAAAATATATTTTTTTTAATTATTATTATTATGCTTGTGAACAGTAGGTGATGACATTAATGACATACAAGTTTGTATACAATACACAATATGTAGTTCGAATATATTCAATGTCATCAGAACATAGGAAAGTAAAAGAAAAAAGTTAACAATGATTGATAAGAAAGATAACAAAGGAAGATAAGAAAAGCTAGAAAAAACACATGAGGGTAAGATATTAATTTATTGTGGTGGCGACGTACTTCTCGGATGTTAGTGTGATGCAACGTACGAAGTTGGTGTCACGCGTCTGTGGTGGCAACGTACCCCTTCTCTCACGTAAAAGTACACGACTGTCTACTTCAGTAGGTTATCCGTAGCACGATTTGCTTGCCATATTAGCAGAGACGAAAACTGACAGCGTTGTCATCTCGCGTCAACTGTGTCTGAACCAAAAAGCTGCGCTTGAACACACAGCACAGACTACAGCTGACTGCAAACGTGTAAGGAATTGACTGTCTATATCAGCAGGTATCAATAGTCTATATATTATATATTCGTCATTCAAAATGAGAGGCTAACTTTCTTCATTTTAAGCGGCTCATGCTGTTATAATAATATTCACATTTTGGAATGCTTGGGTAGGATAACATAAAATAAGACCGCCATGTCTGTGCCATCTTGACTTACTCCCTTTAATCACTTATGTCTCCTTGTTTAAATGCGAGGTAAGGTGTTGTTTTCCTTTCTTTACCCGAGGTGTTGACTTTGGAAGACTTTAGACTTTAAATTATGCATCTGGTGAAATTACTAGATTTTTGCATCAATAGATGTCTATTTTAATGCAAACAATGCGCTGTCGCTTTAATTCAGCGCGGTGCAGCACAACAAAAATAGAATAGACTCGGCGCGGAAACGATCGCTGCACTGCTGCAGATGCAATGCTCCTGGAACGCATTGCCGGACCGCATCTGTGTGCAGTGTGAAAGCTCTAACCTGTTAACATGGATACGAAAAAAGAAAAAAAAAACGCACCATGGCCCACTTTTGGCCCATGCTGGGAACCAGCATCTCATGCTGGTCCCAGTGTGCAAAACAATAACGGGTGTACAACCGATGTACACTTAACGGCTAGAGAATACCCATAATGCACTGTGAGAGTCACGCTGCACGCCGAATGAAATCCTGCGACTGACCAGAAGATGGTGCCCACAACTGAATCTTCCAGCCATCCACTTTCTAATGTGGCTACAGTGTAATATCATACAGGTATAATTTTACTTGATTATTAAATTGTTTAATTAAGGTTTATACATGCTAGTTTTCATGACAGAGCTCAAGATATATTTTTTTTCATTGCTACTGTCACCTTTATTTATATAGCGCTTTTTACAATGTAGATTGTGTCAAAGCAGCTTTACAGTGATAACTGGTACATTATTTTGGCTGCACAGCAGCTCTTAAGGAATAGTGTCAATGCAGGTAGATCAAAGCACTGTGGAATATCAAATATCAATTGTCAAGTGTCCCCAACTGGAACTGCGAGTTTGCTAAGATTCAAATGATTATTAAACAGCAAGCACAAACTATGCAAAAGTGACAGCACTTCCGGCAGACTGTCTGAATTCACTCACTCATTTATGTTACTATGTTAGTGGACTAATGTAGGGAATAGTGAATGAGGGTATAGGAAGTGATGCACATGAAGCCGCTGCTCATAAAGTATGTGAGTACTGAACTGATTTTCTTTTTGCACCTAAATTGAGCTCCGTGTTAGTTCAGTCAGGCCATGTAGGCATAGTGCTGCGACCAGCTGATGCGTTCAGCTGTCAAATCACTCCAATCACTACTATTCTCCTATTAGACTGGGGACATATATACGTGGCATTACTGCTCGGTAAGTATGCTCAAACTGCTCGCAACCCTCCCTCCCTCTCCATTATAAGCATGAGCTTATTACTGTGCACCTTCTGGTTGTCGTCTTCTTTTGTTTCAGATTACTTACTAAGGCTTTCAAGTCCTAGCTGGCATAGACCTCTCTGCTGAGAGACACTCATCCTCATAACCAAGCTACAGTATAGACGTCCCACTGCCACATCTACACGATTAACACTGTTAGCTAAAGTGTGTTAATTGTCTAAGTATTTCCAAGCTGATGGTTCCATGGGGGGTTAATGTTAAAGCTCTTGAATGTTCAATTAATTTCGGAGCAAGAACCCCCATAAGGAACCATACCGCCAAAGATAACTTGTGTTTCAATGAACTCAAATTAACTTGCCAAAGTGGTCCTGTCTGAACTAGGCTTGAATGGTTAAATACACACACTTATGTATCAAAATTTGCGAGTATCATCGTAAACACAGTCATTTATGTCTTAAATGAATGTAAACAGTGTAAACAAAAATGCATGATTGTAAATTTCATTTAACAGTTAGGGGGGCAATAAACAAAATTTCTCAAAAGCAAGTTTTGAAGGGGACACAATACAGCCAAAATTGTACTTGTAAGGATATGTGTACATAGGGCTAGAAATGGGGGGTAACGCGGGGGGACGGCGTTCCAGGAGTGAATTTCGAGGGGGGGCGGCGGTTCAAATTGGTTAAAATGATACCAATTCAGCACAAAAACAGTGCAAATCGCATGATTAATCTTTAAAAGATCACAAACTGGATTTAAACACCCACGTGATCTTAATCAGTGCTCGAAGTGGGCTGGTACACACTGGCACTTCAAAACAGCTAAACTGCCTCCCTGCCATAAATTTGGTAGAACCATCACTTCTACCAAAAAAGAACACTTTATAAATAATCTTCCTGATCAGTTTCATCGCCTTAGCATACCAGACAGCTTAGAAGACCTCGATGTTGCAACAGAAACTATTGCCTCTGTCTTTTCCAGCACATTAGACTCAGTTGCTCCTTTGCGTTTAAAAAAGATTAAGGAAATTAATCCAACGCCATGGTACAATGAGCACACTCGGGCCCTAAAGGTAGCAGCTGGCGCAGCTGGAAGAAAACAAAACTAGAAGTATTTCGCATATTTCGCCTTAAAATCTGTTAGATCTGCCTATTTTTCAAAACTTTTAGAAGAAAATAAACAAAACCCTAGGTATTTATTTGATACAGTGGCTAAATTAACAAGAAATAAAGCTTCAACTTCTGATGTTTCCAAAGAGCACAGCAGTAATGACTTTATGAACTTCTTTACTTGCAAGATTGATAATATTAGAAAAACAATTATAACCATGCAACCGTCTAATACAGTATTGCGTCAGACAGTGCATTGTAGTGTCCCTGAGGAAAAATTCAATTCATTTACTGCTTTAAGAGAGGAAGAATTGGCTAAACTTGTTAAATCGTCAAAATCAACAACATGTATGTTAGACTCTATACCGACTAAGCTATTCTCTCTCACTAGGATACGTAAAAACTTTTAAGCTGGCTATTATTAAACCTCTTATTAAAAAACCACAACTTGATCCTAGAGAATTAGTCAATTACAGGCCGATCTCAAATCTCAAAAATACTTGAAAAGGCAGTATCATCACAACTATGTTCCTTTTTAGAAAGAAATAGTATCTATGAGGATTTCCAGTCAGGATTTAGACCGTACCATAGTACTGAGACTGCTCTCATTAGAGTTACTAATGATTTGCTCTTATCATCAGACCGGGGTTGTATCTCTCTATTAGTGTTACTGGATCTTAGTGCTGCATTTGACACTGTTGATCACTATTCTTTTAAATAGACTCGAAAATTATGTTGGCATTAGTGGAATTGCATTGTCATGGTTCAAATCATACTTATCTGACCGTTATCAGTTTGTAGTAGTAAATGAAGAGAATGAAGTAAATGAAGATCGATCACAAGTTGACAAGTTGAATATGGAGTACCGCAAGGCTCAGTACTAGGACCATTGCTTTTCACTCTGTACATGCTACCCTTGGGAGATATCATCAGGAAGCATGGCGTTAGTTTTCACTGTTACGCTGATGATACTCAGCTCTATATTTCTTCGCGCTCTGACGAAACTTACCAATTCACAAAATTAACGGAATGCATAGCTGATATAAAAAATTGGATGACCAGTAATTTCCTACTACTAAATTAAGAAAAAACAGATATTCTAATTTTTGGACCACAAACTTCCTCACGTAATAACCTAGAATGTTGTCTAACACTTGATGGCTGCTCTGTTAAGTCTTCGTCGTCAGTTAGGAACCTGGGTGTGCTCTTTGATACCAATCTTTCATTTGAAGACTATGTTTCTAGCATCTGTAAAACCGCATGCTTCCATCTTAAAAATATATCTAAATTACGACATATGCTCTCGATGACAAACGCGGAACAGTTAGTTCATGCGTTCATGACCTCAAGGCTAGATTACTGTAACGCTCTACTGGGTGGTTGTTCTGCTTGCCTGATAAATAAACTACAGCTCGTACAAAATGCAGCAGCTAGAGTTCTTACTAGAACTAGGAAGTATGACCATATTAGCCCAGTTCTGTTAACACTGCATTGGCTTCCTGTTAAACATCGTATAGATTTTAAAATCTTGCTAATTACTTACAAAGCACTAAATGGTTTAGCTCCCCAGTACCTGAGCGAGCTATTAATGCATTATAGTCCTTCGCGTCTATTGCGATCTCAAAATTCAGGCCAGTTGATAATACCTAGAATATCAAAATCAACTGCAGGTGGTAGATCCTTCTCCTATTTGGCACCTAAACTCTGGAACAATCTTCCTAGCATTGTTCGGGAAGCAGACACACTCTGTCAGTTTAAATCTAAACTAAAAACACATCTCTTTAACCTGGCATACACATAACACATTATCAATTTATTTTTTTAAAACCGTTAAAGGATTATTAGGCTGCATAAATTAGGTCAGCCGGAACCAGGAACACTTCCTATAACACCAGATATACTCGTTACATCAGAAGAAGAATGGCATCTACGCTTATATTAGTCTTTCTGTTTATCCCGAGGTTTACCGTAGTCAACCTGATCCGGGCCGCATCCAGGTGAGACCAAGGACCTGCGCCCTTGACACGACCACAACGCAGCCCTGAAGTATCAGCAGAGATTGAGTCAACGAGATCATCCACTGTGAAGGCCTCATCAACATGACAACCAGTCCATACCGGTGTGATAAGATTTGCGCAAGATGTTTCTATGATAAAATATGCAACCCATTTGAATTCTATTGAGAATGTAGTTAACATTGCCCTAAGCATGCAATGAAGAGCCATCAGTGGTCTACCTGTAATTATATCCTTATTATAACAAATGCTATGGCTAAACAATTACAATTTTTTTCAATATTAAACAATTTATTTTTCATAAGGCCAAGTACAAGTTAGAATCAAGAGCTTTAAAGTATGGACTTTCTTCAATTATTGACTAAACATTTGGTTTTCCTCCTGTGTAAAATGTGTTCTTCTTATATGACAGATATGCCCATTAGGAAAAACCTGGCTGTATAACAAGATATTACAGGAAATTATGCTCAGTTCTTGAGAGAGCTGTTTGCGGGCATTGTGAGAATTGTGAGCATCTTCCTATGAGGACGCTCTGCTCTCGCCTGTCCATTTTCTTGAGGGAAGGAGGACAAGCATCTGTGCCTGGTGCCTCAGGTCCCTCTCGCGCTGAGGCGGAGAGAAGACTCCGGCCATAGGATTCACAGGTGGAGCTTGCTTTGAGAAAGGTGTCACTCTGTCTCGTGGTTCGGCAGCTCACGAGAGCAATCTGCTTGATGAGGATACTATATACAGTGTCTCGTTCCCTGTTCTCAGGGAACCAGGGTTACAGTCGTAACCAGAGATGTTTTCTTTAACCTGTGGACAGATGTATTTAAAATGTTTGTGACCTGTTCAATTCAGTATGCACCACATATGCAAATTCCAAGACGATGTATCTTTAATTTGGCCAAAATCAAACAGATAATTTTCTCCAAGCAGAGATTCTGTTGAATGAACATGTTTGTGCCACACACAATTCATAAATGTTGTTCATTGACCTTTCATGTGCCTGCTTGATAATTAAGAAAATACTGTTTAAAAGAAACATGAAATATGCCTGTTTAATATTATTATAAATTATATAATATTTTAATATTGAAATACATCTGAAAAGTCATTGAAAGTTTAAATAAATAAATAAATAACTAAATAAATAATAATAATAATAATAATAAATAATAATCTTCCCAACTAGAGTCCCCCAGTGAATCTCAGCCATTTCCAGCACCGCTTACTACTATTAGTAGTGTAGCATGAAGATCATAATATTATCTTTCTTCTCCAAATTTATGTCTGGTTCAATGAAAAAGCTGACTAAATTTACCAAAATATTCTCACCATGCAGTCATATTATAATTATTAAATTATACATTGGAGTTTTCCCCTCTTTTCCACCTCGTTTTAAAAGTGCTTATGAATGCCCGTGCGGCCATGCTCATTTTACTTTTGCTTCAAAATAGCGGCAGTTCGGGTCAGCAATTGCTTGAATGGTGGGTTCATTATTATTCCTAATAAAAAAACACAACAACAAAAAAGTACAATGACAAACTTGCTTATATTACAGTTTTTCTTGATTGCTAACACACTATAAATGGTTCAGTTTGCCCAATTTCCCAAACCATTCATTCAGTTCTAGAAACAAAGACAAATTTCTCAAAACGTTCAACCATGTTCTCGTTTAGAAAACACAAACACATATAACTATATAATATAATATAATTAACTGAAGCGCCACACTGTGAACTCAAATAGTACACATTTAAGTGTAAACATTAAGTAGCAAAACTGCTGACACACCAATCAGAATCTCAGGATAATATTAATAGGGTTGTGGGGGGTTATGTGCTTTGGAAAAAGAATCTTGGTGGGAGAGAAAGAGAAAGAGGAAGAAGAGAGGAAAAGAAAAAATATGATATACAGCGATGGCGAGCCCAAGCCTGGTGGCACCGCCACCTCGGTTGTTTTAGTGCAACTGCGCATAGCGGGCAATATAAATTATCTGCCTAATTTTAACTTACACATACTTCTTGAAATTAAAATGTGTTTATTTATAATATTTGTATTGTTTTATATTGAAATAAAGGGAGTATAATTTCTTGCTTGATAAATATAAGTCTTTTCATGTTTCCCTTTTTGTTCTTATTTA